>OY744519.1:130238752-130851252 GCA_963556195.1 Sepiola atlantica | reverse complement strand
TTTGCACGATTACTGACATTTATTGATGTGTTTCTACCAGTATTTTGTTTACTTTTCGATTTTGAGCGATTATCAAGAGTCCTCGTGCAGAGTTCATGGCCAGCCATTTTGTTTTTTGTTCTAACTGAAAGAGTGGACACCCGGCTTGTTTTTAACAAAACGCTTCAAAATAAGTTAAAACACAAATAAACCAATCCAGGTAGATAGAAGAGTAACTTATCTTGCCTTTGGTAACATTTATTTGTTGCCTATTTGAGGGGGGGGGGGGTCACCCTTTTTTTGTTTCGTTGGCTCTTGTTAAAATGCCCCTTTTCTAAATAACCACAGACAGACGATATGCACAGACAGACAATATGCACTTTGCAATATTCAATCCGTGCTGTAAAGTACACAAAGTTTGTGGCTCTTTGCTAGAATAGTGGCGCGGTTGAAAAAGTATTCCTTTTTGTTTAGATGAAACAAACAAAAAAGACCACAATATATGATTTTAATTCTCCATACTGGGTATAACACAATAATCCCTGGTCTTTTGGCTAAGAGCAAAGTGGAGTATCTGTTAGTGTTACTGTTCTAATACGACACTTCATCCTTTTTTCCTCGGTGAGGGAAGGAAAAATCCTTCTAGATTAAGGTAATTTTAATGTTTGTCCCAATCTAGAGTGCTGGATTTTCTGCACATTAAAAACCGACTTTGTGTCTAACTTTGCTCTCGTGGGGAGGCAAGTAAATGTAGGGACACAAAACTGCGTCCAGTGGTGAGGACCCAATTTGCGAGCATTAGGGAGAAAATGGTCGCCCCTTAGTAACCACCACTCCTAGGTCCATTCTGACCCGAGGGAGTGGTAGTACCTGTCAGGATCTCATCTAAGGGTTAAATAGAAACTATGGTTTACGGACTATTTGTTTACAAAATATACGCCTACAAAACAAAATAATCTATGACCAAACGATTGTTGACATGCCGTAAAACCCAACGATCCAACTACCACACTTTGATTATAGCAAGAAATTACTTTCAAATTGACAGTTTAAGGCTTCAAAATTATTTTCGAAGTTCGCACAGCCACCGTAACGACCCTTTTTTATCTATAATAATAGGAAGAAGATATCCGTAAACGCCAAACGGTGTTTACGTCTAAGCCTTCGACATTCGAAAATGATTTTCACGCCTTTAAATTGCCGGGTAGAAAGTCATTTCTGGCTAGAATTAAAGTGTATTAATCAAAGTCAAGTAGTATGGTTCATTTGTTCTCCTAACCCGCCAAATAAACTCCGTATTTCTAGAACTGCGCCATTATTCTAAGTCCTTATTACCGCAGAAACGTGATAGGAATTTCTTCGGTAGTTTTGTTAAAACATTTAGAGAGAGAGAGAGAGGTGGGGGGGGGGGTGCATGCTTTTTCTTTTTTCAGAAAAAATTATTATTCAAAGCTGGCTGTATCTATCTGGTGTTGACCGGGAGTCTTTTTTACTTTTCTTTTTGCTTCGTTTTTTTTTTCTTTTTTTAAACTTTTCTTATACAAAATTATTTTTAATATTTTTAATAGCATTTTCAAAGTTAAATTTAATTATTACGGTATCGTTTGATCATTGAATAAATAATTTTATTAAAATTATTGGATGTATATATATTCCAAAACTTTCAATCTTACTAAAAATGAGGATTTGCTAAGAATTTTAAAGCCAGTTTAAATTACTCCCTATTCGACAGTTTAAACGCTTCCAAATTCCATTCAAATTTCGAAGCGTTACGAAGTTGTTATTGTTTTGTTTTTTTATTATGAACAAAAGATTAAAATGGTGATTAACTTGTTTACGAAAAAACGACATGCATTATGATGGATTTAATTTTGTAATTAAATTATTTTTAAAATAGGATTCTTAAAAATTCGTTTTATTTTACGCTATTGCGTTTTTTTTTAAATTTTAATAAAGATTAGATTAGTAGTAAATAATAATAATAATAATAATAATAATAATAATAATAATAATAAGTCATGTAAAGGCGAGAAACACACACACACACACACATACACTGACACATGAGAAGTGGTCACACAATTTTATCAATATAGAGATTTCGGATTTTAGACAACCCTCTTATTAGCTTAGTGGTACAGAACCGGCTTTGCTTTTTGTTTTTTTCTCTCTTACTCTGTAGAAAAGGGGTCCTTGTGCTTTTGGGAGGTTATATTACCTTTGTTCTTTAAAATCTGACTTTTTCTTCACCTCCTCTCCCTCTCGAAGTGCAACATCTCTCCAGTCATGTGTCGTCCGTTTTTCTGCTGCCCCTCTCCCAGAGAGGGAATACATTCCAAGGTGAGGACCTGCGAGCTGAGTATCTAGTCCAGCCCACTTTGCTTGTCACATTTCACGTCTACCCAACTTCCCCCGTTCGCCTGTGTCAGTCTCCGCCCATCCCAAGACATTCGCCACCGTGTTTTGGCACACACGCGCCCACTGACTCGTATATATCGCTCCTACTACACGGCCACAGTAGTAAACATTCGGATTTAGCTGCAATTTCTATTCAAGCCCAGATGAACCTGGGAACATACGAGGCATGAAAGCTATTCTAACTATTATTATAGCAGTTGGATATTTTTACGGTAAGCCCATTGCTTTAATTGTCACGTTCATATATCCATAATGTACGTATTCTTCGTTCCAACCATGACTTTAAACTGGGTTTATTCCACACACAAAAAAAGACAAACCCCGCAAACGCGAAGTCGAATTATCATTAAAAATATTATCTTCCGTGTTTTTATTTCATCCTCCTTTTTTTATTCTTCTTCTGGATCTTAGATAAAACTGATATATGTTATTCTCTTTTATTGATTAACTTAATCTTTCAACAATTCACAAGCTTTTGAAAGTAAGTGTTTACCCCTTTTTTTACCACAAAAGACTCGATATTACACGAGGTTGATTTATTAACGTAGAGAATCCAGCTCTTTTTCCCCCCACCCCAAAAGGGGGCATTCTGGATGGTTATAAAAATAACGTTGATCAGACCCGTCGGCATTCCTTCCGGTAGGGGCGCCACAATCTCCCCTTCCCTAAGAAGGAAGTAATGCCTGGAAGGATGGTCTAAGCATATTTACCTGCCTTCCACTGCAACAAAGTTAAGACATGAGGTCAGTTTTATAGTGAGGAATCCAGCTCCCCTCCCCAAAAGGGAGCACTCTTGGTGGGTGCAAAATTAGCAGTGATCGGGCCCGTCGGCATTCCCCGGTCGGGGGGGGGGGGCTAAAACTCCCAGTAATAACCCCCTCTTCCATACGGAGGTGGTAATGCCTGGGAGTATGGCCTAAATAACCGAAAGTATCAACTTAGTTAAACGAACTTAAATAAATAAGGACGAATAAAAGAATCTCATTTAAAAGGTTTAACTTGCTGCAAGAATATTATGTTATTTTTATCTGTTGGCTTTTTGATCTCAATCTGTTTCTTTAAATAAATTAATTTTTATTAAAATCTATATCTTGCACTTATTTTTTGTTTTTGTTTTTACGCTATTTTTCGAAGGTAACTTTTTTGTTTTTCACGTTAACTTTCACGTTTCTTTCTGTTCTCCAACATAGCAGATATTCTAATTAAACGGTGAATTTAATACAAATCCATTTAGATGCGTGGGTCATCATCTCCATCAAATAATTTATTTGTCTTCTTCTCTACTGACTTCTTCCTATTCCTCCACTTCTTAGTAGTGCTACGACGGCGATCCAACTGGTCGCCTTCTTCATTCTTCCTAGCACAACCACCACTGCCTCAAATTAAGGAGACGAAACATTCCCCAGAAGAACATATATATATATGTCTTCATAACATAGGAGATCAGCTTCTCAGAATCGGAACAGAACCGAACCAAGACAACAGATTTTACTCACGCGTACCTTTTCTGATAATAATAACAATAATAAATAATTAGAATACAATAAGCCCTTTTAATTATTATTGTTTTAGGTATATAAATCATTACATCAGTAGATCTCGGTTGGAGTGGATATAGGAAGATCCCTGCGGAGTCCTTAACAGGGTAGATCCGGGTAGAGAAGTCCATGTACAGGGTATTGAGCACTATTGACAGTAAAAGTATTTACAAAAACTCAAGGTTAGTCTGAAGAAGCCGTTTAATGCGGTTGAAATAAATTAATGTCTAAGAACTACCATGTTTGTTTTAGTTTTTCCATTAGCATATATTTTTAATTTATTTATGCAAACATTTCTGGCTACATATGTGCATACATATTTCGATTAAAGTCTAAACAGACTAATAAAAAAAAAAATTAATTATTGGCCTGATGAGAATTTAGACGTTTTAACCTTTTAATCGAAACAAAAAAATACATTATATACAGCTCTACTTGTAATTGAGCACTATTATAATAAACACAGTAAAGATTCATAGGATTGTTTAATGTTTTTCCAACCTCTATGCACCTGAACCAAACTACATCTGGAATACTAATATTTATATAAACATTCCCTTAAGATGGATGATATGGCGAGTTTTGCTTTCCCCCAAATTGTCCCCCCTTTTCTTTTAAAGTCAATTATTGATGCCGGGGGGGGGGGGGTAATTATGTCTCGCAATTATGGTTTACTATCTATTTGCCCGGGTGGAAAGTCTTAAAGAAAATATAATTCAAATTATAGTCATATTTACAAATTCTTTTTTTTAAATAGGATTTTAAAAAAAAATTTTTTTAGCTTTCTCTTGTTTCATTTTTTATTTCAATAAATATTCGATTAATTCAATGTTACTTATAGACGATTTGATAGTTTTCTTAATTCAGAGATCACCCTCTCCTCCTCCAGCTCCGGTTTATTGCGGTTTTAATCAAACATTTTAACGACAAAGTTAAGTGTAAAGAAGTCAGGTGGACGTTTTCTTTGCTTTAAAACCCCGACCGAAACCAGTGGTCGGGAGGATTATTTTTTAGAAAAAAAAGGGGGGAGGTCTGTTTAATTTATTTATTTTATATCCATCCATTATACCTATTTTTAGCTTCTCCTATTTTAACATCCGTTGAATCCCCTAACCATTGAACTGGAACTAATTTCGCTTCTTATCAGTCTTCGTTCCGCTTTCTTTCTCCTGGTGACATTTTTAATCAATACAAAAAGAAAATGACCAGGCGAAAATCAACAAACACGAAACGTTTGATTTTGAATTGTATGGAGAGTTATAAAGGTAATAATGTACAATGTTTATAAACATGTCGAATCAGAAACTCTTTCTGCAATTTCTAAATTCCACTGTAAATTAAATAATAACAACGTAAGTGACAACTGACACTGCCTGTCAATTCTTATTTCCTATTTCAGTCACCTAAATTATTAAGAGTGAAATGAGTTTCCGCATTACTCACAAACAACTTATTTTTGTTTACTTAAACCGTATTTTAATATATCATATTTAGTATAACAAAAAAATAGGGGCATTTATTACAAGAGCGAACAAAACAAAAAAAGGGGCGAAATAAACAAACAAATAGGTAACAAATAAATATTACCAAAGCTGATCTAGAAGTTGACCTGAGTTCAGTTGTGGATTGGGGTACGAAATGGCTTGTTTCATTTCATCCAGTTAAGACTCAGCTCGTGTCTTTCAATCGTAGGCGTGTCCCTTTTCTTCCTGATTTTCTCATGGATGGCTCTGCTCTTGAGGAGAAATCGACTTTGAAACTTCTTGGTCTTTCTCTCTCATCAAATCTTTCTTGGAGTTCATATATTAGATCCATTGCTCTTTCTGCTTCTCATAAAGTTGGTTCTCTCTATCGCTCTAAACGCTTTCTCACACCTGAGACTATTCTCTATCTCTGCAAATCGACTATCAGACCATGTATGGAATACTGTTGTCATATTTGGACTGGTGAATCTCCGTCCCATTTGAGGGCTCTTGAGAAGGTGCAGAAACGTATCTGCAATTTGATTGGTCCCCTATCCTTTCCTCTCACAGACGTGGTGTTGGTAGTCTGTCTTTTCTATAAATACTATTATGGCATGTTTTCTTCAAAATTATGAGATCTATTCCCTGCTTCTTTTGTTCCAGCTCGTTTCACTCGTAGGTCTAGTGGTCTTCATCAATTTGCTGTGTTGATACCTCATTGTAATACTGCTTCCTATTCTAGTAGCTTCTTTCCAAGAACCGCAGGCTTGTGGAACTCTCTTCCTGCTGACTGTTTTCCTCCTACCTATAATATTGGTCTTTTCAAGACTAAGGCCAATAGGCATCTCCTATCTTTGCGATAATCATATTTGTTTTTGTTAGCTTCTTACATCAAGTGGCTTCATGCATTGTCTGGAGCGATTTCCATATAAAAAAATTCAAAACAGGCAAGATAAGTTACTCTTCTACCTATCTGGATAAGTTTATTTGTGTTTCAACTCATTTTAAAACGTTTTTATGGGGAGGGGGGGGGGTAAACACAATCATAGTATTCAGTTAGAACGAAAAAGATGGCGTCGATAAGCAGTGTACGTGGACCCTGATAATCGCCCCAAACTCGAAAAGTAAACAAAATACTGGTAGAAACACATCCAATAAATATCACCAATAGTGCAAAAATGTGATGTTCTAACAGTATTTTGTTTACTTTTCGATTTTTGAGCAATTATCAGAGGCCCAGGGGTACACGTGCATTGTTTATCGACGCCATCTTTTTCGTTCTAACTATAAGTTTCTACCAAATAAACACACTTTATAATAAGTTTAAACAGATCAGCACTTTTTTGTATACGCCACTATCCGCTATGATTTGTCTCACGTGACTCAAATGAACCAATCAATCGCAATCATTTAAAAATAGAGAATCGTCTTCATTATAAAAAATTAGCACCGAATTGTCATTTTATTTCCCCCCCCCCCCCCTCCCCATCTCATGAATACAATATTTTCCTGTTCGGTTTATTTTTATTTTGTTACTTCTCAAAATAGAATTAACGTTGATTGATTTCCCCCCACATGACTAATTTTTTTTATACTTTTCGTTTTTTTATTAAGTGTATTATACTTACAACTACTTACCGCCAGACGGTATTTTATATTGTTTTGTTATCACAAAAAATATTTTACAAAACGAATTATTATTCCATTCGTTTTGTTTACAAAATGCTTAACTATACAAAATCAAAATAAATAATGAAAAAAGAATTTGTAAACATGGGTAATTAAAAAACTATAATTTTTTTAAGTGAATTATTTTACATAAACGAAAAGGCTACGAAAAAAAGGAATCCTTGAAACGATAAAAAAAAAAAAAGAAATGACATACTCTTCATTTTTAGTTTAATGAATAAAAAGATCATTTATAAAAAATAATAAACAAATAAACTTATACAGGTAGGCAGAAGAATAATTTACCTTGCCTTTGGTAACATTTATTTGTTGCCTTTTTTAATATAACTTTCCTTAATTTCAATTATTTAAATCGAGAGCAGACTTAGTAATGTGGGGAAAATCCATCAACGTTAATTCTATTTTTAAAAATGACAAAAGAAAAATAAATCAAAAAGAAAAATATTGTGTTCATGGCAAGGGTGGGGGCCATAAAATGACAAGTCGGTGCTATTTTTTAATAGTGAAGACGATTCTCTATTTTTAAATGATTGCGATTGATTGGTTCATTTGAGTCACGCGAGACAAATCTTGGCGGATAGTGGAGTATAGTGCCGCATACAAAAAGTGCTGCCGGTTTAAACACAAATAGGCTTATCCAGGTAGGTAGAAGAGTAACTTATCTTACCTTTGGTAACATTCATTTGTTGCACATTTGTTCGCTCTTGTAATAAATGTCCAAAAATAGGATTTAAAAAAACTAAGTTCTAGCAAGTTTCATCGTACACGTGAAACGCAAAAATAAAACTCGACCAGAAAAATATAGTCAACATCTTTATAAACAAGAGGCTAGTTAAGGAAGAACGATTACTCAAGTTTATAATCGTGCTACGGTAGGTGTGGTTCTATAAATTTACCTTTTTTATTTGGTTATTTTGAACTTTTTAGCCTTAATATGGCTGCCATGGAAACCTTATCGTAACAAAAATAAGTTCTAGTGTTATAACAATTCAGATCAATTGGTACTGGTGCAGATTAGGAGCCAAGCTAACCCTTTAGCTAACCCTAACGACGCCAAGTCGATTTTAGCTTGAGTCCTAATCTGCACCAGCACCAATCAATTAATAATTAAAATTACTAAACAATAACGTAATAATATTAGCTAATTATTACGGTAAATTATTACTAGAACTAACTAATTTGGTTAAGATAATGTTAAAACTGCAAAGTTCAAGATAACCAAATAAAATAAAGGAAAACTAAAACGAATTTTTTTAAATCCTATAAAAAAAAAAAGATGTAAACATGACGTTTTTTTATTATTTTTCTCTAAACCCTCTATCCGGACAACGCCGGAAAAGTCACAGCTAGTTCTTATTGAATAGATTTTAAAATCTTAAGTTGCCCCCCCCCCCCTTTTCAAGGTTCAATTTGTTGATTATATTTAAAATTCTCACATTACACATTTTATCATTGGAAATTTCGGGGAAAAAAAGAAAAGAAAAAAGAATTATAAAAATATCTTCCGGCGTCCACCATATGGAATTGTCCGTAGCCGGTAAATATAAAAAGAATAAATGCCACAATTAATTTCTAGTGATCGGTAATATAGTCACCATTTTTGCCAGGACAGAAAGTTGGAGCAAACAAAACTATCTAATTTATGTTTTCATTACGTTGTACCATGATTGTTTTTGATCACAAAGATTTCGAATTTTTTAAAAAAGGTAATATAAGATTTAATAAATTAACATAAATTATTTTTAGACATAAAATAAATACTTTCTAAAAAAATTTTATTTTTATTTACATAAATTAAAAAAGAAACGGTATTATTGCTGTTTAACTGACCGTAAGAGGCCATTTTTCAAGATGACTGGTTACATGGTTACTGATATATTATGGTTGAATATTTTATTGGAGGATGGAGACTTTTTTTCTCAAAATGGACCTATATAGCACAGGTTTTAGATGAAACAATTATTAAAATTAACTTATGAAATCCCTGTCAAACTTAGTAAATTAATAAGTGGATTTTTTGTTATTACTACCAACACACGACTAATTTAGGATCAAAGTGTAGTATCTCCCTGGAATAAATGTGGTGACTACTAATTAATTTAGTAACGAGTAAAATAGACAGATGATGACTCCCCACACCTTTGTTTGCCTTGTGGCTAATTTGTTAAAATGTACATCCTAGTTTTGCAAATAATTCAAATATGTTCTATCAGGAGAAGGAATCCTTCTTGACTGGGTCATTTTTTTTTCTTTTTGTCCTATCCAGAGTTCCCCTTTTGGGAAGCTGGATAACCTTCACATAACAACAAACGACCTTGTGTCCAACTTTGCCCTCGTGGGGAGGTAATTAAATAGGGAGTAATTTAGTTGGATGTCAATAGAAAATGAGGTTACTTGAAGATTGAGACATCGTTTCAAATAACAAAGTGCAGAGGATTAAATGAAATCCAAGAAAATGTACTTGGATTTCCATCATGAAATCCTTTTGTACTTAAGTCTATGTTAATCCGTGTCTTAAGTGAGATAATCACTGTAACAATTACAACCCACATTCCTTCGGTTCAAGTAACACGTTGCGGACAAGTAAAAAAAAAAAAATATCTCAAGACAATAATTAATTAGTAAACAAAAATAATGATTTCAAATATTTATATTTTTAGCTGGAAAAGCCAATTTTAGTTGAGGGTTTATCTTTAGAAGAAAATCAGAATGACGAATTACTTGGGAGAGTAATTCGCCTGGTCAAATTTGACTGAAATATGATAAGCAAACGGGATCACCATTCTCACGAAATAAACGATGCCAAAAAGAACATTTTATTTACAGCAAACACAGGAACATAACAAGGATAATACACTGGGTTGAGTAAAATGTAGTAGACAAGACGTAATAATCTTTATCCTGGAGTTCGTCGATTATTCTGCCGGGCCAACGCTAGGATCACATCTTGTCTGTTTGTGAATTAGTCTCGAACTGAAGATCCGTGTTGATCACGTGATCTGGCTTTAGCGCCAACATAATTGAATCTCGTTACACGCAGACGTCATATACACGCACGTGGTGAAGAGGCGATGATTACATAATTGCCAAGCCGAATCACATAGACCGATACAAAATAGATCACTCATGTAACTGCTACATATTTTTATATTTTAATTGTTTTAAATAAATAATTTTTATGTAACTCACTAAAAGGCTTCTTTTTTTTTTCGCTTCGTCTTAACCTGTCTCCGTTCCAAGTTTAGATCAACTGGCTTAGAGAACGCTCATTGCCACGAAAAAACTGTGTTGGCTAATTTACTAATTTAAAAAGTGTCCCCCCCCCCCTATTTCATACGTAATACTAAATTAATTTTAACGCCAATACTTTCAACATGTCATAATCTTTAAGAAGAAAATACAATTTTTGAGATACTGCATATCGTCTTTCCAATAAAATTACATGGGTCAGGAAACTACATGATTATCCCTTATTATGCCGCTCTTGACTGCTGAAAGATTGGCCCAACATCGTCATAAGTGGCGGAATTCTGTTTTCAAGCATGTGGAGAAGCTCTCTGGAGTATGAAAATAAGTCGAGTATTATTATATAAAATCATTACATACATATGTTTTACAAAAAAATACCTGTAATATAATATAATAATAATATAAAAAAAATTAAAAACAAACATTACTATCGCTGTTTGAGAGACTTTGATGGGCCATTTTCAAGATGGATGCACCTGGTCAATGCTTACTGATGCATTCTAGTCGATTCTTTTTTTCGTAGGAAAACAAGTAAATTATAATTTTATTTCCAGACTCAAGGTCCAATTTAAGATCAATCAATTTTATCCAAAATATGTGCGAAATAGATCCATTTCGCGACAAAATTCTCCAAATAATAAATATTCGACCGGAACGCATCAGTAAGCATGTGAACAAGACGCAACCATTTCAGGATCTATCAAGTAGCGATAGTAATGATTTTATAGGTACGTACAAAAATGGACGTCGCTTGTACTGACTATAGTTCTTAAAGGTGCATTTTCTTAATTTTTTAAAAGTAGTTTTCGTTCAACTTTTGATTGTGTTTGAAAGATAAAAGCATTACGTTAATATCTAAAAGGAAAGAAATGTATATTTACGTGTGGAAAAAATTTAGAATGAAAAATGTTATCAAAACGGCGGAAAAAAAACGAAAAATCAATTAAAACTACAGATTCAATAAAACGTTTAAATTTTGCTGGAAAGGTAAATATCAGTTTTTTGGAACTGTTTCAAAGATCATTATTAAATTAAAGTCTTAAGAGTGAATTACAAAAGAATGTACCTTTTTTTTTATTTTTTACTTAAAAATTGCTTAATTATTCAAAAAAAGTGAAAATTAGGTTCCGGACATTTTTTCGCTGTGTTGTAATCGTAAACAAAAAATACAGCTACAAAATCTCAAAGTATGGAAGGCTAAAACTGCATTAATAGATTTTTAAATTATTTTTATGTTACGAACTGCGTCAATTTTATTAATTATTTTTACATAAAGATTGATTAAAATCTTGAACAATTACATTACTCGATTTATTCTTTAAGAATTAATGTAATTTTAAATTACATTAATTCTTAAAGAATAAATTACTAATTTATTGTTACGACATATATAAGAATCTCTTACATGTGTCGTAACGATAAATTACATTAATTCTTTTAAAATAAAGCTAAAAGAGTATTTTTTTTAATTTTAAGTGTGAAAAAGTAAATTAAAGTCAATGACTATACTGACAATATTCATTGAAATAAGTGAAAACATTAAAAATTATTTATTAATAAATAAATAGAATTCAATTTTGAAAGAAAATGTCATATTTGAATTTTATTTATTAATAATTGTTTTAAACTTTTAAAATAATATTTATTAATGAAAACCTGACAAACAAATACAAACTTACGTTTTATCTTTCCAAATAACTGACGACGAATTGTGAAATCAACGAAATTGTTGAATCCCTGAAAATAAAATTTTGAGCGGAGGGGGGGGGGTGAGTAGTGATTGGTGAGCTAATCCCGTCTGTTTATTACAGAACAGGGTTACCAAGGCAATCGTTAGAAATTATCCAACTTAAATTTTTTTTTTTTTTCGTTATGATCCTGATTCTCAAATTTTTCATTTTTTTTTGTTTATTTTCAAGATTATATTAAAAAAAAATTCTTACGCTGATGATGTCACGTTCATGTGCGAAAGGGAAATATAATTACATCGCATTTAATATGTTTCCCAGGAACTCTTATTTAAAATCACATGAAATAATTTTTACAATTATATATATATTTTTTTTTTTATGAAAATATTGATTAAACAATGCTTTATTCAATGATAACATCGCCAATTCAAGAAATTAATTTTTCTTCGAGTTATAGTGGTTTTATTAACACGGAATGTAGGGGCCTTTTTCGTAATATACATGGACGGCGGCACTGGGGGGCAGGGGGTGGGGCTACAGCCCCACCACTTTTGGACTTGCCCCCCCCCCCCACACACTTTACGGTCATCAATAATGAAGTTATATATGCATGTGTTTAACCGCCCCCCCACACACACTTTTTAGGAGAGCCCCCCCCCCCCCACTTTTATAACTGTGTCGCCGGTCCTGATATATACGAAATAATCTTTTGAATGTTCATTTTAAACATCTACAGTGCTTTATTTTCATTAAAAAATTTAATCCATGCATTTTTTTTATTATTAATACATAAAAATATAACTTTAGTAAAGGTGTATTTTGTTTTCAAAAAATAATACATTTTCGCTTAGATTTAAAAAAAAAAAAAAAAAAAAAAAGAATAATGATTTCATTATATTACGTGATCGTTGAATAATAAATACTGAAAATTTCATTAAAATTGGTTGATTTCCTGAATTTTGATGAATTTTTAAGTGAAGGAGGATCAAAATGTTTTTACATTTTGGTGATCGGCCATTGATTTTGCACGTGCCTAGATTGAATTCAATACGTACTATAATTGAAATATAATGGTTTTATGCAATAAGGTGCTTTGAAATAGTGCCGAATGGCGTTTTTTTTTTTTTTACTTTTAGGATTCCTATGAAGTTAATATTAACCAAAATGATATATGTTAAATTAATGTGGCAAACGGATATCCCATTTAAACACTAAACAAACAAATATGTTTAAAAGAAAATTAATAAATATCCGAAAATTATACACGTCGTCCAGTCATTCATCAAAAATAATTCTCATGACAATTATTAAATAATGTTTGTTCTTTATTCTTTATTTACTTTTTATTGATTTTTTTTAACAAAATGATGGGATTTATTTATTTATTTTTATTTTTTATTTTTTTAATTCTTCAAAATTAAAAAGTACAAATAAGATGTCGGCGTTTCGTGTTTAGTTTGTGACAACATGTACACATAAAATGTACAGAAAAAACATACGGACGTGAACCCCCCCCCCCCCCCATTCTAAGTTAAAAATTTTCACGGATTTATTTTCTTTCATTTCTCATGAATAATATCGATTACGCACTAAATTTTTTAGATCGTAATGTTAGGATAGTTTTCTATTTAAGTTTAACGTAAAATGATCCCCCTTCTTCGACCAGTTTTTAGCCCCCTTAAAATCTATTCATAAATGATTTTTCGAAAATTGTATTGGGATAATAATCCTAAGCAAGTTTAATTTACTACGCAAAACGCGGATAAAGCAGGACGATAGAGAAAAGAAACATGGCAAACAAAACATAAATCAAGTTTTACACTATTTTTATTATCTAATCTTTCTTTCTAATCTTATATATAAATTGTGTCGGATTTTTTACTTCAGACCTAAATAGCAATTAATCTGACAGATCGATAGTTTATTATTTATTGCTGCACCATATTTTTTTGCAATAAGAAAATATACTTCACTTCAGTTTTTTTTAATTTTAAATACTTATTCCAGTCCGTAATATTTATTTTAACTATCAGATAAACAATCATATTTTTTCAGCTACATACCGTCAACCGGGGTGGGGCGACTTTGACATTGGGGGTTACTATGATAATCCTGTATTTTTCGCTTTAAACTAATCATTCTTGATTTGTTTCACCCCTAAAACTGGGCTGTAACATATGTATGGTACAACTGTAACATATTTTATTTCCCACCAGAAATGCAATTGCCAATATGCTTGAGGACTATATTTCGCCAAAATGTGGACCAAAGGTAACTCCAGGAACAACCGTTTCATCGCGTGATCTTACTGATTTGCATCCGTCTACGTCTGATGCGAGAAAACGCAAAAGTGGCACTGATTATTACAGCTGTGCCTAGTTATCTTTTTCTGTTCAAAGGGATATTTATGTGCCTTGTTATAAGGCGGAGGTTATAATGGTATTGTATCGCGGGGCTACTATGATAATGTATTATAAATGCATTATCATAGTAGCTTCGCCTTAAGGGGTTACTATGATAATCTTTGTAACCCCCCCCCCCCCAAAAAAAAAGAATAAAAACTTCAAATAAATTTTTTTCTTCACTTTTTTTTTATCGAAGCCTAAGTGTTATTCAATTAGAAAATAGGCTAATTTTTTTGCGCAACAAGAACAAATACCTCAAAACTTATCCATAGTAGCCACAGCTGACAGTAATAATAGCTTACAATTACTTGACTATCATGATAGCAAGTAACAATTTATCGTATATAACAACTACTTAAACTGATGTTTTCCTGTAATGAGACAAGTGACATTAATGCAAGCTGAGTAAGTACTTCCTTATTTTCTTTTCTCCATAAAAAAAATTTATAACTATAAACCCTACAAAGTTGTATTTGTAAAGTACTAGAAAGGATGATAAATGGCAGGTGGATGTGGTATATCGATGCAAGAAAATCAAAATTGCAATCTGGTTTCATGAACAAAAGAAACCCGGCTGGGCGTTTGATCAGATTGAAAATCTCCATAAGCAAATTTATTAAATAAAAAAAAACCTGATAGCAACTTTCTTTGATATGGAAAAATCATGTTTATTTACCTCCTCTGCAAAAAGGTTAGACACAAGGTGAGGTGGATTTTGAAAAGCCAGTGAGCTCTGGTCTAAAAAAAATTCCTGACCAACCTTGTCGGCATTTCCTGGGAGGGGTGCCTCAGCAATTAGCAATAAACTAACCCCTTCTCAGAGAGAAGGTAAAGCCTGGGAGTGTAAACGTCCTAGGACTGAACAGAACAATACCTCAGCCAGGCAGCAACAAAGCCACTGTTTGACTGATTGTTAAGGATGTATCCCTGACTTGTACGAACAACGGTGTCAGGTTACTGCATGGAAATAGAAAATTGAGAGATATCCAAGGCCGTAAATTAAAATGCAAATTTCCACTCTTCATTCAAAGCTGTCAAAAAAAATTGGAATTTTAAAGTATCTGTAAGAACCACTCTCTGCCATTTAAAAGAGTTGGAAAACAGCATGCCTCAAGGGAGCATCCTTTCAGTAACCCTTTTCAATAAAATTGAAAAAAAAAAATCAATCCTGGAATAGATGGCTCACTGTATGCGGGTGATTTTTTTTTTTTTTTTTTCGTATGTTGCCGATCAAAACATACACCCCACAGAGCACAGATTGCAACCGTGTTTAAATACAATCAGAAAATGGTTTCAAATTGTCCCAAACCATAACGAAGCGTTTGCATTTCTGCAACTTTTGTCGTGGGTGATTTACATTAGGTGATGGATGGCTTGATTTGTCAGAGATGCAAGTTTGCTTTCGTAATTTCAAAAGGGGTGTGTTATAAATAAAACTTTTCAAGACCTGCAGCAAATTTTCAACTGAAAAATTTACTTATCTGCGACATTTCAAAAATGGAGGTTCTTGTGCTAACACCTTTGGGATTATTTGTACATTCTACATTTTCTCACCCTATGTTGTATATAAGATTTTTATTGTTCCCCAAGCCCCCATTGTATATTGTTCATATGAGTTCAAGTATGGAGTGAATTTGTTTGATAAATGGGGAATGACTGATAGTAAGATTGAAGTATTTTGGTGTTTGGATTGGTCATGATTGTGATTAGCACAATTAGTTAATGTGAAAAAGAACATTTATACCATAACAAAGTATTAGTTATAGTTTTATAGCAATTTGGTTCAATTAATAATTTAATGACCAAACGATACTGTAATAATTAAATTTAACTTTCAAAATCCTATTTCTTTTAAATAATAAGTTGGCAAAAAAAACAAAATATAAAGAAAACAAACGTATAGTTTGGAAAAAGGGAAGAAAAAAAAATGAAAATAAGGATTCCCGGGCAACGCCAGGTAAATTCAGCTAGTTTTAAAAATAAAATTATGTTAAGTAGATTATCAGATTTACATGGTCTTAACTAATTAAACTCTCTCCTCCCTCCATGAATCTAAGAAAAACACTATAGAAACATGTTTTAGCATAATCTGGCATGAAACAGTAGAGCGACTGTGCCACTCACTAAACATTTTTTTCTGTTAATTAATCTATTAAATATAATTTAATAAAATTTCCACGGAGGTGTGAAATAGAGGCTGCCTAGAAAATTATTGCTTGTGTATAAATGACATTTAAAAAATTATTTAGATAGATTCCAGCGATTAAAACATTGAACTTTAGAGATTTACGGTTTTACTGAAAAAATGCATTTCTTTTTTCAGTTTCACTTGTCTACCTGTGTGAAGCTAATAATATTTTCTATTCTAACTTTAATGTTTTTAGCAACCACGTACTTGTTACTCGTGTATACCTTTCCCACACAGGTGGTTGCCATTTTGTGCGTTGTCTTATCATGGATAACACATACAAGTGTCGGAAGAAAGAGAAAAGGACAATAGGGAAGAAATAGTCAGATTTATATACACATAGATTTCTTTGTTTCTTATGTATTAATGCCAAGTTACGGCGGTGTCCGCAATGATGGAGTTTTGTCTTCACTTGGCTAACCTGAAAAGGGTTGATATGCCGTAAAACAAAGTCTCCACTTGGCACAATCACAGGCTTCGTCTGGGTGAAGGCCTGTTTTACAGAGATCTTTGTGTCAGTCCATCTCATCGGCCTTCCTCTCCGTCACTTCTCAGCGACTTCTAACGCAAAAGCAAATTTTGCGACAGTATTGTTGTTGGCCCTCAGCACATGTCCAAACCATTTGAGTTGCCATTCCCCCATCTCGTTTTCAGTCTGTGCGATGCTGTAGCATGTTCGGATATCCACATTGCAGACGTCGTCAAGCAGTGTAATTCCAAACATCCACTAGTGCATGTTGGTTTTCATACGATACACATTTATTCACAGATAAACAGTTTGTTGGAGACAAAGATAAAAGGGAATTATAGAATATGTAACATTGTACGCAATATAATATGCAAGGGGAGAACAACAGACATAAATACTAAAGAAAGAATATATTACAATCCCAAACACAATAAGAAAGAACATATGTTGTTGGGGTCAGAGATAGATATGAATGAGCAATGAATAAATAAATGTTACTAATTTTGTTGTTTGTTTCTGCGAGCCTATGCACCTACTATCAGAAGACGTAACCTAGAGGCAAAGCCTCCTAGGTTTGAGATGGCATGCTTCTAGGAGGAACTGGACAAAACTTCTGTCTGCTTTGAAAGACATCCTAGAAAGAAAGAGAGCTTTTAAATCTCTGGACAGGATAGTGCATTCTGTAACGTTGGCCAGAATAAGTTCAAGAGAGATAACTCTGATAATTCTGAACCAACACCACAAACCAAACCAAATTTGTAATTTTTTTTCAAAACCGAACTCATTCGGCATAGTGCTATTTACTACCAAAGGTTCATATCCATGGAGATACGGTTGAAAAAGTTGTTCAGATTTTAATTAAATCAAATTTTATCAACAGTTGGACTATTAAGAGGAAAGATTGAACCAAAATATGATATCAACATTTAATGATTATTTTTGTTTATTAGAATAAGGTATAATAAATCTCTAAAATCCATTTTGTTTACATTTTAGCAATAAAATACATGGTCCAGTGTTAACAAATTCTCGTCGAGCTTAAATAATCAAATTCTGACCATTTCAACCATCGTTTTCAATCCTCTCAAGGTGTTGTTCATCACCAACTGACAATCTCATTAACCTTTATTCTCGAGTGGCCTTTGGACTTTAGTATAAAAGTATAAAATGAAATATTTTCAAATAATAAAGGGGGGGGGCGAAATGACATCACACGTCTGTATTTATTTCATTCAGTTTGAGAGTCCTCTAATTGCCGCAAGATATATTTTCAAAGAAAAGAGGCAGATTTTTTTTTTATTAATGAGTCACCACTTATCAAGGCTAAAAGCCACTCGAGGATAAGGGTTAACAAGATGGATAGATTGAGAGTTGAATGGTGAATATTATGACGATTGCAAATGATGAATTGAATGAATATGATTTGATATCTTTTTTTTTTTTTAACAGACATTCAGGCAATGTGATGATATATAAAGTTATAAAGTATATAGTCATTTGGTTGGCATCCATCTGTTTTGAAAGACAATGGAGTTCTGCACCTCAGATCAGTCTGTTGACGAATTAAGCGTCTGCTGTGACTGCAGGCATATCATGGATCGGCATGCTCTATATAGTTATTTAATGATAAAGAAAATGTTCCTCTTGTTTAAAATACTCTGACCCAACCAGCCATTACTTTGGTAACACATTTTCAACATATGAATTTAAAACAAAAAATAGTTATTAATGAGTCACAACTTATTAAGGATAAAAGCCATTCGAGGAGAAGGGTTTACAAGATGGATAGATTGACAGTTGAATGATGGAGAATATTATGAGATAATTGGAAATAACAAATGTATAAAATTTAATCCATTATGACAACGTTTATAAGTGTTTATTGACATTAGGTCTGAAGATGACTATGACTTTCAGGGAGGGAGTAATTTGGTGGCAACATGTTCTGTACATGGGAAGTTCTTGGAAAGAAACCCTGTTTTATAAAAATCCTGTTTGATGTTAGGCGCAGAGAGGAAGAAAGGAAAGTTCTTTGCAGTGATGGTAGATAGATGAGTTCGTGCTGTGAAAGTTTTACAAGGAGGAACCAGAGACTGAAGCTCAGTCGAGCACCTTCCATGGAAATAACGATGGAGTAGAGAAAGACTAGCAATGTCTCTTCTGTGAGAAAGAGGCTGTAGAAAACAGAAGAGAACATCTCCCACTAGATTACGAAGTCTATTTTGAACTTTTCTCTGTGCTTGAATGGTATCATCAAGGTAACAAAACTTCTGGACAACCTCAATAGCCTCACCATCTAAATATAATTTCTCCACATCTGAGTTTTCATCCGTCTCCACTGTCTTACATTCTTGCACGCAAACTGATTATCATCTCCCAACCTACCAGTGATTCCAGTGTACTTTTTGTGTACTCAATGCTTACAAATGTCACAAAAGATTGAGTTGCTCCCAATTCCCTTTCCATAAACTAAGCAGGGGAACTTTCCTCATTTCGGGGGCTTCCTAATATTACAATCACTGATCATCACTTTGATTTTGGTAACATTCACTTTCAGATATTTACTTTCCATAGCTTTCCTCCAAGTCTTTAACTTGACAAGTAGACCTTCCTTTGTTTCACAGGCAAGCACTAAATCATCAGCATAAAGCATCTCTTCCAGACAACCTGTACGAAACTCCCTAGGAAATGCTTTTAAGACACAAATGAAAAGCAACAGACCCAGTACAGATTCCTGATGTACTCCCACTTTAACATTAAGGCTGTCACTAAATGTGTTGTTAATTCTAATACGACTTTGAGCATTTTTGTACCTTGCTTGAACAACCTTCACCAGCCACTCGCTTTCCCCTAATTTACGCAAAGGCCGCCAAACAACTTTTAGTATGATTTCAAAAGGGTTCTCCAAATCCACAAAAGTGAAATAAAAGTTCTTACCAAGATACTTCTCTTGCGTTTGTCTTAGGGTAAATATAGCATCAGTGGTACCTCGCCAAGGCATAAAACCAAACTACATTTCGTCTATACTGATCTGATTTCTTATCTGCAGCTCAAACATTCTCTGAACCGCTTTCAGAACCTGATTCATCAACTTTGAACCTCTGTAATTACCTCTATCCAGAGCTCATCCTTTACCCTTGTAACAGTTCACAATTGTACAGTCTTTCAGAACTACCCCTTCTTTTATATGATTCATAGGGAAGGGATTCAGAAGCATTCTGGCTCCAGTGGAAAACACTCAACCGCCTGAGAACAGGAATGGGGCGATCAAAAGTTGCTATGACTCGATGGAGATACAAAACAGACCCAACTATCTGCGAATGTGGAGAGGTAGACCATACAATGCAGCACTGCTTTGTCTGCCCTCTACTACCCAACCGGTGCAGCTTGCTAGATCTTGCAGAGTAGAACGATAATACAAAGGACTGCGTAAAAAAGTGTGAAACTATTGTATGACCACATGCTTCAAAGACATGCAAAGAAGAAGAATGATATGATTTGTCAAGTCTGTGATCATCTCAATACCTGTTTCATCCGCAGCCTTCAACATTTCTGCCACAATACCTGTGAGTCCTGCAGCCTTACTTTTGTTTCTCTTAAAGCTTCCCATACTATTTATTCCTCAATTCTTATGGCTGGACCAGATACTGCTTCCACAACTTCAATATTTTCTCGGTCCCATGAAAACTCAGTATTCAACAATATCCCCTAATAGCATGTTCAAACATTGCTCTTGTCCTGTTCATTTGTTGCTAACACTCCATTGTCATTTCGAATGCATTTCTCTCCAATAATATATTTGTTTTTACCATCCGTTTAGCTAATTTGAATCAATTCTTCATTTTTCTGGCCATCCTTTTGTAGTATATTTAGAAAACTAGCTTGCTCAGCCTTCATCTTGGTTTTGTATATTGCTCTTCTTACTGCCCTCTTTCTTTGCCTCCAGATACATATCCTTATTCACTAAACCTTTTATCCACTTTCTTTTTGATATACTTTTCAGTGTCCTCATTCCACTACCATGTCACCCCATCTCTTGGAGACCCTTTCGTCCACCCATAAGTATGATCTGTTACCTCCAACAGTGTATACTTCAACTTCTTCCACTGTTCTTTCACACTTCCTGAAGTGAATCTGGTAGCCAGATGGTCAATCACTTGGTCTCTAAACTCATGTTTCACATGTTCTTCATTCACTCAATCTTCACACCTTTCTTCTGGGTATAAACTTTCTCTTTACCTCATGAAGTAAATTAACTATGTGTTCTTTTAGATACTTTTTATTTTTTAATGAAATGATTATGACAGTACAGAAAATACCACCCATGGAAGTGTTAATAAAATTCACAATCCTTTTTACAATCAAAACATATTTGGTATAAATAAACGGTACTGGTACAGTTTTTGAACCAGACAAACCAACTTTTCATTCGTCTTTTTCCAACTGTTTACATAAACAGCCAGAAGATGCTGAAGCACTTATCCAATCAGAAGGCGAGAAAATTAGACAAGTTAACTTGTAAATTGATTAAATTATAAATTGGCGATTGTCAAGAATTTTAAACAGAAAAAAAGTGAGTGAAAAAAAAAAGTCAACAAATAACTGTTACCAAAGGCAATAAAAGTAGTTTAGGTTTACGTTAAGGTAAAAAACGGTT
Organism: Sepiola atlantica; assembly: GCA_963556195.1. Lineage (NCBI taxonomy): Eukaryota > Metazoa > Mollusca > Cephalopoda > Sepiida > Sepiolidae > Sepiola > Sepiola atlantica. The sequence goes on along the minus strand of OY744519.1, from coordinate 130,829,506 downwards.
CGGTTTTTGTCTGGTCCAAAAATTATAACAGTTGTTTCATTAATTTTCTTTGTCAAAAAAGTAAATAATTTTTTATAAAAATAAACATGCAGTGAGTGTTTTTCTTGCTTTAAATGTTTGTTTTTTTTCTGTTGGAACGTCACTTCATTTTGATTTTGACACCGGTTCGGCTTTTTCCGACTGATTACGTAATTCTGCGTTGGCAAAAGTCTGTTTTGTCTGGTTTAAAAGCTGTACCAGATCCAAACAAATTTGTCCATCAAGTTTCATGTCATGTCAGACTGTTTTATCGCCGTTCACTGATAAGCACACCTACATACGACATGCAAAAATGTCAATAACTCTGACACACTCTTCTCGTGGCACTGCCCTAATTTGGGCTGTGATGGCCCTTTTGTTCAGGAATAGTCTGTGGATTGTTTTGATAGACATTATCTTTGAGATGACACCACAGATAAAAATCTGGGGTGGTAGTACAATCCGGTGAGTGTCAAAGCCATTCAGGATCACACCACATACTGATGAGATGACTCCATATGATTAAACGGCGATAAAACAAAGACTTAGACATTCATGACTGAAACTGGGTAGACAAGTCAGGCATAGACTCGGGTTTATTTGTACCAAATATGGTTGGATTTCAGAAAGGATTGTGAATTCTATTAACGCTTCCATGAGTGACATGTTTTTGGAGAGTAGGGGGTACCCTGTAACTGCAAACTGCACTAATAATTTTTATTTTAAGCATTGTCATTCAATTTTTTATTTTAACGTTACCACATTTTAATGTCAATTTTCAAGTAAATTGGACCGTAATTAAAAATATCTAACAAATATTTAATGAAAAGAAGAGTGCATGGTTAATTTACTTTAAGTAACAATGTTTTATTTAGAGAGACATTACAATGATACTTGTTTTCTTCTACTGAACAACAGGCCAGCAAATCAAGACAAACATATTTTCCAACTGAACACAATCCATCAGCTTAGGGTCTAAGAACCAATCTGTCTCTGAGAATCACAGCAAACCAGCTGACCTCCCTCTGCCCCTCTTCTGAAATATATATAGATATCACTTGACACCATAGAGACCACTCATGATTATCACCTGTAAATTTATGAACATAAAAAAACTGACTGACCATGAAATCCACCGTCTGGTTGGACATTAATTTTGGAAAATCTCAAGTGGGTCATTATCAGAACATTGAACCTTGTATCTGAAGTTAGTTTTTCAAGAACTTTAAGCGGATTGATTTCTTAACATGAACCCCCATTTAAAGAGGCAATTACTTTTCCAAGTGGAGAAATCAAATCAAATCAAACCATTTCTTGAGTGGTCTCCCGTCTCTTAGCTAAATATTTTCCACTTGCATATGTGCTGTTCGTAGCATGCATCTATGTACCCCACTAAACATGCCGCCTTGCAAATGTTTACAACTGTTTTAAGGACTTAACTGTCGAAAATGAAATCAATGAACCCTAAAAGCTTGTATTTCAACAGTTAACTCCTTCAGAGAATGATTGAGCCACAAATTGATTAACTCCTTATTGGAATAATGACATAATGACATAATTCAATGAGATATGAACTGATAACCAATCATCAAGCACAAGAATGAATGGCTGCCTTAGAAAGAAAATATACTAACTAAAAAAACGAACCGAAAATCGAGATATGAAAAGGAAAAGAAACAAACCCAATGTCGGAACTAAAATTGTCATACTGCCCAACTCTATTGAATATTTGTACTTGTATTTCAAAACAATTTTTAGACCCATTTTAACTAAAATGTAGGCGAAATCCAAGTGAAATAGTTGAGATATTCCAACACTCTATACTACACTCGAACCAATTTAATTGAGTAATTTCCTAATGTACAGTCGCTTATTAGTTATAGTGAAATGGATTCTGAAACTCTTGTTCCAGAAGTAGTAATAACAACAGCAGCAGCAGCAGCAGAGAAACGATCTCTGTAAAATGTTCAATGTTTATTGGTTGATATACTTAATACTGATTGGTCAATTCTAGCAAAATACTCCATAACGATTAGTCACTGACATTGGACTTCAACCAATCAGTCGCCTTTAGGAGCTGAACATGTGCTGACGTTGGCTAAATAAGCGACAACCCGAGCACAGCTGCCAGTGAGAGACTCAGCTTGCCAAACGAACCCTTGTCAGTCATAACACTACTGCACAGACTTATTGCAAGCAAACTAAATCTAGCTGTAGCCGCTTGGCTACTGGCATCTTGTCAAACACAAATCACATCATGGACTACTAAATATAGCAACAGCTTATACTCAATTTCACGGTTTCATTCGCACACAAGTCCATGCCCTTTGAACTCTTCATAGCTCTTTCCTTAACTCTTTAATTTTGCTTGTTCAACAAGACGTAAATAAAGTTGTCTATTATGTATAGATAGATTTTGTCGTTACTTTAATAATGCCTTAGAAAGTTTCTGAAACTTATTTTTAATTAAAATCATAGTTTAGTAATTAAAAAAAAAATTAATTTAAAAACAGTAAGTTTTAGCAAAGGAAATAACTTCCTGCTTAACTTTTTTCTGTTTTTTTTTTTTCAAAATGGTCAAACATGGAGGTATCTCTCTTGATTTATTCATATCGGCCATTTCTTTTCTTTTTTTCGATCGACTTATTTTTTCCAACGGTTAAACTTGCTATAAATTACTGTTTTTAATGTTATTTATTTTTTTTTTAATAAAACATGGGGGCATTTATGGTACTACTCCAGCCTATGCGCCTAATTTCCGTGACTGCTCGGCCGCAGCGATCTGACAGGTCACGGAAGCGTCCGAGAGCTGCCGAGTCGAAAACGAGGCTGGCGAGACGAAAACGAGGCTGTATTTATACCAAAACCGAAAATCGTGCAAAAATGGAAGGTTGGCAGACGACAATATAAGACGATGAATACGGAAAGAAAAAATGCATATATTTGTATAAAAAATGAAAGAAATGAACAAACCCGTAGCTGAAATAAATAAACTTTTTCTTTTTTTGAACCATTTCTTTTAGTCTTTTTTTTTTATAGATTTTTTATGGGGGAGAGGTTTTTTTCGCGGAGAGGTTCATGGTATTCGGCTGTTGTTGTTGCTGGCGCTTGTTTTTGGGGGCTTAGCGAAAGACAGACAGAAGAGGAGGACCACAGGTAGATCAGCTTCAGTATCGTCGCAATCTCCAGACGTGACCGCGAAAAAAATGTCCCCGATTGCAAAGACACCCAAGCCCTGCATTCCTGGATGGGACATCTCCATGCATACTTGTCCGATATTTGTGTTCTCTTCGTCAAGTGGCAAAGTCGTGCACATCTGCCGCACCGCATTCTGGTCGGCAGAAGACATTTCTGATGGCAGAAATTCATCACTTGCTCCGGAGATTTTAAGGTATCACACAACTGTTCGAAATTCATTTTGCGTTTTGCTTAGCGTTTCCTTCAAATTATTATCGGCTGCTATAAACTGATTTGCAGCAACCTGATTGGTCAGTTCTTTTTTCCAGTTTTGTTTACAGCCTCGTTTTCGACTCGGCAGCTCTCAGACGCTTCCGCGACCTGTCGGATCGCTGCGGCTGAGCAGTCACGGAAATTAGGCGCATAGGCTGGAGTAGTACTGCTAACAAAACGAAAAGTGGGTAAAAAAAAAACAAATAGGCAACAAATAAATGTTATGCAAAGCAAGATACGGTACTCTTCTACTAACATGGATAAGTTTTTTTGTGTTTTAACTTATTTTAAAGCGTTATTTTGTTAAAAAAAAACAAACAACCTAGTGTCTACCTGTTCAGTTAGAACAGAAAAAAATGGCTGATTATGAGCCCAGCACGTATATCCTTGATAATTGGTGAAAAATCGAAATATAAACAAAATAGTGTTAGAAACACATCCAATACATATCACCAATCGTGGGAAAATGTAATGTTCTGCCCGTATTTTTCTTAATTTTCGAATTTTGAGCGATTATCGAAACTGTAATTTCAGCCCCCCCCCTCCCCCCGTTCTTACTGAACAGGTGGATACCATGTTTGTTTTGAACACAAAAACTGTTTAAAATGAGTTAAAATACAAATAAACTTATTCAGGTTAGTAGAAGAGTAACTAATCTTGCCTTTCGTAACATTTATTTGGTGACTATTTGGAGGTTTTTTTTACCCCTTTTTCGTTCTGTTAGCTGTCGTTATAAATGCCCAAACATGGTTTTAAGGAAAAAAAAAATTTTTTTGAAATGTTGTTTGGGTGCAATGAAACTCTGCTGAAACGCATTTCACTGTAAATAAAAAGCGACCGTACATTAGGAAATTACCTTAAAATTGATTTGTAAAGATTAGTGATAAAAAATACAACAAAAAAATAGTCCGTTCTTTTGAGACGTGTATAAGCATCAGTAACTGCTTGGCTGCTAGTGTGGGACGTATTTTCGTGAGAACGGTCAGAGTAGAGTATTATGGTTCAATTGTGCTTCTAAACTAAAGAGAAACTATTTTTCTACCGCGCCGATATTCTAGCAAAGAACCGGTTAAATGTAAGGCAATTGTTTCTCCTTCTACTGACCCATTTCTGAAGTTAAAAAAAGTAATTAAAAAAATACTTACGGGGTGGCAATGCGATGGGATTACAAAAGTGGGTCAACTAAAATAAACCGCAATTTTTTTTTTTTTTTTTTTTTTTTTTTTTGCTTTCAAATAAACTTAAATTTAACTCTTGAAGTTTGTTGACTCAATTGGTGAAAAATGTCGCCTATTTCACTTGGATTTTACACACTATACTGATAAAATGGCGTGACTTATGTGGTTGTGTATTTTTCGTGTCAACGTTATTTTGATAATTACGCATTGAATTATTTATTATTAATCGAATATTTATTGAAATAAAAAAAAAATGCTATAGTGTAAAATAAAACTAAATTTTTAAAATCCTATTTAAAAAAAAGGATTACGAAATTAAATCCATCATAATGCATTTCTGTTTCTTTACAAAAAAAAAGTCAGCCATTTTAATCTGTTAATAGTTAAAAAAAAAAGAAAAAAAAAGAGATGAATTACTTTGTAACTCTTTGAAACTTTGAAAGGAACTTGGAAGCCATTTAAACTAATTTTTAAATTCTTAGCAAATCTTTCTTAAAAAGTTGAAAATTTTGGGAGCTATTTATATCCAATCATTTTATAAATACAGATTAAAACATTACCATAACAAAATTATAGTTTTATCACAATTTGGTTCAATTAACAATTCAATAACCAAACGATACAGTAATTATTAAATTTTAAGTTTCAAAACTCTATTTAAAAAAATAATTTGGTAAAATCAAACAAAATCGGCATAGTTAAAATGAAAGTAAAAATAAAAAAATAAAAACTACAGGGCAACGTCAGTATGTACAGCTAATTTTGGATAACATTGTTTGTTCGCCTTCTTCAATTGTATTTTTAGTCCTGAAAAATAAAATTACTTATTTGTCAGGCCTCTTTTAGCAGATCTTCCTTTTAACTATCTAAATCCAACCTTTAAAAAAAGAATAAATAAATTTCTGTTAATCCTAAACCAACATTTTTTGATTATATCTAAAAACTTTTAATGTGGACATGTAAATCTTTGCAAAACATAAACAGTGATAACAAATTTATTTTGGTGGCTCAATTAGCCACCGAATTATAACCATTCAAAGTTTGTTGGAAATTAGAAAATTTGCTGTCTTGTGTGCTATTGGTCCAGAAGCGAATCAGCCTCGAAATCAACCCTGCTAAGTCTGAAGTAACTCATATCGACTGCTCATCAGAATTCCTTCATAGCGGTCATCTCAGAAATCAGCTGGTGATACCAGATCAGGCTGCCCTGTGGCTCCCTGAGACAAAATTCACCTACATTGACGTTTTTTTTTTTTTTTTTTTTTTTTTTTTTTTTGTAAAACTTAATTATGTTCTACAAAACCAAAAACAAAAACAACAGCCCCTCTCCCTTTCTCCCTCCCCTTTTTTATTTTATTTTTAGAACTTGAAGCATAAAATCTTTTACTATAATGACCGGATTCGGCATTAAATAACCCAAAAAGGGTTGATATGCCGTAAAACAAAACTACCAAACCAAACCAAACCAGAAATCAGTCGAGTTCTCAATGGGGTTCACATTACCGATCGCGACAAACTAATAATCTTCGGCTCCCTAATCTTCCAACCAGCGATCCGAGTCGACATCAACAAAAAGCTTGTGATCTTATCAAACATGTCATCCCAGCTTCAACTGGATCAATAAGCATTCAACACTTTTCCTCTTGCGTAATCGCTTCTGTATCTCAAAATTTTATTATCTCTCCATAATGCGTCTTATTACCAGTTTCCTGACGACCAGAGTGGGCTGGATGGCGTTATTCGAGACACTGCAACGTCCATCTGCAATGTCGATTTTGACTAAGTAAGCTGGTGCCAGCTCACCCACTCCATCTCTTTTGGTGGACTTGGACTGAGTTCGATGATCAACGCCATATTGCCAACCTACACCTCCTCCATCTGTACCAGTCAGGATCTGGTTGGGAGTATTCAATGTGCAGCATTTGAATCAACCACCTGATTTATGACTTTTCTTCTGATCGGAGGATGGCTGTCTGACCTCGTCATTCCAAAATAGAGGAGACAGAAGATCTGGGACACTGTCAGGATGAAGACCAGAGTTGAATCTCTGAGAACGTCCTTTGACCAACAGTGTACGGCTTGCCTTCAAGCTGCAAGCTTGCCACAGAGCGGTGCATGGCTAACAGCCTTGCTGTCAGGAACCTAGTCGATAACAATTCTCAGATTCACCATCGCCTTGTGCACATGTTCAAGAGTGTGCAGCATTCAAAGACATTGTTGGCTTCCCATCAATCCATGAACCAGTTGGCCTCGACAGAGGAGATGGCAAGTCACTAATATAGGATACGACATGTGTCAACACTTTTGTGCCATCGTCAATAGCTGAATCGAAGAACGGAAAATGATCAAAATATGCCAATCTTCACAGATTCGTATTCCAACTGATCGCTATGGAGACAACATGCTGAGACTTCCTCAACTGCCTGGGTCTATTAATGATATGCCACACTGATGACCATCATGAGTTTATTTGGCTCTATGAGCGCTTCTCCATCACCATTATTCGAGGAAATACTTCGAGCCTGCTCTTGGCCTGCCAAGCCATAGAATATCCGATGAAACTTCCTGATTTTCTGGATATATCATGGTCATGTCTTGAGGTGTCTGATTGGGGTCGCCTGAGAAAAAGGTTAGGAATCACTGCTCTATATTCTTGCTTTGTGCTATTTTGTTTTTCCTATTTGTCCACTTGTGCCACTTTTACCTGTGCACGATTCAACACAGGCCACGAATTCCGAATCTGTAAAGTTATGAAAATGTGGGCTTACTGATATATGTAGGAAAGCACGTCGAGCATAACTGATATGGACATGTGGTAACGACTGACCTTATAGGTATCTCAAGGGCACCTCAACAAAAATAGTCTGGTGGTGAGAAGATGACTGCATGTCTAAGAATTACTCTGGACAAAACAGGAACAGTGGGCAAATGAAATGTTGTTTCTTCAGTGACTAAACCAGGGGGAGGGGTCTGGCAAATATGTTGCTCCAATCAGCCCCAAAAAAGTCAAGAGAAAAGGAAGTGTGCTCAGTCATACTTTTTTATATGGATGACGACGTGACTAAATCCACCAATGGTTGACCGCCTAGGTCATGTGATCTGGGACTTCACACACTACATAAAATCCCCCCCCCCAACAAAAGTTTATACGCCTACGTAAAGTATTATGGTGTTTTTTTTTTTTTGTTTTTTTAGGGTAGGAGGATCTTAAACCAAAATAAAAACGTATTTCTTAAGAGGGTCATTATTCTAGAAAAGCACCAAAACTTGTCTCAATTTAAACAAGACAGCAAACTGATTCGATTTAAAAAAATGTTCACCTTTTATTAAATGTTAATTGTTATCTGTCTGCTAAACAACTTTAAAATGTCTATACAATCTATGTAATGAACACATTGAGTTGTAATGTCTGAAACGATTAGTACTGTTATTCCCTCAAGACCAAGTGATCCTCCATTTCCCTTCGGAAGCAAAAACAGCAGACGCTTGCTGCCAGTAATCTTGTGCATCATTTTATAAAATCTGAAAAAGTTAAATAAGTTTAGACTTTAGAGTGGGAGTTCACTTTACTGTATACATTTAACTTAAAATGATCATACAGTTCCTGGCCAGAAAGCGTTATTGATCAGTTCTTGACCACATACTGTAAGACAGAATAGGTAATCATTTTTTTGTATTTTCAAAATGTCTTCCATCTTTTAAAATTAAAACCGTTTTCTTTTCTTTTATCAGAATTACTAATATGTCTTTTTTTTTCTCACGTATTGCCGTCCCCACCAACGTCTTAGGGTTAGTATTGATATTAATGAAGGCCACTTTGTTTTCTTAATACTAAACAATGGGGAGAGAGGATATGTAAAAAAAAATCTATACAAAAAATCTAAAACATTAACTCTGAAAAATTTTTAATTTAAAAAATGTTTTTAATACAAAAAATGATTACCTGTTCTGTCCCATGATATGTGGTGAAAAACTGGGTGATTATTTTACGTTACATTTATGTAGTAAAGTACATCCTCATTTTAAGTTCTCAAATTTTTTAATTTAAACGTGTTTTCTAAGGTGTTAATGCATAATCGCACAAAACAAATTATATCATTCCGTTGACAGTGAGGGGACTAAGAAAAAAAATTGACATTTATGGCACAACCTTTATTTATTTATTTTTTTAAACTAATTTGAGGGACCCGGTGGTAGTTGCAACCTCATCAACTTTCTCAATCCAACCTGGTTGCTACCATATTGATTTCTATAATGGATAAACCAACTTCCTCTATTTCTATAGATTTAAGAAAGCGAAAAATAACCTGCGTTGCTAAATGACTAAATGAGCCATTAAGTTACGGAAAAAGCCTGTTTTGTTTTTTTATTTTGTCATTTTAGTCAATTAGCTGCCAAAAGTAAATCTCACCTGAGCAGCTCTACTTACTTTTGCAGTTTGCTTACCAACCTGCAAAATGTCTAAAACTTCAATAGAAACTTCGTTTAATTAGCACGAGATGAGACCAATTCAGAAATGATAAATAAAAGAAGCAACCACGAATAATAAACGTTACTGAATCTCTGTGCATAAAACTTCCCGTTTCACTTTCGATGGAACTTGTCAATGTTTTTAGTTTGAAATGACTGCTGTGATAATGGAATGATCTCGGTCCATTAAAGGGAAAACAACCTTTTACATTCTGAAAAAAAAAAAAATTGAAAAATTCCCGGAACAAAAATGTATCCTTGATTTCGGATTCCTTCTCGTTGATTTAAAAACAACATAATTAGTGTTTGTTTGGTTTTTAAAGAAATCCTGATGCCTTTGTAGAGGTAGTTGGTCGAGATAAGAAGCTTGTCACAGATAGTCATTTTGTAGTAGCGTCGCTGTGTCTGACTGACCTTGCTTGATAAGAAGAAAAAGGTCACCAGGCTTCAGTTAAAGACAGACTCCTTTACAATTTAAATGAATTTGCCTTCTACAGTTTCATCAACATGGAATAGGATCCAGAAGGAGTTAGGAACACAAGAATATAAGACATGGTTGGTTCGGTCGGCATGTCTGTACTATAGTAATAAGATTGAGTCCAAGTCTTTGGTCTCGCCTCTCTTGTCCAAGTCACGACTAGAGGCGAGCCAAGAAATATGTTTCCTTGTCGACATGCCGCGAGAGGTCTCTGAAAGGACTTCATAAAAGGTGTGAAACGGCCTTGGGCAGAAATGGAAAAAAGGTGTGTATGTGCAAAGTGTTCTAATTGCCCAAGATATCACTACGCGTGTCTGAACATGCCTGTATTAGCTTACTGAACCACGTGCTAATCACTAGGTGAGTGATAAAATGAAAGTGCAAAAGAAAATAGATCTTGATTTAAAAAAAATAAAAAAAACTGCAGATAGATATAAGTAATTAGAGCTTTGGAGACTAAGCAAATTCATTGTTTAAGAAATTTGTGAAATTAACCCTTACCCCACCCACCCTCCCATCCACCCAAATGGTGAAATTGACCAAAACAAGAAAAATATTTATTTTAAGTCTGACTCTGGCTTAAGTAATCTTCTAATATATAATATAATGTTAGTCGGATTTTAAACTGCTAAATCAAACTTTGATTTTGACAAGCCAATTTTCATTTGTTGTTATTGTATCATGTTATTGGTAATTAACTAATGTACTTCGCTACAATTTGTTTCAAAACAATATTTAATCTGGTTCAGCGGCTTGCGGGTGGCACTTTTACCCCCAGCCCAGGCTGCCCAACGCCGCCCAGCCCCCGGCGCCAGCATTTTAGCTCACGTGACTCAATCGTAGTCACTTATAAACAGAATATTCTTCGTTATTAACACTTAGCATATATCCCCCCCCCCAATACATTATTTTTGTTTATTAATTATTTACCTTACGAAATAGAATGAATGTATTGGGGGTGGGATACATGCTAATTGTTAATACGGAAGACTATTCTGTTCATAAGTGACTACGATTGAGTCATGTGAGCCAAAATGCTGGCGCCGGGGGCTGGACGGCCTGGGCGGCGGTTGGCAAAAAATCCATCAATCTTCATTCTATTTCGTAAGGTAAATAATTAATAAACAAAAAAAATGTATTGGGGGGGGGGGGATATATGCTAAGTGTTAATAACGAAGAATATTCTGTTTATAAGTGACTACGATTGAGTCACGTGAGCCAAAATGCTGGCGCCAGGGGGCTGGGCGGCGGTTGGCAAAAATCCATCAATCTTCATTCTATTTCGTAAGGTAAATAATTAATAAACAAAAACAAATGTATTGGGGGTGGAATACATGCTAATTGTTAATACGGAAGACTATCCTGTTCATAAGTGACTACGATTGAGTCACGTGAGCCAAAATGCTGGCGCCGGGGGCTGGGTGGCGGTGGCCAAAAATCCATCAATCTTCATTCTATTTCGTAAGGTAAATTATTAATAAACAAAAATAATGTATTGGGGGGGGGGGATATATGCTAAGTGTTAATAACGAAGAATATTCTGTTCATAAGTGACTACGATTGAGTCACGTGAGCCAAAATGCTGGCGCTGGGCGGCGTTGGGCGTCGGTGGGCGGCCTGGGGTTAAAAGTGCTGCCGGCAGCTAGCTAATATAAACTTTCTTGACTGGAGCAATTTCGTTTTGTTTATTCTTCATTTTGTATTGTTAAGTCAATTTTGTACCCGATATTAACTCATTTGTAAGAGATATTTTAAATGCGTTCATGCAGAGGGTGTTAATCTACAAATGTACCAAAAAAATCATCTTTCTCGCTACGATCTTATTTTTTTTTTTTTTTTGTAAGGTAAAGAAAATAACGTAACACTGTCGTAATAGGCAATACAAAAATCCAAATTAACCGTCAAAGCTCGAAAGTACCGACAATTTTAAATAAACACCTCAACTGTTTTGGTAAGAGTTAGTGTTTCTTATTTGTTTTTTGTTATTTTTATAGTTTAGATACTAAACCTAACAAAAAAGACGTGGTTATAGAACATAGAAATATTTACAAAACAAATTTGAACATAATGGAGCCCGGGCAATGCCGGGTCGGTACAGCTAGTAATTTAGTTAGGGGGAAGGGTAGGTTTTTCAAAGCTCTGTGTATTAAACTTCTTTCTTTCTTTTTTTTTTTTTACTGAAAATGCATCACCGTGTATCAGTTTTTTAAGAGTTCACCAATTTGCTCTGACTCCAACTCTACATTCCTAGCGATCAGGTTGGTCTCTGTCACATGGCACTTGTACAGTCAGGACTTATCTGGTGGAGAGAGTGGGCCTATTATGCACATTGCACAAGCAATTTAAAACATGTGGAGGCTGTCCAATGTGCTCCGAACTGTCATCTGGTGATTTCATTTAGTGCGCTCTGCAAAGCTCTCATGCTCACATTTGGTGTACTCTACTAAACTCTCGTGCTCGCATTTTGTACACTCTGCAAAGCTCTCATTTTGTGTGCTTTACAAAGCTCTCGTGCTTGCAATGATTTCATATTATATTTAAACTGTTTCTATTTGTGTTGTAGCAACATAGAAAACCCTTTACCTTGTAAAAGAGTTTCTATTCTATTCGCAGTCTGCCAAAAGAAAAAGAAACAAGAATCAAGATATTTACCTGTTTAATATATTAAACTTTGGAATTTATTTCCAACAAAATAAAAAGTTAGATACATAATATACATAATAACTAGAAGAATACCCATTCCAGAACCGATAAAATTAAATCCCTGTAGAGAACAGTTTTGCACCACTTTTATGGCTCTTTTACAAAGATTAAAATAAAGGTATAATTCTACTAAACCTTATGTTTAGAACCCTTATTCCAATTTTGACCAAAAGCCATTACATGATTTTGATTCTAGAAAATGTCTAAATAAGAAACTAAAATTCAGGAAATCTTGCTAAATTGGTGTCTAATGACTATGGATCAAATCTATTGCAAATCTAAAATATTTGAATTTTCAATTGGGAGATCAGGCCCATATTATGCCCCCTAAAAAACCTTAAAATACTCCTTAAATTGAAATATAATGGAATATTTATTAATTAGTGTCTAATGCCTATTGTTAAAATTTCACAAAAATCAGAGGTATCTGAATTTTCACAAAGGGTTTCCATCTCCTCTTTGACCTCTCTTCTTAAAACTAAATAAAACTAAATATAGCCCACATTACCCACCCTTACGTCTAGTAGCATTGTTCCAAAATTCATAATGAGCAGTTAAATAGTTTAGGAGTGAATCCTGTAGATACTAATATATAAACATACACATACCTAACTATAGAGATATATTACCTTTTTAAATATAACTCAATTATGGTAATTTGTTTCATCCTCCACAGCTGCCATGATAAATCAATCAATCAAAATTTGTCTCAATAAAAGCTGTTGCCCTGTTTTTAGGACCGGGAGAGTGACGTTTTTCTGTTTTTATATATCTATTTATTTTACTTGTATTTTTTGTATTATCAAGAATCCGTTCGCTTTGATATGATTAGAAAGTTGAATTTTATTGCCCCCTTTCCACCCCACCTTTTTTTTTTATTGATTGATTTTTTTTCTCTTTGGGTTCAATAATTTTTTATTTAATTTTAAAAATATTTTTCTAAACCTGGCTTTGTGATATGGATGTAGCAATATTTAGATGCGGGTGTGTAAAAATAATGTTAAAACCGGAATTCTCCACATGTGACTATAGCAAGGAGAAAGTGGAAAATTCCATTAGAAATTAAAAGATTAAAATTAGGGCTATGTGTTAGGATATTGCGTAATAGACAGGAAGTCACCAGGGACACAGCAAATAAATAAAAGTTTTCTCTTTTTTTCTGATTATGACAGCTGCTCTCTCCCCTTTGAAGAAGGGGTTGAGTGAAAGACCTATAGAGTATTATTTATGTATACTGGAAAATAAAAACCATGAAATCATTGTTACACCCCAAGAACAAGAAAGACTAGGAGAGAGAACAAACTAGTGCTATGTGTCATCTACACAACAAGAGTCTTGACACATAGCAAAACCAGCTGGAGTCTTAGCTCACCTATTATTAACAAATTGGCTGCTACTTTTCAGAGAAAAATAATATAAAAATTAAACTTGCCAAAATATCTTGCAAGTAAAGAGATTCAATGGCATTAGTATCACCTAATACTAGTTTTCCAGTTATATTTGGTTCATAGTGATCAAAGTTATCCATGGATTTGTTTATCTGGTTCAAAAGATCCTTGTTGTGATATTATCTTTTGTCGTGACTCCAGAAGTAACACAAGCTTCTATTTTTACTTGCCTCCCCACAAGAGCGAAGTTAGAAACCAGTTCGGTTGTTAAGGCACTCTGGACTGGGACAAAAAATTAAATTCCCTCAGTCTAGAAAGATTTCTCCTCATTTGACCAAAGACAGAACAGACTACACTTCGAATTATTTATTTGCAAAAATGAAACAAATACAATTTTACAAATTAGGCATATATTAATACAGATTAAATTAATTCCCGAAGAGAACAGTTTTGTACCACTTTTATGTCCCTTTATGAAGATTAAAGTCAAGATATAATGATGCTAAACCTTATTTCTAGAATCCTTATTCAAATTTTGATAAAAATCCATTACATGATTTTGATTCTAAAAAAAAATGGTTTAAATTGGAGCTTTAAATTAAGCTGAAGGGGTCTTAAGAAGAAATTGAAATTCAGGGGGTCTTGCTTAATTGATGTCTAATGACTATGGATCAAATTCTATGCATACCTGAAATATTTGAATTTTCAAATGGGAGGTCATGCCCATATTATGCTCCCTAAAAATCTTTACTCTTAAGAAACTGAAATTTGGGGAATATTTATTAATTTATGTCTAATACCTATTAAGATACTATAAAAATCTGAGGTATCTGAATTTTCATGAAGGGTTTCCACCACCCCCTCTAAGCCTCTTTGCCTCTTTTTCATAAGACTAAATTAAAGTAAATATAGCCCACATTACAAACCCTTACGCCTAGTTACTATGTTTCAAAATTCATAATGAACAGACCGTGTTCTCACATGGCATACCGTCATCAGTCTGCACATTTGACCACATGATGAACCAGAACTGGATAGAGTGGTGGAAATAGTCTTGACTGACCTTATTGCCGCCATAAAAGAGTCTGTCTTCACCTAGCGTGTAGAACCTCGATATGAGAAAGAACAAGTACACACTGAAACTAAAGTATTCATACATATCGACCACATTTGACCGGAGTGCTTTACCAACCATAAAACGTGAGCTTAATGGAAGTCAGCAGAAGGTGTCTTAGCACTCAAAGGGCTAAGATCATTGAGCGATAAAGATCAGTATTAGAAATGATTCTGTTGGAGAAAAGTCCACCACGCAATTATGGTCCAGTGGTAAATACGTTGTTGCATTGAATACGATATTACAGGAGAAACGTATACCACGTAACAAAGTTCAGTGTTGAGCATATTGTTTCCATCAATGGAGACCATCTTTCCCTCTTTTTTTTTATTCTTTCACTCTGCCCCTAGTCTTGAGATTACCCATACAGATACAGTGTGTTCAAAGGCAATGATTAACGAACCGCATCTGTTCCCCAATTTATTTCACATCTGTAAACGAAGGAACAGATATCTTATCAGAATGCATCATTGAGCCAAATTATTTCCATGGTGGGTCAAGCTGGTTGTGGCATAGATCTATTTAATAGGTGCAAAAAAAGAAAGTGTGCATGATTTTTTTTTTTATATTTTTATATTTTTTTTAATTAAAAATTAAAATGAGATTATTGATTAAATTGGAATGCCCAATAAAACATAAGAAATGAATGCGAAAGTTTTTTTCATTTATCACTCCTATCTAATAATCAAAACTGGTTACTGTTATTTCAATCAATAATACAACATAAAGACTTGATATTCTGTATATATAGTGCAGATAAACGATTAAGAAATAACCTTTTGACTGCCTAATTAGCATAACTATTTTTTAAACGGTTCATAATTAATTAACATTTGGTATTATTAATTTGGAATTGTATTTGCTTATGTTTGTTATCTATATGCAATAGTTTCGTCCATATTAACAGTAATTACTTAAAATTATTTAATAAATAAATTGGAAAAATAACTAAAACACCTTAAGTTTAAACAACCAGAATTTAACATTCCTCCATGATCCTCCATTTTCAAGCCATTCTAGGGTTTAACGGCAGTTAACCATCTTTTTTGAATTATGTACGTTATTGTTTTGGGGCGATTGCGTGTGGTTTTACGACCTTGCCAGTCGAATTTAGGATTAATGTTAAAAAAATATATTGGTTAATGCCCTAATAATTTATAATGACCGTAAAAAAGAAAAATCTGATTTTTTAGGGGGTGTAATTTAGCTGAGTGTGTTAATCTACACATTTACCAAAGTTTGATGTTAAAATTTTGGAATTCTCTGATTAATTTTTTTTTTTTAATTAACGGCCTCCCATCCCAATTAATTGCTGCCTGGAGGGCGGGTAGGTTCTGCTAGTATATGTATGTGTATGTATCTATATATATGTATGTATGTATGTATGTATGTATGTATGTATGTATGTATGTATATATATGTATATAAATTTAAAGAAGTGAGGCTACCAACATTTATAAATTAAAAAAAAAACTTTTTTAAATTGATCATTATTAAACCCATTTTTTCAAACGAAAAGAATATCTGAAGAGAGCCAAGATGCTCGAAACACGTTATAAAATTATAAAATAATAAAATGATAAACAATTTAAAAAAAGGCGTTTTTAAATTTATAAATGTTGGTAGCTTCACTTTAAATATATACACTTTTCTCTTGTTGAAACTGCACTATCCTCTACTCATATATATATATATATATATATATATATATATATATGATAAATGCGAAAGTTGGGCCCATTTCTCACACTAATGTTAAAGTCAAAACGTCCTATTTCAAGTTAATTCAACTCTACTTAATAGACCAACTATCTTTTTTATCTCAAGGCAGCGGAACGAGAGGGATGGGCTCCGCCTTCCATATGCTGTACCCTAGACATGGTGATTCTTAACAAATCACCGCCGCTACAGCCATGGGCAGTGTGCGATGTCGGCAACGACACTCGTGCGCGTCCAGGCTATGCGACCGTTACCTTTTTTTTTAATCTTTTTGATATACTGCATATGTATATGCAATATAAGTCGCAAGGTTAACTAATTTGCATATTGGTTTTGAAAAGGGGCATTTTATTAATCATCCATTTGTTTTTGTTTTTTTTAATTCAATAATTGTTTTGATTTTAATATAACAAATAGTTCTGATTCGCAATAGTTTTATTTCCTGGATAAATGTTTAGCATTTATGTTCAAATGTTTCTTTCTTTAGAGGAACCGACTTGATTTTCAACAAGTTGCAATCTATTTCTAAATTGCAAGTGAAAAGGCAACTTGATTTCTTTCTTTTCCATTCTTTACGGTCATATTTAAAAAATAAATAAATTTGTATCAAAATTACCAAAATGCTAATGTCTATCTACATCAATAAATGAGGAAGATTTTGTTTCGTGTTTACAACAAAATTATGAATGAAATATTTATTATCTTAAATTAATATTTCAAGTAATTCAAGTGGCGAACTTTGCAAAGCAATAGCGAGCCAGCAAAGCCAGCTAGTAATATATATGTCATCCACAGACACTGTTTCGCTGTATCACAGCTTTTCAGTCTGGCTAGATTAGTACACATCTGAAGCCAGGATCGAAACTGATAGTTGATAGTCGGCAGTTCTGACCACTAGACCACAGGAAGGGTGCCGTTGATAAATGATATCTCAATGTGTTTATATAAACATTGACCGCTACTAGATAGTGCTGAATTTGTTAGTAAACAAAGAGCTTTGTATTATGTTAAATAGTAGCAGGCAATACCATTAACGACAGTGCTCAACGCGGGAAGGCGGGCTTTATATATATATATATTATACTAAATGTGAATTATCCGTTTGTTGCCCTACAGCTTTTTCCTATATATCTTAACTAGAAGGATACCCATCCCAGGACTGGTAAAGTTAATTCTCCAAGCTGAACAGTTTTGCACCACTTTTATCTTTCCTTACAAAGATTAAAATCAAGATATGCTACTTAACTTTCTATCTAGAATCCTTATTCCAATTTTGATTAAAAATATTACATAATTTTGATTCTAGAAAATGTCTAAAATTTAAGGTTTAAGCTTAAGAGGTCTTAAGAAGAAATTCAGAGAATCTTGCTTAATTGCTATTTAATGACTATAGATAAAATTTTATGCAATTGTGAAATATCTGAGTTTTCAAATGGGGGTTGGGGGGGGGGATAATGAGTTGTTATTCAAAGCAGAGAATAAACATTTACCAAATCTAAATCACACATGTCTTCTTTATTTACTCCCAATTTTGTAGTGTTGTGGAGTTTTTGTGTCTGTGAAAATTGGCAGACTCGCCCCCCCCCCCAAAAAAAAGTGATACATGCTAAACAAGGGCATAACAAAATTAGAAGAAAAAAAAGGAAATCCGGATGAATCAGTATAGTACTGATTTTTTTGGTTTCCCCAATTCTTTGTAGAATCAGGTATTTACAGGAAGGGGCATGTTAATATTGCCAATATACATAAATGAAATTGGTACCATAGAATCGACTATATTCAGACTTGGTACACCCAAATCATTAGTCTGTGTCATTATCCACTTCCCCACAGCCGCCTACCCAATATCGATATCAATCTGTGTCTATAAAAATCATTATTTATTATTGTGTGAGTCTCTCTTTCTCTCTCAGAAACTGTCAAAGGTACACTTACAAACCTTATGTGTGTCAGTATAACCCCAAGCTGGTTATGGTAAAAGAAAAATATTCTAATATCCATTTGCTTGTGGTTACCAGGGACCACATTAGTGCAGAAGAGTGAAAGGGGAGGTCAAAATTGCTAATTCAAGAAAAAATGACTTTTATTCTCACTGGTAATTACGCAAGAAATGTTGAGCTTGCTTCTTCTCTGATCCAGACAGCATTTCAAACGAATGCCGAATGCCACATGGGTTTTCGAAATCTGACCTTGCGATCTCCAACCATCCACGACCGCTGAAGACCATAAATCTTTGTGCAAAGCTTAGTTTCGTTCGTTCAGATGAAAGAACATCTTATCTGAAGAATTTAAGGAAATCTAGTAAAAACAGAAAATCATCTCTCCCCCAGAAACGGTTTGTGTTCTTTGTGTAGTCTGCTGATTTCAAGTATTGCTCGAATTATGGTAATTTTTTTTTTATCTACCATGGTGATATTTATACTATACCTATTAAGGATCACCTTGGCTGTGACCAATTGAAACATGTCTCAAAAGTTACTGGCAGTGTGATTTATTATTTTTATTTATTTATTTTTTTTAAGAAAGTTCAATGTTTTTTCCGTTTTTTTTTTCGTTTTGTTTCGTTTTTTTGTTTTTGTTTTTTTTTGTTTCGTTTTTTTTTTTCGTTTTTTTTCGTTTTGTTTCGTTTTTGTTTTGTTTTTTGTTTTGTTTTTCGTTTTTTGTTTTGTTTGTTTTTTTATTCATTGATCATCCTCTTGGATTTTTGATGCGGGACTTGTGATTCTCGATTTTTTTTTTTTTTTTTTTTTTTTTTTTTCTGAATCTGGATTTGTGATACAAACATTTTCCTTTTTTTACTGAATTTACTGTTCAGACATTTTTAACAGCTGAACAAACACAATTGGTTAATATTCTTTTCAGAAAAGGACCTCAGAAGGATTACAGCAAGTAGAATAATGACTTCTCATCCTATTGGCAATGGCTATTCTGAAAGATATGGCATTTTGTATTGCACTGGGTCATGGCTTGAGAAAACACTGGGAAATGGTGATTCCAAGGGGTTTACCTTCAGTAAAATCCCTCTTGTGTATTGAAATTAAGGAAACTCCTTCATGAGCCCTTGTAGTGGAAATGATACAAACAATAAATTACTCACTCCCCCTGGTGATAATCGCCCACGCCAGTCAAAGTGCCG
Organism: Sepiola atlantica; assembly: GCA_963556195.1. Classification (NCBI taxonomy): domain Eukaryota; kingdom Metazoa; phylum Mollusca; class Cephalopoda; order Sepiida; family Sepiolidae; genus Sepiola; species Sepiola atlantica. The sequence goes on along the minus strand of OY744519.1, from coordinate 130,809,852 downwards.
TCGACTTGTGTGTGTGGGTATGTGGTGTAAACAAGCGGATGGAGACAGACATCCGGGATAATGAAGTGAGCCATATCCAGTTATACAAATGACATTTTGGACTCGATATAAGCACGAAGCAGGCATATTTCGTCTATTTGGTTAGTTAGTTCGACTAGTCTGCCAGTCTGTTTCCTTTGTAATCTCATTCCCCATTGCAATAAGCAGTGTTTGGTGAAGGCGTTGTTCATTGAACACTTATAGCCCTTAGTCCATTCGTCCGTTGAAGTTTTAGTCAGTTACAGGCTGGTCAACCTTTGACTTACTGTAGGTTCCGTTCGCTATCCCATGGGAGTCTGAGTACAAGCAGTACCTGATCCAGTTTTATTTACTACTGCCCTTTTTTAGATTGTAATGATACTCTGTTGATGGAGGTTCATTGCTATCAGAACCTTTGTCGACATTGTTGGTTTAGTAAGCATTAACCATTGGTGAATCAGATCTGTGTGAACCCAATCCAAATAAATGAAAGGACGTTTTGTGTGCATAATTTTCTCGGCTGAGCATCTACAAACTCGAAATTTGGTTTACAGATACTCCTCAATAAGGTGCACATGTAGGTGTGAGAATCGGCAGTAATCACGCTGCAGTCCAAGATGAAAATGCAGTAAACTCTGCCCGGTTCTATTCAAGTTACTAGAACCAATTTCAAAGAATGCAAATGTTGGGTAAGAGTGTTTTTCTAACTGTCCTGTACTTCTTAGAGCTCCCAAACAGAAATATTAGAAGAACTAAGATACAAAAAAAAAAAAAAATGCCAAGTATAATTTGCGCGTAGTTTACAAATACAAAAAAAAACGTACACACAACATTATACATAATATATATAATATATATAAAGCACAATCTATACTCAGACAGTGGTCACTCTTTACCTTGGTGTTGGGTATTTGTATCTGTATAATAATGCTATGCATCTCTGTCCCATTTGAGGGTTCTTGATAAGGTTCAGAAGCGTATCTGTAATTTAGTTGACCCCACCCTTTCTTCTTCTCTGCACTTCTTTCTCTCTTACAGACGTGATGTTGCTAGTCTCGGTCTCTTCTAAAAGTACTATTATGGCATGTGTTCTTCAGAATTGTCTGATTTATTCCCTGCTTTCCTTGTTCTAGCTCGTTTGACGAGTGGTCTTTATCAATTCGTTGTTCAGATACCTCGTTATAATACATCTTCCTATTTATTTCCCCAAACTACAGGCTTGTGTAACTCTCTTCCTGCTGACTGTTTTCCTTCTACCTATAGCCTTGGTCTTTTCAAGACTACAGTCAATAGGTATCTCCTGCATTAATCCTCTTTTGTTCCTTTTAGTTCCTTACATCAAGTTGCTTCATGTCTTGTCAATAGTGACTTCTATAAAAAAAAAATGGACGTTAAGCCACAGACGTCTGACTCTACTGACCTCCAGGGTCTCTAATCTTTTTAGGGGTCAACAAAAGGCCATAACTTGTGACCGGTGTAATCCGAGATTCGTTTCATCCCTGCACAAACTTTATACAGTAAGCAAGCCGTTTAGTGTTTATTTATTGTAGATTTTGACTAATATATAAGGACCACTTTCATTCCTGCACAATACTGGGTGCCTCTGCTGGTATGTCTGATAATATTAGGTGTCCAACAAACTGGGCTAAACAGTGTCTCTCTGTGATCTGACACAGTACAGAAACTCTCATGCAAGAAGAAACTACAGATGCATACTGCTATAAGATAGGAACTCGCAGACGAGACACTGATACCTTCCTGTACATACTTGGAAAATAAAGACGGTAATACATGTGCTCGTGCTTTGCTAATCCAAATACATCCTGTCTCCTCGTAATTAATATGCAACAAAAAGGCAGATATCTATGGATCAAGATAGTAATCCAGCATCTAGTAAGAGACTTGTTTAGACAATGTTCATTGTTATTTTGTTATTACTTATATTGGCTAGAAATCGCTCATGTGCATTCGCACAGAAATACAAATTCTCCACACTGCATATTTTTCCATTCATCTTGGGAGAGTTCACACAATTTGATCGTTTTATGTAGTCACTCAAAGTCAAAGATCCGAGTATTTAATACAATCCTGCATTAATCAAATTTTGTTTCTTCCATTCATCAGTTTCAATCCTCTTATAATATTCTTAATCATTTAACTGACAATCCATCTCGTTAACCCTTATCCTAAAGTGGCTTTTGACCTTGATAAGTGGTGACTCAATCAAGAGAGTAGAAAGTGGATCTTGGGTTTACTTTCGGCAGCCTCGTAACTCTCACTTCCCTTATTTTGTCCTTTAGTTCTCACATCATGAGCGATGTTTCTGACAAAGGGGGAAGAATTGCTATTTTCTGGGTCGGAATCTATCCATCTAACACTTATCGTTGGCTAGTTTTTGACCTTGGAGTGATTTTTTTTTTTTTTTTTTTTTTTTTTTTTTTTTTTTTTTTTAAGCTCCTTACATGAAATGGCTTCATCCCTTATCTGGAGCGATTTCCATTAAAAAAATAAAAAAAAATTTTATGTTTTTTTATTGCATCGCTATTCCAACATCTTGCCACCTCAAATCATTTATTCAGTGAAATCACTGTCAGCTGCTAATTTGTGGCTCTGGATCCAATCAAGTCCAAATTCCTCATGTCTACACTCATACACACTGCATTTTGGCACGCAAATTTTTTTAGCAATTGATGATAGAGGTTTTCTGTCAGAACCTTCTTCGCTACAACCTTTTTCATGGTGGATGCTACCATTTTTACTTGATCGCTTAATAGAAGCGATTTTGTCCAATGTTGAGTGACACCTGAAAGGTCATGGGTCCTCAGAACAGAAGTCAACAAAAACCATGTGACTTCCGGCCGGGGATTTCCTCTTTTTGGCTGGGGAGACTTAAAGCAGAAAAAAACATTTCTCTAAGCTGTTCCTCAATGGGGGGGGGGGGGGCACACTCAGTGTGGTTGGGTTTAGCTAGACGAGATAGCTCTCTCAGTGTTTCTCTCTTTCTGTGTCTCTGTCTCTCTCTCTCTCCTTCTCTCTGCCTTTGTCTCTGTCTTTTTCTCTCTCTCTCTCTATCTTTTTCTGTCTCACTCTCTGTCTTTCTGTATTGGTGTTACCAGATCAGGCTGTCTGAAGATATCAGCTTCCTGACCCAAAATGCACCAAACATTGATGTTTTATTGTTTTTTTCTCTTTGCAAAATTCAAAACAAAAAACAATTTTTCTCTCCCTTCCCCCTTTCTCTCCCTTCCCCCTCTCCCTCCCTTCTCATCTTTCACTCAACCAAACATCATGAATAAATACTTGAACATATAAAGAACTTGAAGCATAAAAACTTTTACTAAAATGACCCGTATTCGGCATTAAATAATCCGAAAAGGGTTGATATGCCGTAAAACAAAACAACCAAACCAATTTCTCTCTCTCCCCTCCCCCCTTTTCTCCTCTCTCCCCTTTCACTCAACTAAACACCATGAATAAATATTTGAAGATATATAGAACTTGAAGCATAAAAACTTTTACCAAAATGACCGGATTTGGCATTAAATAACCCGAAAAGGGTTGATATGCCGTAAAACAAAATAACCAAAACTCTATCTGTCTCTGTCTCTCTCTCTCTCTCTCTCTGGCGTATACAATTCATGACGATGACACAGGTGTGTAACTGTTCAATGAACAGTGTTCATACACCTATCAGTAGGTGAAAATGTAACAAGGGCATATCAAAATCTCGGGTCATTTAATGCTGATCAAAAGTAAAAATAGAATAATCATTCTTTATAATTATTTTGTTTGATAGAAATATCCGATTTTGGTTTGCATTCGTTGTTGTTGTTGCAATGGCGTTCACACTCGTCGCGTTGAGCCGGCTTCTTCCCTGACCTGCACTACATTCCACATACTGTTTACACATGCACGGCAGTCTTGAGCAAGGTTGCATGAGATGGCTAACAAATCGCAATTCCACCGTTGAAGGCCGACCACTTGTGGGCCTGAGAGCTCAGTCAAGTCCTCCTTGATGCGTGTTGTCCACATCTTCAGCTTCTAGAGGAATAGTTGGTGAAATATTTATATTTTTTATACAATCTTATTTTTTCAGGAATCAAAAAATGATCATTCTGGATCGATCTATAAAATAAAGAAAATAATAATTTATTCTATTGTAATCAGACATACATTTATTTTTGGAGTCTGAGTAAAATTATGGGCATAATTTTCTAACGTATAACGAAGCTTGTTTTTTTGTCTTCTCTGTGTTAGATGAGCATCATTGTATAGAAGTTCTATAAATAGACTTTGTGGCACCATAGATAGTCCAGTTTTTATCTCCCAATTGTTTGATATAATTTGACTAATAATCTTTTAGCGATCAAAAGACAGGAAAAGCTGCTACAATCTGTTTATTTCCTATCAAAGGAAGGTCTGAAATGGAATTTCCGTAGGTACAACAACAAAGAAATATATTATTACAGCTGTATCCGTAGATGCTATCAAGGAAATAAGATATATAACAGATCACAGGCATTTAATAAAACCACATCCTTATCCATAGCAGATTCTATTATAAAGGTTGTTTCATTTTGAAAAAGTAGCTTTTTTTTTTCATTCTTTTTTTTTTTCATTCTTTTTTTTTCATTCTTTTTTCTTTCATTCTTTTTTCTTTCATTCTTTTTTATAATCATCAGATTCAATTTATACCAATTTAGACTCTTAAAGAAGCAATGAATTTCCTGATTCCAACTCTGCAATCCGTGTTTTTGAATCCGATAAAGATGTTGCACAATTATAGATTTTGCCAATAGTTAATTACCAAGTTAATTCTATTTGACAATATTTCGACAATGTCGTATTGTTATTTCCATTATGTAGAGACTGTTTTTCTCATTTTCGTTGTTGCCATTGTTTCAAATTATTCCACATCTATTTTTGCTGTCACTGGAGATAATAGCTCCGCCTTCCTCTTGCTGATATTCTGCAATGAGATCTGACATGTTGTTGGTATACCAATAAATCATTCTAGATTGTCTTGCTTGACACATGGCCAAGTGGATAAAGATATTTTATATGGAATTCTATTTAGAGGTTGTCAGTTCAATCCCTGGCGAAGTAACTAACAAACAAATGTTTTTGTAGGGCCTTAAAATGTCAGCTAGGGTTTAAAACCTAGGAGAATGTTTTGTTCAGAAAATATCTGAACAAAACTTACAAAGTGCTTATCCAACTGCAACCCAGACACTTCTCATAAACTTGCTGACTTGCCCCCCCCCCCCCCGCCATAAATGGTCAAGTCTTTGTCTAGCATACAATTTAAAAATTAAAGAAATGTTTAAATCATAAATTTTGAGTGAGGATTCTAACATTGCCCCATTGATGTATTAGCAGAGACGACTTGTGGTGTCTTTATTGTAACATCCGGGACAGTGAGTCCAGAGATGTAGGTATGCAAATCAAGTTGGTTTTGCATATGTCGGATTTAAGTCAATAAAAGAAGGAACATAATTCACATTTGTAGTCAGGAATTCATTTTCTGAACTTGATGCTGTGAAGAGCAGAAAGAAAAGGGAGAGAAAACGTCTAGTGAGCTGTGAACCGCATTTATTTTATTATTTTTTTTTTTGCCTGAGGCAACAAGTCGATTATTTTCATTTAATTCAGTGAAATTTATCTTTAACGGTCCCATTGAAGTCAGTGAAAACGCTTCCCTGATAGACTTTCAAACCCCCCTTTTCAAAACCGAATACGATATCTAATCACGGACACCTCCTTTTTCCGTCTGCCTCACTGTTGTATCTTGTCTTTTTAAAATCTGGTCGGTGTTCGCACATGCAAATTACTGACCTCTACAAAAAAAACAAAAAAACAAAAACTGAACATGCAAATGACTACTCAACATGCAAGGCATTGCGTGAGCTTTAGATCCAGTAAGTGTGAATATCTATCATCACAGTAATTAAAGAAAGAGGCATAGAACTGAGAAATGAGAACAATCTACCCTAATTAGGAGCAAAGTGTAGTATCTATTCTGATACTACACTTCACCTTTTTTTGTCCTCAGTCAGTGAGGGAGAAATCCTTTTAATTAGTGGCAACTTAAATTTTTGTCTCAATCCAGAGATGCCCCTTTTTGGAAGTTAGATTTTCTCCAGATTAAAAACCGACCTTGTGTCTAACTCTTCCCTCGTGGGAAGGCAAGTAAATAAGGACTCCACAGCCCTCATTAAAGTACATCTGATTACAATAGAATTAATATTATTTTCCTTATTTTTGTAGATAATTACTAATTTCATTTCAGAATTTTTTAGATGAGGATCAATAACTTGAATTATTCGGACTACTATTCTCATCTTGGTTGTTATATTAACATTTCAGCCTATGTAACCTCCAACCTTTTCTAAGTGCATCTTTTCGAACTTGGGAACCTGTATGGAAGTTAAAACTGAAATCATTATTTAATCCGTGAGAGATTCTTCTTCTTCTCCTTCTCCTTCTCCTTCTCCTTCTCCTTCTCCTTCTCCTTCTATTCATTTAACGTCAGTTTTCTCTTGTTCAGGGGTTAGATGTTTTCTGATATTACGCAAGCTCATGGTTCAGCAGGTCAGCAGTCTCCAAATTCCACTGTGCCATCTTGTCCAATCACTTGCTTCCAAGTTCTCTTTGGCCGGGCAACCTTCCTGCGATTTAGGATATTCATGCTTTTGCAACCGTTTATCCAGGAGAATGAACGTTCCACATGACCATACCAGCGTAATCGATTCATCCTTAGGATAACCTCCATGCTGGGCAAGTGCTGTGCTTTCAGCAAATCCTCTGACCTGATGTGTTGGGTTTGGTCAGATTTCAAATACTGCAAGCAATAATTAAGAATAACATAAATTGACACTCCTGCCCAGTCATAGCTGATGGAACGAGAACAATCAACCCCCGTGGATTAAATAAAGGGGTCAGTTCGTAATTCCGTACAGGTTCAAGAGTTAGAAAATATGCGCCTGAAGAAAGTCGGAGGTTACATCGGCCAAAACTTGTATATAACCAGGATGAGAATATTAGTCCAAATAATACAAATTACTAACTTTGTTTAGAATTTTATTTGGTCAACTATGTAATTACGGAAATTATCTACAGAATAAATAATACAATATGGCAATTTCATGTTCGTACGTACATTATCACTCTTTTTTTTTTTTTTCTTTTTTTTTTTTTAAGAAAGGATCACCCAATCACCAAATATTTATTTATTTAAAGAATATATAGCTGACACTTATTTTCACAGTAAGAATGAAAGAGCGTATTTCGTAACAATTTAAATTTTAACATTAAATAAAAACGGTTAAAATTTGTTTTATTTATATAAAAGAAAATATTTAACTTACAATTATTTTTTTACAGTAAACAGAAAGAATATTAAATCTTTTTAAAAAGATATAAATTTTTACAATTTTCTATAAAGATATATTCGTTTTATTTGTTTAAAGAATATTTAACTGACAATGGTAATTATTTTTATGGGACAATGTTGCTTAATATTATTAAACCTTACATAAATTATTATTTCAAACAAAATATCATTAAGAGTAAATTATACAGATAAATGAAGACAGCAAGCATGAAATTTCCATGGGTCTCACGAGTTGTTTGATATTAATCCTTCATAGAAGAATTTTGAAAGAAATTAGCTGTAAGTTTTTATAGCTGTCAAGATGTTGTCAATACACTTAACATACGAGGGGTAAGTAATGCCCCTGACTCATTTCCCATAGCGGTAGATTAATGAAACATAAAACTTGGCACAGTTATTAGTCTTTTTCTACATAGGAACCACCCAGAATTATGCATTTCTCCCATCGTTTGATGCAGCTCTGGACACCGTTTTTGTAGAAACCCCAGGTTGGTCCTCCAACCACGTCGTAACTTCAGAAATCAAGGCTGCATCATCTGGGAAACGCTTTCCTTTCAAAAACAACTTCATGGCTGGGAAGAGATGAACGTCAGAGGGTGCATCGTCAGGAGAGTAAGGGGGATGGGGAGGATTTCATAGCCACATGCCCGTGCTTCTGATCTGGCGACATGCAAGTTGTGGACCAGAGCGTTGTCCTGCAGGAGGAGTATACCTTTGCTGATCTTGCCCCGCCTCTTGATTTTGATAGCTTCTCTTAATTTCATCAAAAGTGAAGTGTAATAGGCTCCTGTAATTATGGTACCCTTTGCCAGGAAATCTGTCCTCACTACTCCGTCATGGTCCCAGAAGACTGTGAGCATGACCTTGCCAGCGGAGGGCTGCACCCTTGCCTTCTTTGGAGGTGGTGAGTCCAAGTGCTTCCACTGCATTGACTGGGCTTTGATCTCTGGATCATAGTGATGGACCCAAGTTTCATCCTGTGTAATCAGTCTTTTGAAAAACTTTGACTCATCTTCTTGGCACATCTCCAAATTCATCCTCGAGCACTCAACGCATTATTGCTTCTGGAAAGGTGTGAGCAACCTGGGAATCCATCTGGCAGACACCTTATGCATATGCAAATGGTCATGAATGATAGCTTCTACAGACCCTGTACTAATCTTGATCTCTTGGGCGAATAGTAATGCGTCAATCTTCCAAAATGGCAGCCTGGACAGATGCTGCATCAATGGCAGAAGAGGGACGACCAGGTCTGGGAGCATCATCACCATGAGTTTCTTTCATTTCATCAAAAGTCTCCTTTGGTGTGCGTCCTTTCAAATACAAAAACGGGATCACTGCGCGACACTCAACTGGCTCCATTTCACACCTGACTCAGTTCAAACACCTGTAAATCAGAAATCACAATTAGTTCAGAGCTGTTTTTGCAACATAACCCATACAGATATAAATCATTACACATGCAAAATTTCATCTAGATCCGACAACTGGAAGTGGGTCAGGGGCATTACTTATTGAATGCCCCTCGTACATTGTGGGTAGAGATGTTTGAATGAATGATCTATATAAATCACTAAAAGGATACCCATTCTACGATGGGTAAAATTGATTTCCTGATCAGAACAGTTTTGCACCACTTTTATGTCCCTTTATGAAGACTAAAATCAAAATATAATGATGCTAAACCTTATGTCTAGAATACTTATTCTAATTTTGATCTAAATCCATTACATGATTTGATTCTAGAAAATGTCTAAACTTTTAGGCTTTAGGAGTCTTCAGAAGAAATTGAAATTCAGGGAATCTTGATAAATTGGTGTCTAATGACTATGAATCAAATCTAATGCAAATATGATGTTTAACTTTTCAAATAGGAGGTTGTGTCCATATTATGTCCGCTAAAAATACTTTTAAATAATCCAAAGAAACTGAAATTTGGGAAATATTTATTAATTGATGTCTAATACATATTGTTAAAATTTCACGAAAAGCTTCCACCCCTTTTTCATCTGCTTTGCATAAAACTAAAATTAAATTAAATATAGCACACATTATCCACCCTTACACCTAGCAGCTGTGTTTCAAAATTCATAATGTTCGGTCAATTATTTTACCAATGAATCCTGTACAAACAAATATAAACATACCTAACTTTATATAAAGGTAAATTCGGAGGCAATATAATGCAGAGGTGTAACGGATAGACACAAACTGGAGCAAATTAAGATATATAATGGTGGAATGAGTTAAGCAGTTTCCACCTTTTTATTAATACAATATATATATATATATATATATATATATATGAAGCAATCACACAAGATATAAGCGACCCAGACAGGGAGCATCCAATCTGAGTGAGGTGGATGGCGGGGTTGTATGTTGCTTTCTTTGTTGAGTTCATCAAGTGGGCTTAAACAGGATGTTACACATACATAATTTCCGATCTATTAAAGTCATTCAGAGATGTAGACAATTTAATATCGCCTTCTGTTCGTTAGGAATTTGTCATGTCTGGTTGAATCGCTGGGGAGAGAAGATTACTTATTTTTTCGCTCTACTGGCAAGATGCGACCGGGATTCAGTCTTATTTTGCTCAATTCAGATTTAACGGGTTTTCTAATTGAACAACGAACTTTGATTTGATTTGGGTTGCACATATCGGGATTTTGGAATTTTAATTGAACTTTCTATATTATTTGATTTATTTATCATTAACATTGAATATTGACACATTTCGCGACTGGATAACTTTGTCAGCTCCTTCAATTTCACGTATATGGACTGCTGTTTATAACTTGGAGTAATGTCTTTCCTGATTATGTTTCTCAATTTGTATGACCTGGATGGACTGTATGGATTCAACAAAAAGTATGTTTTTGGGTTGATATGTTTGATGTTATGTATTTTTATGTATTTGTGTGTATATAATTTTATATATTTTCAAAGCGTAATTTTATTACCTGTAGTAGTATAACTGCGGTAATGGTCCTCTGAAGAGAAGAATTATCTTTGAAAACTCATGAGCTAAGGACTTAAGGATACTTTGCTTTAACTTTGAATTCTAATAAAATTTGATTGACACCTTATTTTATTACTTCATTTTATATTATAATCCTACTTGCAATCAAGGTGATCTGATGGAAGTTCCATATAATATATTTCGGAAAAATTTCCCTTCGTCAGATGTGTATTCAACCTCACTTCAAACGTTCATATGAAGGTCGCTGCCAATGAGAGCTATTCAGCAGAAATTGAAATGGATCTAAAGTTAAATTAAAAAGGTTTTTTTATTAAATATCTAACTTTTTTTTTTTATGTTTTACCTTGATCTTGAAATTTTCTGTCAAAGCAGATTTCAAAAATTAAATCTATTAACTTATTTGATTTTTTTGCTAATAGAGTAACATATTTTTGAAACGAGTTACATAATGAGATTAAGAAGAGCAATAGTGTAGAACATTTTCAGTTGAATTTGATCCGTGTATTAATGTTGTATCGATATTGTATGTTTGGTGCAATGATTTTTTTGATTTTTTTTTTTAAATTTTGAACAAATTTTAGACTGTTGCCGAAAAAGACATAAACAAAATAAATAAATAATTGCTGTTAGAGTCTAACTGAAATTCTTATCGCGCACAAAAGCATCTGATAATATTCCCATATGCATCAGTTGATGTGGGTGTATGTATAAAATATGTTCAATATATCAACGAAGAATAGAAATAGGTTATTGGAAGAATTGCTTCTTGGGATATTGCCATTTTCTTTTCTTTGGTTTTTCTATTCCACTTGGAATAAAAATGCCTTTTCTATTTATCATAAATGATGTTTTTCTTTTTTTATTTAAACGATTTATATATTTTATGAGCAGTTTTTTTTTTTTCATTTTCAATATTTTTCAATTTTATTTAAATTCCGACTTTAAAGCATTTCTTGTAAGCAAATTTTGCATCGATTTTAAGTTTTCTTTATCTTTTCCCTTGTAAAAATAATTTTAGATATCAGTATTGTTGTTGTTGTCATTATTATTATTATTATCAGAGCATTACCACTGTCGTCGACCAAGGAAGAGTCTATCAGGCATGTGTATGCAGTGTGATAATGTATGGAAGTGAAACCTGGACTGTGAATGTTGAGGACATGCGTTGCATGGAAAGAAATGATATGAGAATGATACGATGGATGTGTAATGTGATTCTTAAAGACAGGCTTAGTTCTGATGACCTCAGAAGATAAAACCTGGACAGTATAGGGAGACGTGTACAGAAGAGGAGACTTTGATGATATAGGGACATTGAAAGAATGAATGAGAGTTTTTCGGTTAGTAGATGTAGAACAGTTGAGGGATCAGGTTTAGTTCACAGTTGAAGGCTAAGGAAAACATGGAAGGAAGTGATAAAGCTGAACTTGAGAGAGGAATAAATAAAGGCCTGGTCAGGGATAGGTTAGTTTATAAATCAATTTCTACAAATCGTCAAATACATGCGAGCATGTCAAACGAACATTAAACCGAATATGATGATGATGAGTGTTTTTTGTTTGGGAAAGCCAAACAAAACCGAAAGGTTTATAAAAGGAAAATTTCGTCTAGATTAAGTTTGTGCTTCACTTTGCTTTGAACAGATTTCCCAATAAGCTTCAACCAGTTGGTCTTAATCAAGTGGATGGAAAGCGCACAAAGGAAGAAAATCCCTTGTTTGGGATGCCACTTGTAGTGACAGCTCCACAAACAGCAGTTTTGTTGCTTCAGCTATAGATCCAGGATCCATTAGTTTTTTTGTTTTTTTTTAATTTTTGGATTATCGTTAAAAAAAAGTGTAATGTGTGCATATATTTGCATAAAAGTACACTTTAACAAATAGATCTTTCTAACTAGTTTTTCTCTAATCTTTTCCTCGTAATTAATTGAAAATAGTGATTTGATAAACTCATTGTGAGATTTTCATCTACATTTTTCACTTGTGCCATTTTCCCCCCTATTTATCCACTCGTGCCATTTTACCTGTGCTTTTTTTACTGTGACATTTCTTCCGGTGCCATTTTAACAAAAATTCTTTATGATATATAGATTTTAGTTTTACTGGTAGTTAAAAAAAAAAATATTTATCATTAGTACAAGCAATGGAAAATTAAGTTAAATGAATAAAAGAATCGTTTTTGAAATTGGAAAGTAGGTTTAAAATTTTCAGATTAATCGTCCCAACATAGTTTTGGTGACAAACTTGTCTGCCATAGATGGTCCTGCCAGGAACCGGAGTTAAAAACGGCATAGCTCTGACACTACCATGTTGCCACCACCCCTGCCACGGGGAGGAAAGGTTGGACTTTAGGGAGGAGGGCTGTTACTGGTGACTAACGTACTCAAAGCTTACAATGATTCAAAGGAAAATAACTGAGCTCGAAAAGCAGATTAATTCTTTTTCTTTTTACTGAGTCGCCACTTAAGGCCAAAAGCCACTTGAGGATAAGGGATAATGAGATGTATGGATTGTCAGTTGAATGATGAATTATGAGAGGATTGAAAATGATGATTGGATGGAACAAAATTTGATTATTAAGACGTTTGTGACAAGAAGTTGTTGACATTGGACTTGAAGATGATCATGTTGTAGTCTGCAGGGAAGCAATCTCATGGTGATGTTTTCCACAGATGGGTAGTTCTTGGAAAGAAACTATGTTCATAGAAATTCCGTTTGATGTTAGGGCATACAGAGTAAGAAAGAAAAATACTTTGCTGTTGTGGTAGAAGATGAGTTCTTGTGGTGAATGTCTTACAGGAAGGAATCAGAGATTGGAGCGAGTCGAGCACTTTTCATGAAAAATTATTTAACATGTTTTTTTGTTTCATTTATTTTCCTTCTCGAATAAAACTTTGATTATTTTTCAGAAATAATTTAAAGAATTTTTTAAATGTAAAATTGATTCCTTTTTTCTTTTTTCTTTTTCTAGTGCTCAATGCAACAAACTGCCAATGTCCAGAGAATATGTTCAACTGTGGAGATAGTAAATGTACATGCATTCAACAAAATTGGGTTTGCGATGAAGATCAGGATTGTGTGAATAAAAATGATGAAAAATACTGCAGTAAGTTGTTTTGACACTCTTGTCCTTGTACTTTTTCAGCGGCATCTTTTCCTCTTGTTTTCAATGGGGAAAATTTAATTCAGGAATGATAAACTCATTTTGTCTTTGCTATTTTTTTTTTTTTAAGATAACAAATTGTTTATCGATGATAGCTTCTGGTGTGAGATGGGGAATTTCTTTTCTGAATCTTTTTGCCTTACATCTTCAACGATTTAAAAAAAAAGAAGAAAAAAAGGGGTGAATTCAAAGCCTTTAAAAACACACCCATGATTTTTAAACTCAAAATGATATAAATTTATAGTATAAATTATTACAAGTAGAATATTTCTTAGGCTGAAGTTGGTCCTTTTTAACATTTTAGGAATCAGTCTAGCATTTGGGCAGTCAACCCCATAGCTTTGGTTTTCATGCATGGATGCTATCAAAATACACACCCGTTTCATATCAAGTTGAATGATGGACTGTTTTCTGTTTTTTATTTTAAACTGATCCCAAACCTGAAATTCAATAAGTCAGCAAACAATAAAACCAGCAATTAAAGAACAAACATTTCTTCTCGATTCATAGAAAATGTTCACAACTTTCTCTGTCTTGTGTCAAGTCTGAGAAAATCAGCGTCAATTTTGGTGGCATATTTTTTCTCCTAATTCATCATAGTTGCCGGAGGGGATCCCACCCCCCCCTTTCCGCGACTTCTGCTAAACAGTATTGAATTTAATTTTGAAAAAATATTCACTATAATCGAGATATAAGCTGATCTTTTTCCCTAAAGCTGAACACTAAGATTATTCCGATGATCTATTTTTCCGAAGGAAAATCGAACCTGTTTTGTAAACTGACTTTCAAGCTTTGAACTTTGACACATTTCCCTTTTTTAAAAACAGCACAAACCGTTACAGCCTTCTTTGCTGTTCAATCGGCCATTTTGTTTCTATGTGGGAAACCAGCATTGCAGAGCCGGAGGGTTTGCAAAGAGTCAAAGTTGTAAGAATGCTTGGAGTCAAAATTAGATTTTTTAATCTCTGAAAAGACTGAATATTGGAAGACTTTAAAATAAGGAGTTGGAGTCAGAATTTTTTAAATCCTAGTAGTAAGTCTGACCTTATACGTTCTGATTCTGCAACCCTGGTGGAAACTAGAGACATTATACACTGTGGCTGTCACCACTTTTTGATAAAAGACAATATAATACATTCATTCAATTGTGTGATCGACTGACAGAAATGCCATTTCAAAGTTAAGATTGAGCGAATAATGGAAACTAGTGGACAAAGTGTCGAGATGGCGAAGCTATTGAGGTTGTCGAGAGGTTTTATTACATTGGTGATACCATTGGAGCACAGAGTGGAACAGGTGCCAGTGTGATTGCAAGAGTTTGGAGTGGATAGAATATGTTCAGGGAATTTCTGCCATTGCTAACCAGCAGAGCGTTACCACTGTCTATCAAGGGAAGAGTTTATCAGGCATATGTACAGTGGGATGACATATCGTCAAACCTGGCCAGTGAAGGTTGAGGACATGCGTTGAATGGAGAAAAATGATATGAGAATAGTAAAATGGATGTGTAATGTGAGTCTTAAAGACAAGCTTAGTTCTGATGACCTACAAGGAAGATTAAATCTGGACAGTATAGGGAGATGTGCACAGAACAGGAGACTTAAGTAGTATGGCCATGTTTAAAAAATGGATGAGAGTTCTTGGGTTAGTAGATGTAGAACAGCTAAGGTAGCATGTCCAGTTCACAAGGGACGACTAAGAGAAACATGGGAGGATGTGATAAAAATGGAGCATAGGGATAAATATAGATCTGGCCAGAGATAGGTTAGTTTGCAAGTCAATTTCTTAAAGCCATCCAACGCATGCCATCATGAAAAACCGATATTAAACCGAATTTGATGATGATTATTTCAACGTTAAATGTGCTGACTGACTGACAAAGCATCTGGTAAGAAAAAAAAATGTTTGATATTTAAATGAAAAAGAACGTACAAAAACCAAGCACTTGTTTTACAAATACGTTTTAATGCATTGTACTTCACATCTGTTACTATGCTCAATGTGACAACAATATTGAACTGCATAAAATAATTCCACACAACAATTTCTTCTAATACAAAATCTTCTTCCAGAAATAAACATCAAGAAAAATATTCAAGTATACAAAAAAATAGAATCTTTTTCAAGAATAAATGTTAGTCTGGAAAATGCTGATGAGAAAAAGATAAGTTAAATTATTTTCCCAGACACTATCTCCCCTGTAGGAAAATGTTGTTAGTCATAAAATTATAAAAACAAAATTTTAAGAACTAGAATTATGGGCACTATGCGCCCAAATTCTAGTATATATTAAATAGTAAATTGTTTTTAACATCAATATGTAGTTAAAGCAAAATAAATTATTTTGGACTATTAAAATAATTTCCAATGCTATTGATAACGTTTACCCATTCATTTTTTTAAATTTTTATTATCGCTTATGTTTGAATTCATGCTTTTAAACATGACATAAATCTATGAGTTAAGTTCTATTTATAAGTCCAAATAACTCAGTTTGTAGAACATCAGACTGAAGATTTTGGTTTTACTTATGGGATTCACTTTATTTGTTGGGAATTTATTTACTATTAATGCAATATTTTCCATTCCTAAAAGTAGTTAAGATCTTTGATATTTCGAAATGAGACACATTCCGCAATGTATTTATTACGTTGAAAAAGGTTGTGACTGACAGATGGACAAAGTCTCTATTTATACGAGACAAAATTGCCTACATAATATGTCTTCAACCAGTACCTTGAAATACTTACTTTAATAAATAAAATGTCAAATGTTACCTAACTAATGATGATAATAATTGGAGCATGGGGAGGAGTTGGTGCTGGTTAGATAGGAGTGGATGGAGTAAGTTTAGGGAACTTTTGTCATTACTAACCAGCAGAGCATTACTGCTGTTGATCAAGGGAAGAGTCTAACAAACATGTGTACACAGTGTAATTATTATTTTCATTTTTTTGTCTTTTTGTCTCATGCAGACGTTTCATGAATGACTTCCAACTTTTCTTATCTGTCGCCATTTTGTTTGTGCCGACCGCCAGGATCAGGTCATCATCACCTGTTTCCCTCCATGTCTTAAGCAGCCTACCACGTGGCTTTGAGCCATCAACATTTTTGTCAGACACACTTTGGAGCACTTCAGATTACTGACGGCGGGTGACGTGACCATACCAGTTTAGACATCATCGTGCGACATACTTTCTCATGGAGGCCTGTAAAGTGAGACTGACAATTTTCTCCATCTGATTGATGCACTGCAGCCAGGAGCATGTCGTTTTGACGCAAGAGTACAGGTCAAATGGGTGTTGTATGCTGCGATTCTCACATACGATGGGATCCCTGCTTTTTGTAAAATTGTCAACAGTTGCCTGAAAACTCTAATAATAATTGGAGCATAGGGAGGAGTTGGTGCTGGTGAGGTAAGAATGGATGGAGTAAGTTCTGAGAATTTTTGTCATCACTAACCAGAGAGAGAGAGAGTTACCGTGTGAACGTGCCTGTGTGTGTCTACTGCACAGGCCATGATCGTTAGCCCGTGCTGGTCCAAAGTTGTTGTTCGATTCCGACATCGGTCACAATGTCAATTGGGTGGTCTCAGTCAGTGCTGCAACAGAAGAATTCTCCCTCAAAATAAAATTACAACTTCAGTTTAAAATAAGTAACAGATTTATTCGTTATAGGTTATGATGGTACTCATTTCTGAACAACACTCGCCAATGAGAATTCCTAACCCAACCAAATCAAAATATAAATCCAAGGAACACAATCCATTAGCTGCCCAAGGGCGTATCTTACTGAAGAGGCATACAGACCCAACTGCCTGTGTCATTCCCAGAGGTCCAGCTCTCACTGACCCCCCCCCCCCCCTGCCCATCTCCTGGAATATATATACTTTCAACCCCCTAGACGTCCGGTCTTCTTCTCGGTCATCCCCATTCGACCACCCAGATATCCACTTGAGATAATGGCTAGCCAGTATCCACTTAAAAAGGCTTATCTGACAATGAACATTATTTTTTCAAAGTCTTCATCTCTCAGCATTTAAGGAAACATTTTCTTTTTTTCAGAGAGAAATAAAATTCTGGATGGTCTAATCTAAAATTAAAGATATTTTCAATTTATTGTGTGCTTTCTTTTCTCTTAGTCAAACATCTCTCACCTCACCTGCAACAAATCTGCTATTCACATGCATTGCAAACATGCAACCCACTAAACATGCAACCACCTAACGCATGTTTACAATTGCTGGTTAGTGAGGGTTGATATGTGCTGCATGAAGAGAAATTATATAAGAATGATACGATGGATCTGTAACGTGAATCTTAAAAACAGGCTTAGATCTGATGACATCAGAGAAAGATTAAATTTATATAGTCTCTGTTGAAGAGAAGAGAGCAAGTCAGGAAACGGAAGTCATCTCAGGTTTCCGGCTCTGACGCCCTCGCCCAACTCTGTCGGGGAAAGGCAGATAACTCATCCTCCTCCGTCAATTGTAATATCCAACACTGTCAAACAATCGGCTGCTGCTGATTTTTACCCTTTGTTCTCTCACTTTTTTAAAATTTCACCTCAAACAAGGCATATTGCCACTGAGACATAAGGGGCTACTATGATTAAAGGCCAGATTCCTAAGTGGGGAGTTGTGCAGCAAGATGTTTGTTTACATTACATTTAAATTTCTACGTGTTGGTACAATCGGGGAGCAGAGGGAATTCCAAAAGCAAGCAGTCTGGGGAAAGAAGCTACTTCAAGAGAAAATTTTTTTGCCATTTTAGAATCTCTACAGGGATTTTTCTGCTATTCTGGTTCGTCGGTGGTATTTACGTTGGGGGAGAGGGTACAAGTGCAGCAAGTTCATCAGAGCACATTCAGTAGAAGTACTTGTAAAACAAACATAGGGATGCAAACATTAGAGACTCTTTTGCACTCTGTCAAAGAGGGGGGGGGACTAGTGAATAATGCACCAGTCCAGATGTGGCAATAATACTTCATGCATCGGTAAATGGAGATATATGGTACTGACCGGTGTAAGAAGTTTTCTCGACCAGTAGAGGAAGCCCACCTTCTTTGCAGCAGATTTAGCAGTATATTCTTCTATGTATTTATTCCAATATATGTTACCTGTGAATGTGAGACCGAGGAGTTTAAACGTTTGACACTGGGGATATTATATTGAATCAATTGGTGCATGAATGAAATAGGCAAGAGAAGGCAAATTCTTTGTATAAGTGCTTGTGGACATGGTAAACTTGCAAGGCAAGCGTTAGTGAATCTATGATGAAATGACACAGTGCATGCGTCATCAGCCAAAACGAGCCTAACTCGGCATGAGATTTCCATTTCTCACCCCAGAGCCAAAGAAGGGACAAAGAGGTGGTTTTTGGTTGAGCGGCAGTTTTGTCTCTTGGACTGGTGTAGACTAGACCCGTGGTTCGCAGAAAGAAAGAGAAAGACACATAGAGAGCTCTTGTTTGCTGTGTATATGTTTACGACCAGCGTCTGTGAGCATTCGGAATCTACTAGAATCGTGCACACTTGTCATATTGTTGAGCCCAGACAATTTATAACAAATCAACGCCTCACTATGTGAATCAACAGGGACACCTTTGCATGCCTTGCATCTCTGTTATCTATCATAATGCCCCGTGCTCAGGTCAGAAGCTATTTCACACTTCTATTTTCCTGTCCCTGACCAATAATTTCTAGGAGGTTTGTGTTATCGTTTGTATCACATATCGATTTTTCTTTTAATTATATACCGAGACACAATACCTATTAGATTTGTTGCAATACCAGAATTTTAACTGAGATACTAGTATAAGAAAACGATGTTCGATACCACGGGAAACAGTCGTTCCATGACACCACTGGTAAATGGGCTCCATATGTTGCATGTCGTAACCAAACAGCAAGGGAGAAATAGAGCAGAGAGGGTGGAAAGCAAATCAAAAGTGAAATCTAAACAGCTGCTACATTAAATTTTTTTCAAATTATTTATCATATTTGAATTTGATTACTATGATCTATATATCTATATACTTGCGTATGTCTACAGCACTCTGTAAACTGGTACAAACTAATACACATCTTCTATCTATATAATAAAGTAAAGTCAGGGGGATTCTCTTTTTCTTTTTTCTCATCGATATCTTCCTTTTTACAAAATCAATCTTTCATTCTGAAAAGCCATTTTATTTTGTTGAACGTTGGTTCATGTTGTTAAGAACAATAAAATGTAATTCGACTTCCAGAAAATAATTTAGTTGAATTTATTTTCAGCTAATCGCCATTTTTTTTTTTTTTAAGGAGTGGGTGAGGTAACTCTCTATTAGACAATTATAAACTTGCTCCCCCCCCCCTCTTTTTTTTTTTTTGAACAAGCATATAAAATTTACGAAAATAATAAAACTGCATAGTTTCAAAAAAATGCACTCTCGGGCAATGCCGGTTAGTTACAGCTAGTAATTTATAAATGCAACTTTTGCCTTTTTCGGGATTTGAACCTGCCACCACCAAGACACATGTAGTAAAAGACCATCTCGACCAAAAAAGTGAAAATATGTAAATAACAAAATCTAAATAGTTTGAATCTTAGGTATTGAATGTCACAATGGATCATATATATATTTTTGTTACTCGGACATTTTTTCCCCCTTCCCTTTTTTCTTGTACACTTTAGTTGTATTTTAACAATATATGTTACACTTTTTTAAAGCTATGTTTTGTTATCCATCCTCCCAAGCAATGCCAGGTCGTCCTGCTAATCTATAAAGTGTATTCGTTTGTTTGTTAGAATATTTAGACCAAAAACATACGCACATATACTAGAAAAAATGGGACCTGTTGGATCACACATTGAGCTCCGGTTAAATTTTTGAAAGTGTGGGTGGGGGGTTATGTATAAAAATAAAATCAATTTAAAATTAGCCTTTTTATTCACTATAGATATATATATATATATATATATATATATATATATATATATTGGAACAACAAGCACTTAGCACCTGCCATTCCCATATTTTCTTCTCGAGATACGTTGACGACATTTTGATCCTCACTTCATCCCGAGAGGAAGCTACCTCTATCTTTAATACATTTAATAATACTGACTCCCACATTAAATTTACCATCGAACATCCCAACACCTCAGGCTCTTTCTCACTTCTAGACTTTAAACTCAGCATTAATGACGACGGATCTCTCCACACCACTTTCTATAGAAAACCCGCCTGCAGAAACCTCTTCATCCACTACAAATCCGCACTACCCCTCAAATCCAAAATTAGTTACGCACAAACCGAAATCACCCGCATACAGGACAAATGCTCTTCTACTTCCGATAAAACAACACACACCGAAGCCTTCCACCAAACCCTATTAACCAACGGTTTCCCCCTAACTACCATATCCAGCCTTAACAACACCAGAAGACGTAGACACCACACTCTCACCAACACTTGCTTCCTTAAACTCCCCTTCTTTAGCGACCGTATCACTTCCGCTATCCGCAATGCCATACGTAGTGAGAACCTTAACATACAACTTTCTCACACAGGCACTTCTCTCCGACAACATTTATCCAAAAAAACCACTACACCCAGACCCCTGCTCTCTAGCTAGTTGCCCCATCCCCAACTCTGGCCTCTGCCTCCGCACCTATACAGTATACAACCTACAATGCGCTAAATGTCAAAAGTTCTACATCGGTAGTACCGTTAGGCCTCTACACCAACGCATTAAAGAGCATCTAAACACCCACATTTCTTCCTTCCACAAACACTTAATATCATGTGGCAACACACATCGGTCTATTAGTGTCCGCATCCTCAACTCGGTCCGCAATATAGGTCAGCTTCGAATTTCGGTAGCTATACTGATCTCTTAATTTCGTCCAACCCTGAATAACAGATTTGAGTTGTCTTCCCCTTTCATCCTCTGATTCTTACATCCTCACACTCCCACCCCCAACTTACTTGCCTTTGTCTCCTCTTTATTTGCCAGCGCTACCCACCCCACATTTTTACTTGCCTTTGTCTCCTCTGTATTTGCCAGCGTAACCCACCTCACATTTTTACATGTTACATATTATAATTATGGAATGGAATGATATGCACTTTATTTACTTATATTTAGGCCTTGTGTATGTGTATGCATATATACATGTATGTGAATATGGGTGTATTCTCATGTGTGTGTATGTGTATGCTGATACATTTGTAATCCCTTAACTAAAGTTTGAAATTCAATAAAATAAAATAATAATAAAAAAAATAAAATTTTAAATAAATAAAATAAATAATAAAAAAAAACAAATTATAATAATAAAAGAATAAATTAAATATATGAATAAATAATAATAACAAAGGAAAATTAAAGAAAAAATTTTTTTTTAAATCTATAAATCAATAAATAGAATAAATTTATATAAATTTAGTTCTAGGAGTATTATACCCTTGGAATACTCTTAAATTAACATAAAAAATAAATATGTATTTAGATATTTACACTTTATATATGTATATGAGTGTATGTATTTTTATCCCTATTTCCCCCCCCCCCTTTCTCCAACGTTTCTTCTTATTCCCCCCGTTCCAACGGTTTCTTCCTACCTCCTTGGCATTGATCCATTCTACAATTTAAATTCCTTTTCAAATTTCAAATCTCATTTCTAAACATATTCTTTCCTAAGTTATCCCCCTTTGATGGCACATATTATAATAATAACAGCCCACACCTAAATTTAAATTTAGAATTGAATAAAGAAAAAAGGAGCAAAAAATTAATAAATCATATAAAATAAAATATAATAAAATTATAATAATTAGTATATAAATAAACAAATGTTTATAATATTTTAACTTTAGTTGAATAATTATTTAATTAAATTTTGACATTTTCTGCGTTCCTACTTTCAATTGTCTGCTGCGGTATTTCAATGGTTTGACACCGGTTTTTCGACCCTCTCGGTCTTCTATTGTTGTCTTTTGAAAATGAAAGTTTTTCTTTCGAAAATTTAAGATTACCTTTTGCCGAACTTTTTATTTACCAGACAGTATTTACTATTCTGGTATTTAATCAGTTTTTCGTGAAATTATTAATAAATCGTTTTGAGTTTCACTTTCTCTCATCGTTTATTTCTGTTCACTTTTTCCATCTTCCAGCAACTACATCACATTGTTACAGCCTCGGACTACTAATCTGCACTTATATATATATATATATATATATAAGTGTAGGTTTGTAATCCGAGGCTGGAGCAATGTTATATAGGCCGGAAGGTGGAAAGGTGAACAAAAACAAACGAGAAGAGAAAACAAGAATGAAATCTCAAATCAATTTATTAATATTTCACGTAAAACAGATTAAATACCAGAACAGTAAAAAGGTTACTGTCAGGCAAATAAACGTTCCGGAATAATGTAATCTTAAATTTTCGAATTACCAAAAATTAAAGATCGAATGGTCGAAAAACCGAGATGGAATTATGGATCAACTGTTGACAAAAATACAGCAGAGAATAAAGAATAGGTACGCAGAAAATGTTAATTATTACTATCATAATTTGATTATATAATTATTCAGCTAAAGTTATCTTATTAATATTTATTTATTTATTTATATACCTTTCACCTTTCCACCTTCCGGTCCTATATCACATTGCTCCAGCCTCAGATTACAAACCTACACTTATATTTACCAGCAATGCTTCGAGCAAACTACAACCTCCTTTTATATATATATATATATATATATATATATATATATATAAATTAAATTTTTAAAATATTTTACCTACGTACAATGTTGTTTCGAGCTTACGGCTCTCATCAGTGCAGAGAAATAACAATCTCAGACGGTCACAGGACGCGAACCCGGTTCACAAAGGGACTTTGAATCTGTAAGTGTTCACTTAGTCCTTGAGGCCACGAGAGATTGTCATGTGATTACGGAGAAATTAAGTGATATTTACACTGAAAGCGGCGAGTATAAATATCTAGACATACGATAGAACTCAACGACAGTCGTAGTATTGCACTGGGGCCTTAGGTGAATGTCTATTTTTAATCTCTCCGATAGTGCTCTACTTTCAATTTTACTTGAAAGAGGCTTCTTATATTAATTTTTTTTTTTTAATATATATATATATATATTTCTCTTAAACTACTCACTATATATATATATATATATATATATATATATCTTTTTCTCTTCAACTAAAAGTTAGATGTGATGATATTCTCTTTTGTTAATAATGGACTATTCCTATCTTTTTATTCTGTCCTTTCTTTATTGCCTTTGACTGTTAATAGAAAGAGAGAGATACGGTATAAAATAAGAGTGAATGGTCAAACAAGATACAATGACAGAGTGAGAGACCGACACTTAGTAAGAGATGGGTCACTTGGTGATAATTTCAATTTACGAGTAATTAGAACAATTAAAATGAAATTTTTATTTCAAACCTAACTCTATTCTAAAATGAAGGAATATTTTAGCATGTATTTTGTGTGCTTAATATGTATAGGGAAAAACCTTAAGGAAACAAAGGTTGCTCAGCTTTAGTATAATAGATCATGTGTGTGTGTTTTCTGGCTAAAAATGATAAATTTCTTCACATTTGACAAAAAATAGCATTATGGAAAGCATAAAAGCATGTAAAATTATAGGTATTATTATGATTTCTAAATTTTAATATTTTGGTCAGTCCGGGCTGGAGTATGTTTCTGTTCAGTCCTAGGAAGTCCACCCTCTCAGGCTTTACCTTCTCTTTGAGAAGGGGTTAGTTTATTACTAATCACCTGAGTCGCCCCTACCGGGGAATACCGGCAAGGTTGCTTAGGCATTTATTTTGTAGAACAGAGTGCGCTTATCCTAGTGCGCTGACTTCTCAAACCCACACCTGACCTTGTATCTAACCTCCTTGCAAGGAGTTTAATAATATGTACAAGTCGGTTAGTATGAAATTCTCTACTTTTTCTTAATATCAACATACCTGTGTCCATCTTGTAAGACCAAATAATTCCTTCAACTAACTAAAACGGAATTCTTTTCAGTCTGCAAAAAAAAATCTGCATATTAAAAACACCCACATCAGAATTCAGACCTGATTTGTGTATGTTTAGTTATAAAATCCATTTTGTTTCGTTTTGTTTGCGTGCATATGTGGGCGGGAATATATGTTATTAATTCAGCCTTTTCATAGCAAGGTTTTTGTTAAAAAAAAAAAAAAATGAACTCTGCAAATTTTATATGAGTGAAGGTCTTTTAAATTAAAAAAATATGTAATAAGATTTGAAATAAACAAAATACGGCGACATCTCAGCATTCCAAAGGTTATGATTCACAAAAAGGAAAATATTTTATTTGTATTTTGCTGACGCTATTTTTAATATAATTCATATCATCATATTCGGTTTAACATCTGTTTTACATGCTGGCATGTGTTGGACGGCTTTTAGAAATTGGCTTCCAAATTAACCTATTTCTGTTTGTTTTCCTTGGCCTTCTCCTGTCAACAGACCCTGCTACCTCAACTGTCCTATATCTACTAACCCAAGCACTCTCATCCATTCTTTTAATGTGACCAAACCAACAAAGTCTCCTGTTTTGCACACATCTCCCTATACTGTCTAGATTTAATCTTCCTCAGAGATCATCAGATCTAAGACTCCCATTACACATTCATTATATCATCCTCATATCATTTCTTTTCATGCAACACATATCCCCAACCATCACTGGCTATGTGAAATATGTATTTAAATAAATAGTAAAGATAAATTAAATTGCAAAGAATTTATCAAGAATGTATCCATTAATGGACGGATGGAAATTGTTTATTATTTCCTCTAAGCTTTTTATGTTAAGAATGAGATCATTTTTTATTTATTACAGTACACGTATTATATTATTTTATAATACACGGGCAACGCAGGGTAACCCTGCTAGTTTATAAAATAAAGTGCTTATCTACAATGAGTAATCAAAAATAAAAGTAAATTTAGTGATACATTCGCATTTTTTTTTTTTTAATTTTTTTTTTTAAAGATAATTAAAAACAAATTCCCCAAAACACTGTAAAGGTTACATTATTTGTTTTGTCACATGGAAAAAATATGTGGAAATATTTGGATTAATCGCTTTCTATATTTCTATCTATCTATCTATCTCTTTCTATATATCGCTATCTATCTCTTTCTATACATCGCTATCTTTTTCTATATATCGCTATCTATCTTTTTCTATCTATCGCTATCTATCTATCGCTATCTAAGAAAGAGATAGATAGCGATATATAGAAAGTTTCTATATATCGCTATCTCTCTCCCTCTCTCTTTATATATATACATATATATGTGTGTTAATGAATTGAGAAAAGGATTGATAATTTCTATTATTTGAAGTACTATTCCCATCTTGTTATATTTATACTGGTTCGGGCGATGTAACCTTTGACCTTCTTCAGATGCATCTTTTCGAAATTGGAAACCTATACTGAATTTCATAATCCAAATTATTTATTCCTTCATTTCGACTAACTTCTAATTGTTTTCTATCCGTTTTGATGTAGAAATCCCATTTAAAATATTGAGCGTCAATTTGAAGGTGAATTACCATTTTTCTGTTTCAGTAAAATATCTACTTTAGTGCCTCCTCCCCCTCATAATCGAGGTTTATGTTTGTGGGTTTTTTCCCCAATAGAGACAAGATTGCATGTGTGTCTGTTTCTCGCTTATATGCAACTTTGATAAATACACATCGAATAACTTTTGTTGGTGCTTTCTTATATTAGGACCCACGCTAAAATCGACTTGGCGTCGGTACTTTTCGGATGTTTACATAAACCGCCGGAAAGTACCAACGCCAAGTCGGTTGACCTACCTGCATCCAAAAATGAAAAACTAGGCTGGATTTACAAGCGGGGGGGGGGGGGGGGGGCAAATATTAACCAACATTTAAAGCAAAAATATCAAATAATACATTTAGTCAAATTGTATGAAAGAAATATTTATTTTTTAACGAAGAAATAAAAATTAACAGGTGATACATTATATAAGTGTTTTTTTTTGGGGGGGGGGGGAGGGGGATCCACTGAAAATTATTTTTGGTTTGTAATCAGGTAAAAATGGCGTTGTTAGGGTTTTTTTTGTTTGTTTTACTAAAAATTATTTCTGGTTTCGTGAGGGTTAAGTATTAAAGTTTGTTTTTTTGTTATTGTTTTTTTGTTTTTTTTTTGCCTGAACATTTTTTTTTCTTTTGCGATTAGTTTTTCTTCCTGACAAAAGTTAATCACTCCTTCAGGAGACGCAACAGCCAGCGGTAGCTTGTGAAAATTTATTGCAGTACTTTCGCGTTTCAATCAGTTGCAATAACGCTTCAATCATTTGAAATGTTGACTGCTTATTTTCTCACAATTTGATTGCCTAACCGTTTCGGTACTTTCCGGCTGTTTACGTAAACCTCCGGAAAGTACCGACGCCAAGTCGATTTTGGCGTGGGTCCTAATCTAAGAATGTACCCTTTTATTTACTATTAATCAAATATTTATTGAAATCGAAAATAAAATAAGAGCAAACTCAAAAGTATTTTCAAAAATTCTATTTTAAAAAAAAACTTGTAAACATGACTATATTTTGAATTATTTTACGCTAAGCCCGCCACCTGGCAATATGTCTCCACCTGGGCAACACTAAGTAAATACAACTAGCATTAAATAATTAAAAGCTAAAAGCTATACTTTGGCAAAATTGGTGTGCCGATTGTGGCAACAGCGTAACATTTGAGTTTGATTGATTCTAAACTTTTGTAATTATATAATATAATGGAAGTAACGTGGTTTAGAAAACAGCGGAAGTCGCGTTCCAATAGTGGCATAAAAAGGGTGTAACGAAAAATAAAAACTGGTCAGTTCTCTTCGGCTGGATCTGCAAGACAAGGCAGATGTGTTTTTAGAGGACTCCCCACACACACTACACGGGGGGGGGGGGCATTCTAATTTCTAATTTCTAATAATAGTGGAGGATTACACCACAAAATATTTTAACATATGCCAAAAGTAATATAATGAGATCATCATGGCTTAGAAAACGGCAGAAATCGCTTTCCGGTAGTGATGTAAAAATGGAGGATGTGGCAAAGAGAAAAGACTAATCAGTCCTTTTTTTTGGTTTGGCCTGCAAGATGAGGCAAACATGTTTTCATGAGGGAAGGGACATCTCACCATTTCTATTGCGTAGATAGACCAAACGTCACATCATGGAGAGATGACACTAGTCGACGCGCACTCGCCATATTTGTGTATGTGTCAAAGATTCGTCCTCTATGTTACTGTCATTTTTATAAAATGCGATTTTCTTTTTGTCTGTTTATACTTAAGTTTAAAATATTATTTACTTGGCTTAATATGCAGATTGATTGAATGCCTCTTAAGAATGCACCCATTTTCGTATTATTTTTTTGGTTGATTTTTTTTTTTGCCCATAAATCCTGTTTTGTGTTTGAATATTTTGTCAGTGTTTCTCTAATTTCCTTTCAGTTTTCATTAATGAGTTGGTGCTATTTGATATGTAAAAATTATTTTGCTTAATCATTGTTATTGAACCCAAAAGAACATTTCTATTATAAGCTATTTTTGTCTTATCAAATTGTTGGCGTTTGCAAGTTTTTCGTTTTATCTCGGATTTCATTTATCTTGTTATGAATAATGCCATCGATGTAGAAAACACGGTTGTAGCTAAAGAAACGATATTATGCTGGGCAGACATCTAAAAATATTTATTATTATACTAAAGCTGAGTTAATCAACGTTTGTTTCTCTAAGGCTGTTTTCCTATATATTTTTTAATCACACAAAATATATCCCAAAATATTCCTCAGTTTTGCGATTGAGTTATGTTTCAAAAAAGTTCCATTTTAATTGTTCTAATTAGCTGTAATTTGCAATTAACTCAAGTCACCCATCTCTTATTAAATTTCTATTACTTTCATTCATATGTTGTTTGCTCTTAGAAAAAGCCATCTATCACTCTCACTTTTATCTCTCCCCCTCATATATATATATATATATATATATATATATATATATATATATATATATATATATATTGTGTGTGTGTGTGTGTTTGTATATATATATATATTAACGGTCGAAGATAATAAGGAAAGGAGAGAATAAAAAGATTGAATAGTCCATTATAAGCAAAAAAGAATACACAGTACAAACAGTAATACTATTTAACCTATATATATAGAGAGGCTAATTTTGTCTTTTTTATTTATTTTTTACTTTCATTTAACTGGCTTTGCAAACTCACTTTTCCTGATTCAAACAATTTAACTTGAACTCATTGGGTGACCTAACAGGCCACATTTCTTTCTAGTATAGTATAAATACATAATGCTATATCAAAGAGGGGGTAATTAGAATAATATAGATTCCAATTCAGGATTATCGATATAGTTAAATTCTAGTTGAATAAATTGTAATGAAAATAAATTTTAAAAACTTTATTCAACTTAAAAACCAACATATAACCCAAACAAATTCAAAACCTCCTCATGCCACCTAAGAAAAAAACATGTGCAACAAAACATAAGGGCGATAATCAAAAAAGGAGGACAATTCATTGTCAAGAAAACGTTATAAATTAAAAAATTCTGTTTCGGAATTTGTTAGATGAGGATTGATAATTTGGATTATTTGGACTACTATTCTAATCTTTGTTGTTATTTTCATTTCACAACATTTCGGCCAATGTAACCTCTGAACTTCAGGCGCATCTTTTCATACTTGGAAACCTATGTCGAACCCGGGAACCTATATAGAATTTCAAACTGAACTTTTTATTTAATTCACGAGGGTAGATTGTCATTGTTCCGTCAGCCATGACCGGGTGGAAGTGTTACTTTTTATTGGTCCCCCGATTTATAAAATCTGAGACTTATGTTTTGAGGCATGTCCGTCTGTCCGGATTTTTCTCCGCAACCATCCATTGAATTTCTCTGAAATTTTGCATGAAGTTGTAACTTTGGTTAGGTTAGAAAGTGACATTCTCCGATTTTTGAAAAAAAAAATCTGGTTAGCCCCCCAGGGGGTCAAAAGGCCCCGAAATGGCAAAAAATGACATTTTTTGCACCATAACTTTTCATCCATCTACTCAATTTCTCTGAAACTTGGCTAAAATGTGGAGGCAATTGTTCCTAATAGAAAATAAGTATCGCTGACCTTGGAAAAAATCTGGTTCGCGCCCCCAGGGGGTCAAAAGCCCCCAAAATTGCAAAAAATGACCCTTTTCTCCCATAACGTTTGATCCATCCATTCAATTTTTCTGAAACTTGGCCAAAATGTAGAGGCAATTGTTCTGGATATAAAATGAGCATCCTTGACCTCAGAAAAATTCTGCTTCGCGCCGCCAGGAGGTCAAAGGGGGGTCAAAAATGTCCCAAATTGCCCAAATTTATTGCATTTTACACTCGCCACATCGAGTCACATACAGAGGGGGACCACGCACGCGTGGCTTGTGTTATTCTTAGTTATATTCGCCTATAGTTAAGAACAATCTACCCTCTGAATTAAGTAACAGTTTCAGTTCGAAATTCCACATAGGTACCACAGTTTGACATAAAGATTCCTAAGTTTGAAAAGATGCACTTGAAAATGGTCTGATTAAATCGCCTGAAACATTGTGAAAATAACAACCAAGATGAGAATAATAGTTCGAATAGTCTAAATAATTCAGAAATTGTGTATGCAAAGTAAAGTAAGTCGACCATGAGATGTAGGGGGGCTGGCGCTACTCCTTTCCTTGGAGTGTTCCGCTTATCCTTGATCCACACCTTTATAATGCAGAGTGTTTAGCAAGGAAGCATCAAATACCATTTTTTTTAGTCTTTGGTATAACTCGACCGAGCATTTAGACCCGGTCTCTCGATTGATTAGCAAATGCTCTAACCATTATGTAAAAATAAAACTTTTGAAATTTTCAATTTAATCCCGATGAATTAGGTGGTCATGGCATTACATTTATTCCATTTTGTTTAATTTTTCTTTTGCTAGAATAATTGATAAATTTGTCTTGTTGAAAGATCAGACCCTTGTTTCTAATAGAGTATTTGCTGAAGAAATGGTTTAAAATATTTATTAGAGTTCAATACAACTACGTTGTTATAGTTCACTAACTGTGTGTACCCGGTCTTGCCCGGGATGCATTGAAGTCATTTTAGTTTTTAATGTTTATTTGTTTGCATATTTTTTAACTTATACAGAAAAAAAAAAAAATTTTAGTTTTAAGGGAGACAACTCTTTTTATATTCTTCAATTAAAAATATGAGTTGTTGCTGATTTCGATTTTTCGGTCATAATTTTAATTTTTTTTCATATTACCAGTTGTCAGGGTAGGACTACATATTTTTTTAAAATAAACTGTAGCAAAGTATGTTATTATGATGCAAATAACATGATACAACAATAACAACTGAAAATTAGCTAGTCAGAATCAAGTTTGGTATGTCAACTTAAATACTATTTAGGTCTATTTTTTTAAATCTCACAAGATAACTTTATGTGTTAGATCCAGTCTCATATTCTCACACTTGTTGGACACTTAACAGAAATGAGATGACCTTTTGTTTTGACACATTTTGATTTACCTCAAATGTTTGTGTGGTGAAAGTATGAAAATATCTATTAGATTCGTACAGGTAAAAAAGACAAAAACAATATTTTTCCAGAGGGAGAGCTAATTTGCGATCTAATCTTCCCTACCTCTTTGTCTCGATAGCGCAAGCATGTCTGGTCAGCTGAGGGAGGATCTGGGCAATAACTCTCAAGGAGAGCTTAGCTGAGTTCTCGGGTCGATGGTGGAATCGCGATTGGTCAGCCATCTCGTGTGACCGTGCTCAGATCCGCCGTGCATGGGCCGCCATGATTCAGGATGTATTGCAGTCCAGGGAAGAAGCCAGCTCAACTTGACCAGGGTGAACGTTGTTGCAACAACAACAATCTCTCTTCAGACAGATTCTTATATTCATTGGCCTAATACCACCACACATTTTCTGAATTCAGATAAAAACAAGCCGCGCATGTATGTGACTCGATGTGGCGAGTGTAAAATGCAATAAATTTGGGCAATTTGAGACATTTTTTACCCCCCTCTGACCCCCTGGAGGCGCGAACCAGAATTTTTCTGAGGTCAAGGATGCTCATTTTATATCCAGAATAATTGCCTCTACATTTTGGCCAAGTTTCAGAAAAATTGAATGGATGAATCAAACGTTATGAGAGAAAAGGGTCATTTTTTGCAATTTTGGGGGCTTTTGACCCCCTGGGGGCGCGAACCATTTTTTCCAAGGTCAGCGATACTTATTTTATATTAGGAACAATTGCCTCCACATTTTAGCCAAGTTTTAGAGAAATTGAATGGATGGATGAAAAGTTATGGTGCAAAAAATGTCATTTTTTGCCATTTCGGGGCCTTTTGACCCCCTGAGGGGCTAACCAAATTTTTTTTCAAAAATCGGAGAATGTCACTTTCTAACCTGACCAAAGTTACAACTTCATGCAAAATTTCAGAGAAATTCAATGGATGGTTGCGGAGAAAAATCCGGACGGACGGAAATGCCTCAAAACATAGGTCCCCCGATTTTATAAATCGGGCGACCAATTAAATGTCACTGGAAATAGTTAACACTGCGACATTTTGAAATTTTTTTTTTTAAGTTATGAACAAAAATTCTAACATTAAATGACTGAAATTTTTTTTTTATCTTCTCATCAAGATATTCTATTTTATTACTTTAATTATTTATCGTGAAGGTGAACAGCTCTACAAAAGAAATGAATACGCGTGTTTTGCACCATTCATCAGAGAAATACTTTCCCAGAATCATCTGGCAGTAAATATATTTGTCAGGATGATGAATTAAGCAGTGTTGGGTATGCAAATGATTTATTTTGTTAGCCAACTACTGAGGTTTCAAGCTAAATAAAAACTGGTGTATTTTGTGCTTCGGAAGCGAGCTGTTGGCATTACTGCAACGTCACATCAGGCAGCGATCCGTGAAGTCGTGCTTGTGTTTTCGGTGTCCCGGTTGTGTTCATTCCATACGTGTGATTTATTGGTGTTTGACTTGTTAATACAATCAAATTCTTCTTGGATGTTACCTACTGGACTAATTTACTTAAAGTTCACGAGTGTTTTCTAAAAAGAGTTCCTTGTAGATGTCAAGCTGTCATTTCAAGCTGTCATTAACAGTTAGCTATGTTATGAAAAAGATTTGTATTGTTACACATACTTAAATAAATTTAATTATCTGACTTTGTTTCCTCGGCAAAATTGTGACTTTTTTTGTGACTTTATTACCGGACTGTTTTCTTATTTCCTAGGCAAAATTGAATTGTTTATCTGTGACTTACCTGTCTCTATAAATTGTCACTTTTTTTGTGTGATATTTTATTTTATTTTCTTCTTGCCAATTTTTTTTTGTGTGACTTTATTATCAGCCAAAATTTTTTTTTTGTGTGTGTGTGCAGATTTTAAGAGTGGCCTTTTTAATTTATTTTTCCTTTGTTTTTAACATTTTTTGTATCCATTTGTGTTCAAGTGTCTTCTAATTGTGAGGCTGTACAAAAAACTGATGTCTGGTTCTTCATTAATCTCCTTTGACAAATCCTTTTCTGTTTTTCTACTTGAAATTCTTGGCGATTCCTTTGATCTTCTTGATTTGTTTTTTTTTCCCCCGGTGAATCCTGATTGCAAAATTCTTTTTATAATTCATCAGCAGTTCCTTCTGACATGCCAGCCATTCTTTCAATTGGTCCTACAGATTTTCCATCGTGCAAAACGAGCAAGAGTAGCTTTCTTTAGACAATACCAACCCGATGAAATTGTCTTTCTTGATTATGACAAGATATCTATCTTTAGTGAAATAAAAGTTGCCTCAACCAAAGGTTTTATTCAACCAAAAGTCTGTTGCATTCAAACTTTCCAGACAAAACCCAAACTTATTTAATATAAAAGTCGTGGAGAATAATAGGCTCGTCTACACTGCAATTGTAGGGAAAGCCTATTTATGACTGCAGAAAATAGTAGCATTCTTCTCTCCCTTAAAATATCTACCATCGCTACAAATCCAGACTGGTATGTGATTGATGTAATTGCACATATCTTGAAAAAAAGAGGTGGGGATAACCGTGCACGATTGATGATGTCACTAAAGGATGACGTCATCTATCAAACCAGAGAGATGGAGGGAGGGGGGAGTATTTTATGACGTTTTATACTTACCGATGTATGTATAAACCATTATACACCCATCGGGAACCCAGGTTCTGGATCGTCTGCTGATTAAACCACTAAGACGCCGATGTTAATTTATAGAAAAGGTTTATTACAAAGAAGAACAGTTGCAGAAAAAATCAGAGATGGGTCACTTGCATACACGTGAGAGAGAAATACAGATAGATGGATAGCTCGTCTCGCTGCACCTAGTTACATTGATCCCCCCCCCCCCCCTTTATTAGGGACGGTGCCCTGGACATGTCTTCGCTGCTTGAAGTGTTGCCAGAAAACGGGCAAAAAGTCTCCCTCTGAAAATCACATGGTTTTGTCGACTGCAGTTCTGGGGTCACCTCTGACCCTTAGGTGTCACTAAAACTTTTCCATTCAAACACGGCTCTCGTTACGTAACACATGAATGAAATGGAACTTAAGAATCTAATTGATCAATTATCCAAACCTTTCACCATATTAGGGGACTTTAATAATCGCTATACTTTAGGAGGAGGGAGAGGGGGGCAAAGATATTTAAAAAAGGGTAAAACTTGAAAAAAAAAATGAATCACTGAAAATGATTTGTGCCTGCTCAAAGAGGTACATAGATAAATATCAACTCATCTAATGGAAATCACTCGGCCATTGATTTAACCATATGCGACCCCCACTGTTTATATGGACTTTACTTGAAGAGTATATGATGACATTTGTGGCATTTCTCAATCCTTCTCGAAAAACACAAGACAAAAAAACCTTGTTGCAATCTAGAGAAAGCCAACTTGGAAATTATCATTCTGTTTTACATGCTGGCATGTGTTGAACGGCTTTTAGAAATTGACTTCTAAACTTTTATTTATCCATCATTCTCTCAAGTCCATCCTTATCACTCCTTCCTATGTTTTCCTTGGCGTTCCCCTGCCACGTCAACTTTTCTACATATACTAAAGAACTCATCCATTCTTTCAATGTGGCAATACCATCAAAGTCTCCTGTTCTACACACATCTCCCTATACTGTCCATAATTAATCTTCCTCTGAGGTCATCAGATCTAAGTCTGTATTTAACACTCACATTACCCATCCATCGTATCATTCTCATCGTATCATTTCTCTCCATGCAATGCATGTGCACAACTCTCACTGGCTAGGTTTCACTTCTATACATGATCACAATGCGTACACATATCTGATAGATTCTTTCCTTGATCGACAGTGGTAAAGCTCTGATGTTTAGTAAAGGCAGAAGTTCCCTGAACTTACTCCATCCATTCCTAACTCTTGCAATCACACCAGCACCAGCTCCTCCCTGTGCTCCAATGGTATCACCAAGGTAACAAGTTTAAAGAGAAATTTTAAAATAAACTGACATGTATGGAGACAAACTATGGCACAGTAGAACATTTCACAGAAACATGTGAACAATCATTTTGCTGCCCAACTCCCCACCCAGGTTGCCCCCCCCCCATAAATTTGACTCCTATCACAGTAGCCCCTTACACTTCAGTGGCAATATGCCTTGTTTGGGATGAAAAAATTCAGTGCAATAGCACAAAACTGTCTTCCCAAAAAAAACTCAACACCAAACAGACATGACAGACCATGGTTCGATAGAGAAGGAGTCCTTCGTTCAGTCTCAAGACAATGGATACCCCATGTAAGGGTGTGTGCACGGGGAGTCTGTTGTGAGACAAGGGTTGCACAATCTTTTACCACACTTCTCCTAACTTTAGTTATCTAACGGGAACCGGTGTGCCAACATGATTATGCCGTAATTAATGATTCGATAACAAATGTAAAAAAGCTATCAAATTGATAAGCAAGTCTAAGAAATGTTTTTTTTTTTTTGTTTTTTTTTTTTAAAATGAGAATCAATAAATTGTATTATTCGGATTCCTATTCTCACAACGTTTCAGACAACGTAACCTCCATCCTACCCTTTATATAGATTCTAGAGTTCAACAAGATGCACCTGAAGAAGTTTGGAGGTTACATTGGATGAAACGTTTTGAGAATAGGAGTCTGAATAATGTAGGTCTAAGAAATTTTCACCCCAAACAAGGCAGGTTGCCACTGTAGACGTAAGGGGTTACTGAGAATTAAAGTGTAGGTTTTGGGTGTCATCCTAAGTTGGGAGGAGTGTAGCAAGATGTCTGTTTACATTAGTTATAAACCTCTGCATGTCTGTACTGTCGGAGAAACAGGGAGCAGGGAGGGAGTTCCAGAGGTCGACAGCCCGAGGAAAGAAGCTATTGGAGTAGAAGGCTCGCCGGCATCTGGGGACCTCCACAGTGAATGGATGGGATTTAGCTGGTTGTCGAGTTGATCTAGTGTATTTACATCAAGGGGCACCAGAGTTGCCAGTTCATCATTGAAGTATTTGTAAAACAAGCACAAAGATGCAACATTGCGGTGATGGGACAGGGGCTGGAGCTTGGTGGATAGTGAGGGACCTATTAAGTTGGCGACTCTTTTTTGGACCTTGTCTAAGAGGGAGAGACTAGTGGATGATGCACCGGCCCAGATGTGGCAACAATACTCCATGCATGGGCGGATAGTGGCTTTGTAGAGATACGGGATAATGTCAGGTGTGAGGAGTTTACTAGCATGGTAGAGGGAGCCCACCTTCTTTGCTGCAGCCTTGGCAATGTCTTCAATGTATTTGTTCCAATTCATGTTACCTGTGACAGTTAGGCCGAAGAGTTTGAATGTTGAACTCTCAGGTAGGGTGTTATTTGCTATGACAGTCGATGGTTAGAGAGGTTTCTTGTAGTTATTGAAGGAAAGAAGCTTTGTCTTTGCGGCATTAAAAGTTACCAACCATTTATGACCACAATCCACTATAGCCTGGAGGTCATTTTCTAAAGATTCAGCCATTGCCTCGGATATGATCATGTCGGTTTTGCCCACATGACGAGAGTAAAGCGTGGTGGTGTCATCAGCAAATATACCAATCTCAGACTTGATGTCATCAGGGAGATCGTTTGTGAAGATCAGGAACAATAAAGGTCCAATGATAGATCCCTGGGGTACACCAGCATTTATGTCATGTTGCTTAGATGAACGGCCATCGAAGACAACCTGGATCTTTCTTTTGGTTAGGAAGGATCTAATTATATTAAATATTTGCCCAGTAATATCATATGAGCATATTTTTAGGAGAAGCCCTTTATGCCATACCTTGTCAAAGGCCTTGAATATATCAAGCGCTACTGCCCTAGCTTCACCTGCCCTGTCCAGTGTATGATATATGCATTCAGAGATTACCGTTAAGATCTCTGCAGTAGATCGTGCTTGTCTAAATCCATACTGGCAGTCAGAAAGAAGTTTAGCATTAACTAAGTGCCAGACTATCGCTAGATTGATTAAGGATTCAAAGATTTTAGCAAAGATCGTGAGTAGACTAATTGGGCGGTAGTTCAGAGGATCAGTTCTATCCCCAGAATTCTTGAAGACTGATACCACGGAGGCAATTTTCCAGCTATCGGGGAAGCAAGATTCAACTAGGCATTTGTTGTAGAGTTTGGAGAGGACAGCAGAGCATTTCTTTATTACTGGTATAAGATCAGGCCCACAGGCTTTGAAGGTGTCAAGGTTTTTTATGATGTCTCTGACCTTGGATGGGATGATGACCATGTTTTCAAGCGTGGCTTCGGTTCGCAATGGGAATTTAGGGAGGGGGTGGTTTTCTGAGTTAAAAGTGGAGTTTGAGGCGAAATACTGGGCAAGTAGTTCAGCCTTATCAGTTGCCGTGCAAACGACATCGTTGTGGTTTGATAGTGGGGGAATTGTTGATTAACCATTGTTCACCACACTATTGTAGATTTTCCAGAAATCGCGAGTACCTAGTTTCTGTGACTGAATGCGTTTTTTGGTTATCTCTGTATATCTTCTCTTTGCTTCACCTATCACTACTTTACACTTATTTCTTGAGTATAAATTTTTGTCTATTAGCAGCTGACTTATGGCGGCCGAATTTACGGAATGCTTGCTGCCTCTCAGCAATGGCAGCTGCACATTTCGAGGTGAACCATTGAAGAGAGTGTGGCTTGCTAAAGAATTTTCGCATGAGGACATAGGCTTCAATTTGATAGACTATATGCCTAAACAGACAAAGACCAACAGTGCGATGAAAGCAGTTAAAAAAACAAAAATATTAGCAAATTAAATTCCTCTTGTTTACAAATGCATCACCACTTATGAAGGCCAAAAGCTACTCGAGGATAATGGTTAATGAAATGAAATGATTGTCAGTTGAGAGATGAAATATTTTACAAGACCGAAAATGATTAATGGAATGGACCAAGTTCTAATACTTGTGAGGACGGTTCGTAGCAGGAATCTGTTGACATTGCATTTGATGACGAATATGTTGTAATTTGTAGGGAAGCAGTCCCATGGTAATGTGTTCCACAGACAGAAAATCCTTGCAAAGAAATTGTTTGTGGAAATTCTACTTAACGCTAGACACACGGAGGAAGAAAGGAAAGTTTTTTTTTTGTTGTAGCAGAACAAGTTCTTGCTGTTGAATGTCTTACAAGGAAGAACAAAGGATTGGAGCTCAGTCTAGCAACGTCTCTTCTGTGAGAAAGAGGCTGTAACGAACAGATCATCCTCCACTAGATTTCAAAGTCGATTTTGAACTCTGTCTCGGCAACGGATAGTGCTCTGAGCGGCGCCTCCACAGATGTGGAGCAGCAGTACTCCATCTTAGGACGTATCTGACTCTTATATAGGTAGAGGATTTCATCATGAGTCAGGTACTTTCTGGAGCGGTAGAACGATCCAACCATTATTCGAGCGACCTTAGCAATAGATTGGATGCAAGTCTCCCATCTTAGATATGGAGTCAAAGTCAGTCCTAGGAGCTTATCAAAGCAACGATCAGGAAAATTGTGTGTAAACATCAAACAACATCATGTTAAGTGCTCGACTGAGCTTCAATCCCTGGTCCCCCCCCCCCTGTAAAACATTCACAGCAAGAACTCGCCTAGCTACAACAATAACAAAGAACTTTTCTCTCTCTCTCTGTCTCTCTCTCTCTCTGTCTCTCTCTCTCTCTCTCTCTCTGTCTCTCTCTCCCTCTCCCTCTCTCTGTCTGTCTGTACCAAAAACCAAACAAAACTTCCATGAACAAAATTTCTTTCCTAGAACATCCTATCTGTGGAATAAAACACCACGAAGCTGCTTCCCAGTCTACTACAACATGGTTGCCTTCAAGTCTAATGTAAACAAATACTTGTTGAGCTGCCTTCTTGGATAATCAAGTCCTCAAGGGTAATCTTCTGTCCATTTGACCCACTGTTTTACAATACTCTTGTGGTGGCGATCATCGTCCAACTGACAATCTATTTTACCCTCATCCTCGACTGTCCCGCCCTCCCCCAGTTCTTGATAAGTGGTGACCCATCAGCAAAAAATAAATTTAAAAATTCTACTCTGCATAGAAATGGACAGCATTTTGTTCTGTTGGAGATTGTTGAGAGGGGGGGGGGGAGCATGACCGGCATGCAGTGCACTTTATAATCTCGACGAGTGTAGAAGGTTGAACCTATTCAAACGGACATGCAGAATATGTCCTTTTTCATTTTCAAAAGAGGAGCCGCCACATGTGTACCGAGATAATGAAAATGAATGACTCTGTTGAATGCAGGTGGCCGACCTATGAATAGAAAATACATTTAGGTCAGGGGTTTGCTTTGCGTTGGGTTTGAGTTGAGAAGGAAGCCCACAAGAAAAGGACAATCATAACATTGAACAGATGAAGATTCCAGGGAAAAAAATAAAAAATAATGAACACTGCAAAAACTACTCCCAAAATAGGCCTTTTTTTTTTTAATACCAAAAAAAATGACATTTTAATATTTGATATAATAAAAAGGTGTACTCTTTAAAATGCAAAAAGATATACACAACACATTTAAAAAATAAAATGGAAACCATAAACTCATTGAAAAAAAAAAAAAAAATCCACTCTAAAATGTCTGAATGTGCATAAAAAAGAAATTTGTATTTTTTATTCATTTGTTTTATAATGTGTGCGGCATGTTTTTAATTATTTTATTTTTATAACCTGAAATGGGAAATTAAAAAAATAATGAACACTACACAAAGCTACCCTCAAAATAGCTTTATTTTTAATACCTCCAAAAATGACATTTTAATGCTACAGAAAAGATATACATAAGATATTTTTTAAAAAAAGAAAGAAAATACAGTATAACACGTTTGAACGTGCATAAAAAAGAAATTTGTATCTTTTAAATTTATATTTATTTTATTTGTGTGTGTGTGTAGCATGTTTTTAATTGTTTTATTTTCTAGTGTTTAACCTGAAAAAGGAGAGAAACTGGTTTATTCACAATAACATGCTCAATGGAAAAAAAAATTGACATAGAGTATTTACCTGAACCTTTTTTATATATTAAAATAAACTGGATGAAGTAGAAAAAAAATAATGGTAAAAATAAATTTTCAAGGACATTTTAGCGGGCCTATCTGATGAAATATTTAAGAATTGGATCCATATATTTAGATTATACTAGAAAAAATGTGACCCGTTTGGTTGCACGTTGAGCAGGAGTTAGATTGTTTAAATCAGGAAAAAGTGTGTCTGCAAAGTCAGTTAAATTTTTTTTTAAATACACAAAATCGCAAATTAGTATATCTCTCTCTGGGGTAAATAGTATTACTTTTGTGGTGATATTTCCTTTTATTTATAATGGATAATTCCAATCTAGTGTTTTATAGTTAGCTTAGTTTGACTTGATAAGCAGAAAGAAAGTTAACTGAATCCTCCCAACCAATCTCCGTAGGGTGGTAGAAGCCTAAAAAACTGTGTCCAATCACTTTAACAACTGTCTCTCAACAGACAGGACCTTTCTAATTTTTCTGCTACATACTTCCTTCCATGATGCAAGTTCCTGTACATATAACTCTAACTTAACTCTTAATGGAAAATTACATCTTAAACTAACCTTATGTGAGATTTTTCATTTTTAAACCTTATATATATATACCAAACTTGCTACAAGTATATCCTTTCCTCTTGGTTTGTGTTTGATTTGGGAGGGGGGGGGCATCTTTTATATGTCTCGACTATTTCACTGAGGTGTTCTTGTGTTAAATTTCCTTCTCGATAAAATTTTGCTTATAGTACATATCACAAACCAGCCAGTTTAGTGTGCAAAAATGGGTAAATATAGTGAAATTCCCTTCAATTTCAACTTGTGATATTATCTATAACTCGTTGTCTTATGATACTATGGACTGCCCCCCCCCCCCTCAGCCGGGACCACTGAAAGTAAATGACAATACAAAAGTAGATGACAATACAACTAATGCGGAAGTAAATGACAATATGAAAACGACATTGTGTTGTACAGATGCTTAAAATGTCTGG
Organism: Sepiola atlantica; assembly: GCA_963556195.1. Lineage (NCBI taxonomy): Eukaryota > Metazoa > Mollusca > Cephalopoda > Sepiida > Sepiolidae > Sepiola > Sepiola atlantica. Next base: position 130,768,625 of record OY744519.1, on the reverse strand, counting down.
ATATTTAAAGAGATAGAAAACTGCGCCGCAAGGGTCATGAAGAAAGTAGCTAAATAGATGGGGGACAATGCACCGGAAGAATCTCGCCAGTGACAAATCTGAAGATATCCCCTAAAAAAAAGGCCAGCAAAGGGAGATACATGCTAGGGAATCTATTCTACGCTAGACAGAACAACATGACATATTGGAAAAGTACCACTGTCTGATAGGCACTGGTAGTAGGTATTACAGACCAGTCAGGTTAGGTCCTGGGTATGACCTTAAAAGACATCCAGTGGTGAGGCCTCCATTTAGGAGCTGTGGGCGATGTAGAGTTGCTCCTTAGTTGCCATTGCTCCCAGGTCCACTCTTGCCCGGAGTGGTAGTACCTGGTAGTTAGGTTACTATTTTCGGTGACAGACGATTTATTTTTCACATGAAAAAAATGCTGATTTTTTTCAAATTTGGTGTGAACGATATTGCGTCTCTTTATGTATATAAGGATAGTCCCATCTTAAAGAAAAAGGAGCCACTCATCTGTAGAGTTGTTGGTGTGACGAGATGCTTGTTGGAAATAGCCATTTTGGAGTAGTGTTTGTATTTATCTGACTGGCCTTGCTTTAGATGAAGAAGAAGAAGAAGAAAAGGGTCAACAGGTTGCATAAAAAAATACCAACATCTTCGCTGTTAAATAAAGTTGATTTAATTGTAATTTCGTCAACAGAATAGGAACCAGGAGTTGATAACGCAAAAACATATGACTATAAGAGATGTCAATTTAGCTGGCGGGCATTGACTATAGAAAGAGAATTGAGTTCCGAAGTTCCATCCGATTCAGCCACACTATATATATATATATATAGCAAGAGACGAGAAAAGATGTGTAGCATCTGGTCTCAATGGCGTCTCTTGGGAACTGTTTTTAAAAGGTGCTTAAATCCAGCTGATCGCCTGTGTATCACTATGGGAGTTTGGAAATGCTTGTCAACCAACTGAACCACATACTAATCAGTACGCAAGCGATTACATGTAAAAACAAGGAAATAGATCTCAATATGAGTTTTCTTTTATTGTTTTACTATTAAAAGAAAATTCTAGCTTGATCTCTAATGTACTATGAATTATATTAAGAAGATTCAGTATGTTAGCTGTTGAAATAAATTTATATGAACAGTCAGTTCCGTTTCTGTGCCATTATTACATGTTTTTCGGGGGGTGGGGAGAATGTTTGATCAAATAATTATTGCTTCTATTATGATTAATTTTTATTTACCACAAGATGACGTTACATTTGTTAGTTTTTTATGTTGTTTTTTTTATCTACCTCCCACAGCGGTAAGATGTGACACAAGGTCGGGAAAGTGGGATTTGAAAAGCCAGCACCCTAGAGAAAAAAGAGCGCCTGGCCGTCAAAAAATGTTTCAACATTCCCCGGTAGAAGCGCCTCAGGCGATTAACAATAAACTAACCCCTTCTCAAAGAGAGGGTGGACCTCCTAGAACTGTACAGGACAATACCTCAGACTGGCAGAATCAAGGCCAATATGGTATCGGTCTCCAGAGTGTAGCATCCATCAGAACAGGTACTACACTCTGATCTTAGGCAAAAGTCCAAGGAGGAATTTTTATTTTATTACATTTGTTAGGGTTCTTCTTTTGTTTGAAGCCAACATTTTTAGTCATACACTGAAAATGTTTTTAGACCAATAGCACACAAGACGGCAAATTGTCTAATTTTCAACAAACTTTGAACGGTCGTTACTCAGTGGCTACTGGTGCTACCAAAATAACTTTGGTACCATTTGCAAAGATCAATGTGCTCACGTAAGTTTTTAGATATAATGAAAATAAAATTTTGGTTTGGGATACTTACTTATAGATCAAGGTTCCTTATGTGAAGAAGCATTTTATCTGTATTCGTGTCATTCATTTTTAAACTTACCCGGCGTCGATAGTAACTTAAGACGAATTATCAAATTGTTCACTGTCTCTCTAGGGTTAGTCTTTATTTTGAAAACATTTGCGCAAGCTTTGGCATGTTTTCCTTCACGGCAAAATATTTGTCGAAGGATTACTGCCTCATATACGTTTCTTCTTTTTCCTCCTCCACAAATTATTTTTATGCTCTGCTTTTTACTGTTTGAGATTCTTCCAGATTCTCCCGCGGGGCCCCCCCCCCCCCTCTCCTGTTAGTAATAACATAACTCTGCTCTGCATCTAGCACTCCAGACTCCCGGGACTGTGATAGTGATATCTAGAAGATCTTTCCAGTTTTCTCATCTTTGATGTAAGGATTCTGCTGCTCTGACCTTGTCTAACTGTTGCGCTGGGAAACTTTAGTGTTGTGGCTTTAAATATTGCACTGTTATTTACATAATTGGTTTAATTACATTTTAATTATGAAACCTTTTGGGGGAATTTAACAGTTTTGATTTTAAGGATTTAAGATATTTATTTCATCTTGAGAGTTTCATTCATTCATCAAAGTTTACAACCTTTCACCAAATGGTTTTAATTTTTTTTCTTACTAAGTGCTGATAAAACAAGTTTCTGTGTGTTCGCTTGTATTTTGGAAAACAATATTAAAGTGTTGTCTTCAAACTCTGTATCAATCTTTGTGTCATTAAGTGGTTATGCCAGAGACATTATGGATCACCTACTATATTATCTAGACCTTGTGCCAACAGAGTACCATCTCTTTAAGTTTTCAAAATCATTTGAGTGTATTATAGCTAACTTCAAGAGAAGTTGAAGTTGTTAGGTTTTGAACTAAAAAAGTAAACTAATTTATGAATGACATTAAAAAGTTTATTGGATGGAAAGAAAAATAGTGACTACATTAATGATTAAATAATTTAGATTTTTTTTTTTAAGCCTTTTAAAAACTGACAGAAGTTTTGTTACAAACTGATAAAAAACAATGAATAAAGCCCAATAAATTCTTAAATACACTTAAATACTTAAATTGCCCCTTGGTGTTGTCACCCAAATAAAATATATAATACTGGCTGTACCAGTAGTTTACTTACTTGCAATTTGTTTTCTGTTCTTTTTTTTTTAATATGCCGTTTTTTTTTTTTTTTGGGGGGGGGGGGGGTGTCAAAATGTTTGTACTTCCAATCACAGAAAAGTAACTCTGTATAAATGAATACAGAGTTACGTCCCCTTTTTAAGATGGTGGGCATTTGAATATAATTCCTATCCGGACAAAGTATTTTCTGGAAGGTATTAAATCAAATTGCAATCTATTCTTAAGTACATGCTGCAATAATCCACAGGAAAAACTTCTGAACCAGAATCAAATATTGATTTTGACAAAGAAACAAGGAGACTGACTTTACTTTATATATTAGATGGAAGAAGATTGATAAGCCATTATTTTCAGTTTGACTGAAGCAACAAATGATAAAAGTTGGAAAAAGCAATTATTTAGGTGAGTTGAAGATAAATTTATGCAAAATATATTTTAGATTAAAAAATATATATATTTTTATCATTTTAGCTTTAGAAATTTAAATAGTTTTTCATTTTCTTTTTTTTGGGAGGGGGTAAAACTTGTTTCCAAATGTCTGATTCTTGAAATACAATTCTGATTTTGTTATGCAACCTATCATTATTCAAAGTTTTAATGAAAACAAATTTTATTTTTAAACTTCAAAAAGAAAAAAAATCATCTTTCAGAATTGAGTTTGTACGACAACCATTTGTACTGTTGTAAAGTTTGTCACATAATGCAAGGCCTAATTTAGGACCTTGAATCCTGTCTTGGCATTCTCAACTGTCACCCCGGACTTAGGGTTAGTGTTGGGGGTTAATGAAAGCATGTTTTTTGTCCTCATAGTCAAGTAAATTCAAGAATAATTGTAAAAATTGTGATTTTTCGTTCCTTTTGTTGAATAATCATTATAAATTGCTGTGCAAACCATGCAGGGCCCTTGACGACCATCGAACCCCAACTTCTGTGCTGTGGGTTTCCTTCTCCATCTTGTTCTCATATTGGCGACCAACAATACATTGTGTATTTGACTTGTTGATAACGTGTGTGTGTCATTGGGGCCCCACAGCTAGCGTCCACATCTTGGTTAAGTTCCAGTCTTTCAAATTCAGAATCTCAGCAAAGACAATTGAGATCATTTGCCTGTCAAGACAAGTCATTGTCCACTCAAAGTCGTCTACTCGTTGGCTCGTCTCATCGTCTGCTCGACCAGATCTGCTTCATCTCCTTGAACAACTCTGACTTGCCTCACTCCCTGGGTCTACCCCAATCTAAACTGCCCATTCTGATTATCTCCTAAATATATCTACTTTCGACCAGAAATCCTAGATGTCTTGTCTTTCTCTCAGTCACTCTCAGCTGGTCACATACGTTTTTTTTTTCTCAGCTTATCGCTATTCAGCCACCCAAAAACTAATAACCAACTGTCAGGGCACCATTTTGTCCAAGGAGTTCAATAGATTTGCCAATTCTTCCATTGTCATCTACTTATCTTACTTTCTCATCATTTTTCATATTGTAAATTATGTCCTAACTTAACATTCTCCGAGGTCTTGGCTGGGGTTGGGGGGGGGGGGGGGCAGTTCATGGTATCACAATTGGTGACTATATTTCTGAGAGTTGAGAAAATTTGAAAATCTTAAATTAAAAAAAGAAATATGTATTATTTGGATTATTCAGACTCTTATTCTCATCTTGGGTGCTATTCTCACGTTTCAGCCCATGTAACCTCCGACCTTTTTCAGGTGCATCTTGTCAAAGTGAAATTTAAAAAATGAAAAAATGTTCCCTTTTTTTTTTTTTTAAAGACTTGGAATAATTGTCAAGACAAGTCTGCATCTAAATTAGAATCTTCTAGCAGTGATTGCTAATTCAAGAAACATCAAATTTTATCGAATCATTTAAAAAAAACTTTTATTATTTTATTCAAAGACTCTGCGGGAAATCTTCAGAAACTTTGCTCATAAGTTAAGGCGAGTTATAAAATTGTTCACACAAAATTAGTGTGAGCTTTGGGTCTGTTTTTCTTCAGAGTAAAGTATTTGTCACGGTTTGCTATCAGGTATATATTTCTTCCTCCCCCAGGAATGATTTCATCTCTGCTTTTTTTTTCTGTTGAAATTATTTCCATATTTCCCACAGGCCTTCTCCTCCTTGTTAGTAATAACACGGCTCTTTTGCTGCATTCAAGACTTCTGAAGGTGTTATAACAGCTGTGTTATATTGATACTCAGTAGTAGGTAGCTCAATCAGTTGCGACGTCTCTTTCCTTCTTTCTGTAGTAGTTGTTGTAATGTTGTTCTCTCTTCATTTCTTTTGTTATGGTGACTGTAATTGTTGAAGCGATTAAAAAGTTTTTTTAAAAAAACATCAAAAATCATTTTTGCTCTTGGCTTTCATGTTCTTTTGATTTCTTTTTTTCTTTTTTTTACAAATACAGTTTTTTTACAAGCAAATTGATTAATTTGTTAGATTAAATAGTATTTAATCTTCTTTTTTTTACTTATATTCACCCCAAACAAGGCATATTGCTACTGAGAATTAGAGGCCAGATTTATAGGGGCATTCTAAGTGGGGAGTTGTGCAGCGAGATGTTTGTTCACATTACATTAAATTTCTGCATGTTGGTGCAATTAGAAACAGGCAGCAGGGAGGAAATTCCAGAGACAAGCAGTTTGAGGAAAGAAGCTATTAGAGTAGAAAGCCTATCGGCATCTAGGGACTTTTACAGTGAAGGGGTGGGATTTTATTGATTTTGGAGTTGGTCAGGGATATTTATGTTGAGGGAGCACAAGTGCAGCAAGTTCGTCAAAGCACATTCCATTGAAGTACTTGTAAAACAAGCACAAGGATGAAAAATTGTGGTGATGGGACAGAGGTTGGAGTTTGCTAGACAATGTGGGACCTATTAGATTAGAGGGTGTTTTTTACCCTGTCTAAGAGGGAGAGACTATTCTTCCTCTCATTCATTCGAAAAATGTCTGAAATTGTTCAGAGCTGCAGCAAAAAAAACTGATTTGATTATCTTGTTCACTATGTGTCACTCGAGACTTCCTGTCTATGACGCAACTTCCTGAACACGTCTCTTAAATTTCTCGCGGAACTTTCTGCTTTTCTACTTTAACTTTACGTGGAAAATTACATTTCTATGTCATTTTAACACAAGTCCAAATATTTCTATACAGATATCAAGACTAACCTTCAAAATTTCTAATTTTTGAAGAGATTCCGATGGGGAGGATAAAATATTGAGTGCATTCGGATTATTCGGAGTACTATTTTTCATCTTGGCATACAATATCATTAACAGGAATATAAATCTACTTTTCGAAGCATTTTTCATCCCAGTGCCAAGTCATGGCCTCCGTGGACACCGGCAAAAGGTGTACCACCGTCGCTTTCAGCTCAATAGAAGAAAGGCAGCATTCTCTGTCCGTGTTTTTGCTTCATGGAACAACCTGCCAGAGGCGGTCGTAACTATGACTACCATATCTAGGTTTAAAGCGGCTTTGAACAAACTTTCAGACTGTATGTAAACGGCTTTCACCTGTTTTTTTTACATGACTTGTTGCACTATGCGATTTGATTTTTCCCAAATAAATTTGAGTTGTTTATATTTTTTTAAACTTTACAGTCGTATTGTTAGGATATCATCTTGCGTGGAGTCCACTTAAGATATACTTACAAACACTTTAGTGGTATAGGCCCACGACAAATGATAACCTACCAATATGCAACTATGATGGAAGAAAAGGTCCTACTATGAAAAATTGTTCACTAATATGAAGAATAGTTTCACAACAACAAACGGTGACCTTCCTACATGCGAAACGGCCACAATAGTACTTATCAAAATAACCTTTTGTAAAGAATTAACAAGTGCTCGTAATTTTATCACTAAGGTCACATGCAAGGCAGCTATCTTTGATTTATGAAAGTTCTTTCAATGAGTCTGTTAAAGGGAGATAATCCTAATCTTGGAAGTTTAACTTAAAATTTATCACTACTTTACATCTGATGAATAATAAATTTTAAAAAATATCATTTAAGTAGGGCTACCCAGCGTTGCCCATGCAGTATATAAAACTACTACCGGTGATGAATAACAATAAGAAAATATCTAAGTGTTAACATAGAAATCTTTGCGGAAATGCATATTAACAATACCCCCCCCCCCTTGTAATGGACAAATTAAGGATAAATGCTTTGTAATTTAATGTCTTTACTATTTATTTAAATAAATAAATATTTCACATGTATTATTTGAATATTAGCATATAAACATCTGGAATTAAGACCTAAAATGTGTGTGTGTGTGTATATATATTGTAACTTTTGAAATGGTGTTGCCATCTAATTTTGTTTATTTTTGTTAATACATATTTTTAATTTACAACGGATCATATTTTTAATTTACAGCGAATCATATATATGGTTATAATTACATTTTTTGCTTTTTGTCTTGTATTTTTTTTTGGGGGGGGGTTATAATCTTATTTTGAATTTATTGCCAGACACATACAGACGAATGATGTTTTTGCATGCGTTTTTTTGTTTGTTTTGTTTTTTATGGGGAGAGTATCTAAAGGGCAGTTGTATGTGTGTATGTCCGGCTAAAAGTCCAAAACTACAAAATAAACAGTCACAAAGTTGATATATTCTTGATCAGCATTACCTTGGGTGAATAATATCTATAATTTAGAAAAAAGTATTCATTCTTTGACCCTAAACTGGCACAGATTTCGTCAGGGGTGGATGGTTTTTTAGCCATTTTATGTACTAAAGGGAAGTAACTCTGATTTTTGTTATCAAGGAGTTACTTCCCTAATGCTGATCCATAATATATAAAGAGTTGTTTGTGTGTTTGTCCAGAGAAATGAATGGGCTGGGCGAAGAAAGGGGAAATGGGGAAAGAGAGATGGATAGAGAGAGGTAAAGAGATAGAAGTTTTAATAGAAATATGTTATACTTTTATCCCAGGCAATGTCGGGTAGCTCTGCTAGTAAAAAATAAAACAATGAAAAAAAATTTAAATAGTGTAAAATGTTATAATAGAATGTGACTATTAGAAATTACTGACAGCAGCATCAGATAATATATAAGTAAATAGATATAAAACAACTAGAGAATCATTGGGACAATGACTTCTCATTGAGAGCTGATTGGTCCAATGAATGGTCATGATTTCATGCCACAGAACCATGAACGCTCATAATGAATGCTTAATAATGCGCATACCCCACATTAAATTTGATCCAGCCCTCGTGAGAAGGCAGGCAAATAATATTTTGAAAGGCATTTCCTTCATTGAGGCAAAATTTTTATAAACCAGATGCTCTTCCTGATGCCAACCCAGTGAGGTGATAGACCAGTATTTTTACTAAGACACCCTCTATAGGTGATTGTCCATCAAGGCTAAAGGGCACTTTATCTGCCCTTTTGGGTTGTTTTTTTAATTTGTTTTTCCATTTAAAACAAAAAAATAGAATTATTCACTGGTTCTGTGCTCTGCCCCCATCAAACTTCTGTTGGGAATATACCCTAGGGGAATTCCAGTCACCTTGGTTGACAAGGGGGTATGCAACCAGTATACTCACACTGAGTACACTTTGAGTCGCTGCTATTTTCAGATTTAGTACTCAAAAACTAATATTTAGTTACATGATCAAGCCTTCTAGCATTTAAAAGTTACACAGTAGATGGATGTTAGATCAAAAAAAGATCAGATTTAAGATGAAATTTTTTTTCTTTTGTATGTTTTTATCATGAAATTAGAGAAAATAATATTTTGAACCAAGCTTTAATTTTTTTTTGGGGGGGGGGGGGGGGGATCAGTGATTTTTTTTCATACATAAATTTTCAATAGTGATAAAAGCAATAATTAAAATATTGTGATTGAAAAGAAAGTGTAAAATAAATTTAAAATTCTTTTATTTTCAGAGCATCCATCATGTTCGAGCCTGCAATTTACTTGTTCCAATCACAAATGTATAAAGAAAGAATGGCAATGCGATGGAGACAACGATTGTGGAGATGACAGTGATGAACTCGACTGTAGTAAGACATCTTGAATTTTCATTTTCTTGAATTAAGTTTTCATAAAAAAATGATTCCTTTAAAAATGAATATTTTCGATGGTTGAGAACTTAATTTTTGTTTAATTTTTAATTAAGTAAGGAATTGAGTTGAATGTTTTTTAATTGAATTGAATTAGTATTCGTTTTTATTAAATGGATTTTTTTTTTATTATTGGGTTGAATATTAAATTCCTTTTATAGCATATTCTTAAATTAAAAGTAAGCAAAATATTTTAAGTATTTGAAATATAATAAATCTTTCTGTATTTCATAAATTTAAGAGTTTCATCATAAAGAAGGTAATTTTCTCATGTGTCCACTTGTAGAAAAGGAACCATTTGAATATCTTGCCAATATCTCTTAATTTTCACTCGCATTTTTGATAAAATTGTTTGATTTTAAATTGTATTTGAAATAAAATTACACTTTTCTTTTTAAAGTTTATAAATTTGAACTTGGTGGCTATTTTTATTTTATTTTTGATTGTTATTAAATTAACAACTTATGTTTTAACTTATTCATTTTTACTTTCAAATTAGTTTTAAGTATATTCGTGTTTAATATATAATATTATTTTTAGAATTAAATATCTTTTTTGTGTAAAAACAACAAAAAACAAATAGATGCCAGCGATTAAAACATTGAATTAATGTTACATTTTGAAGATTTTAAAAAGTAAATTACAATTTTGATTTCAAGACTATAAAATATAATTTAAGACGAGTCATTTTTATGCAAAATGTGTGCTTATAACCAAGTGAAATAAGTGACATATTTGAACATTCTTTATTCTACGATTGAACCAAAATATATTTGTTGTTTCTAGTATGATCTTGTGTTATCTGAACCTTTTAATACGTTCAAAATATCGCAGTAATTGTAAAGTGTTACAATTGGAAAGAAGTGGTAAAAATGAAGGAAAAACAGTTTTATTATCATCAAAGTTTAAAACTATGAATAAAATAATGGAGTTTTGAATGCTCGAGTCAATCTGTTTATTGACTAGTCTGTAAGATTCACCAGCCTAAATCAGGTTCGCCAGCTTACTAGCATTCAGAATGACTGGTTCACCAGCTATTTTCATACCAGTGGAGGATATCTCTTTAACATCATTTTGGCAAAGAAGGACTGGTGAGGAGACCCTTCTTTTTGGTTCGGCTCTGTCCTGGGAGGTGCATCCTCCCAGGCATTATTTCCTCCATCAGGGGAGGGGGTATATTGCTGATCACATAAATGCCCCTACCAGGGAATGATAATGGGTCCGTTTTCGGCTTTGGGAGCTGGTTTTCTCCACCTTCTGGCTTAAATCATCATGTTTGGTTTAACATACATTTTTCGTGCTGGCATGTGTTGGACGGCTTTTAGAAATTGACTTCCAAACTGACCTATCTTTGTCCAGGTTTTTATTTATCTGCCTTTTTCCCAAGTTCATTTTTATCACTTCTTCCCATGTTTTCTTTCCCCTTCCCTTATGAATTAAACCTGTTACCTTAACTGTTCATCTACTAACCCAAGAAATCTCATCCATTCTTTCAACATGGCCATACCATCGAAGTATCCTGTTCTGCACACATTTCCATATACTGTCCACTAGCGCTACCAGATCAGGCTGACTTCCTGACTCAAAATGCACCAAACATTGATGTTTTATTGTTTTTTTTTCTTTGCAAAACTCAATCATGTTCTGCAAAATCCAAAACAAAAACAATTTTTTCTCCCTCCCTTCACCCTTTCACTCGACTAAGCACCATGAATAAATACTTAAACATGTAAAGAACTTGAAGCATGAGAACTTTTTCCAAAATGACAGGATTCGGCATTAAATAACCCGAAAAGGGTGGATATGCCATAGAACAAAACAACTAAACCAAACACCATGAATGAATACTTGAACATGTAAAAAACTTGAAGCATGAGAACTTTTGCGAAAATGACCGGAGTCGGCATTGAATAGCCTGAAAGGAGTTTATATGCCGTAGAACAAAACAACCAAACCAAACACCAAAAATATTAAAATACATGAACATTTAAAAAAATGATATTAAAATACATAAACATTAAAAACTAATGTTTTGGTATTAAATGAGTCACATGAGGTTAATATATGCAATAAAACAAAACAAACCAAACCCTATACTGTCCATATTTAATCTTCCTCTGAGCTCATCAGATTGAAGCCTGTCTTTAAGACTTCTCTCCATGCAACACATATCCTCAGCCCTCACTGGTCAGGTTTTACTTCCATACATCACACTGCGTACACGTGCCTGATAGACTATTCCCTTGTTCTACACGTTGCTGATTAGTAATTGCAGAAGTTTCCTAAACTTTTTCTATCCACTCCTAACTCTTGCAATCACGCTAGCACCTGCTCCACTCTGTGCTCCAAGGTAACAAAATTTCTGGACAACCTAAATAACTTTGTCATCCAGATATATTTTCTCCACATCTGAGTTCTCATCCATCTTCATTGCCTTGTGTTACATTTTACTGCAGTGGGGAGTAATTAAATCATTGGGTGAGGCAGTTGGGGGTGGGAGGGTATTAGTGAATAGCGAATGGAATTATTTTACAAAATGTCTGATATATATAAAAAAAATTATTCTCTGTAAGAATTTTACTCAAAAGAAAATATTCATACTTATTTTTTCATATTTTTATTTTAAATGGAAATTGCTCCAGACAAGGCATGAACCCACTTGATGTAAGGAGCTAAAAGAAATACCACTTCAAGGTCAAAAACTAGCCAACGATAAATGTTATATGGATAGATTCCAACCCAGAAAACGGTAATTCTTCCCTCTTTGTCAGAAACATCGCTCATGGAATGTGAGGACGAAAGGACAAAATAAGAGAAGCGAGAATTACGAGGTTGCCGAAAACTAAATAAATGCCAATCATCTGAAAAAATCAAAATATATTAAAAAAAATGTTTTTAATATGCTCAAAGTGTAGTATCTGTTCTGCTGCTACACTTAGTCTATTATATCCTCGGTCAGTGAAGGAGAAGTCCTAGACTGGAGCAAGTTTTGTTTTAGTTCCAATCCAAAGTACTCCTTTTTAGGGAGCTGGATTTTTTCCACATTAAAAACCGACCTTGTGTCTAACTTTGCCTTCATGGGAAAGCAAGTAAAAGGAACACAAAGTTTTATTTACATATTTTGATTCTTAAGTTAGATCCTTTTAAACGAAGGGGGTCATTAAAAAAAAAACACAAAATTAATACACATGCCAATAGTAGGTTCAATTGCAAGTCTGTTCAAAAAATCTGAAGGCAAAGTGGTTATAAAGTCTTGCAAGCAAAATCGCAACTAATCATTAAAAAAATAGAAAAAGTTCCAACCTTCCATGCACAACAAAGGAAACATGCATGTAACGAAAGTGTTAATAACATTTAGTCTTTTCTCCTACCCCCCCCCCCAACTACGACAGACCACACAAGACACAAACTCTTCTCGTTCGTCACATAAAAGTTAAAGATTTATTTAAAGTATATCAAGTAGAATTAAACAGTTAATGAGATTTTAAATAGTTGGAAAGGATTTTTTAATTTTTTAATTTTTAAAATGAAGATTGGGAATTTGTATTATTTGGGCTTGTATTCTAGAGAAAATAACGACCAAAATGGAGATAGTCCGAATAATACAAGTTTTCTGTTTGATTCTGAAAAATTAGAATATCTGATATTATATTTCATCATTTTTAGCTGCACACATGCAGAGAATATAAAATTATTCTCTGCGCCCATAAGCAAGCATACTATGCTGTGTATTTATTGTTTTTTCAACAAATATACGATACGTGCATCAGAAAGAAAATAATTGAGAAACTGAAATAAAATGACATTAAAAGTTTGTCTGGGATAAGAATTAAAATACAGTAAGACTAAGAAGACGTGTAATACACAAAGAGTACACAATGGAAATGAGTCTTAAACAAGGAGTACAATTGTTCCTATAAGAAAAAATTAGTGCATGTGCGAATGCATACATTTTACTTACATGAAAACCTCAATGGTAGTGACACCATGTGAAGAATAATATACAAGTGTCATTTGGTTCTTTGACCATATACTGAGAGTCAGTTTACTCCATCAGAAAGCCTAATATTGTAAAGCTGTTATGGTTTTAAATGTCTGCATGTCGTGCCAAATAAGTGGTAGTCTCATTTTGAATTTCTCACCGTAATATGAGATTACAAACTCTCGTACTAAATCCAAATATATCTCCAAGGGAGATAACTCTGACATAGCAATTCTGTTCCCCTTATGGATTTCGAAGTTAAACTCGCTGGTTAATGAGTTATTTTAACAGGTCTATTTATAAATCTGCTGCGGAAAGAAAAGGGACAGGACACTTTAATTTTGTGACCCCCTTCTTTTGGGACATGTGACCTCCCAGAAATTTTATGATTAACCAAACTGCTAATCATAATGAAATCATTTGGCACGATGCTCAGGTGCACTACAACTCATCAAAAGTGCATGTATAGTGCATAGGATGATGCACAATTGTATGAGTCATGATATGCACGTGTATGGAAGAGGAACATCAGGTGTTAGAGTTGGGGTTTGGACGAATTTTAGAAGCATGAAAGTTTTAAAAGATGCAGTATTTCAGCAGCTAACAACTGATGCAGGCAGTTTATTCCATGCTTCAATAATTCTGAGTGTGAAACCATGTTACCGAAATCATGGAAGCTGTGCTTTTTTCTGATTTTTTTTTTAGGCTTCTCCATGTGTGTTAGACACATGGAGATCAAAAAGGTGCTCAGGGTTGTTGTTGGCGAGATGATTAATAATTCTATGGGTGTTTATTAAGTCAGTTGCTAGTTGTCAGGGTTCCAGATTAATCCATTGAGAGATACCCTCTAACAGGGTACCTGCATAATGTGTTTAAAACAAGGGTTGTCCAATCTCCACTTGCACTTCTCCTGCTCAAGTCAAATGGCAGGAAGAAATCCAAAACATATCAATGCTTCAGTCAGGTGAGATTTGAGCGCCAGGCATTTAACTAGCAAAATAGAAAATCATCTACTTTCAAAAAGGGTTTGTTTCATTAACATGGTCTGCCAAAAAAAGAATCATCCGAGATACTAACTAAGCATAACTTGAATTATAGTAATTTTCTATCCTCTGCAATCGTCACAATCAATAAAAAAAAAATTTAAAAATTAAAAAAAAGGGCCATTTACATTTTCTATTGAGAACCCGCCCATTTAGGATAATAGTCAGTGTTCGCTAATAAGGTGAGAGATTTTTGGTTGAGTCATACCAAAAACTCAAAAAATGGTACTTGATGCCTCCTAGCTAAATACTCAGCATTATAAGGTGTGGGTCAAGGGTAAGTGAAACCTTCCAGGGAAAGGAGTGGTGTCCTCTCCTACATCTCTGTGTAGTAGCTAATGAAAAGGAAGCCTTTAGGTTGCCCTCAACTACGGTTGATTCATATTTTTTTAATTATTATTTATTAACAATCTTTATTGAGTTTTTATATTGAAGATCTTTTTAAACCCCCCAAACTTTTTTTAATGTTTTTTTAGCCAAAAAGAATTGCACTGACGAGGAGTTTAAGTGTGATAATGGCCGCTGTATTTTAGTCCAGTGGAAATGTGACGGAGAAAATGATTGTAAAGATGGCTCTGATGAGCAGTGTGGTAAGTCTCTAAAATTTCTTTAAGAAATTATTAAATGTATTTATTCTATGCAATTCTAATTATTTCTTTGTTTTCATTATTTCTCTTTCTACATTTTTCTTCTGAACACTTTAAAGGAGAAATCTACTTTTTTTTTGTATCGTTTTGCAGATATAAATCATTTAAACGTTGATGCATTAAAGTGCATGGATCTACTCTAGATTCTTGAATATATACTGAATTACCTCCCTTAGTGTTACACACAAAGGAATAGCTGTGTAGCATTACGGGGACCGATTCTGCAGTCCCCACAGATTATCTAGACAGCAGCTCATCACATGGACAGCTTGAGTTTTATTGGTTTGGTGACACGTCACACCAGTTCGTTCTCTCTTCTTTTTGTTTTTATTCTGTCATGATGTGTGTCTATTAAATAATGATAGCACACATTCATTTCGGGTTTAACAATGTTTTCGGTTTTATTTTTCTTCAAAATCCCAAAACCATCGCCAATAGTGGGAGCAGCTATCCAAAAACTCAATCGTTCTCTCTTGCGGTTCAGTAAAAAGAGGAAGATCTGATCAGCTTATTTGCCATGTATCACTAGTGACTTTCTCTCTGTTCCATTTCACCTGAAAAACAGAAGCTCGGGTTCATTGAAATGATAGCGACAATAAAATGGATACATCTTTTTGGAGCACCCTGTACAGATAGATATTGAAATAGACACAACACGTATCTTTCTTCTTTTCATTTAACGTCACTTTTCCTTTGTCGAGGCGTTGATGTTTCCTGATATTATACAAGTTCACTCTCAAGTTCTCACGTTTCAGTGGGTCAACTGTTTCCAAATTCCACTCATTACGGTCTTCTCTAATCACTTGCTTCCAAGTTTTCCTTGGCCTGCCAACCTTCCTGCGATTTAAGACATCCATGCTTCTGCAACCGTTTATTCAGGAGGATGAACATTCCACATGACTATACCAACATAATCGATTCATCCTTAGAATAACCTTTATGCTGGGCAAATGTAGCGTTTTCAGCAAATCCTCTGAACTGATGTGTTGAGTATAATAGAGATTATCTTTTGAAACTTTTTCCAAATGATTTTGTTACACTAAAAAATGATAGCATTTTTAACGTTTTAAAATTGCAAGCTGGTAGGCAGAATGAATTTCTCAATCAGGATCTATGGACCTTGGAATGGACTTCCAAGAGATGTAGTAGATGTGCCGGTTTTTTTTTCATTCGTCTTTTTTTGGCTGTTTACGTAATTCTGCATCAGCAAAGGTCGGTTTTATCTCATTCAAAAGCTGGACCAAATTTTACTTATTTATTTTTTTATTAACTTTCAGAGCATGAAGCGTGCAGCCAAACAGATATTCAGTGCGGCGATGGAAAATGTGTTCCTAAGACTTGGATATGCGACAAAGAAGTTGATTGTTCTGATCAAATAGATGAAATTAATTGTGGTGAGTTTGAAGGATTAAAATTTTTGGAGAATAGGATTAAATGTTGCTCACTGTGAGAATGGAAATGAAAGCTTACCAGCTGAAAAGCAAATGGGGTGTTTTGCATGGCGTCTATGTCCATCAAGAAGAGAAAAGAAAAGCTTCTATTCACAATGGTAGATTTTTATAATTGGGAATGATTTGCATACGTGGATAAACAAATTTGCATGTCTGGAGACCAACTGACTTAAATAAAAGAACAGATTGAAAGCAGGCAGTTGGTTTTTGGAGAGAAAGCAGAAAGTGTTGGTACCGGAGATTTAGTCATTTCAGTGTTTGAGGAACAGGAATTCGGTTTAAAGTTTTTATTGCCATTGTGACTTTTTTTTTTTCTTACAGTCAGTTTATTACATGTAGTAAAACTAATAGGTAGAATGAATTACCCACTGCCTCAAATGTTGCTGCCTTGTATGTTGTGTCTGTGATGGAAGTGGGATATGGTAGCTTTCCCCAAACAAGCCAAGTCAGTATGAACCCAGAAACACTTAGATATAAACCAACCAAACATTAACAGCATTTGCATTATATTAGTGTAATATAATCGGATGAAAATTGTCCAATTCGCCACTGTTGTCTTCTACATATGTTTGCATTTGTTGCATAGCCCCCGCTTGGGCCGCGGCGGTTCTCATTTTGTCACTTGTCATTTTTTAACACCATAAATCATATAGGTTGCATACCTTTAAATTTCTCCCTCGCCGCATAGAGGGTGCGTGTCATCCAGTGGTTGTCTTCTTTCTTCTCATCTGTACTGCCGTGAACATCGCCGCTACAACAAAAACTTCATGACCGACTCAATCGACAAACAATCCTTTAAAACTTTCCATTCTTTATTACAGACGTTAGTTATCTATCGGCTTGGGGATATTCACCAACATCGAGAGAGAGAGCAAATTACTGCTTTCGTAATTACTTATCAATTAAGTCTTAACCATTTGTGGAGGGAGGAAAAGAAATCTTTCGCCTGTATTTTCTTAGGGAATTAATTCCCTTAATCAAATTGCGGACTACATCCTAAATCACGTCTGATAGGTTCGCCTCCAAAACCCAGACTGTTAAAACTCGCTTCTCACAAAGAACGAGTGACGTCACGGATCCCTCTGCTTCCCACGCAAAAGCCCGTGACGTCACAAATCCTCTATCGAGGGTGCGCATTGACCCTTGATCGGAGGTCTCGTCACGCTGTAACCCTGTCACGTCTGTGAGCTCCGGCTGTGAGAACAGCCCTTATTCTGCACTCGACTGCACGGATCCACCCGCACTAATTTGAACAAGTCAAACCAACGATTTCCAACAGATACGTCCATTCTCATAGGGCCATTATCCAACACATTGACATGCTGGCAATTCTCTTTTGTAATCCCCTGATTCTGGTGATGCTGTTATTTTTGTCTCTCGCATATATTATTCCTGTTTCTCATTCCTGTCCGCTTTTAAAGATCTAAAGATCTCTGGTTCTTCAACCCAACCCTTGAAGTGACCTGATCGAAAGGCCCTGATTCCAGATGTTTAAGTACTAATTCTCTTTCACACATTCACATTGATGAGACAAAAATAAGAAGAAATCAACCAGTTCACTTTGCGGGGATCTATCGCTTTTGATATGAAACTCTAAAGAGATTGATTGCAGACTGTCCAAAGCAAGTATGGCTTTTGGTAAATTACGTAGATGAGTGTGAAGCAACAAACGCAAAAAATATATAAACAATGGTCTTGCTGTATAACATGCAAGGCAGCCATTATTAAGTTATCAGTTCTTTTAAGCATTTCGTTAAACTTCCAGTATTATCCTCCTTAATCATAAGATTTAAAATACTGCAAAGAAACTTAGATCTGGCGAATATTAATTAATTGATATCTAATACCTATTGTTAAAATTTAACAAAAATTGGAAGTATCTGAATTAAATTTTAAACTAAATATAGCTCACATTTGGACCCTTATGCCTGGTGGCTGTGTTCCAAAATTAATAATGATTGGTTAATTAGTTTAGGAGTGAATCCTTTACATACAAATATATAAACATATAAATATACCTAACTTTATAAAAATAGAGATTACCTCCCTTAGTTTTACACACAAGGGAATAGCTATGTAGTATTATGGGACCGATTCTTTGATCCACGCAGATTATCCAGACAGCGACCCATTCTGTCGACAGCTTGAGTTTTGTTGGTTTGGTAACATTTCACAACAGTTTGTTCTCTCTCCGCTTCTTCACAATAATTATCATAACACTCCTCTGTCTGAGCATTGGATCCCTTATCGACACTACATAAGACTCTTTGACCATTTCCACTAACATTCCATCTATTTCATTGTTACTCCATTACGCTGGAGAAACATTGTCACCAAAGTCAAAATCCTCAAACCACTGGGGATCTCTAGCATTGAGGTCACTCTTATAAAATCGCAACTATATTGTCCAGTTTTTATTAAGTGTTGGTCATCTTTTATATAAAAAAAAACAATGACAACCACTTAATGACAAAAGATTTATCATGTATCACTTTTTTTAGTTACCGTCAGATAATAATTTTCTGACTCTTACTCCTAAAACAAATTAATTTACTCTGATTCCACAGCATAGAAGAATTAACGCAAATTAAATTAACAACGTAATTCATACAAATAAATTATATATGCTTATTTAACTAAACACCAGAAGATATAGAGGACTCAAAAGTTTGTACGACAGTGAAGTGAGTCCAGAAATATTTTGATTAAAATATTTTCAGCACGTGTTAAGTTACTGCTGATGTGTGAGTATTAACAGTTACGTGTGTGTGGTTTCTCCCACAAGTTGTTTAAGGTAGTGCTTATTTGATGTAGAGAATGTGTACATTGTTCAAACTGCTGTGTCGTATTTTGTTGCAGTGAAAATTTATTGATACAGGTTTGGACTGGATTACTGATAATTTGTGTTCTTTATTTACATCAGCTCCAACAGTTTAGTGCCAAATCTTTGTTTCTTTTTAGAGGATTTGGCGGTGATATTTTTAACACTTCTCATCGACTGAAAAATATATTTTTTCTATTTATTTTAATTTGGATGTAATTTTGTAGACAAATATGCAACTTTATTTTTTTTTTTATTAATATTTTTCTAGTGTTTGCACAACAGCTCTGGTTTTGATAGACATTTTGCAATTTTTTTGAATTCTAGATTTTAGAAAAATTACTTGCAAGCCTGATGAGATCTACTGCCCTGGTAGTCGGCGTTGTATTCGAGCTCGTCTTAAATGTGATGGACAGAATGACTGTGGAGATTGGGAAGATGAACTTGACTGCGGTAAGTTTATTATTTTCAGTGCAGTTTTTACTTTCACTGTTGAAATTGTTACAACATTAAAGTAAAAATAAAATAAGCAATGACTTTTAAAAAAAAAATTTTTTAAGACTGAAATTAGTTTCTTAAAGATTTGAACTTTACTAGAAAACCTGTAGGGGGGGGGGTAGGGTCAAATATGAATAAAATTGAAAATCCAGGATTCCAATTAGATGAATAAGTCATGTGACCCTATCTGCATAGATAAGTCACATGACTAAGTCAACGTTTAAAGAAATATATTCAGCCGTTTATCCAATATAAATATCTTTCAATTCAACCGGGCCTCTTTTGGAGCCTACTGATAGATATAAAATGAACAGAAACTCTGTTGATCTGAACAGAATATGCACGAGAAGGACATTATAATTTAATGAGGAATAAAAATTAAAATTATTTTACAGGAATTAAAAAATAAAATTAAATAAAAATCTTTTTTTTTAAATTCTAAATCAAATCGAACTTTTGTCAAAAAATAGCTCAATGCAACAAGCCACGTAAAAAGACAGAAGATATGTACATCTACAGTTTGAATATTTGTCTAAGGCGAACATAAACCTGAATATGGTAGACATCGTCTAATTGTAATAACTTTGGTAATGTCTGAAAATAAAATGTCTTGTACTAAATTGACTATATTTAGTTTAGCACTTGATTTTTAAAAAATGTTTTCTTTTTTAGGTAATACCACTTTCTGTCATCAAGGGGAATTCCGCTGTAAAAATGGAGCTTGTATTAATGGGACGTGGCGGTGTGATGGTGAATTTGATTGCCATGAGAAATCTGATGAGTTTGATTGTGGTGAGTATACTTAAAAGTCAAACAATTTTAGATTTTGTTAAAGCAAACAAATGGCTACGTTGCCATCTGCTTTTAGTATTATGTTGCCATCTCAGTTGCAGCACGCAAGACGAGCGAATGTGAAAACGATATTAGCTTTTATAAGCTGCTCTTTCTTTCTCCGTCCATGTAGGGGTTTTGAGGGGGGGTCGTTGCCACCCAGACTTAAGGTTAGTGGTAGGGTTAAGCAAGGTTTTTTATAAGTTGCTGAAAAATGCTCATCTTGACTCATAATTCAGAATATTAACAAAATAAAAATTAAAAGAAAAACAAAGACATCCGTGAAAATCAAAAACCAAATTGAAAAATATATTGGATAATATAAATCCGTGCTTTCTTTTCATATTGAAATGATGCATGTCATCAGAAACTGATATAAGATTTTACTTATGATAATTATCTTATCTAAAGGAAGGGGATCAATCACTCAAGTAAAATTAGATAAACAAGTTTAAATACTTTTTAAGCTTCAATTGCACTATAGAGACTGTTGAATTTTATTGCCTATTTCACTTTGTATTCGCCCAAATGTTGGATAAAATTGATTTTTAGTCTGGTCTGAAATGGCACTTCTGTCCTGACTTTAAAATTTTTATTTATTTTTTAACAAGCTCTTTTTAGTTACTTTTTTATTTTTTTATTTTTTTTATTTTTTATAACTCTTGTTTGACGATTTAATAATGGAAGACATTCGTACTCTGTTCTGTTACTTAAATCTAAAAAAACGAGATTCTACTTTGTTTAGGCGATTACGTGTGAACACCCTGAAAAATCTGGCGGATAAAAGAAAAAGCAAATTAATAATTATTTAAGAATTTAGAGTTTCGTATATTAAATTAACATAAAATGATCCCTATTTCTGGGTCATATTATTTTTTATTTTTTTAGGGCATTAACTAACTAAAAGAATTTTACCTATAACCATAAGTCCGAGTAGCAAGGTTGTAAAACGACACATAATCGCCTAAAAAGCAGAAATTGGTTAACTGCCTTAAAACGCTTAAATGGCCCGGAAATGGGGAATCTTTTACGTTACATTTATATGCAAAACTGATCTCTCACTCTAAATTCTAGAAAAATTGTTTTTGTCTTTCTGCTAAGTTTTTCAGTGTGTCTAAATGTAATTGCCTAAAAAAGTAGAATACATTTTTTGTTTTAATACATAATTTTCCAAGCAGTTATCAGATATGGTTTACACCCTCCCCCCCCCCTTTACATATATTTTATTGGTTTTATGTTCTTGTTAATGTAAGTTGATTTTATTATTAAGACTTCATATCATAAAGAAATAAGCATTTTCTTCATCTTCTGTAAAAACAAATTGTCTATGTAACAAACAACAAATTTTGTAAAAATTATCAAAATTGTTTCTCTGAACATTATTTTGTTCATAAAGTATTTAATTTTGTTAAATGTTGCATTTGCTTTCTAATTGTATTATGTCATTATATTTTCTGTAATCAAGTAGTCAATATAAACAAATTGACTCATGATTTTTGAAATATCAAAAATGTGTCTAAATCATGATGAATAAAGTGATTTTTTGTGAATTTAGTTCTTTTATATTTTTGTACTTTTTACATTTGATTTGATAGAAATAAATAAATTATTGTAAGCGCTGCTTCCTTATAATATGTATAGTTGCTAATTACTGGACATTACTAAGAAATTTCTTACTAAAATTTCTCGGTAGTTATTATTTAGTAGTAATTTTGGTCTTCATATGCCCGCTCCCAGTCGTAGACCCCAGTCGCATATTTGCTAGGCCTGTATTATGGATCGCCTTGGTCAATTCCCATTTCACCATTGTGTTTTTATTTTTTCATGGACACTTGAAGTCCGTAGACAGGTCTGTACTCAACGTCCTGATGTTGGGGGCTTGGGAATACCCGACTTGGCGAGCCATTTATATGCCGAGAGGTTAGCATTCCTGAGTAGAACTTTGATAGAGGAGTCTGCGTGGGGCCCTGTGGTTGAGAAGGCTTTTCCCAACCTCATCCCTGACCACTTGGCCAAGTGCCGTCATAAGACAAGGGGTCAATCGCAGTTCTTCAACGAATGCCGAGCTGCGCTTAGAGTGCTGCCGGAGTCCAGTGACCTCGCCCGGTCTAGAAAAACACTATATCGGGGAATTAATGGTGGGGGCCGCTTCAGATCCACTTGAGGGTGTCGACTTGGATTGTCAGAGGAGGAGGAGGAGGGGGTTCGCTTTCAGTGGAATTGGGCGCCAGGTTGGAGCCATCTCAACAATACTGAGTTTTCTCTGACCTGGCGATTGGTTCAAAATGTGGTACCCCTCAATGGCATACGCTTCAGTATTCGTATGGACTTAGATCCTTTTTGTCCACGTTGCAAGGAAGATGAAATTGAAATGACCGAGCACGCCTTTTTCACCTGCTCCGAGCTTCGTGAATACTGGATGTATGTCGACGAGGTGACGGCTCGCATCATCCCCAAGCGGGTGACGTGCCTGGATATAGCATTCGTAGTCTTCAACATGGATCCCTTGTGACCCAGGGAGAAACGAATGGTGTTTCTTGCGATTTTAGCCATAGCTAGACTCGTAGTGTGGACTTCACGCTTAAAAATAGGGTGGGGGGGGGGGGGAGGCTTCTCATTACGATTTGATTTTGTATTTTAAGCATCAGCTTAAAATCAAAATTAAATCTGATAGAAGGAGGTTGTCTACCTCATTATTTAAAAGGAGGTGGATACACACCGCTAGTGTATGCCTGTTCATTCGAAATAGATTTGAGTTCGTGTTCCCTGCCTAAGCATGGCACGTGCCGACCTTAGGTCTTTCATGTTGACAATATTTGTGACCATCCAAGTGTTGGATCAGTCCCTCTAGCTAGTAGTACAAATGCGTTCTGTGTCCCTATCTTTATTTTAGATGTTAGAACTCCTCCAGGATGCCAGCTCCCAGATTTACTTTTATCCCTGACCCGCCATAATGGTATTTATCCTGGAGAACACGGCACATCCCTAAAGAACCCATCCCACTTCTTTTGTCCCATAGAAACGCCCACTCCCACCTAGGAGCTGACTCTTGCTTTCGTTTTTTTTACCGGAAAACAGGGAGCAGTTCATACCTTAACTTACCATAATTAGCATTTTATCTTGTTCGTTATTTTTCTATCCCTTTTATTTTTATTCATTTTGGGGGGATTTTTTAAGACTTATTTTGTTCTCCCACTCCCAATATCATATACATTGTATATACTTTTTTGTAAATAAAATTTTATCAAACACCTGGGGATATTTTAAGTAGCTTAGTCCATAGAGTGAATGCCGTATTGTGGTGATTGAAGTTAGTTTTTAGGGCATAGACAAGTGGACGACCCCCGACCCCCATTTCCTCCCCCTACCCTTTTTGGCCTTGTGCCACATCATAGATTTTTGTATTTTCATCAAATGTAAATTTCTTTGATAAATAAATGGACGCTTGAAGACTTTTTGTATGGAATCTCATTTTGCTGATGTACGGTTTTCATTTAACAACAATGATGCCAGATTTTTGTTTACTATTTGAAGTTGTTTCAAGTATGTTTTGATTCTTCTAGAAACACGTGTAAGCTTTTCTTTGCTTCGAAACGGACAATAAATCACAGTATGACATAACTTTGATCTGACAATTTATTTATATATATATATCTATCTATATATATATATATATATATATATATATATATATATATATATATATGTATATATATATACAATGATTATTTAAAATTCTAATGAGCAAAATTCAGTCTTTAATCATATCGTTTATTTTTTCAATGACAGAATTGACAATAGTCTTACAATTGTTTTGCAATGTGTAACATGCTACAATTAAACGCAATTGCATGCTGCTCTTCAGAAACCAAAATAAAAGGCATTTATAAAGATGTTATATCATGCAAAAAGTTATTTATATATATATATATATATATATATATTAAGATTCAAATATTACTTGTTTTTGCTTATCTGAAAACACTGTTCCAATATATTTCTAAACTTTCTTTAAAGCTCTCCCGAGTTGTAGTCCACGGAAGTTCCAATGTGTCACTGGTCACTGTATTGAATCTTCTTGGCACTGTGACGGACATGCAGATTGTGCAGATGGCAGTGACGAAGCAAACTGTGGTAAGTTTTATTTTTTAATTTTTATTTATTTGCGATCATTTCGACTTTAAGCTGGTGTTAAGTGTCTTTCTTTTTAAGCTGAAATTAATTTTAAAATCTTCTCCACGTTTATAGGAGCGAATCTTTGTGTAAATTATAGGATTATCTCCTATTTGTAGAAAAAGAATTGCTGAAAAAAGGAAAAACAAGGTTTCCTATACACAACAATTTATATAAATTTATTGAGTCTATGTGGCCAGAAGTTAAGAATGTTAATTTGTCTTTTCAAGAATTATGTAAAATTGGGAAATGTTAGCTGCCGAAGTTCTTTCTTGGGAGAAGTTCATCTTCAAGCAAGGATAGCCATGCTCGAAGTGTCTAGTAGATGGTTGGCAGGAGAGGGTATATATGTCTTTCTTTGTAGCTGCCTGGAAGCTCTCTGGCTGTTCTGCAAACCCCTAAAGGTCTCTGGATAGAGTCCTTAAAAGGTCCAATAGAAATTACTATGCCTTATGTGACCAAGCAACCACACTAGAGTTGCTCTCCTCAAAAGGAAACACATATAAATGTTTATAGCTGCTACACATTAAAATGTCAGTCTAAAGATCTTCCAGGCCATTTTACCAATGGAGATAATGTCCCAACAGATATTTAGGAATATCCATTGGAGTTGATTTATGTTTCAAATTCAATGACTCTTTTTCAACATTAATAATTTATGACAGACATTATTTATTTGCTTCCCCCTGCAACAGGGTGTGGCACAAGACTGGATGGTGGGGAAATCCAGGACACTCTCGAGAGAGTGCACTCTAGCTGGTACAAATAGTAATGCCTGGAAGAGTGCAACTGCAAGGACCAAGTCAAACCATACCTTGTTCAAACAAAGATGGACCTGGCGGTCAGGTCAGTCAGTTCCTAGGTTGAATGATGAATCCTCGGCTTGTATGAAAATGTTGGCTGGAACCAATTTATCACAGATGATAAAAATTGTCATACAGGAAATATATCTACTACTTCATATCGAAACTAAAATGGCAAAGATTCCCAACTAAAAAGCAATATTACTGTTTCATTTTGCATGTATTAACCAATTTTGAATTTCTGTTTCTTTGTATTTTATGCAATAATGATATAAAAAAAAAACATCAGCCATTTATCTGAGGTGCAAAGTCTTACTATAAATTACAGATGTGTCAATGTCTCCCAAATTTTTTAGGCCAATTATCATATTCAATCTTTAGAGATTTCTTAAAACATTTTTCTGAGAAACTATCAGAAATATACTAAAGGATAAAGTTATTTGTTAGTTTTCAGAAGAAAAAAATCTGATCATATAAAAGTTAATGAACAAATGTACTTAATCAAATAATAATGAATGAACCAGGCTGAATGTCAAACTATGAAAACTGTCGATTTTGACAATAGCTCTGAATATGTACCTTGAATGTGGGTTTCAGTTGATTTTAAGAATAGCTCTGTACTTTAAATGTGGTTCTAAATATGTACCTTAAATGTAAGTTTTAAAGTTATTTAAAAACAAAACATTTTCTTTGGTTTATCAAGTTAAGTTTAATGTATCATTTTTGTCATACATAGATTTAAAGGACATAACTAAAAAATGAAACAGTTTTTTTGTTTTTGTTTTTTGCTGAGAGATGAGTTCATGAAAGGTTGACTTTTTAAAAATTTTCTGACAGATATAGAAAAATGCAGCAGTGGCCAATTCCAATGTCAATCTGGAAAGTGTATCGGATCCAATAAGGTTTGCAATGGCCTTTCCGAATGTCCGGATGGTTCTGATGAAATGCACTGCAGTAAGTTTTTTTATTCTTTTTCTAAAAAACCTGTTTTAAATTTCTGTATGTATGGCAAAAGATGAAAAGGCTGTTACGCATGCTTATTAGCAGCCTAAACCCGAAAAGAAAATAGAAAAGTAACAGGAATATGTGTTGTGGACCGTTGTCCATGGTGTCATCAAGTTGCGAAAAGAAAGGATCTGATCTTAGAATCACTGACCTAGAGTTTCTGAGTGCAAATGGCCAGCTTCTGACTCAGGTGAAGTCAGGCAAATCTCCCCTTTCCATTTCTTATCTCTCTTTTAGGATTCCCTTCTCTTTATGATTAAGCATTTTGGTATTAATTTTGGTCGCGTGATAATTCCACCACTACCCATCGAAATAAGAGGAGGTAAGATATCTGGAATTCAGTTTGGACAAGATTATCAAAAAGGCATGATGTTTCAGCTCCCAGCTACACAGAAGAAACTGAAATAGATGGGTGAGGAGATAAAAGGTGTGAGTAATGGCAGAAGATGCTGTGTGCAGTGCAGTACAGTAAAGGAAGGAAGATGAGAATAATTTTTTGTACTCTCGTCGTGTCTTGCTGTTTGTATCTACTTTCCATTTGTTTTTCAATTATCTTGTATGCAAGAAGCTAGCTGTGGACACCCTGCATTTTCGAGGAAAAATCCAGAATCGACATAATCTCTCCACAGCACTAATATCAAGAAGTCTTGTGAACGTGACCTGGGTATTACGATTTGCGTTCGACAAAGTACATCTCTAAAATTGAAGAAGGCCGAGGGTGCCCTGGTATCACTTAGCAAAACCTTTGTTAGCTTCTCTCCAACCACTTCTTTAAAACTGTATACTGTTATGGTGTGACGGCACTTAAGATTTGCATCCATTTTGAACCCTCATTTTGCTCAGAATATTGACCACCTGGAAACCATTTAGAGATGTGTAAATAAAGCGAATATCCTCCACCAGACACCTGCCATACTCTGAATACCTTGCTTCCCTAAGTTTGGATTCATTGAAGCTTTGACGTTTAGCAACTGACTTAGTAAACACCCACAAAATTATTAGCCATTTTGCCAACAACAACCTTGAGCACCTTTGTCTAACATGCGTAATCTTGTTCTTTCAACTTGTTTAGTTTTTGCCTACAAAGTCAAAAAACGCCAGAAAACACTTAGAATTACTGAACAAACTGCTTGCATAAATTGCTGACTGCAAAAACACTGCATGTTTTAAAACCCTCATGTTTTCCAGAAATTTGCCGAAACTACATCCGATGTTCCCCCTCCATACGTATGCACATATGTACATGCAGTTTTGATGAGTTGTAGAGCATCTGAGCACTGTATACAATGATTTTATTATTATTATTATTATTATTATTATTATTATTATTATACCAGATGTTGATAAACCCATTCACTGATGGATGGTGGTACTCGTCTCGTATTCCTTGTTCTTTCAGCTTGTTTAGTTTTTGCAACTGATGAGCCTCGTTGACCTCTTGAAATTCCTGCTTATATGATTTTTCCAGATTTTGTTTGATTTCATTTTGGTCCAAAATTGGTGTGAGTTTGTTGGAGAGTTCAATGTGAACATTTGTCAAATAAAATTCTTTTTCTATAAACCAAATTTTCAGTCAGAGCAAATTCCTTGTTTTAAGAGTCAGTCTGTGAAAATTGTTCAACTTTGACTCAAAAGAAAAAAAGTGGTGCATGATGAAAAATGGCTAATAAAAAATATCAACATCTTTGTCGTTATTAACTGGTGATCGTCTTTTAAAAAAAAGAAGAAAAAAAAAGACCCCTATTTAATGACAAAGATTTAGATTATTTTTTTGTTTGGCATGGATTACTTATTTTTTTCTTTTAATTCCAAGCTTTGAAAAACATACCTGTCCTCTTTAAAATTAAAACAATAATACAATAAATAATATATCTCTATAATATAGAAGAGCCTGTCTATGTTGCTTATGACTCATTAGTCAAAAAAAAAAGTCATTCTCAGCATACATTGTCATTGATAATATAACAGCCTACAAACTCAATATTTTATTCTTATTCTTTAGTTTGTTTTGTGGAAACTTGGCCTATGATCTTAATAACAAAAAAAAAGTACTTCTATTCAATTTCTGCCAAATAAAATTGTATCCCACTCGGAATTATTTTACACTAGTAACATATTTCAATAACGACATGTTACATTTATTAAGGTTTAGCTTTATCACATAAAAAACCTGCTGCATATAACTCATATGGTAGAGGATTAGATTAATAATCTTTTAGATCAAATTTTTCAATCTTTGCTTTCATTATCCTCCTTTTTTCCCCCTCCTTTTTTTCCCCCCTCTTTTTTTTTTAATCCATTACTTAATATTAACACATTGTTTAATCCCGAGCAATACCGATTAGGGACAGCTAGATTTCTTAGGCTGGAGTCAGTCATTTAAAAATGTTATCAGTCAAACATTTTTTTGTTTTCAAATGATTTGTTGTTTCTTTACAATAACCCCACCATAAAAAAGTGTCATTACTTTTTGAACAGTTTAATTTTTTCTATGAGTTCTCCAATAATCTAATCTTTCGTTTCTCAGAAAGCAATTTCATGTGTAATCCATTGCATGTTTCATATTTCTAATTTATTTTGCTTTTGGATAGTGAGAAATATTTAAAGTTAGTTTCACAGCCACAATACACCAGCCAAAATTGCTCAGGTAATATCACAGACTGAAGATCTAATTGTTCAAGGTTCAAGCACGGATTTTAGCATCCCGTAGTTGACATAATTCACTAAAAAAAAAGAGATATGATGAAAAATGTTTCAAAAACCTTTCAAAAAATCTATTTTGGCCATTATATGGTGGTTTTTTTTTTTTGTTGCTTTTGTTTCTTTCTTTTTATCCATAAATATTATACTTTTTTTTTTTTTTTAATTTTTTTTAGATCTTCCTCCAAGCTGTCGAGAGAACAATGGTGGATGTAACCAGAATTGCCTGCAAACAACGCGTGGTGCCCGTTGCAGTTGCTACATGGGTTACCATCTACAGAGAGATGCGAAGACCTGCATAGGTTCATATTTTTTTTAAAGCTTTACTTTTAATAACTCATCTCTCATCTATGTTATATAGAGGATAAAATGATTTATTTTACTTTTGTCAGTCCACAATCGCTTTGACATTAGTTTCTACAGAGAGAATATCCCTGTCCTCTCACATACAGTACCTAATATTCCCAAATAATCACTCATTTAGTATTGACCAGGCTCAATGTCACTAAATTGATAACCAATATGGTCGCATTTAATCCTATTGAGACTAAGCTTCTTTCCTTTAACAACCATAAGAAACCTTTCCAACCATCGATTGTCATGACCGATAGCACCCTTCCTGAGAGTCCAATGTTTAAACTCCTCGGCCTGACATTCTCAGGCGAGATAAAGTTGAATAAGTACATAGAAGATGCTACTAAGTCTGCCGCAGAGAAGGTAGGCTCCCTTTACCGAGCTAGAAAACTTCTCACACCTGCCAGTATCCTCTCTCTATAAATCCACCATTCGTCCGTGCATAGAGTATCGTTGCCACATCTGGGCTGATGCACTAACCACTAGCCTTTCTCTCTTAAACAGGGTGCAAAAATAAATTTCTAACCTAATAAGTCTGCACTGAACATTAGTTTTTGCACGGAGGGTGATCCTGTCCTCTCACATACAGCACCTGATATCTCCAAATGGTCACCCGTTTAGTATTGACTAGGTTAAACATTGCTTAATTGCTATCATGATAACCAATGCAAAAAGGGGATCATTTCAACATCGTCAGACTGGATTGATACATGCGAACAGCGAATGACGCGTACCTACCAGAAACATTTTCAACATAAGCACATACAATCCTAGAACAATTAATGACTTCAATTTGCACTGTTTAGATGCTGTGTGAGCTTCAAAATATAAAATGGAATATCGTAGAACTCTTGGAAGCTTAAATGATATAGAATGCAATAAATCCCGCAAAATGTTCTTTCAGGTAATGAAACAAATCGCTCAAATGGAGTAGGCATGCTTGTACATAAAAAAAATTGTTGCAGTGAAAAAACATAAACCAATATCCAATAGACTTCCGTCTTTCCGAATAAGGTTGATAAACTGGAAGGTAATATTTATACAATGCTATTTTCCCAATATCTGAACATTCTGACAAAGAAGTTATTAAAATATTCTTGGTGAAGTAAAATAAATGCGCATGAATCAACATGTTACACAATTTTTTAAAACCAGCTTGATTCTGTTGTTGCGATCAGCAATAAAACAAACCCAACTCTCGAAGGAGGAGGCAATGGAACACTTGATTTGTTGCTCTTACAGGATACAAAAATAAAAATAAATTGAAAAAAAAAATGGAATTATAGAGAAGTTGTCTCAAACTCGGACTGGATTGTAACATGGACAACGCACACCTACCAAAAATATTTTCAACAATTTTTTAATTTTAATTTTTGAAACAATTTTACAATTCTAGAACAATTAATGACTTCAATTCGAACTGCCTGAACTTCAAAATATAAAATGGGATATTGTAGAACTCTTGGAAACTAAAAGGAAACAAAGTAAGATAGAATGTAATTCATTCTACAAAATGTTCTTCTTGAGCAATGAAACTGTTCACTCGAATGGGGTAGACTTCTTTTTTTTATATACTAATATGTCACTCACTTGACTAATCCTTTAAACATGTTTTATAGACTAATAAGTCACCGCTTATCAAAGCCCGAAGGCCACTTGAGGATAAGGATTAATGAAATTGTCAAGTGGCAATGAACATCTTGAGAGGATTGGAAAAGGTGGATGTAAATGGTCAGAATTTGATTATTAAAGCAGACAGCTCGACAAAAAATGTCAACTCAGAAACAGTCTCATGGTATTGTGTGCCACAGATGGAAGTTCTTGCATGTACATAAAAAAAACATTGTCTTATATTCTTCCATTTGGCAATGTCCAATAGACTTCAAACTCTGTAAATGAGATGGGTAAACTCCAAGCTAATATTTATACAATACTATTTCCCAACATTTGCACACTCTGATGAAGAAGTTATTAAAATATATCATCAAATACAATCTATCTATTCTATCTAATATATAGTTATATTAGTGTCAAATTTTAGAATTTAAACCTAAATAGCATTGCATCTGACACATCAATATTTGATTCTGCCTAGTCATTTTATCTTTTTCTTCCCTCTTTAAAATACAAAATGTCTTTCAGTTCAGTTTTTGTTTTCTTTATTTATGGAAGATTGTTACAGTAGCAGCAATTTTTAAAAATGACTCAAATAAAGTAAGGGAGATAAATCTTTATAGCTTAAAATACGACTTATCTCCCTTACATTATTTGAGTTATTACTGAGCATTTTACATCTCTTTTATCTTTTCTCTATATTAATAACATTATTTGATCACTTTGTGTGGGTATGTATGTATTTGTTTCTCACTTACACATTATTTTTTTATTTTACTTTTAATCTAACTTTCATTGAGATAATTATTGAAATAATAAAACAATAAAAACTAAAATTTTATTTCTTTTCTTCTATAATTTTTTAAAATGTGCCCCCCCCCATCAAAAAAAATAAAAATAATTTTAAAAAAGAATGCAGAAAAAGAGGTAAACCAACAATAAGATGGTGTGATAACATATGTTCCTCAACTTGCAGATCAATCAGTCGGCTAAACAAAGTAGTGAGAGACGAGAACTTGAAGACATGATAGATGGTATTCTGCAGTAAAAGCAGATAAACGTTTGATGACAATAACTTGAATATGTTCTGACTGTTTTTAAAAGAAAGACTAAAATGTTTCCATCAAGGGGAATTCTTCAAAGAACTCCAATTAGAAAGAAAGCCAAGATAAACTGTATAAAATGACTGACACATATTTCATTTATTATGCCACTTCAGACATTTCTTATTTTAATTAATTTTATGTAAATCTAAATCTAATATATAAAATAAAGCCAGACAGATTTTCGACTTTAGACCTAAATAGCTTCCATCCTAAGATATAAATATTTCATTCTCGATAGCCATTTCCTTTTCTTTAGTGTTGGTCCATCTTCACAGTTCAAAAAACAAGAGAAAGATTTTATCAGTGTTTCTGAATTTTTTAAATGAGGATTGATAATTTGGATTATTTGGACTACTGTTCTCATCTTGAGTGTTATTCTCACAACGTTTCGGCCGATATAACCTCCGACCTTCTTCAGGTGTATGTTGTCGAACTCTAATCTTTGTCGAACTCTGGAATCTGTACAGAATTTTGAACAAAACCTTTATTTAATCCATGGGGGTAGCATGCTCTCATTCTGTCAGCCATGACCGGGTAGAAGTCTTAAGTAATTCACAATTGTATTCTTAGTATCGCCCACACTGAAGCTTGAACCTTCAACCTCCAGAAAAGGATTACTTAGAACTGAATTTTTGCTTAGTACTTTATCCATTACGCTATGGGTCCTTCGACAATACACACCTGAAGAAGGTTGGAGGTTACATCGACTGAAATGTGAGAATGAGAACAATAGTCCGAAAAATCCAAATAATACAGATTTTATCAGCTTATTCACTACATGTCACTGGAGACTTCCTGCCTGTGATGCAATATCCTGAACACGTTAATTCTAATCTTTTAACTTCTAATGAAATTGACCACTTTTCTCATTAATTTCACCTTATGTGGAAAATTCAATTTTTAACATTATTTTCACACACCAATGTTCAATATTGTTACAGAAATGTAAGGATTCCTCATTTACTAACCAACGCAATCTTTTCTTTTTCAAATGACTTTCAGATTTCAATGAATGTGAAATGGTCGGCGCTTGCAGTCAAGTATGCATTAATCATCCTGGTTCTTATAAATGCACTTGTGCAACAGGATACATTTTGAAACCTGATGGAAGAGGTTGTAAAGCCACAGGTAAGTTTTAACTGTTGTCTGAAGTTTATCCATTTGCAGATAAATATGACTAAATAAAAAAGAATAAAAGAAAACGAGGACAGGAATAAGAATGAAAAATGTCTTACATTTCTGAATTTTTTAGATGAGGATTGATTATTTATATTATTAGGATTATTTAGACTACTATTCTCACCTTGGTTGTTGTTTTCACGCTGTCTAACTCTGGAACCTATATAAGATTTTGAATGGAACGCTTTATTTAATCCAT
The DNA here is from genome assembly GCA_963556195.1 of Sepiola atlantica. Lineage (NCBI taxonomy): Eukaryota > Metazoa > Mollusca > Cephalopoda > Sepiida > Sepiolidae > Sepiola > Sepiola atlantica. Next base: position 130,735,129 of record OY744519.1, on the reverse strand, counting down.
GGGAGTATATTGTTCTCGTTCTATCAGCCACAACTGAATAGCTACGTTCTTTTTTTATGTTATTAGTTATTATAAGGATCGGACTTTCAACCTCCAGAAGACTGTCACTTAGAACTGATTGTTAATAGTCTTGTTTGAAATTGAAAAGTTTATTTTACAAAAATTTGGATGTAATATTTTCTCTTTACAAATGTGCAATACTTTTTCTTATATAATTAATAGTTTTTTTGTTTTTTTTCTAGGCTAATTTAAGTTACGTTACTATTTTCAGTAACGGGTGATTTATTTTTTACATGAAAAAGATATTGGTCTTTTTCAAATTTTTGTGTCTCTATTCATACAAAGATAGTCCCATCCTAAAGAAAAGGGACCACTCATCAATACGGTGGGCCTAATATAGGGTTTTAAGTTTTTCCCCAAAAAGATCCAAGTTGAAAACTTTAGTGAATTAAATAAATATTTGCCCTATTATCAAATTGTGCTTCCATTTGTTTTTACGTGGTCCAAATCTGAGTTTTTTTTATTGATTTATTACTATTAAAAGAACACTCTAGCTTGATAACTAATATGCTATAAATCATGTTAAGAAGATTCAATGTGTTAGCTGTTGAAATAAAACTTATATGAATAGTGAAAGTTGTATTTTTGCATGTTTTTTTTTTGTTTTTTTGAAGAGTAATGGGTTTGATCTCATAATTTGTGCTTCTATTATGATTAATTTTCATTTATCACAAGATGATATTACATTTGTAAAGATTTTTACTTGCTTCAAGTCTGTATTTTTAATTATAACTGAAAATTGGCTTCTTGACCAATAGCACACAATTTTCTAATTTCCAACAAACTTTGAATGGTCATAATTCAGTGACTAATTGAGCTATTAAAATGAATTTGGTACAATTGTTTGTTTTTCAAATATCTATCCGCTCACATAAAACGTTTTTAGATAGAATGAAAATAAAATTTTGGTTTTGGATGCCTACTATAAAGTAAAAACATTTCCCTTTTTTTTTTTTAATTTTTAAATCTTTTTTATTTCAGGAGGTGAAGTCAGTTTGATATTTGCTAATCGAATTGAAATCCGGAAAGGAAATCCAAGCCGATCTGAATTTTCTGCCCTCCTTGACAATCTTGACAACGCAATTGCACTTGACTTTCATTATGATTTAGGCCTTTTATTTTGGTCTGATGTTTCACTTGATGTGATTAAAAGAGTTTATTTGAATGGATCAAATATCCAGACAATTGTTGCAAGTGGACTGAAAAACACTGGTAAGGCTGAAATGCTACTTTCAATTTAACTTTTCTACTTTTCTTTCCTGATATAAGATTTGAATATTTGATATTCTTATTTATGGTTTTTAGCATCACTCGTTGAAGTCTCTTCTCAACATATGCATTGCCATCTTGAATGAGGTGTGTATTCTTGAGTATACATGAGATTGGAATATAAAGAAGAAAAGGATGATGCTGAGAGAAGAGTTGAATTTATATAAATATACATTTATTTCTCAGACAAATGTAAGAAGGACATAATAAAACATGATACACAAAAGGGGGTAATGATCACAGACATAGTTACTAACAAGAAATCCACATATATAATTCCAAAAACAATCGAAAATAATATGTATTGCCAGGGCAAACAATTTATAGAGATGCATGGGCGTTGTGAAACTAAATACGGCTTTGATATTGGATTAATAGCTGCAACTAGGATGTTAGTCGAGAAAACCATGCAAAGATGGAGTACTAGTTGGACACGTCTGAAATCACGTCAGAAATAGAAAAGGCCTTGTTTTGAAGCAAATTTATTCTTTTTAATACTGAATAAAAGAGTGCATTCTGGGGTTGACAAATATTAATTCAGGGGAGATAATTTAAATATTGTTGAATTACTTCTGAATATTCTGAGCCAATACTGACATTGTGAAGACTCCCACTGGCAGACTCAAGTTGTTTTGGGAAGACGTGGTTAAATGTGATAGGAAAGCCATGGGTATGGATTCTGTCAGGTCTCACCAAAGACAAGAATGGAGGGGAAGACTTAGATCAAGACTAACAATCAGGCCCCATCCTCAGAGGATTAATAACAAATAAACCGGTTGATGAAGATGATTATGATGATGATGATCATCATCATCCCCTTCATTTTGAAGACTGTCATCGTCTTACTGAACCGGCTGAGCAGAGCTGCTGAAGTCAGAAATACTGATAAGAGGGAGAATGTCAAGCTATACCAGAGGATCTCTCTATCGTTATATTCTGGGGAAATAACTTTTGACATAATTTTATCAGGTTGACATAACAAACCATAACATTTTATGGAAATCAAATCTTTTAAAAAATCACTATTACTCTATCATTTGTGATTCTTGATTTCTGTCAGTTCTTCAACAATTGTGAAGTGCACACATGCATACACATATATAATGTATATATGCAAAAGCAGAATGTTTGTGAAAATATGGATTCACCCTTCCTCCTATTTTTTTCACACATACGTGTAAAGTACTGACCACTTTAAATACAAAAAGAAAAAGGGCCAATAAAAAGAAAATATATAAAAAAAATAGAAATAGGTAAGTAATGAGAGAAAGATGACCCAAACTAAAAGCACCCCCTATGAACTGGTGACGACCTTTTCAAAACCCTGGATGGTTTTCATACTTTTTCAGGTAAAATTGTAGTTTCGGTTTGAAGAAGTCACTTAATGCAGTTGACATAAATAATTACCTAACAGTTTGCACATTAAAAAAAAAACTAAAAAATTTTTTTATATATACTAGCAAAAACTACTCGTCCTCCAGCCAGCAATTACTGAGACAGTAGTTTTCTTTACAGAAAAAAGAAATAATTTCTATTTGATATTTTGGTAATTTGGAGGAAAACAACAAAAATATGATGTCGTAGTATCATTTGATATATTCCAATGTTGGGGAAATTTACTGTGCATGAACATAGTCAAATTTTATTTATTAGAAAAAGAACAACAAAAAGGGTTAATTGATATGGTCTTTAATGTATTCAAAGTTGAGGAATTTGATTTTGTTTCAGCATATAAATGAAATGAACAAATGAATTTGATTTTGTTTCAGCATATAATGAAATGAACAAATGAAAGAGTGGAACGTCAATTGATCAAATGAAACATTTTTCACATTACAGAGTAATTCAAAATGGTTACTTTGTACCTTTCGCCTTTATTATTAAAAAAAAGACTTAATGAATAGTAAAAAAAAAAATTGTTGTAATTTAGAAAGATTAGAGATCTTTTTTTTTTCATGACCAATGTTAAAGTTATCATCATCATCAGATTTTTTAGGGTATTCACACATAATCAGCTCAAAAGTAGAATCTATTTTTGGGGGGGGGGGGGGTCAATCTACAATAACACCCAAACTTTTAATATTTTTATTTGCGCCTTAAAAATAAGATATTTAATTACCCAAGTTTAAAGAAGTTATTTATTTAATTTTTACGGGAAAGGTAAACACAACTAAATAAATCAATTGCTTAAAAATTAAAATTTAAAAAAAGGGATGTATAGTTAAAAAATAAGATTAAAGAAATAAAGTATGGGTAAATTTGTATATTAACAGCCTCTGCTAAATCCCTCCCACAATGAAATTCTGCTTTTTAGGCAATTACGTCTGAAGAGTAAACACTGTGGAAAACGGAAAAACGAAAAAAAAGCAATTGTTTTAGAATTCAGAGTGGCCGATCAGTTTCATATATATTTAACGTACAATGATCCTCTATCTCCGGGTGATTCTAACTTGTTAGGGGAATCAATCAAATTTTTTAAACCACTAACTCTAAGTTCGAGTAGCAATATCACAAAACCACATGTAAAAATAACGCTTTAAAATTGAGGTATATAAAAATAATTAGTAAGTTAAAAAAAACCTTGTTTTGCTTGTCGATTGTTGTGGAGGCGGCAGAGGAGAATTAGAAAGAAATTATTCCTCTTGCAGAAGGGAAAGGGACACATGTCCTTTGAAAAGTAATAAACATTGTTTCGATTTTTTGTCACTTTAATTAATTACTGGTAATATCAACAAAACTATTCCATATATATAAGCAATCAAATGATAATCGAATAACAGCAAACAATTATTTATTTTTAACAGTTTAAAAATATAATTATGCAAATTAGGTAAACAAAAGATTTTGTTTGCAACTTTACTTGACTATAAATAGAGTATTTCAAAATAATATAGTGTATTAATTATTTAAATAGTGTGTTAAATATTTCAATTAGACTAAACTGTTTTGATTGTAATATAAGAGTGATGAATAAGAAAATATTTTGCATTTATTCATTCAGATATATATATATATGTGTATATATATGTATATATAAGTATATATATATGTATATATAAGTATATATATATGTATATATAAGTATATATATATGTATATATAAGTATATATATATGTATATATAAGTATATATATATGTATATATAAGTATATACATATGTATATATAAGTATATATATATGTGTGTATATATATATATATATATATGTATATGTATACTTGGAGAGTTTACCAAAACATTTCATTCAAGAAAGGATTCATCACAACAAAAAAGTTTTTTTTCCTTATGTATTTATTTTCTAAAGTCATTGTTTCCTACACATGTTTCGCTACTGTACCCTATAATCAGTCTCATCAAGCTTGTTTTTATTAGCCTTGTTCCGGACTTTACTGAGTATACACTATTCTCAGTGAAACATCAAAATATATATATATATATATATATATATATATATAATGTATGTTCCTTCAGTAGTTGAACACTCTTGACGACGGCTGCCTATAACAGGTTTAAACTCTTTAGATTGTTGATAGTGACTGAGTGGCTTAAAGAATCAGAATTTGGGTTATAACATGACTCGTGTTCCAGAGTTTCGAATCCTGCGACTGGTATGAATAATGATCTCTACACTGACGATTACCGAAAGGATGAAAGAATACATATGTAGATAAAAACAAATATTTATAATTATATATATATATGTGTGTGTTATGTTGAAGTTTTGCTACAGGTTCAATCCTAAAGGGAATCTTAGTTTAATATCACATTATATTAAGATATAAATATATATTAAACAACATATTTCTGAATGGAAAGCTTAATGTGTATACAGTACAGAGCAGATATTTGTGAATAAAGGGTAAGTGAAACTCAACATATAGTAGACAATAATTATTGCCTAGTGTGTGTTGAGGTTTATTCATCTTTTATTCATATATATATATATATATATATATTGATCTGAAATGATGTATCCAATAAAAACAGATACACAAAACAAAAACTGATCACAATAATTAATTCTTTTTTGACAAAGATTTATCTTGAAATGTCAGACATTTCATAGATTAATAATTAAATTGTTTTAATAAGTGAAACTGACCATTTGTATATTGAGTTGCATTTTATTTTAATATTAAAGGTGGTTTAGCAGTTGACTGGATTCATGACAAATTATTTTGGACTGACTCTGGCACGTCAAGAATTGAAGTTTCTGAATTGAATGGTGCAGACAGGAGAGTTCTTGTCTGGAAGGGGATCGAGAAACCTAGAGCTATTGTTGCTCATCCAGGCAAAGGGTAAGTAATTTTAAATCAGACTTTTTTAATTTTATTTCAGTGTAGTTTGTCAACATGATGAACTTGAATCAGATTTCTTGTGCTCCTAAATTAAAATTTGTAATTTTGAAGAAAACTTTTTACTTTGTATAAAATCTTTGTTACAAAAGTCAAATGACATAACATATTTACAATTATTCAAACAAAGACCTGTATTTGTGTATTTATTTACATATATAAATTTAAGTCTGTCGGATTTTCCATTATAGACCTAAATAGCAATACATCTGACAAGTCGATATTTTATTCTGACTTGCGATTTATCCGTTTTATTCTTGCAGCATGTTCTTTCCAAAAAAGAATTATTCCGGCAAGAAAGATTATTACAATGGAAACAATTTTAAGTAATGACCTAAAAGCACAAAATGTAAGGGAGATAATTTTTTTCACTTGAAGGTAAAAAATGAGTTACCTCCCTTATATTTTCAGCTTTGTGACTTTATTTTTTATAATTTAAAAACTTAAACTAAAATGACAGTAAATCACAAGCAATGCCAGGTAGGTACAGCTAGTGTATGTGTATATGTGTGTATGTACAGGGTAATCTTTTAAACTAATAAATGGATCATGAATTTTGGAATATATATTCTAAAAAATATGATGAGTAACATGGGCACATTATTTTTTTTTGGAAACTTTCCCATTTAGAGGGTGCACCAACCCAAACTCGTCCATCACTCAAAGAAAACTTGAAGTAAGTTACATGCAAAAAATTTAAAGAAAAGAATTGCTCTACATCAATTTGAGTTATATTAAGTAATGCCCTTTATATAAGAGATGGGCTGGTGCGCACGTGAGCGTCAATAATATGTGTGTTTGGTAAAATCCTAAACTATTGAACTTATCATTATGGAATATGTATTCTAGACAACAGAGTGAGTAACATGGGCACATTATTTTTTTCTTTCTTTGTAAACTTTACCATTTAGGAGGGTTCCACCGAAATCGTACCATAGCCCCAAAGAAAGAAAAAACATTAAGATTTAAAACTAATGCCATATTTATAAAAAATACCTGTCTCAGGGCAGATATTGTTCTACTGTGTGTGTGTGTGTGTGTGTGTGTGTGTGTGTGTGTGTGTGTGTGTGTGTGTATAAATAAAGTTTTGTTTGTTTACAAACACTTAAGGTTTTGGTGATAGACCTTGATAACCATACATATTCTGAAACTACATTACCCAGGGTACTTGGAGAAGTATATTTAATTTTGATCAAAGAGGTACAATAATATCATGAGATCAATGTTCACGCTTGACATCCATAAAAGGGAAATACCTATTTGATACCTGTTTATACACATATACATATGAGGAAGAAAGGCAAAAGAGAGATGAGGGTAGTGACAGGAAGAAATAGAAAAGGGAGTAGGTAGATCAGTTGAAATATAGGAATCACCATCAAAAGTGAGGTAAGAAATATAGAAATGATGATAGAAGTTGAATGGATTGATCAAATAAAGGGCAAAAAATGGGTCATGATTCATATTTAAATGTGTCAGGAAAGGAAAGATTGGAAAAATGTGAACCTGTTGTGAGGTGAACAGGAAGAGAAATGATGAAAATTCAGGAGTTGCGATGTGGGAAATGGACAAATTTCAACCTGCATCAAAGTTAATACAATTTTCTCTAATAATCCGTTTCACAACGATATGAATAATCTAAAAAAAATCCCATTCTTTGTTTCATTGTATTGTTGGAATTAGCGATAAGAACAGCTTAAATAAGAAGTCTACGATGTGAGTTGTGAATATTTTTGATTATCAAAACCCTCAAAGTCAATTTCATGGTCGAAATCAATATCAGTAACAAGAGCATTTTTGTCATCACTGTGTTTAGCAGCTCTCTTATGTTCGTATATCCTTTTATTCAGTATGCATTGGGTTTCTCCAATGTAATAATTGCTGCATGGAATAGCTTAAATGCTAGATTGTATGGTAGGTGTGGTGTCAATGTTTTAATGTTTGCTAATGAGATTTTTTATGGTTTGTGAAGTAGTCTGTACGGTATGGAACCCAAATTTTGATAGTTTTGTAGATGTGTATGAAAGTAAGCTGATGTGATTGAGTGTGTAAAAGTGTGATTTTTAGTCGTTTTTGTTAAATATGCAGAGGGCTTTTTTCTTGCATCAAGAATGAAGTGTATGGGGTATTTTAAAGATCTGAGTGAAGTCTTGACATTATAACAGATAGATACTGGGTGTTGCATATCCTTAGGGTGCCTCAGTAGAGACCTATTATAAGGCCTCTTTTAATTGTGGTATGGGGCGAGTAAAAAAAATCTATATAATAGTGTTTCTTGCAGACTCTATCCTTATTTTCTCATATCTGACATATAAAGTTACCATTATGATTTTTTCAAAGTCAGACCCAAAACGCAATCCATCTGAGATATTAATACCTGATTCAAAGGAACCTATTTTTTGTTCCTCGCTTCCACTATGTTATTGGCAAGAATATATTTTATTTCACAGCAGTTTCTTTCTGAAAATACTTATTCTGAGTAAGAAAACATTTAGAGTGGATACTTTTTCCTTTGTTCATTATAATGAAAGTTATGTAACAAAGATTTGTTTCTTTCAAAGAGTAGCTTCCCTTGGAAGCATTTAGGTCGACGGGTGGAGTGTGCAGCAGGAATTGACAGAAGTTGAACTCTCAAATCTGCTAGCCAGCTGCTTTGTTCTGCAGATCCAAAATCAAGCCGATTAATATAAGAGTTTTGGACAGCTAAGCATACTCAACTGCTACGCCCATTCCGGGATGTCATCTATACACTTTATGTAGCTACGCCCCTTCAGGCATGTTGCTCCCGCAGCTTCCAGTTATGTATTGTTTATTTAGTAAACGATGTACCTCTTTCCACTTTTATGCAGGTGGCCTCTGCATCAACAGCTGGATGTTATTCTTTTGGCCAAACAGGTGGTATCTCTGTCAGGCACCTGAATCCAATAATTTGTTTGCTTCAACCTCAGTGCGGTCATTAAGGTCACTCTAGAGATGGATATTCAACAAACCTACACACACGCACACATATATATATTCATGAACACTTGGTTCTACGATGTGGTTTGTGAAAGCACTTTAGGCTCGCATACAGTTTAGTAACAAACCATATTCCATATCTCTCAGGTGGCAACTTTCATTAAGTGTGTTACATATGACTCTAGCTTGAATTGCCCGCCTTAATTGGTGCGCTTTTTACATAATCGTTAACCTTTATTGCAAAACATTTATAAATCTAGGTATAGGATTCATAATATTCTACTATGTTTGTTCTTCATAACTATGAATATGTGTATTTTTTTAGAGTGACAAAATATGCCATAAAAACAGAAATAGATGAAAAGGAAAATAACATTACTTTCAGAGTTAGAGGTCAATAGATTCTTTTGACTATATGTGTGGGATATATATATATATATATGTACTAGAAGAATACCTGTCTCAAGATGGGTAAATTTAATTCCCCAAATAGAACAGTTTTGCACCAATTTTATGTACCCTACTAAGATTAAAATCAAGATACAATGTTACTAAACTATATGTCTAGAATCCTTATTCCAATTTGGATCTAAATCCATTACATGATTTTGATTCTAGAAAATGTCTAAACTTTAAGCTTAAGGGGTTTTAAGAAGAAATTGAAATTCAGAGAATCTTGCTTAATTGGTGTCTAGTGACTATGGATCAAATTTAATGCAAATCTGAAATATTTGAATTTTCAAAAAGGAAGTTGTGCCCATATTATGTCCCTTAAAATCCATTTAAAATACTCCAAAGAAATTGAAATTTGAGGAATATTTATTAATTGATATCTGATACCTATTGTTAAAATTTCACAAAAATTAGAGGGTTTAAATTTTCATGACTGGCTTCCACCCCTTCTTTGCATAAAACTAAATTAAACTAAATATATCCCACATTACCCAACTTTACGCTTAGCAGCTGTGTTCCCAAATTTATAATGATCAATTAATTAGTTTAGGAGTGAATCCTATACATAGAAATATATAAACATATACACATACTTATATATATATATAATTCTATCCATTCCTTAATATTTTTAATAAACATGAAATGCAATTTTTATTTGATTTTCTTTGAAGAATCTTGGATAAATTTTATATTTAAATAATTTTTTCATGGATATTTTATAAATGTGTGTGCGATTTCCCATGAATTTTTTTTGTTTTTTTTTTTGTTTGTAAGGATGATCTTTTGGACAGACTGGGGTAGAAGTCCTAAAATTGAAAGTTCGGGTATGGATGGACACGAGAGACAAACAATCATTAATTCATCATTAATCTGGCCAAACGGTTTGACTATTGACTATGCGTCTGGAAAACTGTATTGGGCTGATGCAAAACATCATGTAATTGAGTGTTCATATCTTGATGGGTCAAACCGACGAACAGTTATAAGCCACGGTAAGAATTCTATCTAAATTAAAATACATTTCCTTTTAACTTTTTGTTTAGAAAAAAAAAAATGATCCTATTTTTATTTATTTATTTTAAAAAAAATGTTAACATTTTTTTCCCCTTGAATGCTAAAAAAATTCAATGCATATGGGATTGTATGTGGCATATAAGTAAGGTCACGTGCAAAATTATTTGTGGTAATTTCTACATTAGAAGCACAATCATCAACTCCACATAAGATTAAGAACATTAAGCATAAATGCTTTCTCTCTGAAAAAAAAACGTTCTGGATAAATGCCACACTCAAGGCATTGGAGTCACTGTGGAAACTACTGAAAGGTATGTAGGAAATTTGAAAATTCAGGTAGCGATTCCAATAAATAGCCCAAAAGCCTAGAATGAATAATTGCACAGGACAGCATAGTTATAAAGTCTTCAGAAGATACAAAAATCTCATTGAAACGTGCAACACAACACCATTTTTTAAAACTAATGTGAACAAGCATCTTGCTGCACAGCTCCCAATTTAGGATGACTCCCAAAACTTTCACCCTAATTTTCAGTAGCCCCTTACGTCTACAGTGGCAACTTGCCTTGTTTGGGTGGACTATTAAAAAATAGCAATCGATTATTTTTGTTATTTTGAACATTTCTTACCTTAAAATATACACAGTAAGAAATGAAATTAAAACAGTTGATGTATTTTAAATAAAAAAATAAAAAATGACATTGTTAAAAGCGACGAACAACACAGCAATCAATAGCCGACCTCACTGACAACATAATGCTCTTTTTTCTCTCCTCCTCGCCAAACAAGTTCTTGTTCTTTTATATTTCATCCCATTTCCTTCATCCGAGAGTTTTAGTAATAAGATTCACATGTGTCTATTCAAATAGCATTACGCTCAACATCTTCATACTACTCAGTTAAATAAACCACATCTCATTAATAGGTTAGGGTTCTATAGGAGCTAATCTTCGCACGGACTGTAAGACCCAGTTTTATATTTTCGTAACAAAAAGGGTCATCAAACGAAAGGAAAACAAAGTCCTTTTATAAACAACAACTATGTATTTATTTTAGTGATCTACACCATTGGATGCAGGTTGCCGAAAGTTTAGACTGTAAAAAAAGGAATAGAAGGGTAATAGTTGGTTGGCTGCCGAAAGTCTTGGAGCAATATATCTTCAAGTGAAGATAGCTTTGCTCAGCATCTAGGTGGCGAAGGCAGGAGAGAGGACATCTTTCTTTGTAGGTGCTATGAAACTCTGTCTGACCTGCCAATCACAAAGGGTCTGGAAGTAGTTCTTCAATAGTCCGGTCGAAATTAGTACGTCCTGGAGACTGATTGGTTATCGTGTGATCCAACCACCTCACACAGGCTGCTCTATGCGAAAAAAAAAGAAATGTTAATATTTATGACAGCTACAGTTCCAATCGCACCAGAAACTGTTTATTCTCAATACGGAAAATCTTAGCAAATTCTTTTCACGGCAGGCAGATTACGATTTCTTTCAAACTGACGTCCTGCATACTAAGCAAAAATGGACTCTTTCAGCGCAAACACGGCAAATAAACCTCACCCTCTTCATTGCCAGACTCCAGCTTCTACCACAAGAAATAAATAACATTTTGTCATTTATCCTACTTTTCGCTTGCCTAACATCACTTAAATATATTGAAGTGGTATTTTAAACACGCTTCTGGTTGAATGCCTCCTGGAAAGTTTGAAAGCCTTCTAGACACTGTCTTTGAGTGCCTCCGACCTTTCTGTACAGGGATTTTTCAGGCCAACCTTACATGAGGATACTTAACCCTACAAGTAAACCATGACCAAAATTCAAAATAACAGTATTCGATGCTCAAATAAGATCCCCTCGACACAGCTATACTCTAGCTCATATGAGGAATGATGCACCTTCTAGTGATGTTACCTCAAGTAACAGCACTGAGCTGGGTACTCCACTAGACCAGATGAATTCTTGTCCTGGAATCTGGCAAGACCAAGAAAAAACCACAATAAGATAAAGTATAACATAGTTAAGTGGTCAATTGGGGGAAGAAAATTAGTGTTTTTCACTGCTTTAGTAACTCAACGTTCGAGAGGTAGAGGAGAATCTTGATTGAACACTCAGATATCGATGTATCTCATATAGAAATCAAGTGTTAGCCACAGGAAGGGGCCCCCTTAATTTCTGAGAGCTAACTGAAGTACATACCCCACAATGTGTAATATGTGCAGTAAACAATTTAAAACATTGACTAATTACTATTAATGAAGAAGAAGAAAAAAAATTCCTTTGTATCATTTGGTATCTACTCGTGATCAGCCATCTTGAAAACCTGTGTACTGAAAATTGCAACATAATTGCTTGGAAAGGCATGGTTACCCAACCTTGGATTGTGAAGAGAGTACTAAAAAGAAAAGGATCTACTGTTCGTAATATGTACGTCACATCTATATGGTAATTACTAAGAAATAAACATTTTTCTTATTTATTTATTTATGCCATTGGAGTAAAAATTCATTTGTCTGCCAGAGAAGAATATTTATTTATTTAAAATTTTCCATGTAAAGTACTCGACTGAGTTTCAATCTCTGGTTCCTCCTTATAAAACTTCCACAGCAAGAAAGTGTCTCACTACCACCACTGCAAAGAACTTTTCTTTCTTCCTCCATGTGCCTAATATCAAACGGAATTTCCATGAACAGAGTTTCTTTCCAAGAACTTCTCATCTGTTGAACACGTTGCTATAGGATTCCTTTCTTGAGGGTTACAACATGGTCATTTTCAAATCGAATGCCAATAAATACTTCTCATGAACCGTCCTCATAAGTCATCAAATTTTTATTAATTCCATTATTTTCAATCCTCTCATAATATTAATCTTCATCCAACTGTCAATTTATCCATCTCATTGATGCTTATCCTTGAGTGTCTTTTAGCCTTGATAAGTAGTGACTCATTAGTAAAAGAAAAAAGCTCTGCATCTTGATCGACAGGAGCAAAGTTTAATATCAGTTTTGATACTACACTTCATCTTTTCTGTCCTCAGTCAGTGGACGGGAAATCTTTCTAGACTGAGGTAATTTTTATTTTTGTCCTCATCCAGAGTGCCCTTTTTGGGGAGCTGGATTTTCCACCCACATTAAAAACCGACCTTGTGTCTAACTCTGCCCTCATGGTGAGGTAAGTAAATAGAGTCCCCAGTTCAACTGCTGACCAAATTGCTAGTTGAAAATGTGTTGCCACAGGTAATATTCCAAGTCAATGTCTTTTGTTTTTTCTTTTTCTTTTTTTATTCGTTGGGAAAATTAAGTTGTATATTTATTCATTTTTTTATTGTTCCTGTGTGTTTCAAGTTGTCTTACCCACCGTATATTCAGTGTTAGTGTTTCACATATACACTAATGCAAATATTGAATTATTTTTCTTTCTTTTATGAAAATTAAGTGATATCGTAGTTGTAGATGCCGCCCCTTTCCCCCACCCCATCCCCAACTGTATGTGTCATTTGTTGACCAATTTTTTTTAATATTTTCTTTCATTCCTTTTCTTCTTTCATTCCTTTTTTTTTTCTTTTAGGCCTACCACATCCGTTTGCATTGACGCTATTTGAAGATGAACTTTACTGGACAGATTGGCACACAAAAAGTATTTGGAGAGCAAATAAATTCACCGGTAACAATGTTGAACGAGTGCGTAGTCGTTTGCACTACCCGATGGATGTACATACTTACCATCCTTTAAGACAACCACAAGGTACTTGGACATTTCATGACAATTGAACAAAGTAAACTTTTTTACCCGCATTAATCACATTTAGATTATTCAGACTACTATTTTTATCTTGGTTTTTATTTGGTACTTCTTCAGATTAGGACCCAAGCTAACTCTGACTCTAACGCTAACCCTAATGCTAACCCTGACTTTAACCCTAATGATGGAGTCAAAGTTAGCTCAAGTCCTAATCTGGAGAAGCACCTGGTATTTTCATAACGTTTTGCCTGATGTAATCTCTCACCTTCAAGTGCCCCTTTTTCAAATTTAGGAATTTATACGAAATTTTGAACTGGGCCTTTTATTTAATCCAGAAGTAGATTGTTCTTGTTCCATCAGCCATGACTCAGTAGAAGTGTTAATTATTATGTTATTCTTAGTAAATTATCGCCTGCTGTAAGTATTGAACCTTTAATCTCCTGAAGACTGTCACTTAGAACTGATTGTTAATCAATGCCTTTAACTGTTGTGCCATGTTTCCGAGTTCGATAAAAATATTGCCATGTTCGAAAAGATGCACCTGAAGAAAGTCGGGGAGGGTGGAGATTTACATCGGCCGAAACATTATGAAAATAACAACCACAATGAGAATAGTAGTCCAAATATTTCAAATTATCAATCCTCATCTCAAAAATTCTGAAACTTATTCACAACACTGAATTTTTATAAAGTAATATTTTGGGGGGCTTCTTTAAAATCACTTCACCATGAAAACAAAGCATCTTATTTTTTTAATAGTCATGAGTTCTCTCAATATTGTCATAAGCTTTATGAATCCTGGTGCATTTCGATAATAAACAAATTTTTATTTTAAGTTTAAATTTCTTATTGCGTGAAAATCTGAGTGTCGCCATGTTGTTTTGTTTCAAAATATAGCAGCTCAAAATGGTCAGCAGATTTCATGTTTAGACGCACAAAGCATCTTGTATATAAAGTTCATGAAATACCCAAAATATAAAAATAGTGAAATAAAAACTGTTGGGCTTTCATAACTGAAACTTGGTGGACAAGAAGACATGCATAGACTGAAGTTTCTTCTTACCAATATGGTTGGATTGCATAATATAATGAAACTAGTGGGACCCTGTGGAAATTCCATGGTGTTTTCTACATCAATCTTTTTAATTTAGTGCTAATAATATTTCTTTTGAAATAATAAATGTATGTCAGGGTCAATGCTATTGAATAAAAATTACTCTTTCTCCTTCTGTAAAAAATAATTGTCATTGTCAGCTAAATATTCTTTAAATAAATAAAACGAATATGTCTCGTCCTTATTTATTTAAACTTGTAGTTATTTAATTCTTTTTAAAACAATAAATATTCCCATAATATTCTTCAAACCAATAAAATGAATGTTACTTTTTAAAATTGTACTGTTTTAGTCGACGAGGTGATATAATTTGATTTTGGAGCAATTCATTTTAAAATGGGTGAAGTAAAAAATTTTATTTTAGCGACATTAAATTAATCAATAATCACTGATCGGACGATCACATTTTTTAAAATGTGTGTAAAAAGTGATAACATACGTACGAGCCTTAAATACCTTAGTTTATTATTATAAAGATAGTTATATCTACTCAGTGTTGTCCGGGAGACGTTTCACTGTCTTTTTTGTTTCATGAAGGAGAAAAAAAATAAATGTGGGTACTTTTTAGGAATAGGAATCCAAGATAATTTCAGTACTTACGTCATCAATTCCAAGTTTCACCAGCAACTGCTGAGACTGCCGTATGTTAACGAACTTCACCAAACTGAATGTATTATTAGCCGTCTTTTTTTTTTTTTTTGCGAAGAAGTTATTTAACGAAAGAAACTTGATTTTATCGTGTATTCTCTAATGTTGTTTCGGTACTTCTACACAATATGAACCAAACTTTTTCTTTTATCCTAAACTAACCCTTTTAGTAAAGGTAAATGAAAAGGTATAAAAAAATTCCAAATCAAAAGTTGCAAAAGTAATAAGTGTATCCAAAAGATTACATTAAAGTCTGATTGAAAAATAGTCGTCTGGCAAGTAACAGCATCTTTTTTATTTGTATATTTCGGTGAAAGACGGAATTTGATTTGGCTTTCTCCATTTGTAGTCAGAACTGCTTACGGCGTGACTGCAAATTTATGGGCACCTATTCCTAAAAAGCACTTAAATGTGGAGTTCCTGAAAAAGTATATTGTTTAACTTAAAATAATGAAAACTTTGCATTTTTTTTTACCAAATTATTCTTTTTTTATTAGGACTTTCTTATCTTTTAGTCATTAAAGCAAATGAAAGTGTTTAAATGGAAACTTAATTTAAGCAGTTACATTTACATGTCAACTCACAGATGAGAATTTGAATGCCTAATAGACACTGTCCTAAGGTCTCTCTGTACAGGCGTTCGTCAAGACGACCTGGCATGAGGATACTTCTCTCCTACAAGTAAACACTGACCAAATATTCAAAATAACATTGTCTTCAAAGCCTAAATAAGATCCCCTCGGTATGGCTACCCCACACTAGCTTATACGAGGAATGGTGCACCTTCTCCATGTAATGTTACCTCAAGTAACAGTATTTAGCTGGATAATCCATCAGACTAGATGAATTCTTGTCCTGGAATCCAGTAAGACCAAGAGGCCACAAGAAATATATACTATAACGTAGTTAACTGGTCAATTGGGAAGAGGAAAATTAATGCTTTTCACTTCTTTACTAACTCAACGTTTGAGAGATAAGGGAGAATTTAATAGAATATTTGGATATCTATGTATCTCATATAAAGATCAAGTGTTAGCCCCAGGAATGGGCCCCTTGATTTCTGAGAACTTATACTTCAGTAAAATGAAAAAAAAAAAGTGATAGATGTTATCTTATCTGACAATTTTATTATATAGAAGATAAAAATATTTCTTTAACTTTGTCCATATGTAAGGTAAGTGTAGGTAACGTCAAAGTCCATGTTTACTTCGAAACGATCGTTGCCAAAATGTAATTTCCACGGGTTTTACTATTTATGTACGGATGCCCATCAGCCATGGCTGCTGTTGATATTTCCAAACAGTTTTTATGCATGTTATTTGTAAACTTACCATTTCAGGCTTCTATTGATTGCTAAAAGATTTTTCTTTTTTAACTATAATTTTTTTTCCTTTGCTAACAGCAATGAACCGTTGTGGTTCCGAGAATGGGGGTTGCAGTCATTTATGTTTACCTACGAAACGCAATTATATTTGTGCGTGTCCAACAGGACTGGCTCTTCGAAAAGATGGTAAAACCTGCCGAGATAGTAAGTAAAGCAGTTTATTTAGTAATGAGCATGTTAATAACATACTTTTTATTCTGTCATCCCAACCAGACGGATTTATTTTAAAAAAATTTAGTTATGCCTATATCATAACATGTAATCTGGATATGATGAAATACATGTATATATAATACACCATTAGCCTGCTAACCAATGAGGAGACAGTAATGATTATCTTCAACCCCACTCGGGTCAGAGTTACTACTTAATTTTAAACTGCCAATATTAATGACTAATCGTATCATCACTGCAGAGTATCGTTTATACATATATAAAACTCGATGTATGTCTGTGTGTTCCTGTAGGAAGAAAGGTTAGAGAATCTACATCAAATCTAATAGTGTATTTTTATGTAAAATTTGCCAAGGAAGACAATGAAAGTGTTCATGAAGCTCTAATGTCTGTCAGGTTTAGTCTCTAAGTGCACCCCTAAAGGGTCTATGAGGGTATAACCTCCTTAAAACTTCAAATATATCCTATTTCTATGTAATTTAAATCATATGTATAAAACTTTCTGGGGAAGACAATGGAAGTGGTCCCAGATCTCTATGTTACCCTCTACATGCCGACTATCTATGTGCCCCCACCTCTAAGTGACTCATGGAGACAGAACCCCCTTAAAACTTAAAATATGTATATCCGGTTTTACTGAAATTTAAACCATATGTATAAGATATTAATTCATAGTTTTCCAATATTTTAGCTTCTTCCGACTATATTAGGGGGTGAGATGGTGTTATGAGCATAGTAGTAATCCTCATTTAATCCCGAGCAACGTTGGGTCTTCCCGCTAGATTATAATAAATATATTATGCTCTTGCGAAAAATATTCTCAAGAGGATACATTGTATAGATAAAGAAAAGAACTATCAAAAAAATTATTCTTAATAACATGCACCAATGATCCATGAAAGAAATTTTTCATATTAGATATTATTTGTTTCCGAAGTTGAAAATCCGACTGACTTAATTTTATGGAGCATATATATATATATATATATATATATATATATATATATATATACTCAATAAAAAGAGAGAGAGAGAAAAAATGTAGTTATGAACATTATAATTTAAACTAATCATCTGAAAATAAATTTTTAGCTTATAATTTGAATTATCAAAAAAATAAATAAATGTATAAGTGAAATAAGAATTTGGTTTATTTACTTAAGTAAATCTTAATACTAAATAACAAAATATAACGATTTTTATGATTTAAAAGCGATCTATCTAGTTTTTATTAATTGTAATTTTGATTTAAATAGATCTGAATAAGCCAAAAGACTAATCCCCCTTACTCTTCATGTTGAGAGAAGCAAACATAGACACGGTTTGTGAAGTATGAATCACATGACTTGCTGCTGAAAGGGAATTTTTTTCTCTCTGCATAAAATATTCTGAAGAGGATACCTTGTATCTATAAACAAAAAATTAAATTAAATTAAAAAAAAAATTTTTTAATAAATTCTTCTCCCTAATAACACACACCAATGTTCCACGAAAGAAAAAAACTGGGCAGAATGAAATATCGATTTTTCATATTAGATTTTATTTGAGTCCGAAGTTGAAAATCCAACCTACTTAATTTTATAGAGTAGATATTCTAATCTCTTTATTCTTTCTTTTATTACCTTTGACTGTTAATAAAGAGAGAAATAGTGATGAAGCGAGAGTGATAGATGTCACGTTGAATAAGAGCTGGGGTGATGTCACACAACATACAGTGAGAGAAGGTGAAAGTGATAGGTAGAAAGTTAGTAATAGATGAATCACTTAATGAGTTAATTGCAAATTACGGATAATTAGAACACTTAAATGGAAGTTTTCTAAAACCTAACTCAATCCCAAAACTGAGAAATATTTTGCATGTATTTTGTTTGATTAAAATATATAGAAAAAAGCCTTAAGGAAACAAACGTTGATTAACTCATATTTAGTATAATGATATAATATTTATATATTTTTTTCCTTTTGCAGGATTGGATAATTTTCTTTTGTTCTCCACAAAATCTGACATTCGACGAATTTCCTTCGATACAGCAGAAATGATTGATATGATCATTCCTTTGCCCAATGTCCAAAATGTGGTTGCAGTTGAGTGGGATTCTAACACTAACACAATTCTATGGACTGATGTTAGTACGGACACAATCAACCGAGCCAAATGGGATGGATCCGAAGCTGAGGTATCACATATTAGTGATTTATTTATTTTTTAATTGTTGCAAGACTTGAGATCATAGCCAAGACACTTACTTTAGAATTTATTTTAAATAAATAAAGGTCCTGGGTATGACTTCAAAGTTCATCTGATGGTGAGGCCCCAATTTGGAAGCCTTAGAGAGTGTTGAGTTACCCCATAGTTACCATTACTCCCAGGTCCATTCTGACCCGGAGTAATAGTACCAGTCAGAATTTGTCCTAAGCATAACACAAAACTTCCTTAGATACTCTTAGGAAAGGTGTTCATCCCTGCCCACCTCATAACCCTCAACTCCATTCATGCCCTGCCCCATAACCCCCCACTCCATTAATGCCCCACCCCATCACCCCCAAATCCATTCCTGTCCCACCTCATAACCCCAATTCTATCCATGTTACACACCCATCACCTCTAAATCTATCCCTACCCCACTCCAGCACCAGCCCCAAAATCCGTTCCTGCCCCATCCCACCAGCTCCAAAATTCATCGTTTTCTACTTTTTTTTAAAGCCTACCCAATTTCCAAATCCTATCAGCTATGGTGTGACAACATTTAGAATTTGAATCATCAGTTTGGAACTCCTATCCTATTCAGAATAGTGACCACCTGGAAACTGTTCAGAGGTATACAACCAAGAGAATACTCTTCATCAGACATCTGCCATACTTCCCTGGGTTTGAATTCATTGACGCTCTAACATCTAGCAACTGACTGAGTTAATAATTTTGTGGATCTTTACTATTTCACCATCAACAACCCTGAGCACCTTTTTGATCTTCATGTTTCTCGCATATGTAGACATGCCTACAAAGTCAGAAAACAGCGCAGCTCCCATGAATTTCAGAAACAGTTTTTCACGCTCAGAATTGCTAGAAAACGGAACAAACTGCCTGCATCAGTTGTAGTGCACATGCCGAGACACTGCATCCTTTAAAACCCTCATGCTTCCTAAAATTTGCCCAAACTACGTTCAATGTTTCCCCCTCCATACATATGCACACATGCATATCATGACTCATACACGGTTCATTTCCCTGACAATTGTACATTATCCTATGCACTATACATGCACTTTTGATGAGTTGTAGTGCACTTGAGCACTCCACACAATGATTTCATTCATTATTTTATTATTTCTGCACTAGCGGGACCCTGTGGAAATTCCACAGTGCTTTCTACATCAATCTGTATAATTTAAAGCTAATAATAATATTCCTTTTCAAATAATAAATGTCTGTTAGGGCCAATACTATTAAGAAAACAGTGCCATTGTCAACTAAATATTTTTTAAATAAATAAAACGAATATGTCTCTTATTTATTTAAAATTTGAGGAATAATTCTTTTTGAAACAAATATTCCCTGTCCTCTTACCGTAAAAATAATTGTCAGCTAAATATTCTTCAAATCGATAAAACCAATGTCACATGTTTGAAATATATTTATTTAATATTGTTTAGTCAATGGGACAACATAATTTGATTTTTTGAAACAATTCATTTTAAAATGAGTAAAGTCAGAATTTTTTTCCTTAGCAACATCAGATTAATCATTAATCACAATCAGTTGATTGAACAATCTTGCTTTCTTATTGTGTGTGAAAGGTGATAACGTATGTATATACATGAAATGTCTTAGCATATTATGAAAATATAAAATGGAAAATATAAAGGTTTCATTATTTCATTCAATAATTGATTTTTATTTTTCTCAAGATTTTTTTCACCTTTCACAAATAATCTATTTTTTTTAGTTGAGCATATATTATCAAATAACTATAGGCTCAGTATATTCAAGAGTTATTTCCCTTGAATCATACTGGCCAATGAGAGTGCACTCTTTTATTATGAAGTACAAAAGACTCTCCACGCATGTGAGATTAAAAACAGGGCTTGGTTCCTTTCTGGCATTGGGCTTGAAGCTAGCCAGACATGTCTTGGTTTGGTTTTATGACTCTGATGCGTTTCTCGTCATGCATCCGTAGTTACAGCTATAGTTTCCCCAATACATGTTCAACCATGGTTCTTTTCTCCTGGTCGCAACATTTGTTCCCAGATAATATAAAAATAATTTGTATTTACTTTACATCGCCCCCATGTATTCTCTATAAATTTGTTTACTCTGGTAATTCATTCATTTCAATTGTGTTTAGAAACTTTTAACAAACTATTTCGTTAATTACATCTGCAATGTTTACCTTCCCTTTTACATTTGTCTTTGAAAAACCTTCTCTGTAAGAAATAAATGTATATATGTGTAAACTCAATTGTTCTTTTATCATTACTTTTTCTTCATCATTGTCTTTTTCACTTTGTATCCTGACCTCGTGTTATCCCCAATAATACAACATATTCAATATGTCAGCCACGGGTTGGAGAAAAGACTCAAATGATAAAATAGAATATCAAATATTCTTATTTAATAGTACTAATTCAAAGTGTGACCACCCCTTCCAAAATAGTCTACTTTGAATATAGACAAATATAACCTCACATACAGTCAGTACAAATAAACTTCTTTCTTATTCTTTGATCTTTCTTGCATGTATATTGAGTGCTCCATATCAGCAATTTTAATCTGTTCTCTTTGTAACATTACAACCCGATCCCCCCCCCCCACAAGGGTGGTGGAAGAGCCTCGAAAAAGACTTCTGTTTACTTTGATGGTAAACATTCAAGAGGCAGGATCGATATTGCTTTTCTGACACATACTTCCTCCCATGATGCAACTTCATGTACAAAAATCTCTAATTCTACTCCATAAGTTCTAATGGAATTTTTCAATTTGTCCTTATTCTAGCCTTATGTGGAAAATTCCGTTTTTAACATTATTTTTATACACCTACAACTAATCTTGCTACACCTTAGGTAAAAGGAACTTTTGACAAATTTGAAGAATTAAACTCCATTTAATTTGCAATGCAGTTTTTATTTGATTTTGTTTTAGACGTTTCCTTTTATGCAGACTTGTTTTTCTTGTAGACTGTGATTGACTCGAGTTTGGACAGTCCAGCTGGTTTGGCTGTCGATTGGGTGGGCAATAAAATCTATTGGACAGACCAGGGCACGAATGTGATTGAAGTTGCTAATTCAGATGGTTTATTTAGAAAAGTTCTTATCTGGGAGAATCTTGATAAACCAAGGGATATTGTGTTGGAACCATATGCAAGGTTAGTGTCTATTTTTAGCCTTTATTTTAAACGATCTTTTTCATTTATATTTGAATAAATGTTGATGTATACAAAATGTTAAAATCTAACATATAAAATTAAGTCTGTTAGATTGTCCAAGTTGGATCTAAATAGCAATGCATCATATCAATCGATATTTGATTCTGTGTAACAGACGTTTTCAGTCTGTGTTGTTCAGATAGCTAAAAGGATATTCCAATCGATTTCATTTATTATATATTGTATCCGACTCACTAATTCTTTCAGTAGTAGAAACTTGCAGAGATTCACCGTTTATTTTCACTGAATAATCTGCAGCTCTGATGAGCCAATTCTCTGAACTGCGACCTTGCCTTAACAAATCCGTACAATGACATATTCAAGTAAATATTTCTAGCTTAATATAGAAAAATTTATTTCTGACAGTATACACTGCTATACATTAAACTGCTTTTTTTGTTGATGCCATTGTTTGCATGAAAATGTTAATTGTATTTCGCTGCAGATGCAGCCAGGAGATATGGTTACATTGTTAATAAAATCGTAAACAAAGATTTACCACAAAGCTTGGGAGATGAGTTATTTCTACAATTTCGGCTTTCTCTAGACACATGGCTCATTAGTCATGTGGTCAAAGACGAAACCCATGTTAGGTGATCCCTCTTTGGAGGCACAGTTTCAAATCCTGTAAAAGTCTTATTTTTCACTTTGTGGTATTTTTTGCTTATTTCCAGCCCCGCGAACTAAATAATCGTTTGTTTAGTAATATTATCCACCCACACTATAGCATCAACAAAAAAAAGCAACTTAATGTATAACATACTGTATACTGTTAAAAATAAATTTCCAATATTAAAAAAAATGGTGCTATCAGGCTGTCTGAAGATACCGGTTTCCTGACCAAAAATACACTAAACATTAATGTTATTGTTTTTTCCTTTCCAATCATGTTCTGCAAAGCCAAAAACAAAAACATTTTTCCTTTACAAAACAACCAAGCCAAACACCATGAATAAATACCTGAACATATAAAGAACTTGAAGCATAAAACCTTTTACCAAAATGACGGGATTCGGCATTAAATAGCCCGAAAAGGGTTGATATGCCGTAAAACAAAACAACCAAACCAATATTGAAAACATGAATATGTAATAAATATATTATACTCTTACAAACATTCTGTTTTTATTTCTCCAAAAATATAGAATTATACTATGCGTGTGTAATATCACAGAATATGAAATTACAGATAAAATTCTCTTAAATGTTTCATCGGATATACCAGAAAACTGTCTTTGTAAATTCATTTTTTTACCATTTCTGAATTTATCAATTTTATTCATAAAGTCCTTGAAACCAAATTAGGCAATTTCTTCCCAAAGTATATTACTTTGTTAGAAAAAATATGTAATTCTGTAATTTAGTTTTTGAAATGTTTTGTCAATAAATATTTGTTTTCTAGATATTTGTTCTGGACTAACTGGGGTCATGAACCAAAAATTGAACGCGCAGGGATGGATGGAAATGGCCGAACTGTTCTCGTCAGTAGTAATTTAACATTACCGAATGGATTATCAGTCGATGTGAAAAGCAGCCGATTATATTGGACAGATGCTGGCACGCAAACTATTGAATCAGCAACATTTGATGGACTTTATAGAAGAGTGAGTATTCGAAAATAATCCGTTACGCTTATGCTGCATCGTCTTTTCTGTTTTTTCTTTTTTTTTTGTTATGGAGAAAATAGAAATTGAAAACTATAGAAAAGGTGGAAACTTTAAATGATAGGACAAAAATTTCTATCTTGCCCTTAGAGTTAATTCTGATGGTAGAGGAAGCACCAGTGTTAAGAGTGGCATGATTTGACTGGATTAGTCTTGTGGGTTTGTGTCTGTCAATGATTTACATTTTTCAATTCAAAATTATCTTTGATTTTTCAGACAGATAGAAATCGTATAATTATTTGTTTACAAAAAGTCGTCTATGCAAATACAATAGCGTTCATATGAAACAGGAAACTCGACAAAAAGCAAATAGAATAATTTACCCAATCTCTTTCCGTCGGCCATGACTGAGTAGAAGTTTTAATTTCTATCTGGTTCTGGATGATGGAATGAGAACAATCTACCCCCGTAAATTAAATAAAGTGTTCAGTTAAAAATTCTGTTCATGTTCCTGAGTTTGACATAAAGATTCCCATGGTCAAAAAGATGCACCTGAAGAAGGCCGAAGGTTACATTGGCCGAAACGTTGTGAAAAATCATAACCAATTATTATCAATCATCATCTAAAAAATTCTGAAACATAAGGTATTAAATTATTAATATATTTAATATCTAATATTTGAGATAACTTTAAAAGTTGAAAGTAAGACTTGTGATTTTTCTTTTTTATCTGTTATAGAAACATTATTTTAAACTTTAGATTATCAGATAATTATTGTTAGAATGACATCAAGGGTGTTATAAATGTTTGTTTTTTTAAATGTTTAAAAAGAATTTTTTAACTATTTTTAATTGTTAATAAAATTTATCTTTAATTGTGCGTGTGTGATAAATGCTTTTATTCTAAGGTTTTCTACATTTCTACCTTCGATGTTTTCGATATGATATCTTTGATAATATTTTTTCATTTGTCTATATGTTCTTTGAAGAAGGATTCTTCTGTATTGAGGTGTTCTTGAATGCAGATGTGAAGCGTTCGAATAGTATTACCTATATATGTTGCCATTACTAACCAGCAGAGCGTTACCACTGTCAACCAAGAGAAGAGTCTATCAGACATGTGTACACTGTATGATGATGTATGGAAGTGAAACCTGTCCAGCGAGGGTTGAGGACATGCGTTACAGGGAAAGAAATGATATGATGGATGTGAATGTGTCTTAAAGACTGGCTTAGTTCTGATGACCTCATAGGAAGATTAAATCTGAACAGTATAGTGAGATGTGTGCAGAAGAGTAGACTTCAGTGGTATGGTCATGTTGAAAGAATGGATGAGAGTTCTTGGGTTAATAGATGTAGAACAGTTGAGGTAGCAGGGTCAGTTCAAATGGACCTGCGGGATAAATAAAGACCTAGTTAGTTTGGAAGTCAATTTCTTAAAGCTGTTCAACACATGCCAGGATGTAAAATGGACGTTAAACCGAATATGATGATGATGTTTGCTGGCACATGTCTCAAATAGGGCAGTTTGTTTGTTTGCACTGTATGTTGTATCCTTGTCTGTTTTGCATCATAAATTATCCTCATAATGAAGGTTTGGAGTATGCTAGTTGTCTATTTAGTCCCTCTTTATGGATGGCTCTGAAGATTGACATGATTACTCTTTTGCAAAAGCAGTTGTTAGATGCCATTTGTTTTCGGATTTGCAGATTCATAAGGCACATTTGGCATAATGGTTAAGAACTAATCGGCCAGGAGACTGTGGTTCAATCTTCAGTCGAATCATACCAAAGACTCAAAATATAGTACTTGATGCCTCCTTGCAAAACACTCGGCATTATAAGGTGTGGATCAAGGGTAAGTGGAGTAATCCGGGAAAAGAAGTAGCACCCTCCCCTACATCTTGCTGTAGTAGCCAATAAAAAAAGGGAGCCTTTGTGTGACTCTTGATTATGGTAAACCTACTTATTTATTAAGGAAAATATAGATATCATATATCTCAAAAATAAAGACTAAAAATTAGTTTTAGGTAAAAAAAAGTATGTTAATTTTTACATGAATGCTGGAACTGAATGAAAATGAAAAACATTATTTTTTTTATGAAATGTTTCAGGTTGTTATCGGAGTTGGCTTACCGCACCCCTTTGGACTTATTGTTTATGAGGATTCAATATTTTGGACGGATTGGAATACAAAAAGTGTCCAGATGGCTAGCAAGTTCAATGGAACAAACCACCAAACCCTTAAGAAGGGTCTTGATAACGTTATGGATATTACAGTCTTTAACCGAGGCAGACCGTACCGTAAGTATTTTCACCTTGAAAACTTCTTTTTTCTCTATTTTCTATTTCGTTGGATTATAATAATTTTTACATCAGGTATTGAATAATTTATTTATCTATAATTAACATTATAAATGCAAATTTAAGGCAGCCTTCTCTTTTATTTATTTATTTATTTACTAGCAAGGGTACCCGGCGTTGCCTGGGGCTCTTCTCCTCCACCCCCTGTTTTCTCCTCCCTGTCTGCAGGCTAATCTCCCTCTTCCCCAGTGCCCCTCTCCTCCTCCTCCCTGTCAAAAGCGTAATATATTTCTATCATTAAAAGTACTATCTCTATCTTGCCCGGTTGTCCCCCCCCCCCTATGTAAATTTAAGTCATCATTAAAAAAAAAGTTCTTGGGAGTCTGAGGATCAAACTATCGACCTCTCATTCTTGGTCCTTTCTCGATACCCGCAGCGCCAAGCTGACAGTGTATAAGGTCCAACGAAAAATAGGTCACTTGAATGCTGTTTGGCAAACCGCACATGCGCACAGTGTACAGATGACGGGAAAACGAAGAAATTTGGTGCCCCCCCTCCCCCCCCCCCCCCCCCCCCCCCCCGAGAAGTTCCATGTCGAGTCTGCACAAAGAAATCAATTTTTTTCCCCAATTTTTCGATATTATGCATCTGAAAGCTGAGCGATTCAGAAAATGCCAACTTCACAGAGGTCTGTCTAGTATCTCGGGAGCCTTTTGCAGACATACAAATAGAGATAGAACTGATCCTCAGAATTATCACCCCATCAGTCTACTCCCGATCTTTGCTAAAATCTTTGAATCCTTAAACAATCTAGCGATAGTCTGGCACTTAGTTAATGCTAAACTTCTTTCTGACTGCCAGTATGGATTTAGACAAGAACGTTCTACGGCGGAGATCCTAACGGTCATCTCTGAACGCATATATCATATGCTGAACAAGGCAGATAAAGCTAGGGCGGTAGCGCTTGATATATCCAAAGCCTTTGGCAAAGTTTGGCATAAAGGTCTTCTCATAAAAATACATTCATATGGTATTACTGAACAGATATTTAATATTAGATCCTTCCTAACCAATCAGGTTGTTCCTCGATAGGCGTTCATCCAAACAACATGACATAAATGCTAGTGTACTCCAGGGATCGACCCTTGGGCCTTTATTGTTCCTGATTTTCATAAATGATCTCCCTGATGACATTGTGTCTGAGATGGGTATATTTGCTGACGAAACCACGCTCTACTCTCATCATGTGGGCAAAACGAACATGCACATATCCGAGGCAATGGCTGAATCCTTAGAAAATGACCTCCAGGCTGTAGTGAAATGGGGTCATAAATAGATGTTAACATTTAATGCTGCTAAGACAAAGTTCCTTTCCTTCAACAACTACGAGAAACTTCTTACACCACCGATTGCCATGGCAAATAACACCCTACCTGAGAGTCAAACGTTAAAACTCCTCGTGCTACCGCCCTCTGGAACTCCCTCCCTGTTTCCCCGACTGTACCGACATGCAGAAATTTAAAACTAATGTTAACAGGCATCTTGCTACACAGCTCCCAATTTAGGATGACCCCAAAACTTTCACCCTAATTCTCAGTAGCCCCTTACATCTACAGTGGCAGCCTGCCTTGTTTGGAGTGAACTAAGTTCATAAAAAAATTTTTTTTTAAATAAGTTCTAAGCCTAAATAATAACAAGTTTTAGGCTAAATCGACTTTATTCATCAACATAGTCTCTTTCTATGGGGGATACACTGATTCTTATCCTATAAGAAGACTATGCTGATGAATAAAGTCGAATATTTGCCTAAAAGTTGTTGTTTTATTAGTTAGGCCCAGGACTTATTAAGTGGTGGCTTTTCCAAAATAAGTGAGGCCCACATGAACCCGAGAACACTTGTCTGTATATAAATATTCGGTACAGTTGACTAATCCATGTCAACGGCTATGCAGATGAGTGGTTTAGCCAGCCTATCACTGATGACATTTGTGTAATTAAGCGTAAGCAGATGAAATTTTCTTATTCACTAGTTTTTGTCTTCTATGTATGTTGCTTTGAGGTTTCAGGTGATCCTGTTTCCATCCTTTGCATCTTTTGTTCCTATTTGTCATTCATGTCTGTTTTTAAAGATCTAAATACGCCTGGTTTGTTTTTAATTTCAAGTCACCTATGCTTATTAATTAGCACCTGGGCCAAAAAACATGTACCTGTGATTTTCTTTTTTCTTGGTAGTGTCTACTCCCTGTAGAAATGGAAATGGTGGTTGTAGTCACCTATGCTTATTAGCACCTGGCCCGAAAACGCATACCTGTGCTTGTCCAACTGGAATCCTTATTAAACCTGATGGCAAAACATGTGAAAAAGGTTTGTTCATTTCTTTATTTTATTATTATTTTAAATCGGAGATACTTGAAATTCATACCAACCCTTCAAAATGCTATCTTGAATAACATACCAAAATTTCAGTTTCCTAGATGTATACAAATTCAAATTATTTAGGAAAAATGCTTTGCATAATTTCAGACACAGTTTATATAGACAAAATTGAAGATCTAACAGATGGAAAAAAAACAAATACCAAAGTATAGAGATACATAGGTGTATATCCTTCGCCAAATACGATGGGGAAAAAATTATCCTTCACCAGTGCTCGCACTAATATTCATATTCATATAAAATAACGGCTGAATCGGTGAAGTTAAAAAAAAAAACAATAAGAGAAAGAAAACGTCTCAAACTGGAAAGTTGAAAAAAAAAAGAAAATGTATGAATCGGTACAAGAAGTAGAAAGAAAAGAAAGGACAGGAAACGTCTCATTATGGAAATAGATTGAGTTTGTGGATTCATTATTGAGTTTTTTGAGAAAAAAAACATTGGAAAACAAAAAATAAAACATTTGCTTTACAAATCAAACAAAATCATCTTTTGAAACTTTCTGGTGCACAAACAAAAATAAACATCTAATTAATAACAGTTGTTTAGCTATGGTTTGTTCGTTCTTTATTTTTATATATGTATTATACTTCGATTTTCTTCGTCTGAAGTTATCGGCTGCCAGTCTTTAATTTAGCATTTGGCAGTTTTCGCCTTGTCAACTCTCGGGCACTTCTGTAACCTGCCCAAACGTTGACGACGCAAAGTCACGGAAACATGGTGCGTCAGCTATAAGAGTACCGATTTCTCAATTCCCCTAAATAATTGAAATGCATTCGTCCAGCAGTTTTTGTTTTTTTATTTGCTAACTTTTGTGTGACAGGACAGATATATATATATATATATGTATGTAGACCCAGCACTCATTGTTCAGGTTGGGTCCACAAAAGGTGCAGTGGCATAAAGGGCTCTCTCAAAGCAGATCCTCACTTTAAGTGTTTTCGTTGCACCGGCACGGCAAGACCAATAGATGGCAGACCACTGACGGAGATGGATACTGGTGACAACAAGCTGTGTACTGTTGTATGGCTCAGAAACTTGGGCTGTCTCTGCTGGCATACTAAGGAAGCTGCACCGTAATGACAGGGCAATGGTCAGATGGATCTGTTTGGTGAGGCCTGAACAGTACGTTTCTTTTGAATCCCTGCTCTCACAGGTCGACTTGAAAAGCCTTGCGGACATCATACGAAAGAACAGACTGCGTT
Organism: Sepiola atlantica; assembly: GCA_963556195.1. Classification (NCBI taxonomy): domain Eukaryota; kingdom Metazoa; phylum Mollusca; class Cephalopoda; order Sepiida; family Sepiolidae; genus Sepiola; species Sepiola atlantica. Next base: position 130,704,994 of record OY744519.1, on the reverse strand, counting down.
GGTTGGGTCACATTGAGCGTAGCGATGGCTGGATTGCTAAAGTTCGACAGTTGAATGTGCCAGCAGAGAACATCACCACTGGCAGACCCAAGTTGACTTGGGAGGACGTAGTCAAACGTGATAGGAAGGCCATGGGTATGGATTCCATCAAGCCTTGCCAAAGACAGGAGTGGAGAGGAAGACTTAGATTTCGAGACTAGACAATCAGGCCCCACCCTCATCATGTGGCCTGATTCAACAAATAAACCGGTTGATGATGATGATGATGATGATGATGATGATGTACATATATATATAAATACACATTGCTCTTTATTAGAGGGAGGATGATAATATTTGTAAGTGACTGCATGAAATGAATTATTTATACAGAAATTAAACACTATGAATAAATATTTAAAGATATTAAAAGTTTTAAGTATGAATGTAGTTGACAATAAATACATCAAAAAGAGTTGATACCAATCAACCAACCAGTTTTTGTTCTATTCTCATCATTTTAATTTTTCATATAGAATACTGATATGGAGAGTAGGAGGAATTTGGGGGGAGAACAAGAAAGATGCATTGTACAATAAAAAAAAAAGTAGTTGATGGTAGCTAAGTGCTCTATGCTTTAACTTGGCTCTAGTCTGATAATGCAGATGATGATCGCTCTCTGATGGCCCAGTAGTGGTTTAATTCTTCACGGCAGCCATCTTTAATTAGGATCGCATGCATGTCAACCTGGAACAAAAATGTTTTGTACATTTTATGTTTATTCGTATTTCCCAATGTTAAGAACCTAAAGGATAACAACTTTTACTAAAATTATAGAATTTAGCATTAAATAACCTAATAAGAATTGATATTCTGTAAAACAACTGTCATTATCTTTCATAATATTTAATAAGATGTTCATGTTATTTGATTTTTTTTTTTTTTTACAGTTTTATGATTGAATATAACTTATATTTTTGGAAGAAAAGATAAACAAATGAATGAGATGAAGAAATTAATTAATTCAGTTTTTTGTTTTTGTTTTTTGAATTACAATGTCTAATCGAAAGTTACAATTTTTATTTGTTTCTTTTTGTTTTTAGAAATGAAAAATTTCCTGATATTTACACGGAGAAACGATATTCGAAAAATTTCCATGGATGTCAATTATTTTGCTGATGTTGTCGTCCCTCTTGGTCATTTAAAGAATGCAGTGGCGTTAGATATTGACCCAATTCACGGTAGAGATTTCTTTCTTTTTTTTTTCTTTGAGCAAAACACAAACGGTTGATAATTCTAGCAGGCAGTAGGTTTTTTTTTGTTTTTAGTATTTTTTTTTGTCTGAATGGGAAGAGGAAGGAAGGGGATATAACTGAATTGTAACTGTTATAAAATCACTGCGTGATCAACTTTTTCTTTTGCAAATTATTGTAGAACTGTATAATTAAGCACTTACACTTATGCAGTTTAAGATAACTTTTTATTCATACAGACTTAATTTTTTTTTTTTTAATTTAGTACCAGTAATGTTATTTATAGGATTTTTGGTACTTATATAGATCAGGGCACATATGAAAAACGCATTTCCAAATAAAAACTCTTGTTTATACTTACGTAGCAGGTAAAAATTAGTATAGAAACAAAAATTAGGAAAAAATATCCAGTAGATTTTTAATAAACGTAAAAAATCAATTTTAGCGTATTTTTTCTGAATCTATGGCCTTAGCGTAACGCAGGTAATATTGAAGAGTAATATGATACAAGGGAGATAAATCGTCTGTCATTGAGGCATAGAGCACAGCTTCTCCGAAAATGAATGTGAATGACTTGAACCTGGAAGACCATCTTTTTTTTTTTCGTAATTATTTCATGTTTGGTTTATTTCAATAAATTTCTTCCCTATCTACTCTGGCATTTTCAGTTCCCTTGAATTCATGTAATTTTTTTCTAGATTTTTTAGTTGTTTACAGTGTTATTCTGTCTTAAATTATTTGTGGTTGATCGGTATTTCCAAATTTATTATTATTATTATTATTATCTATTAGTCTTGTCTTAAACAAAATGTTTTTATTTCCTCTGTAATAAGCTCGCATATTTATTTTAATAAGTTTGCATAATATTGATAATTCAAAGTGCGTGGATGTTAATTCAGTATGATTTTTCAATTCGATAATTCAATTTTGATCCATAATTTTGCTTCTTCTGTAAATTGAATGATCATAATTTAAATAAAGAAATTAAAATAAAGAAAAGAAAATGTTTTTTCTTTCTTTTTTTAAATAAATAAATTTGATTTTATTCCATTTGCTGCGGGCGACATTGATATTTACTGCGATATAACCATATAAAATATTACCTGTCGACACAGATTTCAAGAGATTTAAAACACCTACAGGAAACACCAAGAAATCTTTCCTTCAAATATATTATGGAACACGGTCACACACATTAGATCATTGTGTAGAAGTCTTGACTAATTAATTAAGATTTACTATGAAAACAAAACCAAGAAAAACACTTGTTTTTGTTTTACTCTTCAATGCCGACATATTTTCATTTCTTGCATTGTGATAGCTTTCTAATACTCTATGTATAATTATAATAATTTCTTATGTAATATTGAAAGTCTTTTCTTTTCATGAAAGTCAAATTGAACCTAAAATTATAAAATTGATGTTTGAGAAAGAAAAGAAAAAAAAACATAATTTACTGTAAGTAGTTTGTTGAAAAGATATCTTATTTTTTTGCTTTTACAGAGATGCGAGTTCTCTGTTTTTTTTGCAGAATTCCACTTTTATTTAATCCAGAAAAAGCAGAAAATTGGCGGTCTCCCAGGTTGGATAATCCATTACATCTCTGTTTTATAAATGAAGACATTATGACATGCATTGTGGTTAATATTTACAAAATTAAATTCTTTTATTATTGGATCTTCCAGTTTTCTTTTAAACTATATCATTTATGATACCAATAAATATTTAAATAATAATAATAATAGTAAATAAAAAATTAAAAAATAATTGAAAATCATAGTTATGGGAGTCTTTAACTTGTTTTGGTTTGTTTTTTCACTCATTATTTTTTGAAGGTGAAACAATCTTTTTTTCTTAAGTATTTTTAAATTTAAATTTAATTATTATTGACTTGTTTATGACTTACATTATTATTATTTTCAATACATTAAAACAAGAGAGAAGAATGGGCTGGGCGGAGGTGAAAGAGGGATGGGGGAGAAGGATGTGGAAAAATGGGGACTTGGAGGGAAAGAGAGATGGATTGAGATAGGTAGAGATAGAACTTTTAATACAAAGATGTTGCACACACTTTTTAACCTCTTCTATTTTGTTTTTATGACCACAGGCAATGCCGGATAGACCTGCTAGTGATTTATATAAGATAAATTTAGAGTAGGGATTCCCAACCGGGGACAACAGAAGTTTTAAAAGCTTTTTATGGCCCCGGGTAGCCCTGCTAGTAGTAAAAAAAAAATAATAATTTAAAATCATAGTTATAGGAGTCTTTAATTTGTTTTTTGTTTTTTCACTCATTGAACATTATTTTTCTGAAAGTGAAAAAGCCTTTTTTCTTAAGTATTTTGAAACTTTAATTTAATTATTATGGTATTGTTTGGTCATTAAATTATTAGTTGAACAGATTTCCTTTTAATTAAAACCTATGTTAAACAGTTATGTTAAGACGTGAACTTCCGCAGGCAGACTATAACCATTTTGTTTTATAGATTTAACATTTTTCCATAAAATATTTAAATTAACAATAAATGGTGAAATAACAAAAACAATCGGTTTCCTTACTTACAAACAAGACGGCTTTGCTTATTCAGCAAGACAAACAATTTAATCTCAAAGAGAAAAACTTGGTGCCATTTTGAAATCCATCAATTTTAGTCAAGATCAAGTGAAAAATCAAACTTAAAAAAGATAACACTATATTAATACGTCCTTCTAAATGTCCAACCAAATGACGAATAAACAATGCAGTAGGTTACAGTTTTATATATTTTATTTGTTTTTATTTTTTCAAAGGCCGATATCACATATTTGTCTACATATAAAGCATACGTGGATACTTTACTATAAAATGTATTTTGAACCTTACATGGACCGACTACAAATCCACGATAGAAAGAAATGGTTAAGACTCATATAGTTTTTTTAAACAACTGCACCAGTTTGAAACTAACATGAATTTCTACTGGATTTTTCACTTCATATCTAACTGAGGAAGGTGCTTCAAAATTTATCACTCCCTAATGGGGGAAAAAAGCAATAAAAACTATATATTAATGCATGTTTCTAAATGTTTAACCAAAAACTTTTAAAGGTTATCTCTTGTATAATAAAATCATTACTTTATAACTTTTTCTATTTATTTATTAAGATTGTCTTATATTTTATATGTCTTACAGGAATGATATACTGGTCTGATACAGTAGTTGATAAAATCCAGAGATCCAACCTTGATGGATCTCAAGTTGAGGACGTCATTTCCCATGGTCTAGACACTACAGATGGTTTAGCTGTTGACTATATTGGCGGCAAAATTTATTGGACTGAAAATGGAAACAATAGAATAGAAGTTGCGAATTTAGATGGCACGATGCGCAAAGTTTTGTTTTGGCAAAATCTTGATTCCCCTCGTGCCATTGTTCTTCATTATGAAGCTGGGTAAGTTACAATTTTTATTTTGTGTCATAAAGGCTATGCAGAGGCAAATGCATTGAATAATACTATCAATCACTAAAACATATTCCACTTTTATCATGGTAGAACGTTTCTGATTGGCCAATTCACTCAGCCAATCATTGCACACAAGTCGTTACAAAAACAACCATGTGTGACAAATCAAATGTTCACCATCTTTGTTTCGATGCAGTGTGGCGGAATTGATAATCTTGAGCCAGAATTGAGCGGTGGAGATGGCCCGGACTTACTTCATCCCCGCAGTAAGAGGGTCCGCCATTGCCTGGCTTGCAGATGGAAAGGGAAATAAGTTTTGGCTTACTAGTTTTCTAGTGAGGATTGAACTCGCAACCTCGAAGTAACAAATCTATTGGTTGCTGCACAATAATACGTGGATTCGCCTTGACGACAAATAGATTATGATTATGAAAATGATTGTTTTTTTCTGATTGGTTAAGCGGAATTAACTGAAGGAAAATCTGCTAATAAAAAGAGAAGAAAATCAGGAGAAGAGGGGTGTGTTAGTGTCGAGTGAGATTCTGCGGTGAGCCGAATTATTTTTCGTTGATTGGAGCTGAAAGTTACACAGAGGGTTTTTGTGCTTCTACAGGAATTGAACCGAACTGAGTTTTTTTTTTGTTTGTTTAACGTTTGGAGTCTAGTCATAGACTTCTGAATTCCCATCTTTCATATTCTTAATTCCTTTGAAAATTGAACTTAAAGTTTTAGAATTGACTAGAATAAGAAACTTTCATTTAAGTTCCATTACAAATAATATTCTTCTCTCAAATTAATATGTTAACAGAGTGTTGTTTTTTTTTTTGCCGTAGTACATGGAGTCCCAGATCATCTTTATAGTCACTTGTAATTTCAAATTCCTTTCTAAATTTCACTTGCAGTTTTTAAATTTTGCAGTTCTATTGAGTATTTCTACTTCTGTCACATTTTATCCAGTTTTGATTTAAAAAAAAAAAAAAAAAAAAATATTTCTTAGAAAATGTTTTGTTAATTTTTCAGTTCCATGTACTGGACAGATTGGGGTAATCAACCTCGTATCGAGCGTGCCGATATGGATGGCAAGAATCGTTTAACAATTATAGCAAATGACCTCGGATGGCCAAACGGTCTGACCATAGATAAAGAAACCAGACGTCTGATTTGGAATGATGCCACGACTGAGGTAAGCTTTTTGGATTTTTTGATTCAAAGCAATATTACTTCAGCATAGGCTTTAAACTATAGAAATTTAAATAGAATGGGAACAAGTTTTACATTAGAACATTTTTACTATTTATATTCCTAGTCCTTGGTGTTGAGGACCTTTCTTTTTTTGTTTTTTTTTTCTTGTTTTTTGTCACTGTTTAATATGATTTTCTTGAAATTATTGGTTAGTTTTTCACAAAATTGTATATGAAGGTATATGACCATGCATACAGAAAACAGACTGAGTGAAAATAGCGCCGAAAATAGAAATTTGTTTTTATCAAATATCTAAAACAAAAAAATTTTAATTCATGAATTTTTTTTTTCTTCAAATTTACCTTAATTTATTAATGGTATATTTAAAAATGAAAATATCATCAATAATTATTTGATTCAAATACTGAGCATCACAGGAAAACTCCCAACCTTGAGATGAACACCTAAATTGGCAAAAAATTGCAAGTTTTCGTAAATATCAAAATATTCTTTAATTCCCTTTCTCTTCAGAGTGTTGTAAATGACCTCCAAATGGTAAAAATAAGATGCAATTGTTTGCAAATACCTAAAAATTAATTCATTACTTTTTGCTTAAAATCAGGGAAATGTATTGGACATGCTTATACATTTATAATGTTTATACATTTTATATTTGAGGACTTTAAATTTTTGAATATACAGAAATATTGTTAAGAATATCTAAGTACAGTGTCACATCACCCACGGTCAGTCATCCAAAATGTGTCCCACATTGATGTCGATGGCTCAAAGCCGCATGGTAGACCACTTAAGACATAGAGGGGATCGGTTGATGATTACCTGAGGTGCTTATTGTGATACATACGAAATATGCCAGTGCAAAATAAATTAACAGGAAAACTTATGGATATACTTATGAGTGAAAAATATTAGTGTACACCAAAAATTACGAATAATTATCGAGTGGATTTTTAATAAAAAATAAAATTAATTTACTATTCGTAGTCTACGAATTCTGAACGACATTCACGTCAAGCCAGCGCGCCGTAGAAGATTATTTCCCTTCTAATATGAAGACGCCACGCAGTCTTGTCATCCGGAGTTTGTTCACTCCTAATAGTAAATTAATTTTATTTTTTATTAAAATTCTACTCGCTTATTTTTCGTAATTTTTGGTGTACACTAATATTTTTCACTCATAAGTAAGTATATCCATAATTTTTCCTGTTAATTTATTTTTAACTGCCATATTTCGCATGTATCACAATATAAATAAGCACTGTACCTGATCCTGGCAGGCGGCGCAAACAAAATGGCAATACATAAGAAGTTGGAAGTCATTCACGAAACGCCTAACCTCATCATGAGACAAGATGAAAAATGAAAATAATGATAATAGTGAGACCCCCCCCCCCCCCCCCAAAAAAAATGCCTGACTCGCTCCTCGTTTGTCACTGCCTTAAAGTCATTTGAAGTATGGGGAGTTGCTCTATCCTGATGAAATCACTCTTCATCTTTCACAACACCTCTTTCTTCATCTGACCTAAACTAGGTAGTACTCAGTATCAGTATTGATTAACGCAGAGGTGACCATTTAAAGCATGGAGTTGAACAGCAATAAAACAAAACCTGTTGGATATTCATGGCTGAAACTTGGTGGACAAGTCAGGGATAGACTGAAGTTTATTTGTACCAAATATGGTTGCGTTACAGAAAGGGTTGTGAATTTTATTAACACTTTCATGAGTGGAATTTTTGGAGGGAGAGGAAGGTCACCTTATAGAAATAAGTTTATTAGCATTGGAGAATTCTATTTTTGCGATAATTAGGATTGTTGATACAAGATAAGTTTTTCAATGTATCTTCCTTCTTCTATTTATTTAACATCACTTTTCCCTTGTTCAGGGGTCAGACGTTTTCTGATATTACGCAAGCTCACTCTCCAGTTCTCACAGGTCAGCGGGTCAATTATCTCCAAATTCTACTCTGTATGGTCTTGTCTAATCACTTGCTTCTAAGTTTTCCTAAGCTGGTCAACCATCATGCGATTTAAGACATCCATACTTCTGCAACGGTTTATCCAGGAGGATGAATGCTCCACATGACCGTACCAGTATAACCGATTCATATGATGAAAAATATCCAAAGAAAACCGAATATCAAAATCTTTTTCTAAAATAGACAACCACCAATTTAAATAATGACCCAAATATTTTGATAACACTGTCCATTGATCCAAAATCACCTTTTCTTGAACATTTCTGATTTTGCTTTTTGCTAATCTTCAGGTGATCGAATGTTCTGATTTAAATGGGAACTTTCGAAAAGTCTTAGTTTCCAAACTCCTTCATCCATATGGATTGACTGTAGCTGGCAGATTTATCTTTTGGACTGATTGGCGTACAAGGTCTATTCATCGAGCAGATAAAATAACTGGTGAAGATGTTACCGTAATTCGCAGCAATATTCCTGGCCTCATGGATTTGCGTGCAGTTTTTATTGATAAAACTGGTAAGTTGAATTTCTGCATTTCATCAATTCAAATTGTTTGTCTCATCTTCTAATATATAAACTTATCTTTTCAGATTTTCAAAGTCAGACCCAAATAGTATTTAAGCTGACAAATGAAACTTTGCTTCTGACTAGCCCATTTTCATTTCTTATTGTTGTATAATGTTATTAACAATATAATAACTTACTTCAGTACAATTTATTTTTAAAAATTTACATATTCCAGCCCAGATAACTGATAATATGAAACCTTAAATTTTAAAAAACTTTTCTTAATTTGAATTCACATTGCCACTGAGACGTAAGGAGCTACTGTGGATTAGGGGCCATAAATTATAGGGGGCGTCCTAAGTGAGGAGTTGGGCAGCGAGATATTTGTTCATATTACGCTTAAATTAGCAATACCCACTGAACATAAAAAGGTTTGGATAATCAAATTTCAAGGTAGTTTTACTAAAATAGTCATATTTAAAAAAAAACAAAGCACTTTAAGTCCTCAAAATACCACCATTTTGTTCAGAAATGAATATTCTTTCACATGCATTAATAAATAATAATCTTCATCTTATATTTGAAGAGTTTTCAGCAAATGAAGTCATAAAAATGTTAACACCATTTTCAGTCAATTACGTCACTTTTTACCCCCCCCCCTCCCTCTTTTAAAAATGCTGTACCATTCGTGTAGGAGGAATTTCGTCATGAATTTGGAAAATAATCAGGAAAAATATCAATTTCAATTATTGTCTGGGTACAAAATTAATTGATTCATTATTTTTTTTGTAATCTTAAAAATAAAACTTCAACATAATGTGTATCGAACATTTTAAAATTATTTTTCATACCCCAACTAGTAAATAAATTAATCTTTTAACTTTTATTAAAATTATAATTCTATGTTGTTTTGTCTTTTGGTAGTAGTAATTTTGAATTAACCTATCCAAAAAAATATTGTCCCCTTTTGAGCGAAAGTCAACAACTTAACTAGAAGTTGCTGATATAGCAATTAATCAGAGCAGCAGGTAGTTTAAACAGTCAGCTTCGTAAATTTCGTTTACGGAGTTTAAAAAAAAAAAAAAAAGGACAAAAATACTTTGTGCTTTAAAAAGTAAATGCTGTTTGTGATTATTTTATAAAAAATACTTCAAGACATACTGGTTTTCAAATATACTCAACTTTCAAACTTTAATAATGATAAGTAATAAGTTGCCAATTAAAACATAAATGAATAAGATGCTACTTTTTTAGGCGATTACGTGTGAACACCTTAAGTCTTGGCCAAAAAAAGACAAAAAAATAATTTAGAATTTAGAGTGGAGGATCAGTTTTGCACATAAATTCAATGCAAAACGATCTCCCACTTCTCGCCCATTCTTATCCTTTAGTGCAATTTAAAAAATATTTTTTCAAGCTGAAAACATGATATAAAATTAATAATTACTCTACCACTAACTCTAGGTTTGAGTGACAAGTCCACCTCCTAAAAATTCCTTCTCTTGAATGTGTCGTACCATTAACCTTAAATTTGAGTGACAAGCCATCCCCTAAAAAGAACTCCCTTAACCGTGGCCTACGTAATATAGTAAACTAGTTTATTATTACGATGGCCACGCCTTAACCCCAAGTCCGAATGGCAACCTCCATCCAAAAGAAAACCCCTTCATTAACCTTATCACTAACCCTAAGTCCGAGTGGCAAGCCCCCCATCCTAATTAAAACCACACATAATTGTCTAAAAAAGAAAAGAAAAAGCAGACCCCCATAAAGAAAAACACATAGGATTTATTTCCCATAGAAAAAAAATTTATTAACTGCCTTAAAACGCTAGAATGGCTTGGAAATGGTAAATCATTTCACATTAAATTCACGCGAAACGAATCCCTCCACTCCAAATTCTAAAATAATTGTTTTTTTCTTTCCACCAAGTTTTCAGGGCGTTCACACATAATTGCCTCTAGCCCTATCACTAACACGAAGTCCGAGTGGCAAGCCCCCCCACCACCACCTCCACAAAGACCCTCTTAAAACTACACAATTATCTAAAAAAAGGTAAGAAAAAAGGAGACCCCCCCCCAAAAAAAAGCAAGAAAAATGCACAGATTTATCTCCCATAGAAAAAAAAATGGTTTAGTGCCCTAAAACGCTAGAATGGCCCTGAAATGGAGGATTATTTTACATTAAATTTATATTTTAAACTAATCCCCACTCTAAATTCTAGAATAATTGTTTTTATTTCTTTATTTCTGCCAAGTTTTTCAGGGTGTTCACATGTAATTGCCTAAAAAAGGTAGAATCTCATATTTTGGGGAGGCAAGGGGGCGATTGAGCGGAAGGTGTTAATCTACAATAATACCAAAGAAATCTTGCAATATATTCATTGTTAAATAGTCCTAGTATTAGATTCCAGTTTCTTGTACATAAAATGTATTACAATCTAACTTTGGGTTCTCTAACTTCTTTTTTTTTTTAATGGATACATGGTATTTTAAGTTATTGCAGCATATTCATGTGCATTTACTGCAGATTACTTGGAAACCATTAATTTCTGGAGATTTTCAGTGGTATATTCTGATTCCTTGTACAAAAATACATTTATATGGCAAATTTCATTGCTTAATCTTGTGTTTTAACAAAGATATCATTTTTACTGAAAAATTAGTATAAAAATGTGACAAAACGCATATGGTTTTAAAGAGGGAAAAATATTCAATCGTGTGAGGCACAAAAATAGTCATAACTTCCTTATTTTTAGTCAGATTTAAAAAATTTAAAAATATTCTTAGATCAAGCTATTTCTATATATGGCATTATTGAGATATTTTAAGCAATTAAAAATTTTTCATGTGTATTGCTACTTAAATTTCTGTATGTCTGTAGAAACAGGGAACAGGGAGGGAGTTCCAAAGGTTGGCAGCTTGAGAAAAGAAGCTGTTAGAGTAGAAATCCCTACGACATCTGGAGACATCCACTGTGAATGGATGGGATTTAACTGATTGTCGAGTTGGTCAGGTGTGATTATATCGAGGGGGGGGGGCACCAGAACAGCTAGTTCATCGGAACACATTCCATTGAAGTATTTGTAAAACAAGCACAGTCACCTAAGAATAAAAATCAGCAAGGGGATAACTCAATTTTACATTAAAGAATATAATAAGAGTTATCTACCTTACAACAAAATTTTATTTCTCTTTTTGTATAAGTTTATAAGTGTGCAGACAAATAAAATTTTAAATGACTTCATTGCATCCCTGGCAACACCGGACAGGCACGGCTAGTAACCTATATAAACAATTATAACTTTTTTTTTTTTAACTTATATTCATTCTAAACAAGATACACCGTGTCACTGAGACGTAAGGGGCTACTGTGAATTAGGAGCCAGATTTATAGGGCATCCTAAAAGGGGAGTTGTGAAGCGTGATGTTTGTTCATGTTACATTTAAATTTTTGCATGTTGACACAGTCGGGGAAACAGGGAGCAGGGAGGAAATTTCAAAGGCAAGCGGTTCGAGGAAAGAAGCTATTAGAGTAGAAAGCTTTCCAGCATCTGGGGACTTCTACGGTGAAGGGGTGTGATTTTGCTGATTGTTGGGTTAGTCGGTGGTATTTATGTTAAGGAGGTACAAGTTAAACAAGTTTGTCAGAGCACATTCCATTGAAGTACTGGTAAAACAAGCACAGGGATGCAACATTGTGGCGATGGGACAGGGGCTGGAGATTGGTAGACAGTGTAGGACCTATTAGATTAGAGGCGCTTTTTGGGAACCTGTCTAAGAGAGAGAGAGAGAGACTAATGGTTGGTGCACCAGCCCAGATGTTGCAACAATACTCCATGCATGGGTAAATGAGGTGTGAGAAGTTTTCTAGCATGATAGAGGAAGCCCACTTTCTTTGCAGCAGCCTTGGCAATGTCTTCTATGTATTTGTTCCAATTCATGTTACCTGTGAATGTTAGGCCGAGGAGTTGATATCAGTGATTAGTTAAAGATGGTCCGAGAGGTGAAGCATTTTTTGATAATCTGTCATTTCGGCTCCATTCAATTTCTGTTAAGATGTGAACTTCCTTTTCTCTAAAAAAAACAAGATTTCTTCATTGAATTTGGAGTTGAAATGTTGTCATTGTAACTATTTTCTTCCTTTGTCATCGGTAAGCTTATTTGTTTGCTAGAATATCCGCTATCTAAAACGGGCAGAATTATATCCCTTAACCGACTAACTAATCAACCAGCATTATTTACAGAATAGTAAAGATGAACCCACGACTCTTTCTCGCTCTCTTTCTTTCGTTCTCTTTCTCTCTCTCTCTCCTCATCAGAAAGAAAAGCATTGTTTTATTTTTCCAACATAAACGAATCTTTAAAACCTATTTTTTATTTTGTTCTTTATGATATTAATGACTATCCTAACTATCCCTATATATATATATATATATATATATATATATATATATATATATATATATATATTCTATCCCTGTTGATACATAATTGTGACAATAAAGAAGAACACTCACCGGCAGGAAAAAGAATGAGGTGCTTCGCATATCGTGTCTGCAGGCTAAAGAAGGGCTTTTCTTCATAAATGCAGGTTTTTGTGGTGGTGACTGATTTGCATATGTGGAGATCAGCTGATATAAATGAAGACGACAGCTGAGAAGTGATTTGGATTGGAGAGAGAAAGGCAGAGAGAAAGTGGGTTGCACAAAATTCGGTTGGAAATTGAATTACAGTCAAAACTTTTTTTTATTTTTTTTATTATTCTTTTATTTTTCTGGCACAGTTAGTTAACAATAATGTAATTACTTCCCCTTTATTATAACTCTTTAATACACCTCTTTGTCTCTACTCATAATTTTACTTCAGAAAAAGCTTGATAAAGCTTCTATAACTACAACCTTGTTTTCCTTACAATATTACTCATTACAATCTCTTCTAGACAAGTAAAAAATAAGGATATTCACAAATATTCTATGATTTTAATTTGTTTAATTCAACAGATCATCCTCCAAATCGTTGTGGCCCAAACAATGGGGGCTGCAGTCATCTGTGTTTACCAAATCCTCAAGGATACAGTTGTGCATGTCCCACGGGGTTGCTTCTTACCAACGATGGCAAAACGTGTCAATCTAGTAAGTGATAACTTTCGTTTTTCCACTTATCTATGAATGTGTTTTTTAAAGGTTTTACATTTTCCCTTTACACTGCAGATCCACAACTTCTACCCTAGTAATGAATAGCAATGCGAAGAAGATAGTTTGTAGTATTAAAAAAATTTAATGACGGCATATCACGAGTGGTGTTTAGTGAAGGTGTATAACGAGTGGTATTTAGTGAGGGCGTATAACGAGTGGTGTTTTATGTTTGAATCTGTCTTTGTTTTTTTTAGTGCCAAGTGTGTATTTACTTTTTGCAAGCCGCGGCAGCATCCGGAGAATTTCCCTTGATTCACATGATTACACTGATGTTTATATCCCTCTTCCCAGTGTGCACAATGCAATTGCGCTTGATTTTGACATTCAAGAGAGTAAAATCTATTACACTGATGTTACACTAGATGTAATTAGGTGAGTTTTATTACTTTTTTTTAGGCTTTTTAAAAAATATTTTGTATTTTTTTTGTGTGTGTGTGTGTGCAAACTTTTAATCATTTGTATCCCCCCTCCCCTGTTTACCTTTTAGGCAAGGTGTAGCAACTGAGTTTATCCAGAGTTCACCCCTTACCTGACAAGGACTAGTTTACTTATCTTCACCCAAATTTGTCCTTTTCAGAGCAGGGTGAGTAAACTCATGCTAAACATATAATTTCAAAAACAGTCACAGACGAGTTCATACATCAATTCTCGGCATTTCTTGGCTCATCTAAGCAAGAAATGAGTATACTTATTAACTCATACTACAGCTACTAGCTGTGTCTCTTCTGTCTCATACGTTACAAGAAGCATCAACGCACCATTTTGGGGGCAGGCAGTCATTCGTTTTTTTTTGTTTGTTTTTTTTTGTTGTTTTTTTTTTCATTTTTTGTTTCATTTTGCTTCTTTTTTTTTTCATTTTTTTTCATTTAGTTTTTTTATTCGTTGTTTTTCATTTTCTTTTTCATTTTTTTCTTTCATTTTATTTCTTTCATTTTATTTTGTTTGTTTATTTTGTTTCTTTATTCATTGTTTTCTTTTTTTCATTTTGTTGTTTTTTAAATTCATCTGAAAATGAAGCCTTTTCTAAAGAGAGAATTAATAGCATTTTAATTAATAAATAAAAAGTTTGACTGAATTGTAGCTATTTAGTAAACTTACTAAAACAAAAGCTCTGTAAATTGATGTGCATAATCACACTCATATTACCTTGTTTATCTTGTCACGTCGTATAATTGTATTGTACTTTCATCGCATAAACTTGTTGTACCTACCCGGTATTGCTAGGGAGTCTTTTTACTTTCATTTTTTTCTTTTTTTTATATATGTCATTTTAAAAAAATTTTTAATAGGATTGTGTAAGTTTAATTATTATATTATTTGGTCATCAAATTATTAATTGAAACAAATCTTTATAAAACTATAGCTAATTTTGTTATAAGATAATGTTGTTTTAATTTTTATTTATAAACTTATTGGATGTAAAAAAAACTGCCAAAATTTCAAATCTTTTAATACATCTGGATTTGCAAAGAATTTTAAAGTCTTTAAATGACTTTCTATTCGACAGTTTACATACTTTCAAATTCATTCAAAATTTCGAAGGGTCACAAAATAGTTCTTTTTTTTATTAACAAGTTTAAAATGGCTTACTTGCTTACATAAAAACCGAAAGGCATTCTGATAGATTTAATTTCGTAATTCAATTTTTTAAAATAGGATTTTAAAAATTGTTTTATATTACCCGATTTCATTTTTTATTTCAATAAATATTCAACTAATAGTAAATAAATAATAAAAAAATGTGTAAGTCATAGAGGAGAGAAATACACATGAGAAGTGGTCACACATTTTATTAATATAGAGATTATAAGCATATTTGCTCTTTCAACGTTAACATTATTCTACTGTGATATACATTTTGAATTTTAATGACTATAAATCTGAAGAAGATTGTTTTCTCTTAACAGGAGAGCTAGTTTAAATGGAAGTAACATGGAGGAAATCATTCATGAGGGCTTATCAACCACTGATGGGCTTGCTGTTGACTGGGTAGCCCGTAACATTTACTGGACCGATACTGGTAATTACATTTGAAACCATATTTATTAAATATAAACACTTTCTACAAGGTTTATTATCATATTCGTTTTAACGCTTGTTTTACATGCCGGCATTGGCTGAGATGAGTTAGTTTGAAAGCCGTCCAGGCTTTTAGAAATTGACTTCAAAACTAACCTATCTTTAGCCTGGTCATTATTTATCCCTCTTTCTCTCAAATCCATCCATATCACTTTTATCCATGTTTTCTTTGCCCTTCCTCTACAAACTGACCCTGCAACCTCAACTGTTCTACATCTACTAACCCGAGCACTTTCGTCCATTCTGTCAATGTGACCAAACCAACAAAGTCTCCTGTTCTGCACACATCTCCCTATACTGTCCAGATTTAATCTTCGTCTGAGCTCACCAGCAGTTCTAAGCCTCTCATTAAGACTCACATTTCACATCCATCATATCATTCTCATATAATTTCCCTCCATGCAACACAAATCCTTAACCATCACTGACCAGGTTTTACTTCTATACCTCATCGCACTGTGTATACATGCCTGATAGACTCTTCCCTTGATCAACAGCAGTAACGTTCTGCTGGTTAGGAATGGCAGAAGTTCCCTGAACTTACTCCATCCACTCTTAACTCTCGCTATCACACCAGTACAAGCTCCACCCTGTGCTCCAATGCTATCACCAAGCTAACAAAATTTCTGAACAACCTCAATAGCCTCGCCATCCAAATATACTTTCTCCATATCTGAGTTCTCATCTATCTCCATTGTCTTACACTTTTTGCACACAAACTGGTTACCATCTCTCAACCTACTTGTAATTACACAATAGGAATTTCTATTATTTTTTACCTATCAACCAAGGAAATATATGAATTTATCGTGGCCGATAAATTCACAGGAAAAATGTCACTAGTCTCAATTTTGGCTAGAAAAAAGTTACAATTAATTTAGTGGATGATAAAAAATCACAGTAAAATGAAGTCCACTTTTTGGCTCGTAAAGAAATTCAGGTAATTGACCAGAAATAATCAATGTAGACAGAAAAAAACGGTGGAGAGTAAGACGTGTTACGAACTTGTGATATATAAGTGAACCACAGGTTCAGAAAATAAAGAAAAAAGGAAAATATGGATCACCTCTCAGAATTAACTCAAAGAGATCAAAGGCACATGAGAATCAACAAAAACAGATACAAGATGGATTAATTTATAAATAAATATTTATTTTTAAAATAAGGATATGAAAATAATTACAAGAAAAAGAAAACATGATTTAACTGATGGGATGAGGTTATTTGGGAGGTGATGCAAAGAAATATGTAACAAAAAATTCAAACAAAGACATACATAACTTTTTCTACAGTGTATTCATGGGTTAGTATGATGGCCTTTCTTGATGTAACAATTCAAGGATATTAAAGTTTATATAACAGCTTTCAATAAGTTTCTTTTCAAGACGACAGGTTTTTCAGTTGAGTTTTGCTTGTAAATGATTAAATTCTCGTCTTGTCTTCTCATCCGCTGAGGCATATTATAGTATCAATATATTGTGTAAATAAATGTTCATTGCCTTTTACAGACCCTTTTCTTTTTAGTGACCATTCTGGCTGGCTGTCATCACAAAAACTAAAAAAAATTGTTTCTTTACGTGTCTACCTTCCTCCTCTCTGAGACGATTGTCACAAGATAGCTGTGCTGAGGAGAGAGTAATGGTTCACAGTGCTGTCGTCAGATCTTATTTGGATTGAAAAGCAAAATTGTAACAGAGGTGTTTAAAAAAAAAAAAAAAAAAAAAAATGGGCGGGGGTGATATTTTGTCAATGTTTGGAAATTTGAGAACATTATAAAGGGATTCGGTTTCTTGGTTTTAAAAAGAAAAGAATGTTGAGATTCCTACATTTTCCTTTTTAACTTTATATCTGTGTGTAATACTATGGACTGCCCCCCCCCCCCATTGCCAAGATGCCAGAGAATGTTAGGAAAATGAATCACGATAAAGGAAAACTAATCAGGAAGTGTAGATAGGCTGCCAAATTTATTGAGCTTCCCAGATTGAATGGTACCCTGGCCATTAGGTGTTAACTTTTGGGTGGCCAGAGGGCGATGAAGGGAGTGAGTTGAGAAGAAAAACGGATGTAGCTAGTTCCGGTGACCAGCTGAGAAAAAGACTGGACATCTAGGATTTCCGGTCAAAACTAGATATATTGAGGAGACGAAGCAGACAAGGATCAGTCAGAGTTTTGCTTAGATTAGATCGAATCGAGAAGACAAATAGATGACTTCGACCGAACAACAATGATGACCGTGACAATTTATCTCAGTTAATTCTCAGCTGATATACTAGAACTTAACCCAAAGATGGACGCTAGCGTCGGAGATCGACATGATTCTACATGAGTAGAACTTGTTAATGAGGTTGGGTTTGTTGGGTTGAGCCTGTCCCACGTGCAAACGTTAAAGGCATCTCACAGAAGCAGCAGATATGTTGGGGAAACGATGGACTCTTCAGTAGATCAAGCATAGAATTGAATACAAATTGGGAACCAATAATTATAAATAGTAGATTCAAAAATTGAGTAACTGTAAAATAAAATAATGATAGCAATTCTATAGTTGAATTTATCTCCTTCCCACTGCAGGAGATGTGACACAAGGTCGGAAAGTGGGATTTGAAACCAGTGTCCTAGTGGAAAGGAACTCTGTCCGAACAAAAATTGCCTGGGAAGCTCGCCAGCATTCTCTGGTAGCGGTGCCTCAGGCGATTAGCAATAAACTAACCCCTTCTCAAAAGGCGAGAAGGCAAAGCCTGGGAAGGTAGAACTGCACAGGATCATACCTTAGACCAACAAAGAGCAAGCTATCTGATTTTGGTAATGAATAGTAATACTACACATCTACACAAGGTTAGGATTAAGGCTCCCCAAATTCATATTAGAATTGGATATGTGGCGTAACAGTTAAGTGTTGGTCAACAATTAAGTGACAGTCTTCTGGAGGTTGAAGATTCAATCTTTACTGCAAGATATTGCTAAGAATAACATAACACTTCTAACCAGTCATGGTTGACTGAATAAGAATAATCTACCCCCTACCCACCCCCGTGGATCAAAGGGTTAAGTTCGAATTTCTTTTTCATCTGTCACACTTAAATTTATTTAAATATTAAAAAAAACTTTATCAAAATTGGTGTGTCGATCGTGACAATAGTGCCTAAAATTTGTGTTTGGTTGACCGTTGTTTTATTTGTTTTGTTTAAAACCCAGAAACTGTAATTAAATTTTTAAATTACATTTTGGATTTAAATTATTTGCGAAATGCTTGTGTTTTCCAGGTCGTGATGTAATTGAAGTTGCCAGAATTGACGGAACGAGTCGGCGCATTTTAGTTGCCGAAGATTTAGATGAACCTCGAGCAGTGGCTGTATTTCCAAAGAAAGGGTTTGTCAATTTGTTTTTGTCGTAAAGTGTCTGTAGGTCACTAAGTACAGTTACTAATAAATCTTGGATTACTACCGCTTTAGTGACTACCATTTTTATATACTCGAGTTTTCAGTAATCGAATAGATTCAAGTCTTATAAAAAAAAAACTATCAGGAAGACCCGACATTGCTCGGATTGAATGAGGATCACTACTATCTACTTTTCACTATGCTCATAACACCATATTACTCTATTGTTTTTACTTCCCCTCCTTTTCGCTCCCTAATATAATCGGAAGAAGCTGACATGTTGAAAAACTCTCTAAATTAATGTCTTATACATATGGTTTAAATTTCATCAAAATCAGATATGCATATTTGAAGTTTGCAAGAGGGTTTTGTCCCCATGGGTCACTTAGAGGTGGGGGCATGTAGATATTCATACATAGAGAGTAACGTAAAGATTCGGGACCACTTTCATTGTCTTTCCCAGAGAATTTTATATTAAAGAAGGTATCCACTTAGGAGTGCACTTAGAGATTCAGAAACACTTCCATTGTCTTCTCTGATAAATTTGACATAAGAATACACTTTTAGATTTTATGTAGATTCTCTAACCTTTCTTTCCATAGGGAACACATAAACATCATGCAAACACATACACACAGACATTGAATTTTATATATAAAAAAATATAATTGTTTATAATTAGTTATTAGACAATCCTCAAAATAAAGTTCTTTCACATTCTGTTGTCTTAGAATCTTATTAAAAACTGAGCTTTAGAGAAATATCTTCAATCTTATATATATAAAGTAAAGTTAGTTTTTCCACCATACTTTTGTGATCAATAGCTTTTTAACTACATAAGCTACATAAAAAAATCTATTTCGTCAGTCATATAAGGCAAATATTGGTCTGTGTTGTTAAAAATAAAAATTGTATTTTCAATCGATTTTAATATTTAATCCTGATCAATATTAACTGACAAATGTTATTTGTGTATAGAAAAATTTGGAATGTGAATTAGGGAAGAGACATTAAGGAAGGATTGTTCTTGTTTATATTCTTGTTGTTATGATGAAAATAAGTTAATTTCATTAAGTCCATATTTTCTGGTAAATCTAAATAAATTATAGTCTTTTAACAGTAACAAAATTAAAAAAATAACATTACTATGTATATGCATAAAATTGATCCTAAAGTAAATTCTGTCAAATTTCTACTCAATGATGCTAAATTTAAAAACTTATATTCTTTATAAAATATATAATTTATTGAATAAATGTAGAAAATTACATTAAAATTGGATAATTTTGGGTTTTTTTAAATTTTAAATTTAAAAATTTTTTTTTTATTAAAAACAAAATATTAAGAGAATGTTTTCTTTACAGAGTTATTTTTTAGTATTGAGAGACTATGGATAACTCTTGTATGGGTTCCTGCATGGGTAATCTATTATGAATTGGATAATATATAAAGTAAAGTTAGTTTTCCCCCATAATTTTGTGATCAAGCGTTTTTACTACAAGCTACATAAAAAAAATCTGTTTCCTCAGTCATATAAAGCAAATATTGGTCTGTGTTGTTGAAAACAAAAATTTATTTTCAATCAATTACAGCAATTCTTTTATTTTTACCTGATGAATATTTTATTTTTTTTATTAGTCATAAATAAAGGGAGGCAGATGGAGTTCTTACCCTCAGTCCTAATACCACTACCCAAATCATTGGGTACTAATTTAATACGAAATGCCTTCATTAAAAAAGAACATCTAACGGCTATATTTTTCGACCTGGAAAAGGTATACAAAACTATCTGGAGATATGGGATTAAAAAAGATCTAAAACTACTTGGAATGAAGAGTAACACCTATATTGATAAGTAATTTCTAAACGGATAGAAATTTTAAAGCACAAATAGGCAGCACTCTTTCAGAGACAAAGATACAGGAGATAGGCATGCCACAAGGAAGTATATTGTCCATTACCTTATTCAATATAAAAATTAATAATATTGTAAAAAGTTTTCAACCTGGTGTGGAAGGATCATTATATGGTATGACTTTTTAATTTGCCATGCATCCAAAAACATTGACATGACTGAATGACAACTACAAAAATGCCTGAATAAAATAAATCTATGGACAATTGAAAACAGTTTTAAAATATCCCGAAATAAAACCAAATGCATGCACTTCTGTCAATTATGGAAAATGCATTGCGATCCAGTTTTAAAACTAGAAAGAATAGAAACACCTGTGGTACAACAGCATAAATTTCTTGGGATCATCTTTGACTCAAAACTAACATTTATTCCCCACATAACACAACTAAGAATTAAATGCAACAAAGCCATTCGACTGATGAAAGTAGTGGCACACACTAACTGGGGTGCAGACAAATACACATTATTAAAATTATATCAAACATTTGTTCGATCCAAACTGGACTACTGCTGCTTCATCTATGGATTAACCCTAAAATCGTACCTAAAAACATTAGAAATTGTTCACCACCAAGGATTGTGACTGGCACTGGGAGCCTTCCAAAAATCTCCTTTAGAAAGTTTATATGTAGAAGCACATGAAGCTCTTCTAACCCTAAGTAGACAAAAACTAGTCTTACAATACTATATAAAGCTAAAATCATGGCCACTAAACCCAGCATACAATATCATATTCAAGTCAAATTACAAAGAACCATACCAAAGCAAAAAAAAATGCAATAAAACCTATTGGCCTCCAAATAGAATCAATAATCAAAGAAACCAACATCCCACTGAAAAATATACATGATACCACCCAACCAACAATACCACCGTGGGAAATGACACAAATAAAAGTAGACTTGAAAATGAATAAACTCAATAAAACTACCACACATCCTCTCATTTTCCAAGAAAAACTAAATAAAATCCTAGATTGTTATCCCAAATATACTGCTATATTTACAGGCGGATCTAAGGACAAGAGCACAACAGGATGTGCAGTTGTACATGAAAACCAAACTATCAAACAACATCTTCCTAAAGAAGCATTTATTTTCAGTGCAGAATCCAATGCCATAAATTTAGCACTCAATATTATCTCTCAGAATAAAAAGAAAAACTTCATTATTCTTTCCGACTCCGTATCAGTATTAAAAACTTGGAAAAATAGAAATCTGATCATCAAACTATTATGTAGAATAACATTATTGCTGAACACCAAAAAAATTATATTTTGTTGGATCCCAAGTCACATTGGAATCCGAGGAAATGATAAGGCTGACACAGCAGCCAAAACTGCCCCAAAATTTCACAACAAATTTAAATTTCCATACACAGACGTCAAGACAAACATCCATGCATATATCCGTAAGAAATGGCAATCTAGATGGAGTCTAGGAGAATGGAGGCAGTGCTATAGAAAGTCACAAAGGGAGGAAGTTATCCTCTCTCGACCTCTGTATTGGCCACACAAAAGCTATGAATTCATTTCTGCTTGAGCAAAAGGAGTCACTATGGTGTGCGACTTGTCAAGTGCCATACACAGTAAAACACTTTATGTTAGAATGTGTTGATTTTGCTCTCATGTGACGAAAACACTACAATGTTGATACTATAAAGAAACTATTTAAAGACATCAGAGTGGAAATCATGTCCTTTCTGAAAATGGTGGGTTTATATCCAAAAATCTAATATCTATAAGTTCAATAAACTAAAGTTCCTTAGGAAAAAATTAATCAATTGCAAACTGTTTACTCAAGAAATATACACATATAAAAGAAATTCATCCAAATCTGTTAAACATTTAAAAGTATTATAAACCTCAAGCATAAAATCCTTTTACCAATATAAATGGAGTCGGCATTAAATAACCCAAAAGAGTTCATATGTCGTAAAACAAAACTAATTTAATAATAATTTTTTTCGATCTTCACCAGTGAAAAAGAAGAGGGATTCGCTTTCTTTCTCTCCTTTCTTTCATTTCCTTTGTTTAAAAGGGGAAAAGAAAAAGAAAGTAATAAAGAGGGAGGGGAAGGAAGACAGAAAGAATGCTGCCTCTTGTGGTTTTAACCAACATTCAACTATGAGAGAGAGAATTTTATTTGGTGGCTCAATCTGTTAGTATGATGTAATTAGAGACAGAGTTCAAACCTCACCTGATCATTAGTATTTTTTCTTTCATTTTGTCCTAAAATATTTCAAATTACAATATTACACAGATTTTTTAACTTTTTTTTCTGTAATCTTTACTGAAATTATGATCCTGGGTGACACTGGATAGCCCTGCTATTTGATTATTAAATGAAAATATTTTGTGTTTGTAGTTATTCATTATGATTAGAAAATGTTTATTTTGTGTAAATTTAAACTAAGTATTAATTTGGTTTTTATTTCAGTTTTATGTTTTGGACTGACTGGGGGAAACCTCCCAAAATCGAACGCGCTTATTTGGATGGAACAAGTCGAAAAACTATTGTTTCCAGTAAATTAGGTAAATAACATTTTCTGATTGCTATTCCTTATTTACAGATGGCAGGAAATATTGATTAAGGCTGGGTTGGATACTGCAATTAATGAGGGAGGGGGGTATCTGAGCCTCTCCTGTCAGAGTCGAGAGGGAAGAGGGTGACGTCAAATCCAGGAGAGCGGTGAGGTTACCTCATCTTCCTGTTTCTCTCTTTCTCTCTCTTATATATATATATATATATATATATATATATATATATATATATATATATCGATTCCCTACGGGGATGAAACGCGGAAGCCTCTGTGTAGCTTAATTGCCATAAATATATTTTCATAACTTACTATATATATATATATATATATATATATATATATATCCGTATATAAATGCTCTATCTACTATATTCAGCTTCACCGTATCTCGATAGGATCTAATAATTTTTTATATTTGTATTATCTATATATAATATATATATATATATATATATATATATATATATATCAGTGAACCCCCGCTATTCGCAGACTCACCATTCGTGGTTTCACAAATTTGCGGATTTTCAGCATAAGCATTGACTTAACATTTTCTTCATGAATTCGATAAAATGATAATCATTAGTTAATGACAAAAAAAAACGCAATTAAAAACGCTAATTATTCCATAGGATTCATATTAAATGCGGCTCATACAAAAGCATTGGTATTCCAAATTTTTGCGAACTTTATAGGAAACTGAAATATCAAAACAAAAATCAACCAACTTGCAAGCAGAAAGGGCTAATCTATGCTAATTTGGTGCCTTTCGTGCAAAAAACACATGCTAATGTACAAAAACCTGATTTTTAGTGAACTTTAAGGTATCAAAATCTATTTGCGGATTTTCACTATTCGCGGGTGTGTCTGGAACGTAACCCCCATGAATAGCGGGGGCCTACTGTATATATATATACATACATATATCTTTATATCTCTTTATCTCTCTGTCATAATTTAGGTAAATAACATTTTCTGATTTCGATTCTTTATTTAAAGATGGCAGGAAAGATTAATTAAGGCCGTGTTGAATACTGGGTAGGGGATGATATCAGATCCGAGAGAGCAGTGAGGTGATTTCAGGTGGTACTTAAGACAATCACAGTTCATGGATTCCGGAAATACAATAAACAATGTGAACTAAGAGACGGTGCCATTGTTTCTTTGAATGCATTTTCAAATCGGCAAGCACATGCAGTTCTATTCAAAGATGGCAGATTAGAATAATCAAATTACTACTAGACCATCATTATCACACTCGTAATCAGAAAAGACCAAGTCAAAGCATGGTAGAAATTGTATTTCGCTATCCTTTACCTACAACAACTGTAACGAGAGACATGGTATTGATGAGATGGACAAATGTGTTGTTTAGTGTACCATAATTCAAGTGAACAAGTAAAAATAGTGAACGTTCTGAATGCAAAATATAAAATAGGGTGTGTTTTTTCTTTTTCTCTGTATAAATAAAACTCACCAGGGGTGGGATGGTGGTGGTAAATAATTGGAATCGTGTCAAAATAGTTTGAGAAAGAAGCATAGTTATTGTGGCTATATTGGACGGGTGTGTAAAAATAATGTTAAAAATGGAATTTTCCACATAAGGTTAAATTAAGTTGAAAATTCCATTAGAAGTTAAATGATTAGGGTACTTCTACAGAATTTTTTTTAACCTTAACTCTAACCTAAACCAAGAATAAACCTAAGTTTTAGGTTTAGTTTGGCGAAAGTCGGTTTGGTTCGGTTCAAATTCTGTAGAAACACCAAGATTAGAATTAGGGCTAGGTGTTAAGATATGACATCATAGACATGAAGTCTAAAATTACACATTGCGGATAAGCTGATCTCTCTCTCTCTCTGCAGAAAGATAAAGAAAGAGAAATATAAACTGTACAAGGAAAATAAAAACATCGAAAGCAATGTTAAACCTCAAATGATTGTATGCTGTTATTGGCTATTGTACAGTATAGTTAAACAAGAAAAAAAGGGGTGAAAAACAAACAGTCAACAAATAAGTTACCAAAGGCAATAAAAGTTACTTTTTTTATTTACCTGCATAATTTTTTTGCATTTTAAAGTCTCTGAAAGCGTTTTTATTTCAATGAAAGATTTTGTTCAAATCGTCTTACGTTATACTCAGAATCGAAAAATGATTAATTCCACTTTGGCGGACATCACCGAAGATTGAGTACTTTTGCTTTTCATCATTTTCTCCTTTCAATTCGGTAGGAAAGTAAATTTTATTGCATTTGGGACAGTTGTTGTATTTTTTTTTCATTTGTTTTTTTTTTGTTTTTTACCAAAAGACAAAAAAAAACATCAATCAAACTTCGGAGATGTCTTCCAAAGCGTCTATCCACCAGTTTTGATTCTATAACATAAGACGATTTGAACAAAATCCTTCATTGAAGTAAAAACGCTTTCAAAGACTTTAAAACACAAAAACATTATGCAGGTAGGTAGAAAAATAATTTTTATTGCCTTTCGTAACAGTTATTTTGTTGAATACTTTTTTTTTCACCACTTTTTTCTTGTTAACTATACTGCACAATCGCACTGTTATGAATACCTTTTACAACTGCTGTTATTAAAAAAAAAAAAAGAAAAAAGAAGACAACTGCAACAAGAAAGAAAGATCTACATTACTGTGACATCTAATACTGTTATGTGTCGTCTACCCAATAGGAATCCACCTGTTTATATGGTGAGCTGCTACCCAGATAGTCTGCTGAGATCAAAGAATAGGTTCACCGTAGTACTACAGTAATGAGTGATTTTAGAATCGTATTAGAATTGTAGTTATCAAAGGTAAATTTACTTCATGAAAATGACTGTTTTATGACGTTAGTTGGCATCAGGAATTTATCTGCCACAGCCATGGGTTGTCTGCGACAATGATATCTACTTTTCACCTGATCTTGTGAAAATGTATACAATTCCTACATGTGTCAGCTGTAACTACTACTACTACTACTACTGCTGATGATAGTGTATCCATAAATTGATGATTCCTGACCTTGCTGTTGGCTGGAGGAGTTGTCATGGGAAAATTCTAAGAAACCCTTAAAAAAAACAGGGTCCGAAATAGACCTGCTTTTATAGTCGTTCGATCTTGGATTCTAAAACTGTTAATTTAAAAAATTATTATATTTTGAGCTATGGTGATGCATACACTATTGAGCTACTACCACAACTTTATATAATATATATATATATATATATATATATATATATATATATATATATATATATATATTACATATAATAATCACGTATTGAGCGCTGTTCAAGTAAATACTGAAAATCTATACACTATATATTATATCACCTTATGTGTATACATGAAATGATAGTACATAGCTCCTCAAGTAGTTAAGCACTTTCATAAGAATTTATTTCACCAGCTGAAAAAATAAAGATGGAAAAATTAAAGCCTGGAAACATCCCAACACCTAACATACATGGATACATTATTAAATTAGTTAGAAAAATGGACAAACTAATACGCCGAATGCACTGGTGAGCACACTTCTTCCTTAATAAACATGAGCACCTAGATACAAAAGAATCCTACAGATTCAAAAGTCTAAAAATGCACCCACAATAGAACTTATGATTAACTCCAAAAATATCCTTTTAAATATAATTGAAGATTAGAGTTCCACAAACAACATAATAATTTTGAAAGTTAACCCATGGGAAAGAAATAACAACAGATCTGCTTGGTTAGTTAGTGAGACAAAACACCACATGGATATATAAAAACAAACAGTAACAAAAAATCTGTGCATTTAACCTGACGATTCCCTGCAGGGGTTAAACGCGGACGCCTCTGTATAACTTAATTGCCATAAATATATTTTCATACTTTATTATATATATATATATATATAATTAGATATCTTTTTATTTTGTTCCAGGTTATCCTAATGGCTTATCTATTGATTATGTGACCAAACATCTTTATTGGGTTGATGCCCAATTGGATAAAATAGAAATGTCCGATTTGAATGGGAAAAATAGGATTGAAATCATCCGCAATGTTCCACATCCTTTTGGTTTGTCTGTTGTAAGTATTTAAAGTTTTTGTTTTGTTTCCTTAATTAAAATTAACCCATTTTCACTGCATAATTAAATGTCATAGTCATTCCCATAATGATGTAAATTTATCCACCAAAAAATAAAATTCATATTTTCTGCTTTTAGAATATATTTTTCGTATCTCGTGGGTAAGGTTTTCATATTTATTAGACTATTACTTTGTGGATTGTGAAGTAATTAATTCTAGGTGCACGCTGACACAGGAGTATAGGGTGACTTTCCAAAATGCCACCTATGGAATCGTTAATAAAATTCACAATACTCTCTGCAATCCAACCATATTTGATACAAATAAACCGGTCTATGATTGATTTGCCCACCAAGTTTGTCCAACATTCAATGATGTGCAGCTCTGTGGTTGTTAAGACATTTTGGGCAGCCAAAAAAGAGGTGTTGTGAGAGGGTGAACTATGATTTCAACAGGATGGGGAAACTCCCCACATTTTAAATGACATGTTGGAATGGCAGTGGGGATACTTTAGTGATCGTCTCATCAGTAGATGTGATCCTGAATGGTTTTTACACCCACCGGACCATAGCCCCCAAATTTGTATCTGTAGGTTTATCTCAAAGATAATGTCTATCAAAACAATCCTCAGACTATTCCTGAAGTGAAGAGGGTCATCAGAGCCAAAATCAGGTCAGTGCCAAGAGGAGTGTGTCAGAGTTATTGACAATGTTGCAAGTTGTATCCAGGTGTGCTTATCATTGAATAACGATAAAACCTGTTGGACATTTATTACTGAAACTCGGTGGACAAGTCAGGTATGGACTGAAGTTTATTTGTACCAAATATGGTTTGTTTGCAGAGAGGCTTGTGAATTTTATTAATGATTCCATGGTAGCATTTTAGGAAAGGGTCACCATGTGTGTGTGGGTGTGGGTGTTATATACATACATCTTTAACATCATAGCCAAAACTATACTTTAGGAAAATAATTTTTTTAAATATGATAATCGGTAATCTCTAGTGGTCTATCCCCACAAACTTTTATCCTCCCTCTACATGTTTATTTTCTTTACCTTTCTTTTTCTTTTTCTTTCTACCACATGGTTTCATTTTATTTTCATTTATTTTTTATTTTATTTATTTTTATTTTTATTTAATTTTCCTTTCCATCACATGTTTCTAATTTATTTTATTCTGTCCACCACATGTTTTTAATTCAATTTTTTCTCCACATGCTTTTATTTATTTTTATTCTTCTGCCCACCTCATATTTCACCTCCTTCCTGTTTATTTACCACTTCACCCACTCCTCTCTCCTGCATCTTCCTCATTACCGGCTTTCTACTCTACCTTTGTTTTACTCCTCCACCTTCTCGTGTACCTAACCTACTACTAACCTATTGCCTCCCCCTCTTACTACCATTTTTCCTTCCCTGGATTTTTCTTCCTTCAATGTATAAACTGTCAAGTTCTGGGAAATAAAGCTCATTTTGCCAAACGAATAGGGTCGAACATTTCGACCGAAATATCTTAGTCAAGCTTTAATGATGTGTTTGTGTCTTTATTTCCACTAACATTTCCATAAACCAATTTTTGATATATATATCTGTCAAGTTAACTAATATGGTGAAAATTTAAAGCTATGAAACAATATAAACAATAACCACTGGCAGGAGAAAAGTAAAAGTCCCTTGCAATCATGTTAGTCTTCTTTAAATATTCACTATTGTAAAACTGGCTGTATTTTATTTGCTCACTCATGGGGCATAGATTAGAAAAGTGACTCAAATGATATTGTCGCCTGCTTATTATGGTACTCCCTGTTACATGTGCATCTCTCTAATATATCACTTATGGTATTTTCTGCTATACAAACAACAGTACCTTAATCTCCCTCTATGTTTTAAAGTGCCATGGCACACCTTAGTTGAACTAAACTCTGGAAGTGCAAACAGTTAGTTGTTATCAGTAGATACAATCTGTATATTTGAGAGACTTCTGGTTTCTACTAATAATTTTTTTCAATGTTGAATTCTTCTTTTTTACCATTATTTCTGAATTGATCCAGTTTATTCTTAAAATGTTCTCTATTAATATTTTTTAATAAATTACCTAATTAAGTTACAAATATCTGCGTCATTAAAAATGATTTTTAATTGTGTTCAATATCATCCTTGCCATTAAATTTAACTATTTAAAATTCTTTTTCATAGTTTAATGAGTTCATCTACTGGACGGATTGGAGAACGAAATCGATACATCGTGCAAATAAAATGACAGGATTAAATCGAATTGTGATCCAAGACGACATGGAGGGTTTAATGGCTATTAGTGTTGTGTCTCCGTTGAGGCAAACAGGTAAGCCTATTTTAATTTCTGAAACAATTTCATAAAATTAGATTAAAAAATGCATCTGACTTATTCAAACTGAATTAATCATTTCGGCACAATTTTAAACCAAAAAATTCTATAGCTTATCAAATTGGTCTTTATGCCTGTAATCTTTATCAACTAAATTCAAACATTTTTTGGTTGTCATATGTGCGTCCATGTAAGTTGGTTGCCATCCATCTCACCACAATTTTTTAAAGTTTTTTACTTGCATTTGAATCATTCACTCTTAAAGTGAATAGGTTGAAATTAAAATCATTTAATTACTAATTGAGATACCTATCGTGTTGTGAAAGTGGACACCTTATCAACGGATATTTACCAACTGGACAGACCCCAC
Source organism: Sepiola atlantica (assembly GCA_963556195.1). Taxonomy (NCBI): domain Eukaryota; kingdom Metazoa; phylum Mollusca; class Cephalopoda; order Sepiida; family Sepiolidae; genus Sepiola; species Sepiola atlantica. The sequence continues at coordinate 130,674,737 of OY744519.1, read as the reverse complement.
ATTTTTTTTACATACACACTCTCACCATCCATTACTTATTATTTTTTCAAATTTTGAAATTTCCATTGCAAACTTATCCATCTATGTAATTCCTCTGATGATAAGATTTTAATCTTTGAAAAGCCTTGGCTTAAGGAAAGAATAATAAACATGTTTTTACCGAGTACACCTTGCATTGAACAATCAAAGCCGAAATAGATTTGTCATTCGTACATGTTTAGCCCTCTTCTTTCATTTATCTTTATAATTGCTCTATCTCGTATATTGAGCTTAAACCATTTCACTATAGGTTCTATCTACTAAAAGTACATTTTTAGTTTCATATATATATATATATATATATATATATATATATATATATTTATTCACTTAGGGCTATTTTACAACATGATATTTAAGTTATACACACCTTTTCCTAGCTCTGCTCGTATAACGTATGGCGTTTAATAACTAAAATGAACCTCACGATACTTTTTTGGAACTGTATTTTCTATAACAATGTGAGTGTTGCTTTTTGTTTTTTGGGGGTTTTTTCTGATGTTTCTGGACACGATGTTTTGAACATCGCATGTATGAAAAATCCAGGATATCTATCTATGTTTGGTTGTTCATGTGTAGATGAAATGGACATAAAGTTGTAAGGATATTTTGAAAAGTTATTTTGAAAGGTGAATAAAGAAATGGTCATTGGAATCTAGCATTCTATTATATATATATATATATATATATAATCTAAATAAATATATCATATTACAATCAAAACGGGCTACTGTTATTTAAATTAATAATACAGCATAGAAATTTAAAATACTCTATATATACTAGAGACGAACAATCGAAGGACAGTTATTAGTCTAATTTGCATATCTGTTTTTAAATCACTTCATAATTAATTTTTGATATTTATTTCTAAGTTTATTGTACAATCTTATCTACATATGTGCAATAGTTTCATCAATATTAATAGTAATTCATTAAAATGATTTAATCAAAAATATAGATTGCTTAAAAAAAACTATTCGTAACATCGCTCGCGAGAATATTTACGGACTTGGCATAAGGGAGAAACAAAAAAGAAAGAAGAGCGTGGCTAGCTTGCTAATTATTGGTTATCTCTATCTCTCTCTGGCTGGCTAATGTGTTTCCCCTCTCTCCCTCTTCCCATTCCTCTATGACGCCGTATAATTATTTTTTTTAAATTAACATCTGATGCTGCTGTGATGCTGAGAACAGATACTACACTTTGATCTTAGCCAAAAGACCAAAGAATTATAATAAAATAATGTTATTATGGCTAGACAATTTTGAATAAATCAAAAAAAAAAATGATTTTATCTATTATTGTATTATCTTTTAATGTGATAGTCAGTGTAGTATCGGTTCTGTTGTCATAAGATCGTCCTCCCAGGAATTATCTCCTCCCTTTTTTAAGGGGGTGGGGATAATCCTCCAAGGGATTACATCCTCCTTTAGAGGAGGGTTAATGTAGTATCTGTTCTGTTGTCATGAAACCATCTTCCAGGTACTCTCTCTTCCTTTTTATAGGGGGAGGGTGATTGTATAGTATTATTTCTGTTGTTCCATTCTCCTTTTATGGGGAAGATCCTTCCAGGTTATTCCTCCTCTATTTTGGAGGGGGTATTGAGGTATATGTTCTATTGTAATGGTAAGATCCTACCAGGCATTACCTCCTCTTTTGAGGGTCAGTGTATGTAGTTCGTTCATCATGACATCCTCTCAACCTAGCAAAAATATGTGAGTAGAGGGAGCATATATTTGCTAGTATATATATATAATATATATATATATATATATAATATATATATAATATTTCAATTATCTTCATACACCGAGGGAGGGTTCATTACGCTATTATACATTCATCATAAAATAGACACTTACTTTATAGCCAGTGTAACTGAAATCGATTTAGCATGCAGAACCTCATTTCCACAAAAATTAGGTATTTCAATTACACCTGCTATAAAAGACAATGTCTATAATAGAAAAGTGACCTCTTCCCCCACACTCCATTTATTTAAAAGAAATGATTTTAAAAAAACAACTTTTCTCTTTGATAATTGTGCTCAAAATATGGTAATCGATGACAATCTGCAGTTTTTAGAAAAAACTTTTTTGAAATCGCTAAAAACGCTGTGACTTTTATTCTGAAGCCCCCCTTAAAAAATCTACGGTCAATCCGTATTCTTCTCTACAATGATAATAAAATTTTAAAAAAGGAACATGATATTTCTGATTTATTTTTTTAAATAAATACAAAAAAAATAAAATCATTGCAATTGGATCTTTTTTTTGTTGTTAGGTACGAATCAGTGTGCAATACGAAATGGTGGTTGCACGCATCTGTGTTTGGCCCGTCCGAATGGATACAAGTGCGCTTGTCCCACATATCCAGATTCTCGCCCCTGCCTCGTTGGTAAGTAAGTTTTGTTTTTTAACTCTTTGTTACGATTGAGATAAACCTCTATCGTATAGTCTTTCCTTTGCCATGACTACTAAGAGAAGAGGAGGGCGTATACGGATTAACAGAGACTACAATGTGCTTCTCCCTTTCTCTTACTCCTCTCTCTCTCTTTTTCCCCCTCCCTTGAGACGAAAGGCAGCAGATGCTGGATGTAGAATTACACACTTTTGCCACTTGAATTAAAAGGTGCGGCCCCGAAAATGGATACTATAAAACAATAAGAGGAAAGTATAAAGAAAATACAAGGGGCCATTAGATAGACTATCCTAATTCACAAGCTAAACCACATGCTGGATTTAATCAGACGACAGTTGAAGAAAAGATTTTGAAGTGTTTGCCTTGAGAGAGAGAGACCTCTTTTCTATGAAAAGTTTAGACCTGCTTGCCAGTCGGAATTGAAAACGATTTTATCTCCCTTCGTCTACTACCACTGATACTAATACTTGTCCCAGAGTTTTTTAGTGACATTGATATCGAATTATCTCCACGATAAGTAAAGACGCCGCCGTCCTCTCTCTCTCTCTCTCTCTCTCTCTCTCTCTCTCTCTCTCTCTCTCCTCCACACACATTGGTCAAAGAACTATTTCCTTTTTATGAGACCCATCACATCCACTCACTTTTCAATGACACATCTGTCTCCTCTTCTCACATTTGGAGCATAACATTGAACAGTGAATAAACAAAGACTGTTGAACATTCATGACTTAAACTTGGTGGACAAGTCAGGCATAGACTGAAGTTTATTTGTACTAACTATAGTTGGATTATGAATTTTATTAACGATTTCATGGTTGTGTGTCATTTAATTTGGGTCATCTTGTATGTATTTTGTGTGTGTTTTGACTATATTATATGCCAATTACCAGGATTTGTCCAAGCAAGTGTTTCCAAAATCGACCTCCCTTAATATAGAAAATAATAGAAGCATTGATATTAGAATGAGGCAATAATTCTCACTGTTTGAGATTTAAAAAAAATATCTTTGAGAAATGCGTCATATTTTTGGTTACAGGCAGATGCCAAAATCTCCATTATAAAATTATTGGTAAAATTATTTTCAATTTTTTTTTTTTTTAAATTCAATGGAAAACCTTTATAAGCATTAATTTGACTTTTATTAAACTGTTTATTGTGATTGAAGTAAAAACAATTTTTTTCTGTTTATTCCAGTGCCACTTATTTCCGGTTCAGGTGACGATGATAATGATTTGTTTCCTAAAAAATCTGGCTCAAGCCGAGGTTCTCACCAGTCGAAAAGGTAATAGAAAAAAAAAGTGTTCATGATTTGATCATATTTTCCACATTTCAAAACTTTTTTAGAAATTTTATAAAATGTAAATTTTTTATTTTTAAAAAGACATTTTTTTTTTCAACTGACTGTGATATCTTTAGTTACAACAGTAAATTTTTAACATGTTTGAATATTCAGAGTTCAGTTGCATGAGGGGTGAAGTAGGAGGCAAATTTTCTACAGGGAAAATTTGCTTGTTGGGAGGAGGGGGGTCTATTTTTTTAATATATAATATTTGATGTTAAAATGAGTACTTTTTCGTTTATTACGCCTTGTTGCAATGAATTTGAATAAAATTATCCAGTAAGAACCTATATTGGGCTACTATTTCTTGTATTTCTTTTCTTTCCTTTACTTTTCACAATGGCCACATTTTTAACAATTGTTGTTTCATGGATGAACAGTTTATGCAATGGGTGAATGAATTGAATGAAGTTCAAAGTTCTCGTAGAGTTTGGGGTCAAGTACGTTTTACTGTCCTAAATTAATGAAAAGTTTAGTCAAGCTACTTCCCGTTTCCAATTTCAATCATTTATTTAATACTTTATTAAATAATTTGAAAAGAATAGGAAAAGAACTGAAAATTTTATTAACATTAAATTGAATTTCTTATTTTTTTAATTTTATTTTTTTTAATTTTGGGGAATTTTGAAAACTTTCCTTTTTTTTTAAATGTAATCCAACCAAATTTAGTATCTTTGGATCTTTATCGTCATAAGAATGCTGGTGCTAGAGTTACTTTTTCACATATGCTCCTTGTCATCTCATTAATTTATGATGCTAAAACCATTTAGTGTCTAGAACAGCTAATGTTGAATCTTATTCTTTGTAATCAGGAATTTTTAAAAAATGATCACAGGATTCTGGAACCTTGCTAAAATGTTGTCTGTATAAAATCCGTTTATACAAACTTTTAGTCTTTTTTTTTTTACTTTTTAAGTTTCCTAGAATAAATATTTTTCATTAGAATATTGCGTATCGATATTCCATTATTGTGGGACCAGTGTATTGATAACATTGTTAAAAAAATTTTTACTAATGGTTTTCATAGTTTAGCATAAATAACTTAGATTGTTTTGAGAAGATATGAATATTGGTAAGCCAACTTTCTCTGCACTTTCCCTTTCCAGTGTTTTCATGTTCAAACTTTTCCCATTTCTATCTAATTAAATTGAATTTATTACCTTAGAGTGAAACCGGTGAATTTTAATTTATTTATTGTAATGTTTCTTCTCCTGGGTTGGATTTTGTTAGCATAAAAAAATAATTTGGTGTTTTGGCTTTTTCCCCAGCCTTTTTTACATGTTAAAATTTTCCTTTTAAAAAAGTGCTTCGTTTATCAATTAAATTTGACAATATTTCTGCCGACTAGAGTCTGGGGAAGGAACGTGTTAACCAGTAAGTCGGAACTTTGCTGACACATACGGTCCAAGACCGGGTCCAGTTTGTCTCAGATTTTCAAGTGTTTTAATGTGAATGTGATTAATTATAATCGGAAAAATTTTTTTTTTTTTTTAGTTGTTTGAGTTGAGTTCCTGTTTATTCACCTCCCAACAAAGGCAAAGTTAGTTTTTAATATAGGTCAAATTCAGCTTCTCAAAAAGGGACACTCTGGATTGGAACAAAAATAAAAAATTGCTTCAGTCTAGAAGAATTCCTCCTTCACTGACCGAGGACAGAAAAGATGAAGGGTAGTATCAGAACAGAGAGTTGACCAATTTTTTTTGCTATTATAAAAAGCTGCCAGGAAGAACTGTGTGTCGGCGAATTTAAAACGTGTTTATTCCCCCCCCCCCCCCATTTCATACGTGATACTAAATTGATTTTAACGCCAATCGTTCAGCATGTCATAATCCTAAACAAAAATACAATTTTTGAGCTACTACATATCGTCTTTCCGATAAAATTACATGGATCGGGAAACCATGTGATTACCAGAAAATTCCATAGAATCTTGACTAAAAGTCTATTTCCCAAATTCTAACCATAATTGTTCCTATTTACTTGCCTCCCAATGAGAGCAAAATTAGACGCAAGGTCGGTTTTTAATGTGGGGAAAATCCAGCTTCCCGAAAAAAGAAACTCTGGATTGGAACAAAAATAAAAATTGTCCCAGTTAAAGACAGAATAAGCTAAGTGTAGCATCAGAACAGATACTACACTTTGTTCCTAGTAAAGTTGAGTTGTTTTCATTTTCCTTAAAATATTTATATTTTTCCATTTTTTTTTTTTTTTTTTTTTTTTTTTTTTGCATCAAAAGAATTGTAAATTCAACTTTTATTATGAGTAAATAAAATTTGTTATAAAAACGTAATTAATTCCAAAAATAGATCATTCATTGTTGGTGAATATGTAGCAGTTACATGAGTGAGATCTACTTTCTTTTGTATTTACACGCAATCGCTTGCGTAGTGATTAGTTTGTGGTTTGGTTGACTAAAACAGGCATGTTAAAACTCACATAGAAATACATCAGGCAATTCAAACACTTCTGCACATACTCAGTTTTCCTAATTTCCTTCCAGCCTTAGTTTGGTGCTAAAATAGATAGAACTCTTGAATTCAATTCTCTGTCTATAGTGTTGGGATTAAAATAATCCTGAAATAAAGTTCAATTCTCCCACGTGAGATATGTATAGGACGGAAGTCTGAAGAAGGAACACAAAACACAAGGGTGTAATTTGATATCAATTTAGTAAGAAAGAGAAAGTTGGATTGAGTATTTACAGTTTCAAAAAAGTTCATTTAGGCATTGGTAGATCATAGAGAGGGATGGAAGAGAGGATGGTTTGAGGATGGTTTGAAGATGGTTGCGAAAACGTGGTTCGCGAGAACTTATCTGTTTTAGAGTTCTGGTAACGGCGGGAGATCATTCTCTGTGATGCCGTCGTGGGCTGTATCACTGAGAAGACCGGCCGTTGTGTAGTTGACTGGAGCGGAGTCGTTGCAAAAGAGCTGTATAGAGGAGGGAGGTCATTCTCTGTGATGCCGTCGTGGGCTGTATCACCGAGAAGACCGCTCGATGTATTGCTGACTTGAGCGGAGATGTCGAAAAGGACTTGTATAGAATTCAGTATCGGCGGGAGGTCATTCTTTGTGATGTCGTCGTGGGCTGTATCACCGAGAAGACCGCCCGATGTATTGCTGACTTGAGCGGAGATGTCGAAAAGGGCCGGGAAGCCGTATACAAGGGTTTTTAAGGGCTGGCTCACGTGACACCTATACTAAAAAGGGGTTGCAATGCCTGACAACCAATCCGTGAGGCCCTTAAGGGACATGGCAACAGCCAATCAGTGAGGGGGGCTTTAACAAATTCCAACACATTCCCGACTTGAGAGAATAATGCTATGAAAATTTCATAGCATTATATAAAGTACTTGGAAGTTCCAAAGGTTGAATGTCAGTTTTTCATGTGATTTTAAATGGGACCCACTTAAGGGTTTGTTTTTTTGTTTTTTTTACAATTTAAAAAACAGGGGATTTACTTTGTTTTTAAAGGTAACACGCCGAAATCACCCGTTCTTTTTTTTTTTAGCAAGGACGTATTTTTTGTCTGCCCATGCGTTTTTTTTTTTTTAAATGGTGAGAGACGTAACACGTTTCTTTTTTTAGAAATAATTTACGTGTTTTTTTTTTTTTCAAGGAGATATCTTTCTCTCTTGTCTTTAAAAAAAGATGTGAGTTAGATTTTTCTGTAGAAGAGATATTTTTTTAAATTTTAATTAAAGAAGAAACGTGTTTTGTTTTTTTTTCAAGGAGATATCTTTCTCTCTTTTTTTTTTTTGTTCCCTTCTGCAAACTAATCGCCTATATATCGTCACGTTTTCGCAAAATGTTGGGATTAAAATAATCCTGAAATAAAGTTCAATTCGTCCACGTGAGAATGGGGTAACCATGTGCAGATAAAATCATCAAAGATATGTATAGGACGGAAGTCTGAAGAAGGAACACAAAACACAAGGGTGTAATTTGATATCAATTTAGTAAGAAAGAGAAAGTTGGATTGAGTATTTACAGTTTCAAAAAAGTTCATTTAGGCATTGGTAGATCATAGAGAGGGATGGAAGAGAGAATGGTTGCGAAAATGTGGTTCGCGAGAACTTATCTGTTTTAGAGTTCTGGTAACGGCGGGAGATCATTCTCTGTGATGCCGTCGTGGGCTGTATCACTGAGAAGACCGGCCGTTGTGTTGACTGGAGCGGAGTCGTTGCAAAAGAGCTGTATTAAGGAGGGAGGTCATTCTGTGATGCCGTCGTGGGCTGTATCACCGAGAAGACCGCCCGATGTATTGCTGACTTGAGCGGAGATGTCGAAAAGGATCTGTATAGAATTCGGTATCGGCGGGAGGTCATTCTCTGTGATGCCGTCGTGGGCTGTATCACCGAGAAGACCACCCGATGTATTGCTGACTTGAGTGGAGATGTCGAAAAGGGTTTTTAAGGGCTGGCTCACGTGACACCTATACTAAAAAGGGGTTGCAATGCCTGACAGCCAATCCGTGAGGCCCTTAAGGGACATGGCAACAGCCAATCAGTGAGAGGGGCTTTAACAAATTCCAACAATAGCTAAAGCCTGCCTGCCGAACCAACTTGCCTTACATTCTTCTGTTCCTGTGTTAATGAAACTGTTAAATAAAGTTGATTTAATTGTAGAGAAGATTATGGTATTTTATATGGAACTCTGGTGACCCTATTTTCTTCTTCATTCAAACCAGCTCAGTCAGATAAATACAGACAAAACGCTTCTACAAAATGGCTATCCTCAATGTCCGGCGAGCATCCCATAACATCAACCACTCTACAAATATTTTTTTTTCAAAGATATTTAATTTAGTCAATATTTAATGAAATTTCAAGAAAAAACATCCAATTATTAATTAATAAACAATGATAAATATACCCCTTCTGCTACCCAACAGCAATGACGGCGCTAGAGTTTCTTCAGATAATAACTAGAGAAATTCTATTAACACTCTCAAAATATTTGTCTCAGCATTTTAATTCTATCAACAAATTTTGTAAATTGATTAAGGAATCAATTAAAGATTTAATTTTACCATTTTGTGATCTTTTTTCTAACTGGATTACCAATAATGTTTAAAAAAGAATTCTTTATGCTAATAATGTCTTTAGATTACTGCATAATTTTTTTCCGAAAATAACGGTTTTATTTTTAATTGAAAGGGAAAATTGTAATATTTTCTTTGAATTAAAATTCAATATTTGTTTTTCAGATGCAACAAAAGTCAAATAAAAGCTGGTTTATGTCAGCCAAAAGATGGCACTGTGGCAGGTAAGATATTTATTTTATGCATCATAAAGTCGTTTTAATAATTATTAAAACGACTTCCTCAGAAATGAGTAAAGATTTTATTTTAAATTCTTGTACAAAACATAGCATAGACATGGGAAATAAAGGGAGGGGGGAGGAAACAGAAGAAAAAAAGACAAGGGGAGGGGTGTAAGTTACTTTTAAACTTAAAAAGTTGATAGGTAAAAATAGGATAAAAAATGGAAAAAAAAGATGGCAAACATCACCATTGATCAAAGATTCAATTCTACCATTTTGTGATCTTGATTGTTTTGCGGGTGATTTATAAGAATTAAGCAAGTAAAATACTAATTCATTGTCAATAAATATATTGATAAAAAAGATTTGTTTCAACTTTTTCTGAAGAAATATTATTTTAAACTTAGTGTTTGGAGGAGTTTTTATTATAACAAATCATGCAATTGCCACAGAAGAAGAAAAATGCATATAAATATGTTCCATTTAGAAACCAAGTTTTTGGATCTCTGATTTGTTGCATAAAATTGGTATTTATTTGCACCTTGCTTATTTTTTTTTGACTGTTTGGATTTTTTTCATAACACTTCTTCCTTTTGAAGTGATGGATGAATGGAATTTTGACTCTACTTATTTCTCCATCTGACAAACTTTTTGCGTTAACACATCGGCTCTGAAGATAAGAATTTGTTTTTTATAGTAAATTACCTACCATGGGAGGTGACGGTGGTCAAGTAACAACACGGACTGACGACCTGGGTGTGCCAAGTCCGAATCCAGTCGGTTCCATAATATCACTTTCACTTAGGGATGTTGGCAACCACTACGTGGTCTCTCCTGCAAGAATGCCGAGAACAGAATCAAGCCGGTCAACAAAGTTGTACCATGTTGATTCACACGAATTTACTTTACTTTAGTAAATTACCCAAACTTTTTGTTTACTATGCAGATTTTTTTAAACAATCGTAAACTACATAACTTTGTTTGAATATAAATTATTATAAAATGTTATAATAATTTTTAAAAAAATCTCTCTCCCTCATATATATATATATATATATATATTTTATTTTATATCTTATATTTTTTATATATTATCTTTTTATATATTATCTTTTATATTAATATTTTTTATTATTTTTTGATTTTAACATTTTGATTCTTAACGGTCCCAACCATGTGACTTTCCAAATTTTTAAATTTTAAATTTCTTTTTTTTCTTCTTATATCATTCTTTCCAAATATGATCTAAGGTTAAGATCGGATTCTAACTCTGCCTGATGAAATCTCAGTTTATAATAGCTGCTGATTGATAACATCGACATGCCAGTGTCGCAGATTTTGTACATGTCTGTAAATCAAAATAATCATATATTGAAGCTCTATTTGATATTGAGCACTTTTTATAAACCCGGTTGAAAATTCTTTGGATTACTAACCCTGTGGATGTTTTACCTGGATTATTATTATATATATATATATATATATATATATGTATGTATGTCTTCAATGTTTCACTAAAGTACTCTTATTTCTGATATGTTCCAATCTGCCATTTTTTGCAACTATAAGGTGACCCCCTTTTTCAAAAATGCAAATAAACTTCAATCTGACTGACTTTCTATCAAGTTTCACTTATTAATATCCAACAGTCTTTGTTTTATCGCCGTTCAGTGATAGGAGGTGTGATTCTGAATGGGTTTCACACTTACCGGACATTAACCCCCTCAGAATTTTATCTGGGGGGTAATCTTAAAGATAATATCTATCAAAGCAATCCCCAGACTATTCCTGAACTGAAGAAGGCCATCACAGCTCAAATCAGGGAAGTGCCAAGAGAGGAGTGTCCCAGAGTTATTGACATTTTTGCACGTTGTATCCAGGTATGCTTATTGAACGCCGATAAAACAAAGACTGTTGATCATTCATGACTAAAACTAGGTGAATAAGTCGGGCATACACTGAAGTTTATTTGTATCAGATATGGTTGGATTGCAGAAAGGATCGTGAATTTAATGCTTCCATGGGTGGCATTTTTTTTTGGGGGGGGGGCTTATTCTCTGGAAATGACTTTCAATATATGCTCCTAACTTGTGTTAAGTTCTCCTAAATGTTTAAGTTCTTAAAAAAATATAAAACTTTGTAATCTTTAATGTATACAACAATGACATTCATAATTAGCCAAATATAATTTCACCAAATGGCTCTACAGACAAGATCGTAGCAAGAAACACGAAACATAAATCAGATGGTTCGGTCGTTTTCAAAATGGAAGATGCTTCCAAAATAAACGCCTAATTTGGGCTCCCAAAATAAATAAAAAATATCTAAAGTCTATTTTAATGTTATAGAAGTCTTTTAATTTTTTGCAATTCTCGTGGATCTAAAATTTTAAATTAAAAAGTTACCTAAATAAATGCACAAATTTAATTGATTTTAATCGATATACGACTAAAACTCTCTGGGTTTTATTTGTGCTTGTAATGACTTTAAGTAGAAATAATTTTTCTTTTAGAAGATGTACTTTCAGAATTGAGAGACAGCCGTGTTAAAATATTCAAATTTATCTATATATATCTATATAATCGAGGTATGGTTTGTATCAACAGGGTAAAAATCCGGAGAATCTTTACTGTGTTTATATAATAGTGCTCAATAATAAATAGAGCTATTTATTTATATAGAAAAAAAAGTTTTATTTATACAAACATAGCATGGCTACACATCCAGAACCTGTTTCAGTCGTAGCTTTGATAAGCTCGACATCCTCAGGCCAAACTACTAAAACTCTGTATGGATCTGGTTATATTGTTTGTTTGTTTCATCCTGTGCACATTGGATGACACCATAAATGATGACAGCATCCATTAAAACAGATGGGTGATAATCATGCACAGTGGATGACATCACAAAATGATTATATCATTGATTAAATCAGTGAGAGAAGTTGGAAGAGATCCTTTGTTACGTTTTATCTAGATGACCTATGAACTGAAGGGTCACGTTCTGTCTACTGGAAGAACATCTAGATCCCTAAGGATCTAGTTCAACTTAAAATCAATTTCTTTTTCTTTCTTTAAGCCTTTTTTTGTTCTTTCTTTTTCAGAGTCCAGTCATTTCCCCACTTTTGTCATTCCTGGTGTACTTTTATCAGCCGTCATTATGGGCTTTATTTTTATCTTTTTTGTATGGAAAAGGTAAATGAAAATTTTCTGCATTTTCTCCAAGCATTTGTGTGCAAACCTGTCAACCTTTGATGATAAAACTGCTCGAGATTTGTGCGAGAGGCTAAAAAGATAAAACGTGATTCAATTCTTCAATAAATATTAAATTTAAAATCTCCATCTTTATGTAACACTACGAGAACCAATTCTTTGATCCCCGCAGATTATTCAGATGGCAGCTCATCACGTGGATAGCATGAGTCTCTCTTCTTTTTCATTGTTGTCCTGTCATGATGCGTGTTGACTAATAGCTACGGTTGTAAATTATGACAGCACAAAAGCATTTGGCTTTTTATTTTTTTCTCCACTATGCAGTATATATATATATATATACCTAATACCCCCAACCAATTCACTATAGGGAATAGAAACTACTGTTCTAAATACAGCCAATCTCTCTAAAAAAAGAGAAAGATCTAATCAGCTTACCCGCTATGTGTCACTACTGACATCCTGCTTGTAACCCAATAGTGTAAAAAAGATAACCAAAAAAATCATGATATCCGTATACATAGCCGTAACTTCTAACTTGACTTTTAATGGAAAATTCCATCTTTTTGTTTAAACTAACCTTACACGGAATTTTCTATTTCTAACCTTATTTTTAAATACCAATCATCTAATTTTGCTACACTATTTTTATTTCTCATTTAAAAAAATATACAACATAAGTTTCATTTATTTAATTTTTATTAAAGTAAATATAAATTCTTCAATAAATATTAATTAAATTTTTAATATCTATCTTCATGTAGCACTACAAGAACCAATTATTTGATTCCAGCAGATTATCCAGACACTGGCTCATCACGTGGGCAGCTTGAGTCTTGTTGATTTGATGACACATAGCAGCAGTTCGTTCTCTCTTTTTTATTGTTGCTCTGTCATGATGCGTGTGAATAGCAGCGGTTATAAATTATGACAGCACAAAATCATTTTGGATTTAGCAATCCTTTCTGGGTTTTCCTTTTCTGTTCCAGTATACATACATCATAGCCTAATTCACTCACCATATGAGTGGGAGAAGCTGCCTGCGTTCTCTCTAAATATTGTTGTGCAGATCTGCCAACTTTCGATAACAAAACTGCTCGAGATTTGTGCAAGAGGCTAAAAATATGAAACGTGATTCAATTCTTCAATAAATATTAAATTTAAAATCTTCATCTTTATGTAGCACTAAGAGAACCAATTCTTCGATCTCCGCAGATAATCCAGATGGCAACTCATCACGTAGACAGCACGAGTCTCGTTGCGTAGATGACACATAGCAGTAGTTTGTTCTCTTCTTTTCCTTCATTGTTGCTCTAACGTGATACATGTTGATTAATAGCAGCAGTTGTAAATTATGACAGCACAAAATCATTGATATTTAACTATGTTTCAGGGTTTTTCTTTTTCTTCTCCACTATGCACTATACATACATAATACCCCCAACTCATCCCTTTTAGGGGAATGGGAACAGCTTTTCTAAAGCATGACCACTCTCTTTTGCAGTCCAGAAAAAAATGGAAGACCTCATCAGCTGATCCACTGTGTCACTACCAACTTCCTGGTTATGATGCAATATCTTGACACATAGTTCTTAACTCTAACTTTCAGTAGCCTCGTAACTCCTGATTTCCTTATTTTGTCCTTTAGTCCTCACATTCCACGAGCGATGTTTCTGACAAAGGGGGAAGTATTGCTGTTTTCTGGGTTGGAATCTATCTACCTAACCCTTATCATTGGCTAGTTTTTTACCTTGAAGTAGTATTTTTATTTTTTAGCTCCTTACATCAAGTGGCTTCATGCCTGTCGGGAGCGATTTCTATTTTAAAAAAAAAAAAAAAAAATTGATTTCTAATGGAATTTTCCACTATAACCTTATGTGGAAAATACTGTGTTTAACATTATTTTTAAACACGTACATCTAAATGTTGCTACGACAATACTGGTTCGACAATACTGGTGTTATTGGATTTTTAGCTCTTATCATATCGCTTTTAAAGACATATTAAAAAAATAAATGATGAAAATAATTTACCAAAAAAAAAAAACGTTTAAATGTTGACTATTTTATTCAGTGAAACACTTTAGTTCCGGGTTAGGGTTTGCTTGGCATCAAATAACTTGAAATGTTTTTTGCTTTCAGACAACGGCGCCGATCTACCCCCGAATTCATTACACTTACATTTACCAATCCTTCCTATCAAAGAACCAGCACAGAAACCATCGATACTGAGCGGCAATCTCATGGGAGCAGTTCATGGCGATTGTTCCGCTTTGATCGGGCAGAGGTAAGTTTGGTTTTAAATAAAAGTAAGGATCAAATGAATTTCAGGCACCCCAAAACAAAGCGCATATGAAAGGGACAGATTCGGGTTGACACCGGTTGTTTTCAATTCCGGTTACTCGTGCACACACATTGAACTTGTAAGCAGACTGATAATACTAAAACCAATTTTTAATTAAAACTATTCTATGTTTATTTTTTGTTTTTTCATATTTATTTTAAGAAAAAGGAGGTATATTAAAAACCATCAGATTTTTTTCTGTAAGCAAAATGTATAAACAAATGAAATAACATTCAACAAGTACATCATTTTATTTACAAAAAGTATAAACAAATGAAATTGCACCCTTCACCAATTTTTGTCTTGTAAAACCTTTTTTTTTTAGTTAAAACTCTTCTAGATTAAATATAAATAGGGACATGATCTCTGCAATGTTTTTTTAAATATTTCTTTCGTTTATTTATTAAAAAGTTTTGTATAAAAATAATAAAAAGATTTGTAAATAAAATTATGCATTTTTAAAATGTTATTTCGTTTGTTTATACATTTTGCTTACAGAAAAAAATTTGTAAACTTATTGTTTTTAATTCTCTAAAGTTTACAAAATTTAAACCAATCATTTTACTTAAAAAAAAAAAAAAAGAAAGAAAAAAAAGACGCCCCCCGACATTAAAAACCGACCTTATGCCTAACTCCGCCGTCGTGGGTAGACAAGTAAATAAGGACACAATCTCTGCATGGAAAATACCTTTTCCAAAACTGTCCTTGACCTTTTTATAAGGAGCAAATTGTAGCATCTGTTCTAATACTACGCTTCATCTTTTTTCTTCTCGGGCAGTGAATCCTTCTAGACCGAGGCAATTAAAATTTTTGTTCCGATCCAGAGTGCCACTTTTGGGGAGCTGGATTTTCCCTACATTAAAAACCAACCTTGCGTCTCATCTACCCTAGTGGGGAGGCAAAAAGTTTATCACTTTTTTAAAAAATTAAAAATGTATCCTTTTTATAAATGTCTATGGTCGGTTTTTAATGTAGCTCCCCCAAAAAGAGGCATTCTAGTTGAGACAAAAATAAAAATTGCCTCACGCTAGAAGGATTTCTCCTTCACTGACCGAGAGTAGGAAAGATATTCAAAACGACGCAGAACTCTGCCCTTGTGAGGAGACAAGTAAATAGGGACATGATCTCTGCAATGTTTTTTCTTTAAATAAATACGAAAAAATAAACAATGCAGAATAGTTTTAATAAAAAAAAGGTTTTACGTGAAAAAATTGGCGAAGCGTGTGTGATTTTATTTGCTTATATTTTTTGTAAATAAAATTATGTATTAAATAGTATTTCATTTGTTTATACATATTGCTTACAGAGAAAAATTTCTGCAACATTTTTTTTTAATATACCCACTTTTTTCTTAAAAAAAAAATACAAAAAAAACAAACAACGCAGAATAGTTTTAATTAATAAAAAATAGTTTTTATCATTATCAGTCTGCTTACAAGTTCAATGTGCGTGCACGAGTAACCGGAAGTGAAAACAACCGGTGTCAACCCGAATCTGTCCCTTTTATATGTGCTTTGTTTTAGGGTGCCTGAAATCCATTTGATCCAAAAGTAGTTCATGAATAATAATAAAGAATCAAACTTGTAGACATTTTTCAAACATTCTAAGACATCAATTGCTTCCAGAGGTTTCGTAATTTAACATTACGTTTAATGAAACTGGTTGGTAGCAATAACTGAATACGCAATTGTCTTGTAAACTATAGCCCTCAGGACGTTTGGCTTTTGGTATAAATGCCTCCAAAATACAGCCAGGGCGATTCGTACACAGGGCATACAAAATCCAATAACACCAGTATTGTCGAACCACAACTATACGCACCACTAGCTACCTTCTAAAATTTTCCCAACTGTCTTTATTCACTTTATCATATTCGGTTTAACATCTGTTTTACATGCTGTGTTGGATGGCTTTTAGAAATTAACTTCTAAACTAACCTATCTCTGTACAGGTTTTTATTTATCCCTCTTTCTTTCAAATCCATTCTTATCACTTCATCCTATGTTTTCTTTGGCCTTCCCCTGCCAACTGACCTTGCTACTTCAACTGTTCTACATCTACTAACCTGAGGACTCTTATCCATTCTTTCAATTTGGGTAAACCAACAAAGTCTCCTGTTCTGCATAGAACTCCCTATACTGTCCAAATTTAATCTTCCTCTGAGGTCATCAGATTTAAGCCTGTCTTTAAGACTCACATTACACATCCATCATATTGACATCAGGTGTGAGTCAATGGACTAATATTCCTTTATGTATTGACCCCCATTCACACGTACAACTGTGTCACTTGAGGATTGACTTGCTTGGAAAAGTTTCATGTCCTTTCGACTCTGGAATAGCCATTTTCCTGATGCATAGATTTAATCTTCTTGTACCCGCACTCTTCTATGAATGCAGCACAGGTGTTGTTACTTGGCTCCACCTTTCATTTAAGCATGTTGAACCACGTAGCTATAGCACTCAAATCAACCATTCATCGAGGTTGTATTCTGATGCTACCAACATTGTGTCCACTGACAGGCCATACTTGTGTGACGTGTATGCGTGCGTTCACTGCACTGGCCGCAATCATCTCATACGTTGTGCCAGTCAAAAGTTGTTGTTCGATCTAGTTGGTGCTGCAACAAAGAATTCTCTTCCCAAGTAAAGCCATGAGTCCAGTTTATAACAAGTAACGGGTTTATTTGTTGGAGATTTACAAAAGATGATCGTGTTCTTAGGTTGAATGGCAGACTTGCAAAATGAGATCTTTTACCCCGGCGAAATTAATTATAAGTTTGATCAACACAGTCTTTTAGCTAAGAGCCCCAAATGGGCACATCTTGCCTGGATAGACACCCAGCTTCAACTGACTGCCAGCTCTCTCAGAAAACCCAACTTCCTGTCATGTCCAGAGATCCAGTCTCCTATCTCCTGGGTCCTTTCCTCCTGACTGGAAATCTTGGATTCCAGTGTTTCTCAACAGTCACCACCCAAGCACTGGCTACTTGAGATATCTACTGGTGATAACGGCCAGATAGTGTATACTCAAAGGGGTTTATCTGGAGTCTATCTAAGAACATTACTTTTGGTCTCCGCATGATTCCGCTTTTGTGAGGCACTTATTTAATTTCAAAGAAGAAATAAGATTCTGGGTGGCCCAATATAAAATCAAAGACATTTTAAAATTCCTCTGCCCCCCCCCCCTCCCCCTTTTTCATCTGTACCGTCTGCCATTCGCATGCACAACTAAAACATGCAGCCTACTGCATTTTTACACTCGGCGACAATTTTCTTATATTTCATTTGATGCTTTGGTCTAAATCCTAGCCTTTCCTGTTACATTGTTTGATATCCAATTGTCCATGCATATTGAGTCTGTCGGCAGATGCAGCTTTTTTTTTTCACCTTCCTCTGTTGACAAAATACATCTGTTACTGACACATCGACATCGTCTTTTGACCTTTTGACTTAGAGCAAAGTATAGTATATGCTCATCTTTTTTGTCCTCAGTCAATGAAGGAGAAATCCTTCTAGACTAAGGTAATTTTTATTTTTGTCCCAATCTAGAGTGCTCTTTTTGGGGAGCTGAATTTTCCCACATTAAAAACCGACTTTGTGTCTAACTTTACCCTCGCGGGGAAGCAAATAAATACATCCTAATAGGGGATGTCTCCAGCATATTATACAGGGACGAATAACTCAATGCTTATTCTCCTGAAAAATGAGAATTTTTCTAAAGAAGACACAT
Organism: Sepiola atlantica; assembly: GCA_963556195.1. NCBI lineage: Eukaryota > Metazoa > Mollusca > Cephalopoda > Sepiida > Sepiolidae > Sepiola > Sepiola atlantica. The sequence continues at coordinate 130,656,386 of OY744519.1, read as the reverse complement.
TGAGTTATCTGCCCTTACACAATCTTCTGGAATATATGGATAATAATGTTTATTTTAAGGTTAATTTTCATGGTAACCAGCTAACATTTGTTAAGTATTGTTTTTATTTAACCAATTTAACTGTAAACAATTTCAACCAATCGTTGTTGTTGCTATCTATTTGTATGTTGTTGTTTTTTATTCAGGATTGCTGCTTTTTTGTTTTTTTGTCAAGGTAAAAGTAAAAATTACATGGAAATACCTGGGAAAATTTAAAAAAATATATTTTAAGAATTTAGAGTAGAGCTTCACTTTAATATATAAACGTTAAATGATCACCTATTTCCTAACCAGAAAACGTTGATCATGACAGAACGAGTAACCATTTCTTTTATATTTCCAAAATGGCTCCCATTTAATCTTTTTTTTTTTTTTCAGAACTTTTAGTATATATATTTTTTTCTTTTTAATATTTTTAGCAGACCCCATCTACATCTGTATTTTTTCTATTTTTTCTGCAGAGAAAAAGTAGGATCTTTAAATAACATAAAAATATGATTAATTAACTGTCCAGGATGGCAATACGAGAAGAAAAGAAATCTTAAATATACTAGTAGTTCTGAAAAAATATTTGGCACTTCTGTCGTATATATGAAGCAGCTGCCGATTAAGAAATCGAAATTGAAGAGTTCCGGTTTTTTTTCTCCAAGTACCATTCATTCAGAATTCACCGGAAGTTGAATTTAGTATTTAGAAAATGGAGTTAAATGAGATTAATCTTCGAGACATTGGTAATTTAATGAACCAGCCGCAAAAGACAATAGATTTTTTACAGGCACACCGCCTGATTTCTTAGGGTTTGTATAAAGGCAAAGGTTTAGAGTTAGGGTTTAGGGTTAGAGTTTTTTATTTAAATTTTTTTTACTTCATATAATAAAGAAATTGTTAATTGTTACCCAAAAATAAATCAGTCTTGCATTTTTTTTTATGTTGTAAAAAAATCACTTCCGGTTGAATTACCTCCCTTTATTTTCAGTAGAAGGACAGAAAATCTGCTGCTTCATATATACGACAGAAGTGCCAAATATTTTTTATAAAAAAGGTGGCCATTTTGGAAATACGAATAATGGTTACTTGTTCTGTCCTATGCTGTAAAATGATCACCTCGTAAGTCTAAAGTATTTTTTTATATAATTCTCCCAGGTATTAACATGTAATCCCGCACAAAAGAAATAGAATCTCATTTTTATTTTTTCCATTGACAGCAAAGGGTAAAATTTGACCTTTTCTTTTTATATAAACTTAACATAATTCTTCTTAATTGCTTTTAGGAGCAGCTACTGATGTTGCCACAGACAGATGAGAAATTAAACAATTTAGACCAAGTTCAGTGCGACCGTTCAGATATGCCCGAAAACAATGCGCACAGTGCTTTAAAATCAGAAAAACAATGTCGGAAAGTTCTGCTGACACTACCCAAGAAAATTACAAACACCACAAAAACAAATTTTGATTTTAGTTCATCATGATGTGAAATCCGTTCAACAACAAGCGACAGTATTGAAGTGTGTAGCATCAGTGATATTGAACCTGCACACTCTTGTCATGAGTTTGCGTTTGACAAAAAAAATAAAGGCAAATAAAAAATCTGATTTTAAGATACCTCAGCCCCCTCCACCCATTCCATTGACCAGTGTCATTTTGAGATATCACTTTTTAATGTTTTAAAAGTTTCTCTTTGTATGAAATTTTAATTTTTAATCCCTTCCCCCCCATTTGTATATAAATCATGTCAAAATTGACTCCCCCGATGAGACTTGAAAAACGTTATAATTAATGCTGCCAGCGTTTTTGTTTTTTTCTCAAATTTAAATGTTTTTAAAATCTAAATTTGTATAAATTTAATTCATATTTTCCACCCTCACTTCACTCGCATGCCGAAATCACAAAAATGACACCCAAGATCTGTTCGAAAAATAAATAACATTCTTTTATGTGAAAAAGGAAATTTTCTGTAAATTAAAATTTTTATAGTAGATTCACACCCAAACAACCCCTAAAAAACTGCTGAAATATTAACATTTATCTCGAACACGATCTCTTTTCTTTTTTCTCATTTTTTTCCCCCCATTTTTATTTCGTTTTTTTTCCCCCCATTTTTATTTCGTTTTTTTTCCCCCCATTTTTATTTCGTTTTTTTTCCCCCCATTTTTATTTCGTTTTTTTCCCCCCATTTTAATTTCGCTTTTTTTTCTCATTTTTATTTCGTTTTTTTTTTTTTCCATTTTTATTTCATTTTTTTCTATTTTAATTCATTTTTTATTTCGTTTTTTTTCTATTTTTATTTTGTCGTTTTTTACCATTTGTCGTTTTTCATTTCATTTTTATTTCGTTTTTTTTTTTTTTACATTTTTATTTTCGTTTTTCTTTTTTTTTTCCTTTTTGTTTCGTTTTTTCCTTTTTCTTTTTTAATCATGTATTTTATGTATAATAGTATTTTCAGTGTTTATTTTGAAAGAAATTATGAGAAAAATGAATTTAATTAAAATAAAAATAAAAATCTAAATTTGTATTTCTTTAATGTTTCCTTGCACATTTTTATTTGGTGTTTGTTTACATTGCAATCACAGTTAACAACTTTAAATAAGATTCTAATTTAATATTATGCAGAATTATGTTGATAACTAGATTCATATTAACTTTAGAAGAATAAAAAAAAAATGACACACGGCACTATTATAAAACGCTTTATTCTTGCACAAAATCATTTAATTCAATTTAGTTTTTATTTATTAATTTAATTTTTTGACAATTTAATTTAATAAAAAAAATTTACCCGGGCTGTTGTCATGCTAGTTGTAGACGATTCAACATGGTTTCTTATTGTTGACACTTATTTTTATGTGATTTTCCAAACATTTCAACGTGTCCATTAAACTGAGTAATGCATTATGGCCATGAAGGAATTTTCTTTTTTAAACAAATATACAGAAAAATAAAATCAACAATTTTGGAAGAGTAAAAAACAATTTATTTGTTGAAAATAAAATCCTTCAAGATCATAATGCATCACTCAGTTGAATGGTCATGTTAAAATATTTGAAAAACTGTAAAAAGTGTCAAAAATAAGCAACCAGCTAGCATGATAACAGTGATGATAATTTTTCCTTATTAAATTAAACTTATATTTTGTCAATAAAACATTGAATTTTATGGTTTTATACAAGAATAAGGTGTTTTGAAATAGTGTTGATCGGCATATTTTAGAATTTCGCTTAAGTTAATATTAACCAACAATTATTCTAAGTTTGAGAGAAAACAAACTCGTTGTTTCTTTTAGTTGTTTTTTTATTAAGCATTTTCAAATTTCTTAGCTTTTCAAACGAAGTACTCTCCAGCCATCTTTACGAGCAATCAGCAAGAGCAGATAACTTGAGATACAATTAAATCTATACAGAATTATATTAAGAACATTTTAGAACCCAATACATGAACACACGAGAAAAGAAAATAATTTATTTAAAATTAAACGAGTGCAGATCTGCACAAGTTGAAAAACTTGTTCTTTGAAAATGTTTAATTTAAAAAATCAGGAAGATGATTCTATATCTCACTAATTGTGAGTTATTAAATGTTAAAAAAAAATTACTCAGTTTAAATAATAATTAACAACACAAGTTTGCATAACATAAAATTAGAATTTTAAATGTGTTAGCAGTGATTACCAGTTCAAGAAACACCTTTTTTCTTGTTTCTTTTTCTTTTCTCTATTTTTGGCCTTTTCTTTTCTTTTTTTTATCCTTTGCTCTTCTCTTGTTCTCTTTTCTTTTTTGTTCTCTTTTCTCTTTTTTGTCCTTTTTCACTTTTTTGTCCCTTTTGTCTTTTTTTTACCTTTTCTTTTCTCGTTTTCTTTTTTGCATAAAAAATAAATCTGAAGGTGGGATCTTCATTTTAAGCAAAATAAAATCTAAAGATAGAATTCTTTTCCCTCGATATTATAAAATAATGATTTAAATTTAGACGAAAACAAAACTTTATTTAATTCTTTTGATTTTGTTTATTTACGAATAATGGTAAAAATGGCACCGATTAAGAGGAAAGGTTTCTCTTGTGTAAGTTTGGAAAATTGTGCGTGAAGTGACTTTGGATTTCCATCCTTGATACGTGAATAAATAGTTGAAATTTCTCAAATCTAACGAGACTAAAAAGAAAAATGGTGGAAAATGTCACGCATCATTCATGATGTAGAGTACCAAATGACTTTTAAAACTGTGACTTTTTGTTTCATAAGTCTTCAATATTTCTTTCAAAATATGAATGAAACTTCGAAACAATAATTTTTATTCTTTACTGTAAATTTTGTCCTTTTTTGTAATTGTTATATTAAAAAAAAAATGACTTCACTTTATTTCTTGTCTTAATCAGTGGAATTTTAATTTGATTTGCCATTTGATAATTTAAGATCTTATTTTTCTGTCTTTATTGTAACTTTTAGCATGCTACATAAACACAAATTGTCTAGCAAGTCAAAAGTTTAGCATCATATTCGGTTTAACGTACGTTTTACATGCTGCATGTGTTGGACGGTTTTAAGAAATTGACTTCCAAACTAACCTATCTCTGCACAGATCTTTATTTATCCCTCTTTTGCTCAGGTCCATTTTAATCACTTTCTCACATGTTTTTCTTCGCCTTACCCTATGAACTGAACCTGCTACCTCAACTGTTCTACATCTACTAACCTAAGAATTCTCATTCAATCTTTCAACATGGCCATACCATCGAAGTCTACTCTTCTGCGCACATCTCCCTATACTGTCCAGATTTAATCTTCCTCTGAGGTCGTCAGAACTAAGCCGGCCTTTAAGACTCGCATTACACATCCATCATATCATTCTCATATCATTTCTCTCCATGCAATACATTCACCTAACCTTACTGGCCAGGTTTCACTTCTATACATCATCACATTGCATACACATGCTTGATAGAATCTTACCTTGGTCGACTGGTAATGTAGAAGTAAAAGTTGAAATAAAAAATGTTAAACGCGCACACACAAAAAAAAATAATGTCAGACTCACGAGTTGTACTGACAATTCTCAAAAACATGACAACGCCAATTCTCAAAGAATCCGACTCTAGAATTGTAAGTAACAATTCTTCAAAATACAACTCTTGTCAATCGAGTAAGAAAACGGCAATTCAATTTATTTTTCCTTTGCTCGCTTAACACTCAACGTATCGTAATGTTATCATCACACCTGGGGAGGAAAGTTTCTCCTCTTTTTATTTCAACTAGAATTCGCCCATGCAAAACAATGGTCATTTGCATAAGTGGACTCTTGTCCTTGCACAAAAATAACAAGATTGAATCTTGTAATCAGAACGCTCTGGGTTCAATCCCCGATGAATGACTCATGGCGCGACCTTCACTCTTTTACCTCATGGACCCACATGATGGCTGCTATAGGTAATCCTCTGCTGGTTAGTAGCGGCAGAAGTTCCCTGAACTTACTCCATCAACTCCATTACCTTTGCAATCACACTAGCACCTGCTCCATTCTGTGCTGCAATGGTAACAAAACTTCTCAACATTCTCAATAGCTTCACCTTGATATTCAGTCTAACATCCGTTTTACATGCTGGCATGCATTGGATGACTTTTAGAAAAGAAATATTGTTTTTCATAGCAAGTAGAATTTTTTTTTATTCTGCATATGAAAAACAATATATTATACAACCTGTTTGTTTTCAATCAATGTTGAAATAATAATTGTTTATGACTATTTTAATCTGCACAACATAAAATTATGTTCGATCATAGCCGGAAATAGTAGATGCTGTATGCACAAGATTATCCTGTGTACACAATCACTGTATACGCAGTCACTGAGTTTCTTTTGAGCATATCACGTGCATAATGAAACTTGCTATAACTTAGGGTTTTAATTTTTTTTTTTTTTTTTTTTTGCTAAAACATAGTTACTGTGTAAACAAATTATTTGGGAGTTAGGGTTAAATCACTGTTTACCCGCTAATCACTGCAGCAAAGTTAGACATGAGGTCAGTCTACCGAGAGAGGGGGTAGCTTTACCCTCGGAGAGTGCACTCTGGAAATGTCACTCTAAATGTATGTTAAATTAACATGCCAAATAGTCACTGTATATACAAGGATGCATATACAGCAATTGTTATTTTCCAAAATTTTTAGAAAAGGTATTTCAGGTAGTCATCGACAATAACTAACATAATCCAACTCATGGGTTCGACTTTGTAGTATTACCTTATTTAGAAATAGGTGAATGAAGAGTTATCTTCTCTTGTTGAATACTTGTCAAAATTGAGTCTTTCATTCTTAACATTCAAAAATTGTAAAATCTTAAATAAAAACAAACTATTTAATCAAAGTTGAAATAATAATTGTTTATACATAAAACATAAAATAGTTTTTGGTCATAGTTGGAAATACTAGCCACATGATTGGCAAGGATACAAACATGACTTTCGTCATTTGAACCTCGTCATGAACTCTAAGTCCAGAGTACTGATCGAGAATGTCAGGATTAGGGTTGAGATCTAAAATTTGACATCGCCTCATTCTACAGAAGGGTGGTCAAGAACCTAAATATACCTAAGCTGGAAAGAACAGGTTTGTTGGCCCTTGCTCTTAAAAATGAGTGTTTTATCTGAGAAGGATGCCACTTAATGATATCAGCCCGAAATATTTTAAGGCAGACGCCGCTTTATACTTTGCTCAAATAGAGCTTGATTTCCAAATCAGGTTAATTACTTCTCACTTAAAAAAAAATTAAATTTGACAATCCCCAAGTTACCCCAAGTTGTAGCGATGGAAGTAAGAGGCATAATAATTTCCTCACCAGTAGTGAAATCTTATACAGCACTAAAAGACAAACCCATTTTGAAAACGTCTACAGTAGAAGTTTTAACTTTTGCATGAGGATACTTTATGGGATAATAAACCCTCTCACTTTTTAAGAGGATGTTTTTGACAAACGGAAAAGAATTACTGTTTTCTGGGTTGGAATCTATCCATCTAACACTTATCATTGGCTAGATTTTGACCGTGAAATAGTTTTTTTGTTTTTTTTTTGCTTCTTACATTAAGTGGCTTCATGCCTTGTCTGGAGAGAATTCCATAAAAAAAAATTTTTTTTTAAATTGTACGTCACATTTTAATCCAACATCAGCCTTTGGTATACCAAACTATTTTACCAGGCATGTCTTAGGATGCAATGACTGAGAGATTAGCCGGAATAGCAGATAAAATTTCTGATTTGGCGACACCTAGCACTGCTTCGATATCAGATGTCTGGACCCAATAGCCAGATCCCCTGATCAAGTTCATGGAAGGTCAAAGGAAGCTAGAGGCCAGAATGGGCGAATTGTCCAGACAGCTAGAAAGGCTTAATGCATCCTCTCTCCCTAAAAAAAATAGAGGTCGCTCCCATTACCACTCAAAGGAGAGGAGCAGGAACTCCATATGTAACTAGAGCGACAGCATGAGAGAAGTCTGTCAATTACTTGCATTACAAAAATACATTTCCTTGTCAACAGCGGTACACAAATTTCAATAATCTCTACCACTGACAAGATTAATTGCCCAATAAACTTACTCTGTAGGACATAAATAAGTTTTTTATTAAAACATATGACGAGAGGTGCCTATCATTAAATTTAAGGGTAAGAGGCGTTTTTACCTACTTCTTTATCATAACAGTGATAGAGAAAACCATATTGAGTGCCAATTTTTGGACAAATATGACATTCTTGTGATTGACCCTGAGACTAATGTAAAGCTGCCCTCTGAGACCGGCACTGGAAAAATTAAGCTTAACAGAAGCCGAGTTTAGCTGGACTGAGCATTACCCACCCATAAAAAAGTAATTGGGTCTCCCACTACATTTAGCCCCAAAGGGTGGTGCCACATGGTGGGCATGTGATGATTATAGGGCACTCAACTCTTTAACTAAACCAGACTATTATCCTATTCTCCACATCCACGATACAACCATGATAATTCAAGATAAGACTATATTCATAAAATTAGGTCTTATCAAGGCCTACCACCAAATTCCAATAGAACGTGAAAACATTCCTAATATGGCTATAACCCTTAGTTTAACACTGCTCAGACAGTCCAAAGATTTATCAGTCACATATTTCATGGTCTCAATTTTGTCTATAATTATGTGGATGGCGTTATTATAGCCAGTTATTCTATGGAGGAACGCGTGCAACATGAAGAACTCGTGTTTTGGAAAAATTGGGTTGTAATCAACCCAGTAAAATGTGAATTCGGAAAATTGGAATTCATTTTCCTGGGTCACCACTAGTGTTGGGACGATTAATCGGAATCGGAAAAATGGGAACTTTTTGGGGTATCGGAATCAGAAAAATTTCAACCTAATTTCCAATTCCAAAAACGCTTCTTTTAATATATTTTTTAAAAACTTAATTTTCCATTGTTGGTACTAATGATAAATATTTATTGATTTTAAACTACCAGTAAAACTAAAATCCATAGATAATAATAACGAATTTAGGTAAAAATGGCACAAGAGGATTAATAGGAAAAATGGCACAAGTGAAAAATATAGATGAAAATCTCACAATGAGTTTATCAAAATCTTGGATAAAATACATAAATAGAAAACATTAAGAAGTTTGTCAAATTTAAAAGAAAATTATATTTATATTTAAAAATAAATGAGGACCCATAGCTAAATCACCCACTCACACCAGAAAATGAGATTCTACTTTTTTAGGGAATTATGTGTGAACACCTGAAAAACCTGGTGAAAAAACCATTATGTTAAAATTAAGAATAAGGGATCAGTTTAATGTAAAAGGATCATCCATTTCTGGGCCAGTATTTAACAAAATAGCGTTTTAAGAGCATATAACCATTTTTTTTTTTTTTTGAGGGGGTGTTATTGCGGAAGGGGGATTACAAAGAACCAACCCTCCATTAACCCTGCCACTAACCCTAAATCCAGCTGTAAAAAGGGGGAAAAACACCCCCCTTGTTAAAGGAAGCCAAAGTCCGAGTGGTACCCACTTAACCCTACTAGTAACCCTAAGCCCAGTTGGCAACAGCCCCTCCCTAAAAAACTCCTTTAACCATACCACTAATCTTTAGTTCAGATGATAACAGGACCCCCACCCTCACATGGTTACCTCTAACATTTAACACAACAGCAAAATAGAAACTTACATGTTTTGGGTTCAATATTGGACATAGGGGGCCTTATCCCCTATTTAAAACCATAGGTGAGGAAATCTCAACCCACCCCTCTAAAAATTAAACGGGTAAGTTTAAAAAATTTTTTTTTTTATAATATTAAAAGTTGTTGACGAATCGAGTGTACCATAAAAAATGTAATGTGTGTACCTGTGTTATGGGTGTAGGTTATTTTCAGCATAAAATTGTGAATAAAAAGCGTCTACTGTGTAAAATTCACATCCTAAACATTTCAGAATTGCTAGACGGAAGTAAGTGGTTTTCATGTCAGTTGTATTTTGCATAATTTCACTTAGTTACGAATGTACAATTACATTTTCATTAACCCAGTAAATGTAACAGTTTAATTTAATTTGGTGAGACATACATTTCAATATTTTCTTAAAATGTCTGACACTAGATGTGGGAGTTAGATGTGTCGATAATGTGGACACCACACCACATCATCTCCACAAGTTGTTTGTTAGAAATAACCATGAAAGCAGTATACTTTGTAATCTTCGAAGAGAAAACTTTTCTACCCCTTCTTTCTTTTCTCTTTGCGGTAATTTCATTTTTAAAATAAGTTACTTACTAGTTTATTTATTTTTTATTAAAAAAAGGTCCTGGTCGATTATATTCAATCGTTTATTAAAAAAATTTATATAACATTTTTTCAACGTACAACAAACTACTACAAATCAGCTTTGTTTTAAAAGAGAAATAAATCTTAAATTGCCTCACTATTTTCAATCAATTACGGGGTAAGCATTTGAGAAAAAATAGAAAGATCTACTCGTGTATAAGTGTATTTTTACTTTTACGAAAATATATGCACATATTACATGAGTTTTATGGTAATCCGAAAATTAAAAAATGAACAACAACTCCCTATAAGTATTTAAAAAGAATCAGAATCAGTAATTGTATCGGAATCGGGGAAAATATTGGAATCGTCCCATCACTAGTCACTGTTCTACTAGAATTTTCCCTTGCCATTTCTAAAGTAGAAGTTATGTCGCAATCCTGACACCTGATAACATGAGAAAGCAGAGACAGTTTGTAGTTATGATAAACTTTTATTTTAGAAGGATTTATCTTCCTCGCACAGCAGTAAGATGTGACACAAGGTCGGGAAAGTGGGATTTGAAAAGCCAGCACCCGAGAAGATGAGCACTCTGGCCTACAAAAAATGCCTGGGCAACCCTGTCGACATTCCCCGGTAGGGGCGCCTCAGGCAGTAAGCGATGAACTTACTCCACCCCAAAGAGGGGAGGCAAAGCCTGGGAGGGTGGACCTCCTAAAACTGCACAGGACAAACCCACAGACCGGCAGAATCAAGACCCGAAGGCCAAAACGATACCGATCTATAGGGTGTAGTATCCATCGGAACAGATACTACACTTTGATCTTAGCCAAAAGGCCAAGAAACTTTTATTTTAGATTTTTGCCCAACTGCATGCAGATTGTGAAAGAATTCATCAAAATTTTAACTAATGTTAGAAATTGTGACATCGTCCTGTCTAAGCCTGTATTAGCAGCTTTCACATTGTCTACATTGTCCGATGCAGTTGAATTGTCACATGTTGTTTCAGGTAAAGAATTGTACATAGTGGTCGGCACCTCCTCTATCGGTGTAATGGCAGCATTACAGCAGACCAAGGACTAGTGCCGGCTAATTTCATTCTTTTTCAAGAAACTCTCCCTATCTGAGACAACATACACCACCTTTAGATACAAACTCCTTGTAACTTATTCAGTTGTCCACCATTTTCGACATTTGTTGGAAGGGTGGACTTTCTACATATTGCATTTCAACCTTGTCATATATATATATTCATAATCTAACCTTGTGCTGCTTGCTCTTTTTTTTTTTTTTTCATTTTACTTCAGTGTCAAGTCTCACAAATCAAGAGGTCTCTTCCTGAGACTAACACTTGATCTCTACATAAGATATCTGAGTGTTCCATTAAAGTTCGCCTTCAACTGTCAAACGTTTAGTTAGTAAAGTGAAGAACATTAATTTTCCTCTCCTCAATTGACCAGTTAACTGTTATAGTATATTTTAGTTGGAGGGCCCAATTTCAGGTTTGTGGTTTAAATCGGGAAGAAAATCAGAATGACAAACTTACTTGGAAAGATAATATGTCTGGTCCAATTTGGCTGAAATAGAAATGTTACATAAGCAAAGAGGGATCACCATTCTTCCACAAAATAAATAATGGCTCCACAACTAAACAGATACAAGGTTTTATTCATGGGACCACAGGAGCAAAATAAAGCTAGTACAATGGGCTGAGTCTGTTAGATGAAGTGGTATTATCCCGGAGTTTGATAACCCTGAGTGGTTGAGATGAGTCAGGTGAGAACAGGAAAAGACGCGTCACGTCAACTATAAGAAAAATTACGGTTCGTATTTGCGCTAGAACGATTCATCGCATATAAATTTCGTTACACGCAGACGTGCCATACGTCCACACGGTGAAGAGGCAATGTTTACATGATCGTCAAGCCCAATTATAATCTCACTGCCGGTTATGTAGACCAATACAAAATAGTTTGCTCATGCAACTGCTACATAACCCCCTGCTTAGGCTTTTAGCCGATCAAACAAGAGAAACTTTATTAATAGTAGCAGCACATGAGAATACAATGAAAGTTCATGAAAATGCCAAAAATAGATTATATGACTGATAAACTTGAACAAGAATATGTTTGTTATGCTGCCAAAGGCAAAATGTCTCTTTTGCTGAAAAAGAAGCAAAAATGTAATATTCTGAGATGAAAAGAGAAAAATGTTCATTTGTTCAAAGGTGAAAAATGTTCTGTTATTGCAAAATGCACATGTTCATTTGCTGAAAAGTGAAAGAATTACAAATGTTTTCAAAATGGAAAAGGGTTCATTCAAAAAGAATATTTTACACATACAGGTGCAAAATTGTAGAAGGTGTAGTTAATTACTTCTGGAAATATAAAAATTCAGATGTACAAGTTTTTACAAAACTTTTAAGGCCAATGGACATGTCTACCAGAACGTGTAGTGGTAACGTGAGTGGGAAGACATAATTGGGATGTATCTGAAGATACTATATCAGTTGACTCAGACAATATTATGGTGGGGGGAACATGGGGTTCCAGAGTGTTGTTGTCTGAAAATGCTTGCTTCAGTCTGTCGACTGACACAATTCTTTTAGTTTCTCCAATATCCAGAGTATAACATTTTTTGTTACGATTTAGCACGAGACCAGAATAAGATGGTGTCAGTGGTAGTTTAACCGAGTTATTCCAAACAAAACGTGTGTCCATTATGAAATGTCTTTAGGTAAAGCTGTTTTGATGGCAAGTGTTCATCGGTGGTAAACTGCTGAAATAACATCTAAGTCTGTTAACACAAAGTTCCAAATCCATTACCATAGATTCTGAAGGAGTGAACATATGACTAGGTAGTGCCAGTGATGTACCGTAAAGCAGTTCAGCTGGTGAATAACCTAAACCTTCCTTCATAGCAGGCTTTTAATTGTCGATGAAAGCGCTCAATCATTCCTTGCAAGCTGAGTGGTAACTAGTAGTCCTAGTATGTTTAATACCAAGTATGTTGGATAACTCTTGGAATAAGCAGGATTCAAACTGTCTGCCACGATCACTGGTGATTGTTGCTGGGACACCATAACGCGAAATCCAACCTGCCACAAGATAGTGCTGATGGGTAGATGGGATAATGTGTCTGCAGCAGTGTTCTGTGAACCGGATATATGCTATATATCGCTGGAGAACTGGGAAATGAAGTCCAAATGTCTAGATTCCCAAGGAGAATATTTGTTCGGCTTAGCACGAACATAAATGGACGATGATCAGTATAAATGACAAAATGCCGACCTTCCAACGCATGGCAATAATGTTTAATAGTTAAGCAAATAGACAAGAGTTCACGGGAAGTGACTAATAGACAAGAGTTCATAGGAAGTGACTCATCGACAGAGACAAAAAAAAATGTGGGAGTGGTCAGTTTCCATTGTTCAGGACAGGTGACTCAGAAAAGAATACTGGACACGACATTTAGGAGTGACAACGTTTTACGACAGTTTGACGACAGTAAGGTAAGTTAGTTTTACGACAGTTTGATGACAGTAAGGTTTATGGCAAAAATTTAACGAGTTTGGGTTTCAGAGAGAAGCCGGGTAGTTAAGGATCGAACCTCCCCAGAGAGCGGATCGGACCGGGAAAACGATGAGATGAGCTGACGACTTGAGTAACGGCAATAGGGGTCTCGACAGTCCACGACGGTGTCACGCACACTCATAGTTCCAACTAAATTATACACAACGTATATGTGTTTGTGTTCTTTCTTGAGAGTTGTATTTCTTTTATTTAACTTGTGGACCAGTGCTGTGCCCTCGATGATTCGTCAGTGGATAGATGACTCGGCTAGACGATGAAGACAAAGAAGAAGGCCACGGACACACAACATTGGGGTTGACGGTCGTCGAGTGGGGCAACATGGTTCTACAACTGTACAACTTTCAGTAGTGGTCAATCTCCGAGAAAAATATGATAAAGGTTGAATCTGTTGCTGATGATGTTGCTGTAAGATTGCACCAACAGCTGAACTGGAAGCATCAACGACAATAGAAAATTCAGCATCAGGTATAGGATGTGATAGCAATGATGTATCTGCAAGCTTTTCTTTCGCCTCCTGAAAGGCTTTCAGCTGGCAGTTATCAAGTGAATTGGTTTCATCCTTCTTTTTGCTATTTTTCAACAGAAGAGTGAGTATGTCGCAATTGATGTAGTGAAGTTAGAGAATGTAGATCGAGCAGAGCTTTGACTTCAGGAAAGGGGTGAAATATCTTTTATGACATGACCCAAGAAAACAAGACTCGTGGCACCAAAAGTACACTTAACAGGGCTTGTTCTAACATGATAATGCTGCAAACGCTCAAAAAGAATGCGGAGATGTTTTAAATGTTCCTCCCATGAGGAGCTAGCTATAAGAATGTCATCTATATAGTTATACATGAAATCTAAGTCACGAACCACCTCGTCCATAAAACGTTGAAAAGTGCATTATGTAAGCTAAATGGCATAGTAAAAAATACAAAAGTAACAGAGGTCTTAGGAATATTCGCAGGATTAACAAGTATTTGGTGGTAAGCCTTAACAAGATCCAACTTTGAAAATATATCACAACCGTGCAAGGATGAAGCAAAATCTTGGATGTGGGAGATAGGGTAACGATCAGGAACAGTAGTAGAGTTCAGCTGACGGAAATCTCCTGTAGAATGTCAATCCCCAGAATGCTTCGGAACAATATGTAAAGGAGATGCCAAGTGCTAGATGAGGGTCGAATAATACCTAGCTGGAACATGTGATTAAATTCATGCCTGGCTGCCTTTAACTTCTCTGGAGAGAGGTGGCGAGAACGAGCAAAGATAGAAGCAGCGGTTTTTCAATGAAATGCATAGTACAATGAGCATGTTTGTTTATTTGAAAATTCAAGTTCATTAGGTCAGGAAAAGAATTCAACAACAAATCATAAGGGTTGTCAGTAAAAGTCATAAAAATTACAGGACTAGTAAGTTGTTCGGAAGCTTTTCTACTAGATAATGATAGGTTAGTGATAGAATCTGTCAGTCTGCGTCTATGCATGCCCACCATAAAGTCAAAGTGGTGCAAGAAATCAACACCTAAGATGGCGGTGGGGACGTCAGCAATAATAAAGATCCACGTGAAATCTCTGCGTAGTTGCAAGTCCAAGGATCGTGCAACTTGACCAAACGTGGGTAAAGAACAACTGTTAAAGTAGGAGGCTTTTCTTGGAAAAAGCTTAGAGGCCATATGCTACATGTCGCTTCAGTGTCGACTAACAAATGATACTGAGAAACGAATGAGTAGCTTATGGGGAGAAAGTGTCATGCTTATCTCTTCCTTCTCTTGTTTCTCTCATCCTGGGGGATATAACTTGTCCCGGAGCCCAGACAATCTCAAGGTCTCCTATTGAGGAACAAGATAGAGGGAACTATTTCGTGCCAGTACAGGATAATATACCATGTCATAACGGGGCCTATGATGACACGTTGGCCCAGCCTGAACTAAGGCGATCCAGTCAGGTACCAAAGCCTCCCAATCGATATCAAGATTGGCTGAAGTAGCCAAATTAAAAAAAAAAATAAGAAAACAATTTTAAATACTGGATAAAATTAGTGAGAAAATAAAGTAAAAAAAAAAAAACAAACAAGTAAAAGTAAAGTAAAATATTGAAGCTACTATTTTTTATTTCTTTCTGGCAAGGAAGAGTGTGTAAAGTCGAACAGAATGAAGGAAGAAAGCGACCACGTGTTTGCGCGTGTTGTCTTACCTGCTGGGATGATCGCGGGGAGGGCGGAAATTAAATTAATGGCGGCTGTGGTTTTTGTACGATTATTGAGCGATGACGTCAGGCCTCACGTGACTGTTTTTCTGACCACCGATTGGCTGATGATGAACACTTGGACAATAAAAGGAGTATGTTCAGAAGATCAAAGGAGTGTCTATCAACTGCATCAGTGTGATTAGACGTCCGACGTGCGTGTGTTAATCAACTGCCGTAGTTGCGTAGTTGCGAAACGAATACAAGCTATTTCGGCTAAATGGGGGAAAAAATTGACCTCAAATTAATACCAGAGTTTGATGGATCGAACCCGATAATTGACTGGGTGGAAAAGGTGGAATTACATTGCCTTTTGTCTGGCGTAAAAAACCTCGAACATGTTGTTCCTCTGCGCTTGTCCGGCGGCGCCTTTGCGGTGTATCAACAGCTCAGCCATGAAGGCAAACAGGACTACGAGAAAATCAAGGTGGCACTGTTCAAGGCGTTTGCGATTGACCCCACCACTGCTTGGGAGCAACTTGAGGCAAAGACCTTACGTCCGGGCGAAACGGTCGACGTGTACTTGGCAGAGCTGACGAAGTTGACAGTGTTGTTTGGTGGACTGCCTGAGCGGGCCTTAGCATGCAAATTCCTAGCTGGACTCCCGACAGGAGCGAAGCAACTACTACGAGCTAGCTCAAGTGCAGATTCGCTGCCCCTTAATGACCTAGTAGATCGGGCCAGGACTGTAATGAAGAATTACTCCGAAATGAGGGAACCAGTAAGTGCTGCTGCTCAGTCCACACCGAATGATAAGAAACCGTATCAAGGACCCGGTCCACATGGTGGAATCGTATGCTACAGATGCAATGGACAGGGCCACATCGCAAGGAACTGCCGGCAACAAGCAATGGCTGTTCGCTGCTACCGGTGTAAGGAAGCTGGCCATATAGCTCAAGACTGTCCGGGAAACGGAACCGGGGACAAGGTGTCAGCGTCGACCTCTTCCCCACGCAGAAATTAAATGAGACGCTGCCGATCATCCCGATATATATCAACGAAACACTGTGCTCAGCACTCCTCGATTCCGGGTGCTCCCGCACTATCGTATGTGCAGATCTCTGCCACATTTGGAGAAAGAAGAACGTCAGAGTGACTACCATCAGTGGAGAGACGCGCACATGTTGCGGCGTGGGCAATGTAACTATACGGACGAAAAATGGAAGCTCCGCTAACCTAGAGGCGCTGGTAGTGCTCGAAAAACCCCTGAGTTTTGACCTGCTCCTAGGATATGATGCCATCAGAGCCCTTGGTGGTGTCCATATAACGGTGACAGGGGCGGTACATTTTCAGGAGAAAGCCCCAGTGTGTGCTGCGCTAAGGATCGACTAACCAGACTTCAGCGTCGAATTTGACGAGCAAAAGAGGGTTTGGACTGCCTCATGGAAGTGGTCGAAAAACAGTGAACCAGCCAAACTGCAGAATGGAATAACTGAATACCATGTGCCCGACCACATGAGGCCCGCGTACGAAGAGGAACTTCGCAAATGGATCGAGGATGACTGGCTGATTCCCTACCCATACAAAAAACTTGGACCTCCTAAGGGTCTGATCCCATTAATGGCAGTCGCTCAGCACAACAAAGCCAAAGTCAGGCCGGTAATGGACTACCGAGAACTGAACTCGCATGTCGATGCGTTTACAGCTGATGCTGACGTGTGTGCTAGCAAACTACGAGAGTGGCGCCAGCTGGGTTCTAATGTGTCCCTGTTGGATCTGAGAAGGGCATATCTGCAGGTCCGAGTTAACGAGACAATGTGGCCGTTTCAGACGGTAGTGTTTGCCGGTAGGAGGTATTGCCTCACAAGACTGGGCTTTGGGCTGAACGTTGCGCCCCAAATAATGAAGACGATTGTCAATGCTGCATTGTCACAGGATAAGACCGTAAAAGAAGGGACATCAGCATACCTTGACGACATATACGTGGATGAAGACATTGTGCCGTCATCACGTGTGAGGGCCAAGCTAGCCGAACTTGGACTGATGTGTAAGGATCCAGAACGCTTGGAGGATGGCGCTCGTGTCTTAGGGTTGAGCGTTCAACAGGAGCGAGGGACCTTGAAGTGGGGGCGCGGAACTGCATTTCCTGAAGTGCCCCATGTCCTTACGAGGCGGGCTATATTTTCCCTGTGTGGAAAACTGGTGGGACACCTACCAGTAGGTGGATGGACTCGGGCTGCGACAGCCATCATGAAGAGGAGGGCGAGTGCAGTTACCAAAGGTTGGGATGACGAAACGGTGGACAATTTGTTGCGGCGCATGGTGAAGGAGACCATCACAAGAGTCGAGCAGGAGGACCCCGCTAAAGGAGATTGGTGCGTCCAGGGAGACAGGCTAAATGTGTGGGTGGATGCGAGCTCCCTCGCGATCGGGGCGCTATTGGAGATGAACGGGTCCGTGATTGAGGACGCCTGCTGGTTGCGACCAATGGATGATGCTGCTCACATCAACCTGACGGAGTTGGATGCGGTAATAAAAGGAATAAACTTGGCACTCCAGTGGAAAGTCAAAGAATTATGCATACACACAGATTCGCTGTGCGTATACCACTGGATACTTGACACACTAACAGGCAAAGCGAGAGTGCGCACCAAGGCGGCTACCGAAATGCTAATCAGACGAAGGTTGGAGACAATAAGGAAGTTGGTGGAAGAGTACGACCTATCGGTGAATGCGGTGCTTGTCACTTCAACCTGCAATCTTGCCGATAGACTTACCCGTGTGCCCCAGAGATGGTTCGACGCAATGAAGAAAGAAGCCGAACCAGGGTCTTTATGTGCTGCCTCTGTTGAGGAGACGGATAAAATCAAGAAGGTACACCATGACAGTGGACACCCCGGAGTGAGACGGACGTATTATTTCGTACGCTTAACCAACCCGTCAGTGTCCAAAAGCAAAGTAGAAGCAGTGGTCAAGGAATGCCAAATATGCCAGTCAATCGACCCTGCTCCCACCAAATGGCAGAAAGGTCGGCTGGAAGTCGACGAGAATTGGAGCCGACTGGGCATGGACATAACCCATTATGGTGGTCAGCACTTCCTCACACTGATCGATTGCGGACCAACGAGGTTTGCGATCTGGCGATTATTAACAAGACAGGACTCGGCTAGTGTCATCCGTCAATTAGAGTCCATATTTAACAAGTGGGGGCCACCTGAAGAGATTCTCACTGACAACGACACAGCCTTTTGCGGCGGAGAATTCAGGCGTTTTGTAGACGAGTGGGGGATCTGGCTTAGACACAGGTGTGCATATGTACCGAGTGGCAACGGTATAGCGGAGCGGTGCCACCGAAGTGTGAAGAGGATAGCAGCAAGGAAGCAATGTACGATTGCAGAGGCAGTATATAGGTACAATACAACACCAAAGGATGACGCGACTGCTGAAAGTGCACCTGCTAATGCGATACATTGCTATCGAGTGCGTGTTAAGGGCATTGACGCCTGCCTGCCTAATCAGAAGAGGACGTAAGGACGGTACAAGTTGGGGGACGCCGTTTGGGTAAGGCCTCCCAGTAACCGATGTACGACCAGTTTCAGAAGAGGACGGATCACCGGCATAATTAGTGAGCAGGCTGTGCTGGTTGATGGTACTCCACGGCATGTGAAGGATGTCCGGCCCGCCCTTGATACAAACCAAATATCGAACAGCGAAAGTGATGAATCATCCAATGATGAAATGTGGATCCGACCTATGCCCCATTGCCGTGATGACATGGCTGAGACCCTCAGCACAGATGGCGATAGTTCCAGCGCCACTTCTGAAAGCCCCAATGACGATGGAGCCCAGCTTGATGGAAGGACTGCTGGCAACGTTAATGGCGACAGATCTGTTACCCCTCCTGAGAGCTCTGATGAAGATGAAGAAGTCCAGCTAATCCCCCTCCGTAGGAGTGCCCGTAACAAACGACCGCGGCCGCAATGCCGCATGTGTGATCTTGAGACCAGAGGGGAGTGTAAAGTCGAACAGAATGAAGGAAGAAAGCGACCACGTGTTTGCGCGTGTTGTCTTACCTGCTGGGATGATCGCGGGGAGGGCGGAAATTAAATTAATGGCGGCTGTGGTTTTTTGTACGATTATTGAGCGATGACGTCAGGCCTCACGTGACTGTTTTTCTGACCACCGATTGGCTGATGATGAACACTTGGACAATAAAAGGAGTATGTTCAGAAGATCAAAGGAGTGTCTATCAACTGCATCAGTGTGATTAGACGTCCGACGTGCGTGTGTTAATCAACTGCCGTAGTTGCGTAGTTGCGTAGTTGCAAAACGAATACAGAGTGTAATATTATGTATTTGTAGTTCTTGCATATGGACTTCCATAGACACCACGTATGTGTAGTACTTGCATATGGGCTTCCATATACACCACCGGAACCGGAAGTCGCCCAGGTAACTGGTATTAAAGCTTGCCATGTGCGGCACCATTTGTAAAATAGTTTTTAGTTGAATAAAGTTTGGCTTCCAAGTAAGAACTATTTTTGTGTTAGCACAGTTTGTAACATCTGCGGGCCAAATCGCCGAAGCGTCTGTGATACATACAACGTCTACACCAATTCCTATGATACTGTGCAGGCGAAGGAGAACGACAATGCTGTCGATGGATGCCCAAGCGATATATGCCTAGATAACCTTAATGTCTCAAGTTCCCTAGTAAGGTTGTCAATAGCCTTTTGCATGGCTGTATAAGCCAGGTTAAGCGTTGGTTTTGCAGACACTGCCGAGGTGTCTGTCACCGAGTTAGCACTCACCGCAGCAGCTGTCTTTCCAGGATAACCTATAACTTTGTCAGCTAAGGAAGCAAGTTGTTCCATCGTACTGGTCTCCATCATGTACGGTAGATATCAAACATTCATACAAATAACTGTCTCAACAATCCGCTCTCTACCGGGGCATCCTCAGCCAATTCGCACATACATCGAAGTAACTGTGTAGGCAAACTATCTCTGAGTAATTCATCGTTTACCAGTGTTTGAAAACGACGCTCAGCAAAAATAGAAGTACGACAAAGTACCTCTTGTTTAACAGTCTCGTAGGATGCACCAGGTTGAGGATCTGTAATTAAATCCTTTACCGTAGCTGTTAGTCACACAGAAAATGCACTGAGTAGTAAGTTTAGCTGTTTGGATTCCGACACTATC
Organism: Sepiola atlantica; assembly: GCA_963556195.1. Classification (NCBI taxonomy): domain Eukaryota; kingdom Metazoa; phylum Mollusca; class Cephalopoda; order Sepiida; family Sepiolidae; genus Sepiola; species Sepiola atlantica. The sequence goes on along the minus strand of OY744519.1, from coordinate 130,635,616 downwards.
CGGTGGGCAGTGGAATGTGCCTCGATTTGTGCAAACCACGCACGAAGATCACTTGAATTGGCCCGGATTGAACTGGAGCTCATGGTAAAACAGAAAAGAGAGGAATGTTAATTTATGGCGAGAGACACGAACAAAGGGTAAGAGATGCTTTTATGACGGCATGTCATTCCAACGCTCGGGGTGCCATATTTATTTGGGGGTCCCACACGTGGTCTAGTGCGTTCATAATTAAAGGGTCTTGATTAATTAAAGGTTTTTTTAATTCTTATATTATTGGGATAAATAATGCTATTTGGGTCACAAATCATTTTAAATGAAATACTATTAAGAACTTGTATTTTGTGTTTACTTAGTGATTTGTGACCTATTTGCGTTATGCACAGAATATAAGATATGGAATTATTATCGATCACGTTAGGGGAAGCGAAAATGTCTATGAGGTTAAAATCAACACAAGCAAACAAACAAATGAAAGAAAGAACACATTATTATTATTATTATATTGAAAAAGCGAAGGAAAGGAAGAGATTTAAAAAAAAAGAATAGCGTTTATTAAAATTAACAATTAGAATAACATTTAATTAACTAGTTTTACGTTTGTGTGAAGCAAGTGTTCATAGAATAGTTCATTTTTGGTATTATGTAACTCGTGGCTTAGGCAGAGAAAGTTCATTGAGTGTACACGAGTTTTTGAGAAATGTCTATATATATATATATATTTCCTAGTGTGTGAGAGATACAGAAATTGTGTTTATACAAATACGAGCGTGGAAAGTTCGTTTGTCTGTTCGTGGCAATGTGATACTGTGTGTGTGTTTGATCAAGTTGCACTCAACCGGAAGGTCATAATTGACAACATGCATATCGATGAAGAACATGAATCAATGGTTGTTGAGACGGAGGAAAGGGAGTGATAGAGAGATGAAAATAAATTTGGGAATTCTTCTTTCTGGTGACCATGATGAAGATGCAGACGAAGAGGTTTTATTTCCAGAGGAAAACTCCATTCTGCTTTCTTGCACGACAGATAATGATAATAATGCGAGCGTTGATACTGAGGAAGATGTTGAAATCCTAAAAGAGTCTGATGATATTCCTCTGAATGAACCTTGTGTTGCAGTTTGGGACACTCCACTTGGGAGAAATTGGTACATCGGAATGACTAGAAAAAAGGTTGACGAGAACAACTACATGGTGGAGTATCTGGAATGTTTCAACCGTGATTCTGCAAGGCGTTCATGGAGATACCCCCAGATAGATGATGAACAGAACATGAATATAATCCAGATCATTCCATGCAATGTGCTCGGTGCTTGGGACATGAGTACACGCCAAACCAAGTTCGAAGTTGAGAATTGGGAAATCATTGAAGGTTTATTTCAGTCGATGTACAAGTAATTGGCTGATTTCCTGTGCAGTTCCCCATGGATTTCCACAACTTCAATTGACTATTTCATGACATTTCATAGCCATTAAGGATGTTTTATTAAATTGACTGCATTATCCACTATTCGGTTTATATGATTCCAGCGGTGTCATTTAGATACATAGTTTGTGGTGCATTTTTAAACATTTTGGCTGAAATTTGACCCCCATTTCTACCTTGGGGGGCCTCCTAAAACCCCAAAACTGGTGTTAAACCTTAGTGTCTTGTCAGTTTCAACTATCTACAGCCATGCATAACCATTGTAGAGGTTTGAGAACCAATTAGGTTGCTTAACAGAGGATTTTGGGAAATTTTGGCTAATTTTGGCTATTTTTCACTAGTTTTTGGCTATTCTACATTCATGAAAACCCTTTCACAGCCTGAAAATGGTTCTAAATTACAGTACTATATCAGATTTAACTATCCATATCCATTCATAGCTTTTGAGGATGTTTTAGGACCTGCAATGTCGCATGAAACCACTTTTTCACCGAAAAATTATGAATTTTGAGTGTGATTGTTTAGTGTTATTTATGTATAAATGAACACAAAAAATACTACTCGCATGAATCTGAAATTTTCACCCATTACGTCCCACCCCTAATATAAATACTCTTATATTTCGTAGTCAACTATAGTTCTTCATTATGAACCAGTATTTACTTTTGTGTAATATATTTTACAGCAGGGCCGGATTAAGGGGCCAAGGAGCTGGGGCCCTGGGCCACCCACCAAGAGGGGACCTCCCACCAATTTTTAACATAATTTCCGATTTCAAAAACGCTTCTTTGGATTTTATTTTGTTTAAACTTAATTTTCCATTCCTGGTACTAATGATACCATACTAAATATTTACGGATTTTAAATTACCAGTTAAAATAAAACTATTGACCATAATAACATCAAAATATGATTTAAATTCATGTTACCTTGTAAAAAGAAAAAAAATTAAAATGTACGCATTCTCAAACTCAAACATAACTTCGCTAGTTTCAGATCAAGTGGTGAGGGAAACAAAGCCTCGATGCTTTTCACCTGTTTCCTGCTTGGTGAAAGAGATGGTCAGTGTATCTGTCTTTTTTTGTCAACTTACCAAATATATATTTTTAAATATTGTTAATTCACACTATTTAATATTATAAATTATCAATTAAATAATTATAATCCAAATGATGTAATATAAACACAAAATGAATTCACGTTGTTGTTCTGCCAGCTTCTTTTAAAGATTTTTTTAAAATTTATAAAAGTGTTGTCTTCATTCAAATGATAGAAATGAATACTAGCACCTAAATTATCTTCAAATAAAACTGGGAATTAGTTTTAAAAAATATTTTTGTATTTTATCACGAATCTCAAATACGTTTTTTTTGTTGTCAGTTGCAACTGTTAATTTAAAAAATTGTGAAGGTTACATTCAAAATTTTTGAAATTAACATAGAAAAAATCCCAGATTTCACCCGAGATGAAGTTGAAATAAAAAACAGTATTGGTAGGGTATAAACCCCACGTACAAGAGGCGAGCAAAAAAAGGCTTGTGATGTAGGGGGGTATTAAGCGAATTAGTGAATCCAATATATTTTCACACATATGTGGCGTCAGTTCTTTCTTTGATTTTGATGTCTGTGTGAACTAATAGTGAAAAAAAATGTCAAATAAATAAAGAGTGGATAGGGAGATAGAATAAAAGTATAATAATAAAAAGATTCTTGTTATTGAAACAGTTTAGTTACATTTTCATTTTCTTAGAGACAACTACTCTTAGAAAGACTAGAGGAAATTTTGACCAACATAAATGTAAGTGCATATATTTCTTTTCTTTTTTGTTAACTCTATTTTAAAGAAATTTAAAATGTGTTTTTAGAAAAAAATAATTACTAATAGCATTTTTTAATTATTAATCTTTGAATGTTTAAATAACTAAATATTTTTTAAATAAGTATTTATTAATACACTATTGTTTTGAAGCAAATGAAATCGATTTATCTACATTAAGTTTCTTTTTAAAGAAGCAAAACCTAGTCTCATTTGTTTGGAATTTTTCTTGAAGAACTCTATTCATTTATTGCTGTAACTTTTACAATAAAACAATAAATAATAACAGAACTAATATTTTTTGTTTAAAGAAAATAAAACTTAACGAAAAGTAGCCCGTCTTTACAAACAAAAAGCAAAATGTTCAAAATTAGTTCAAAAGCCAACGTCAAACAATAAAGTTAATCTAATCATAATGTTAATTATTAATTATAAACTTAATTATAGAGTTCTGGATTAAAATTTCTTGTGAAACGTGTCTTTTCTTGTGAGATTCTTTTTAAATAAATATTATTTGAGAAAGGAGAAATTACGGTGCTTCTTGCTTAAAAGTCCGAAAAAAAGATTTCTTTGTCTTTTAATGTTTAAGAGGTAAATAAGGGGCAGTAACTCTTATCAACTGTTGTTATTACATGTAACGTAATTTACTGCCACATTCAATTAATTAGTAATAAATGAACAACAAAGTATACGTAAATGGAAATTTTAAGATTTTGAAAATTAATTAGTAATAAATGAACAACAAAGTATACATAAATGGAAAATTTAAGATTTTATTGAAAATTTACGCATTTATTTTGTTTATACTTGGGTTTTTTACTCGTGATGGCACAAGTCGCATGTTATGCCCACAATTACAGGTCTCTTCTCCAGAAATAAGTCCATGCGCTTGCAAAAAATCTATCTGTTTTGCTTTTTCTGAAGTAAAATATAGTACGTCTTCAAACTGGAACAATTTCAAATCCATGATTCCAGTTGAAGAGAATATCAGGCTTGATAGAAATTAACGATAAAGTCTGGCTCAAAATTACAATTAAGAGTTACTGCCCCTTATTTACCTCTTAAACATTAAAAGACAAAGAAATCTTTTTTTCGGACTTTTAAGCAAGAAGCACCGAAATTACTATAAGTCTCGATGTCTTGCTTCTAAATACCCCCTATTTAGAAGCAATACATCGAGACTTATATTTTTACACTAATATTTAAAAACAATGTAAGAAATAGATATTTTGTAAATTGAAAGAAAAAAGGGGTGCCCTGAATATTCGGCAAATGAAAATTCGGCAACGGAAAATTCGACAAAGGAAAATTTGGCAAAGTAGGAAAAGTCGGTAATTAATTAGGGAAGATATATCGATTGAAAAAAGATTTTAGAACCGTACTTGCGGGGGATATAGTTGTAAATACGGGGCTACCCCCTACCAATAAAGAACACTTATTGTGTTATCTTTTTGGTACTTGTGCAGTTTACGGACCGGGCTATTTTTTAGATAAGATTTTCAAGTTAAATTCAATTTTTACGATATCTTTTGTTTATTACATTGTTAGGTAAAAGTACAAAATAGTTTATAAAGCCCCCACGCTTCCCCCTATGTTAAGAATTGCTTTCTAAATAATGTTATTATTTCAACCCTGTTCGTAATTAAATTACGAGATTAAATCCATCATAATGCATTTAGGTTTCTTTGTAAACAAGTCAGCCATTTTAATATTTTGTTAATAATTGAAAAAAATATCAATTACTTCGTGTCTGTTCGAAATTTGAAAGGAAATTTGTTTTCCTTGTCATGAAATACATTTCTAATTTATTTTTTGTAACTGTAATTCAGTGTTTTAATCTCGGCGGGAAAGAGGATGTGTTGAAAATCGGCCGCTCGTCGAGTCGTTTTTTTTTTACTTCAAAATAAGTAAATCACTGTAACATGAAGTGGTTAATTCGTCGTTTCATAGCCAAAATGGCGGACAATAAATCGGCTGTATTTTTCTGATTCTTTTCCGACCTTTCAACGATTAATTTGAAAGAAGTAAACAAATTTAAAAAGTAGTAAATAAACTTACTTTAAGGCAAGATGGGCACCAAAGATTAAAAAACTGAATTACATTTACGAAAAAATAACTAATAAATTAATTTAATGACAAGAAAAACAATTTTGCTTTTTTAAATACATGATTTTCTAAGCATTTCAAAGCCAGTTCAAATGACTTTCTATTCGATAGTTTAAATACTTCCAAATGCCTTTCAAATTTCGAACAGAGACGAAGTAATTGATATATTGGGTATCTTTCAGAATGATCAGTACGCTGAAAACGCTCAAAAAAACAAATATACAACAAATAAAAGTAACTGTCGTCGATAAAAGTTAATTTAAAACTGACCTGTGATATTTGTTTGTATTTTTAAACCGTTCCAACTGCTATTTAGTAGAAATCAATAGTTTTATCACGCGAACTTGCAAAAAAAAAAAAAAATGGCGCTTGCTCGTAAGACGCCATAATGTCTAAAAAAAACGAGTAAAAAATGAACAAGAAATTTTTTTTACATCTAATAAAACCCCATTTATAGTACGTAAAAATACAAACAAATATCATAGGTAAGTAGACAAATATCTCTTCTCGACGTAGGTTAAACTCACTTGTTGCATATTTATTTTTATAACCCCGTTCTCGTTAGTTTTTTGGACCCCGTCCGCGACTGTACTGATCATTCTGAAAGATACCCGATTTAATCTCGTAATTTAATTACGAACCGGGGTGAAATAATAACATTATTTAGAAAGCCATTCTTAACATGGAGAGAAGGGGTGCTTTGTTAACTATTCTGTACTTTCACCTAACAATTTAATAAACAAACGATATAGTAAACATTGGGGAATCTTTTACTATAATCAACAGAACGGAAGAACGAAAAAAGGGTGAAAAAACAAATGTGCAACAAATAAATGTTAGTAAGGGCAAGACAAGTTACTATTCTACCTAGCTGGATAAGTTTATTTGTGTTTTAACTTATTTTAAAGATTTTTTTTTGTTGTTTTAAAACCAAGTGTCGGTTCTTCATTTCGAAAGCGACATCCAACATGGCTTCCGGGAATCTCTCAGAAGCGCACAAAAAATCGGCAATTAGAACAAAATACTCTTAGAAACCCATCCAATAAATGTCACCAATCGTAGAACATTACATTTTCGCACATAAGGTTTAGCTAAGAATTTTGATTGTTAGCAAATCCTCATGTATTAAAAGATTGAAAGTTTTGGACGCTTTTTACATCCAATAATTTTATGAATAGAGATTAAATCAACAATACACTAACAATCATTATTTATAGTTCCATAAAAAATTGGTTCAGTTAATAATTAAATGACCAAACGATACCGTAAAAATTAAATTTAACTTTCAAAATCTTATTTAAAAAATAATTTGGTTGAAAAAATATTTAAAACAAATAATTTGGTTAAAAAATATTTAAAACAAATAATTTGGTTAAAAAATATTTAAAACAAATAATTTGGTTAAAAAAATATTTTAAATATTTTAATTGGAGGGAGCCCCCTCCAGAACGGTCTTAAAATTTATTTTCATTGATTGACCACTATTAACAAAAGATTATTTGTGGCGTCTTTGCGTTAAAAGAAATTTAATATCTAATATAAAATATAAGCACATTAAGGAATTTTGGAAATTTACGACGGGAGGAAAGTAGAGTCTGGACAGAGTTTGGCTTTCGTGACTGGAGGAAAATTGGACAAAATTTGAAAGCACATAATGACACTGATGTCCACAAAGAAGCGGACAAGGTTCGGATCACCTTAAAAAATGTTCAGAAAGTAGAGAGAGTGGATCAACTCCTGGATCCATGCTATCGAGACAAGAAATTAATCGGTGAGCACAAACAGCATCTCCTGACAGTACTGGACATAGTATTATTCTGTGCAGAGAATGAGATAGCACTGAGAGGTGATGACGAAAGCAAAGAATCACTAAACAGAGGAAACCTTTTGGAGTTACTTTCACTTTTATCTAAGTATGATCCAACTATTCAACAACGCTTGGAGAAACTTCCGAGAAATGCACAAATGTTAAGCCCAGAGATTCAAAATGATTTACTCTTTTCAGTGCAGAAAGTTCTGCTAGAGGAAATCAGGGACCAGGTTCAGGAAGCCGGATATTATGCAGTTTTAGCTGATGAGGTTAAGGACATCTCTAACAAAGAATTACTTGGTGTTTCATCAAGGTTTCTGCACGGAGGAAAAGTCTATGAACGGGCCATTGGTTTCATGGAGCTGTATGAGTTATCTGCTGCCAGTATTTCGGAACAGCTGCAAGGTATGCTACGATCTATGAACTTGGAGAAGGAGATGTGTGTTGGGCAAGGATACGATGGTGCAAGTGTGATGTCAGGTGAACGTGGTGGTGTCCAAGCGCTGATGAAAAGGGCTGGCTATACAAATGCCCAGTATGTGCACTGTGCATCTCACAGGCTCAATTTAGTTCTCGCATCTGTCACTGAGATTGATCCTGCCATTAAGACATTCTTCGAGACCATGGATTTAGTGTACACTTTCATGACAGGTACAAAACGTCATTCCCAATACCTTGGAATGCAGAAGATGTTGTATCTGAAAAACCCACAATTGGAACTGACCCATTCATCTACAACCAGGTGGTATGCATTGGAGTTTGCCACAAAGTACGATATCACGGATATTGATACTCGGCCATCTGGAAGGGCACGAAAGTTATCCAGAAAATTAGATGGCGCATTAGTGACTGGTCCCGTTGGCCATAACTGTATGGGTACAGTGGAAGATTTTGATTTGGTACTCCGACAGTTGCTGGGGCACATTAGAACAGAACTCCGTGCTCGATTTGGAAATGCTCAATGTGCAGTGATGAAAGCTGCTGCAGTGTGTAACACGTCATCAGAATCCTTCATGGACAGTAAGACGCTGAAACAGCTAGGTCCACTGTTTGGTGCTTTGGTAAAGGAGAGTGAGATGGAAATATTCAAGAACTACATTCAGCGACGTCTCCCTACCGAAGATCTTGGACTTTCAGAATTATTCGAACAATGTGACAGGGATATTTTTCCATTGGTGCATAGAGTATTGCAATTGCTCCTTACCATCCTACAGACCTCAGTAACCGTTGAAAGACTATTCTTTTCAGTGAAGCACATCAAAACAAGAATGCGATCTTTGATGTCAACAGAGAGACTGACCTCACTCTGCCTCATATCCTTTGAAAAAGATTTACTGAGAAACATTGACAGAGAGCGCACTCTTGCGTATTTCAATAACTGTAAAAATAGAAGATTATAATAGAATTCTGTAGAGCTAGCAAGTAGCTACCTTATTTTACGAACTTTATGTTGTTATTATTGTGTTTACTATGCTTTATGTGCTTTATTATGCTTGTGTTGTTATTTACATGTACCTACCGAAATACACAACAATATATTTAGATTATATAAAAGAAATTGAAATTTTTTTTACTACTTATTTATATTTATATATCAGTACACACACACCCACACACACACACACTGAACCAAAACATCACTCATATTAGAATATCAATATTAGTTTTGCCCCTCCTAAAAATGGCTTGCCCCCCCTAAGTTAGAAGTCTGGCTATGTGCCTGGTTTATGTTAGATATCTTTGTGTTCGTATCACGTCAGGATCACCAATTTTAGGTGATGGGGCCAATTTCAGGTGTGTGGTTTAAATCGGAAAGAAAATCAGAATGACGAACTTAGTTTGAAGAGTAATACGTCTGGCCGAATCTGACTGAAATAGAAATGTTACATAGGCAAAAAGGATCACCATTCTTCCATGAAATAAATAATAGTTCCACCACTAAATAGATATCAAGTTTTATTCACGGGGAGACAGGAACAAAATGAAGATAGTAAAATTGGCTGATTCATGTCGGTCAGATGAAGTGGTATTATCCCGTAGTTCAATATCACTCGCTCAGGGTTGAGTCAGCTGAGAACGGGAAAAGGCGTGTCTTGTCGGCTATAAGAAAAACTGTGAACTGAAGATTCACCTCGTGGTTGGTGTTTGTGGTAGAACGATTCATCGCATATGAATTTCGTTACACAGACGTGCCATACGTCCATGCGGTGGAGAGGCGATGTATACATAATCATTAAGCCGAATTACAATCTCACTGCCAATACAAAATAGTTCACCCATGCAACTGCTACAATATATTTCTTGTCTCTTGGTTTTACCAGATTCCAGGACAAGAATTCATCTAGTCTAGTGGAGTATCCAGCTAAGTGCTGTTATTTGAGGTAGCACCACTAGGAGAAAGTGTATGGCCGTGCTGAAGGGATCTTATTTGGGCTTCGAATACTATGTTATTTTTAATATTTGGTCAGGGTTAACTTGTCGGGTGAAGTATCCTCATGTCGGTTTGTCCTGACAAACCCTTGTACAGAAAGACCAAAGACACTTCAGGATGGTATCTGTATGTGTCTTGATGTGATCTTGCCAGACTCAGAAAACACTGCCTACAACTGAGTTCTTTTTATACCTTCAAAAAAGTTAAAATAAAACTGTTGAAGACGGAAGAGGTTTATTCGCCTTGTCCTTATTCCAAATCACTTACAAGTGGGACAGGGAGGTGGCAACAGAGAGAGGTCGATAATTACTATTTAATTATATCTTATCAGAACATTTTAAAATAAGATGTTTGCACTTCTTAGCTTCTAATCGAATTGACAACTTTTCTCACTCACTCTCTCTTTGAGCCATGTGCCATCACATCCGTTTCTATCAATTCCCACAGTAGTAGAGTCAATGCTTACCTCGATGTCACCAGGTTGACCCCGACTGAACCTCGTTTCCTGTTATTTTCAACTAACAAAATTATATACTAGTGGGTCTACTCACCCTATATTTAACATACACGTGGATCACAAACCTTTACTGAGCATGTTCAAGTCAAGCTAACGAATACTCCCCACATGAAACCAGATATTGGATTATTTGTTGCAATTTATATCAGATATCTGGTTTATCAAAGGAACTGATAACATCCTTGCAGACACCATATCACGCGGTATAAATTCTCTCTTGCTGGATTCATGTGCGCACTACAAGTCATTTATATAAGAGCAGGAAAATAATCACCAACTACAGTGATTTGCGACACCAGCACCAGAAAAGTAAGCCCTTTTATACCAGAATCTTTGCGGCAGATACTATTCTCTCTTCACAATTTGTCGCACTCTGGAGCCAATGCCTGAATTAGTTTGGTTACCAGGAGATTTGTCTAGCCTCATATGGAATCTGAAATCCAGCATTGGTCACAGTTGATCGGATAAAATATAAAAACCGACGAATTTGAAGAAACTAAAAATGTTTTAAAACATGTACCAATAATTAACCTAAATCGCATACAAAGCAGATTTGTATATGTAGCTTTTATTTTTGAAGCTATACTGGTCAATCAAATAGAAGAAATTCTCACTTTACTTAAGGTAACTAGCAAAAATATGCTCCCTCCAGATGCTTAGTTTTGCCAGTCTGGGAGGATGGTATCATGATGAACGAATATATACTAAACTACCTAACCCCCTCCTAGGAGAAGGTAATACTGAGGAGGATAGTATCATGACCACAAAACAGATACTTCACTACCCCCTCCAAAAAAAGAAGGTAATACCTGGGAAGATCGTATCATAACAGAACAGATACTACACTACATCCCATCCCAATGGAGGAGGTAATGCCAAGAAGGATGGTCTCCTGACAACAGTACAGATACTGCATTACCCCCCGACACACACACAAGGATGAGGTAATGCCTGAGAGGATAGTACCATGGCAACAGAACAGATACTACACTACCCCTCTTTCTGAATTGAGCTTTAAATTAATAGCAGTAATAGTATTGTCGGTTTCAGATAGATACCAAGCAGGGCGTTACGAGGCCCTCCAAAAAGGAGCGTGCTTCTTTTTGCTGGAGCGAAGGAGAGGAGGGCTCATTTTATATTTAGCGGGAGTGGAGCGGGAGCAACTCCATTTGGGACTAAAATTATTTGATTTTTTTTTTCTTTTAAACATTAGTTTTTTATTCAGCAATAAAAAGGAAAAGAAAAGAAAGTCTCAGAGTTTACTCTGAGTTATTTAAAAAAATTATATCTGGTAAATGTATATGAGATAGGGAGAGAGAGAGAGAGAGAGGGAGGGGAGGGAGAGACAGGGAGAAAGAAGGAAAACATTTGAAGTTCTCAGATTTTTACATCTATGTGTTAAATTTTTGATGGAACAGTGAGTCTATAGATGTCTTTGAAGTTATTTTCTTATAGATTTGAACTTTTTTGTATTTATGACAAGGATGTTTATTGTAATTGAATAAATAAGCCAATTTTTCTTTTAATTTGTGTTTTTAAATAAAGAATTTTAGGTTCAATTATACTATAGGGGTCGTTGGATTTTCTCGCCCATTTCGCTCGGTATTCACCCAAATGTTCGATAAAATCGAGTTTTGGAGTGAAATGGTACATTTTGTCCTGACAAAAAATTCTAATTTATTTTTTAGCATATATAAAATTGAACTTTTATGCCACATATTTACCCGTCGTCTTTTCGGCGACATTTTTTGTTATTCTTAAATTCACGACTAGTATGTTTTAACCTTTTCATGTTTGCTTTTAAATTCGTTAAATTCCGTTAAAACTTGCTTTTGTAAATAGAATGTTCAAAGTTTTTTTTTTTGTGTAATAAAATGTTAAAGCAGTAAAAATATCTTTAATCCAAGGAAAACATATATTTAGTCCAAGGAAAAAAACAATAAAAACCAACATGGCCGCCAGCGATTAAAACCTGGAATTAAAGTTAGATTCTCAAAACTTTAAAAAGTAAATGAGAATTTTATTTCAGGACCAAAATTAAGACCAGCAATCAGTTTCGAATTAGGAAAACTCGGCAACGGAAAATTCGTCAATGGAAAATTCGTCAATGGAAAACTCGGCAATTTGGGCCAAGTAGGAAAATTCGGCAATTATCGAATAAATATCGATTGAAAATAGATTTTAGAACCGTTTTTACAGGAGATATACTTGTAAATACGGGGCTACCCCCCTCCCCAGTGAAGAACATTTTTTGACGAATTTTCCATTGACGAATTTTCCGTTGTCGAGTTTCCAGGCACCATCAGTTTCATCCTAAATTTGGGCGAATACCAAGCGAAATGAGCGAAAGAAAACAGCGATCCCTATTCTACAATTGAACCAATGTTTAAACTTAATTAAATTAAAGAAAATATCTTAAATTTGACCCGATATTTTTTTCAACTCCCAAGGTCTAGGCCAGATATTTTGTATGAAATTTTAAGACATCAAATGGATCTCTGAATTGTTTATTGACAATTTATTGATATTTTTTGGGTAACTTATGAGAAATATTTATTTTATTCAATATTTAAAAAATAAACTTCATTGGTTTTTTTTCGCCCTAAATTGTACTATGTAAAAAAAATGGATAAATCGATTTGTTTGAAAGTACTTGCGCGTTTCTCTGTTATAAATAATACCAAGTCTCCATTATTCATAGATGTTGTTTTAATTTCTATTTAAATTTTTTATTTATTTAAATAGACACCAACACAACATGAGGATTTGCTAAGAATTAAAATGTCAGCTAAATGAATTTCTATTTGACAGTTTAAATGCTTCCAAATTCCTTTCAAATTTCCAACGGTCACGAAGTGATTTCTTTCCTTTTCCTTTTTAACTATTAACAAAATATTAAAATGGCTGACTCGTTTACGAAGAAACTGAAATGCATCATGGTGGATTTAATTTCGTAATTAAATTACTGTTTTTCTAAACTTTTTCTTAGATTTGTGCGAGATATGCGAGATATTCCAACAGTTTCTAATTCTACACTTGAGCCATTCATTTGTTTTTGTTTTAAAAAGCTCAAAGATTTAAAATAGCAGGTTAAAGAGTCCGCCATTTAAGGCATACCCCCCCCCCCGTGACCCCCCCTCCTAAAAAAATCTACATATTTTTTAGATTCTTTTCAAAATTTCTTTTTTTTTTCAATCTTTTCGTAAAAAGATTGAAAAAAAAAAAATACCTTAAAATATAGATTTTATAGGTTTGGGTAGGGGACGCGGCAGTAAACCTTTTTAGACACTCATACTCGCGATATTTGAATTTTTATCAGATTTTCTGTATGATTATTATCAGGAAATATGGTGTCGAAAACTCCGAGATATAGTTTTATTGAAGAAATGTTTGAAAATTATACTTTTGTTAAATAAAAAAAAATATTTGGCAAATTCGAGGAGAGGAGAGGGGGTTCAAAGTTTTTCAGAGTTGTCTTCTTGAATGAATCAAAGGACATTGAGGGGGAGGAGAAATCTAGAGAGAGGGGGAGGAGAGATATATAGAGAGGGGGAGATTGTTAGACGGGAAGCAGAGTTTTAGGCGTCCATTATAAATTAATAGACAATTTGAGAAGTTTGAAAAAATCAATTCCTTGAAAATTTCTTTCTCATTTTTGGTTTGTGAATTTTTAGTATAAAACGTGAGTATTCTTTCCTTCAATTATTTTCATTATTTTTCCTTCAATTACAGTTTCAACGACTGAGTCAAAAAATGTCAAGATTTTAAACCTTTTCTTTTAGACAATATTATTGTATAAAATTCAATTTTTTATTACGTCTAAAATGTTTTAAAATGGCTGAACTAAATTAATTATCGGTAAAAAAATACGGATAGCGAAAATGACAACTTTTTTAGCCGTATTAATTTGAAACTTGTTGTAAAAGTCTGTTGTTTCATAAGATTTGTTCGTGCTTTATTTTTTTCATTTATTATAAAAAAGTATCTCACAAGGTTTTTTTGTATTAAAAAAAAAATTATAAAAAATATTTCACAAGATCTTTTTGTATTCGATGAATACTACACCCTATAGACTGGTATCGTCTTGGCCTTCGGGCTTGATGACGCCGGTCTGTGGGTTTGTTCTGTGCAGTTCTAGGAGGTCCACCCTCCCAGGCTTTGCCTTCTCACCCTTTGAGAAGGGGTTAGTTTATTGCTAATCGCCTGAGGCGCCTCTATCGGGGAATGCCGCCGGGGCTGCCCAGGCATTTTTTTTAAGGTCATAAGTGCTCCTTCCTCTAGGGTGCTGACTTATCTAATTCCACTTTCCGACCTTGTGTCACATTTTACTCTGTGGGAGGTAGATAAATACTTGTATTACTTAGGTAACCTGAAATGAAACCAGCATTAAACTAAAAAATAAGGCAATACAGCATCTCGCTGGATTTCTTCTGACCGAAATGTTTTAATAAGTAACTTGTAGTTATTGATAAAAATAAACTATTTCACAAGAACTTAAAGTTAAGTAAAGTTTTTTAGAAAGAATAAATAAAATCAATGCAACAGAGCATCTCGCTGAATTTGTTCTGGACGACTCTGCCTCCAAATAAATTCCGACAAATATGAGCTAAAAAGCGTATCTGCGGTACCAAACTGCCGGCGGAGTTTGCGGTTGGCCCTCGTCTACGTATTTCCAATTAATTGTGTATGGACTGTATCATTAGGATTCACGAAATTTCTTTCATGGACCACTACATCGTGGTCGTATACGCCACTGTCTACCTGTGATAAATTGACATATGCAGATCAACCATCGCTAATTATTATACTGCCAGGCAGTATCCACTCTCTGATTATGGGAACAAGAGTCTCCCTTCCCGAAACACCCAGTGTTTTCTTCGCCAATGTCCTCTATGGTATTTCAGATGATATAACTTGCTTTAGTCTATTTCCACTCCTATCGGAGTTCCATCATATGAAATACCCCCCATTTTTTTTAGGGTTTCTGTCCAGATATTGCGTGCATGCCTCCCTAAAAAAATGGCACTAATCGATGGTTACGTGGCTCAAACCAGTTTCTTCCATAATGTTTTCTTTTGCGGAAAATCTTTACTCCACAGATAAATCACCAAAAAAATTGTTCTTAACGGGAGGTTGCTTTTCTCAAAAAATGTTTTTCCGTATTGAAAGTCGAAAATGTTCTTTTTGACAACCCCATCTCCGACGATCACTGGATGTCGAATACCGTGTCAAGAAGCAACTTACATGGCCGTAGCCATTATAGAATATTATTCTTGGAAAATTACTGATGCTAGTTTCATTTCAGTTTACCTAAGTCCTATTCTTGGAAAAAAATCTTGTGAAATACTTTCTTATAATAAATGAAAAAACTAAAATACAAAAAAAGTTGTGTCATTTTGGCCATCCGAACACGATATTTTCTATGGATAATGAATTGGACGCAACCCGAATGCGACTTCCTCAAGTTTTAAACCAATTCTTGGTACTTTCACAAATTAGGACCAACGCTGACTTTGATCCCGTCGTTAGGGTTTAGAGTTAGGGTCAAAGTTAGCGTGGGTCCTAATCTGAGACTCACTTTTTCCGACCTCACAAATGAGTAAGTAAACCTAAATAAATTGTTTGAGACTAATTTCCCAGCTGTTTCCTTTAAAATAATTTAAGGTAAATTTTAAATTAGTCTCAAACAATTTATTTGGGTTTACTTACTCATTTTTGAGGTAGAGAAAAACATCAGAAAAAAAGCAGCTTGATTCATTCTAAACTAAATCGACATTTTTTCGGTACTTTGTTACATTAGAATCCACGCTAACTTTGACCATGACCCTAACCCAAAATCCTAACGGCGGGGTCAAAGTTCGCTCGGGTCCTAATGTAACAAAACACCATTTTTTTTTCTAATTAAAATACACAATTTGGTGTTTCTGCTGTTTCACAATGACATTAAAATATTTAAAGAAATGTATAAACTTTGTGGGAATCTTTTACGAGACTCAGCAGAGTAAAAACGCAAAAAAAACAAATTACAACAAATAAAAGTAACTGTAAGCTGTAAAAGTTAGTTTCAAACTTGCATGTGCTATTTGTTTGTATTTTAAACCCGTTTGAAGTGCTATTTATTAGAAATCAATAGTTTTGACACCGTAATTTCCAAAAAAAACATGGCCGATTTGGGGGGGATTACTAACGAAATCACTAGGAGCGACCATATTGTTTTTGTGAAAACGTTGGGGAAAAAAAACAAGACTTTTTTTTTTTTACATCTAATGAAAACCCATTTATAATACGTAAAAATAAAAACAAATTACATAGGTAAGTAGAAAAATATCTATTCTCGTCGTAGGTCAACTTCACTTGTTGCAAATTTATGTTTTTAAACCCTTTCTCGTTCTTTTTTTGGACCCCGTTCGCGCCTCTGCTGAGTCTCGTAACATATACCCGAAATTTTTTTTTAACATCTAATAAAAAGCCATTTATACTACGTAAAAATACAAACAAATTACATAGGTAAGTAGAAAATGTCTATTCTAGACATAAGTCAACTTTACTTGTTGCAAATTTATGTTTTTAAACTCTTTCTCGTTCTTTTTTTGGACCCCGTTCGCGCCTCTGCTAGGCGTCGTAACATATACCCCTATATTTTTCTTTTCGATTTATTTTTATTTTGTTTCTTTTCACAATAGAATTAACGTTGATGAATTTTTCCCACATTACTAAGTCTGCTCTCAATTTAAGTAATTGAAATTAAGGAAAGTTATAGGAGCTAGTGTACGAATAGAGTACCGTTATGATCGTCTGCATACAGGAATTTGTCTTACAGCGTAAGTCACCGTTTTGACATACCTTACGAAAAAAGTTCCGGATAGTCGGTAATGTCGCAGAGAAGTGGTACCCCCCCCCCCCTCGGAAAAGCTATATACTGGAAATCTCGCCCCCCCCCCCTTTTGGTATTTTTTTTAAAAGTAAATAACAAATAAACAAGTCTCGTTTTCTTTTTTTACTTAAAGTAAATAACAAATAACCTTTAATAATATGCTAATGCATATTTCTAATTTTTATCCTGTGAATTAAGTTTGAAAAAAAAAATCATTATTTATTCTTTTAATAATTTATTAAAACAATCACATTCCGTTGTTCGAAAAACATTATTTCGTTGCTCAAAAACATTGTTTATTTTTTTCATATATTACTTGTTTCTAAATTACTTGTTTCTTGAAAAAAAAATTATTTGTTATTATTCTCAAAAGAAAAAAAATCACATTTCGTTGCTCAAAATTTATCACTTGTTTCTTGAAAAAAAAAAAGATTATTTATTCTATTTTGTTTGTTTTTAATTAATTACTTATTTCATAAAAAAAATTAATTCTGATTTTTTACATATATTTATTCTATTGGGGGTGGGGACCTGGAACTTTTTTCGTAAGGTATGCCAAAACGGTGACTGCCGCTGTGAGACAAATTCCTGTTTGCAGACGATCATAACGGTACTCTATTCGTACACTAGCTCCAAGTTATATTTTTAAAAAAATAAAAAAGGCAACAAATAAATGTTACCAAAGGCAAGATAAATTATTCTGTACTTACTCAGATCCTAACCCAATCTCCGTGAGTTTCGTGTCGGCAGCGTTCGGGCATACTACGTAAACACCCGAGAGATTACGAGCCGAATGGTGGGAGAAAGAGGAGCCGAGCGATTGGCCAATCAGCGGTCAATAAGCAGACGATAATTTTTCTAAGCATTATTTAAATCAATTGAAGACGCAAACATTTATTCGAAACCAGTGCATCTTATTTATTTCCCGGTAATTGCCAAACAAAAAACAAAACAAAAAAAAAACGAAACACTAACAACAATGAATTACGAAGAGCTGTGTACTACGGTTAACTCTGCCAGGAAAAGAAGTTGGTGACAAGAAGAAAAACATGTCTGAAATGCAATTACAAATGCCGCTTGGTTGAAAGAAAAGCTTGCAGGGACAACTGTTCATGGAGGTGTACGAACACGAACTGTTGCGCCTGGCATTCCGTGAGAAGTGGCACATTTTTTTCTCGATCGAGACTGGACATTGCGAAAAATGTTAAAGCTGCTATACCTGTGGTCCAAGGAAATGGCAACGTCGAAGAATCTGCGGAAGCAATGCGGCGTCCTATCAACCAACACGCAGACTGATTGGAAAAGATTTCTGAGGGAGGTCTGCGAAGACCATTTTTTTACTATATCCGCGTCGGATCGGAGGCCAAGAGCATACGGTTGAGATAGACGTGTTTAACCGCAGAAAAAGACAAAAAACAAAATCGGTAGGGTCGTCCAACCGCTCTGGGTCTTCGGGGGATACGACCCCGCAGAGAAGGAGGGGTTCCTTGTGACGATGGTCAACAGGAACGCCGAAACCCTCCTTCCAATAGTAAAAAAAAAACTTCGTCTTGCCTGGGGGTCATATCAGACTGTGGGAAGGCGCACAGTAAGTTAGGAGAGGACCGTGAACCACAGTCGCAATTTCGTGGACCCATTAACGAGGATGGTGACCACCAACCACGTCGAAAGAATGTGGAAGGAAGCCAAGCAAAGAAACAAAAAAGAATGTGGCACCAGCAGGGAACTCTTAGGCAGCTATCTGCGCGAATTCATGTGGAGACAAAAGTTTCGAAACAACCCATTCGTCTCCATATTAGCGCAGCTTCCTTCCACTTCCTCGACGAACCCCTCCTCTTCTTCTGTCTGTCCGTCGTCGTCCGCTGAACTCAGCTCAATAGAAAACTTAGAAAAGTTATTTAAACCCCCCCCCCCTCAATATACAAAAAAAAACGTTAGAAGACGGCCAAATGAACCCCCCCCCCCCCCAAAAAAAAAAACATTGAAAAAACTATGTATCAACAACAGCGGGTTTTGAAAATCTCAGTTGGCAACACTGATCAACAATTGTTTCGCTTTGTTTTTGTTAAAATCAAATAGATAAAAATCGTTTATTAACAGTAAATTCGGTATTTTTTTTTGGTGGGGGGGGGTATTTTGCTGCAATCTTTCTTGAAACTAAAACTGACAGAAAATACGACGCAACAACGTATTCATGTTATCGGCTGCAACCATTCGGCTCGTCATCTCTCGGGTGTTTACGTAGTATGCCCGAACACTGCCGACGCGAAGCTCACGGAGATTGGGTCAGGATCTGAGTAAGTACCAATTATTCTTCTACATACCTGTATAATTTTATTTGTTTATTTTAGTATTTATTTTTTATAAACGATCTTTTTATTACACTAAAAATGGAGAATTTGTCATTTTGTGTTATCATTTTAAGGATCAATTTTTGGTAAAAACGCATAAGGGCCGGCTGACTGGCTAGTGGGCCGTGCGCAAAACCAGTTTGGGCACATGTTCGTCTTTAACCACTGTCCGTTTTTCACAACTTTTTACTGACCATTTTTCTTTTCTTTTTTCGGTGTACACTTATCTATCAGGCTGCTAGAGAATTCCGGCGTTTTTGTAATTTTTTTTCAAATATTTTACATTTTAGAAGGGTGGATCAGTTTCCAATGTTAATTCAACGTAGACTGATCCCCCTCTTTTTGACCATCTCAATTTTTGTAAAAATCTTTTTTGGTGTACGATTACCTATCATGTCAATAGAGAATTCCGGGGGTTTTGGAAAGAAATTTTTAAAATTTGTGATTTTAAGACGGGTGATCAGTTTTCAATGTAAATTCAACGTGGACTGATCCCCCTCTTTTTAACCATCTCAAATTTTAAAAATTATTCTTCTGCTTACAATTACCTATCATGTCACGAGAGAATTCCGGCGTTTTTGGAAAGAAATTTAAAAAAATTGAGATTTTAAGACGGGGGATCAGTCTTGTTCGTCTTTTACCATAGTTCGTTTTTCACAACTTTTTACGTCTTAAAATCTCAATTTTTAAAAATTTCTTTCCAAAAACGCCGGAATTCTCTCGTGACATGATAGGTAATTGTAAGCAGAAGAATAATTTTTAAAATTTGAGATGGTTAAAAAGAGGGGGATCAGTCCACGTTGAATTTACATTGAAAACTGATCCCCCGTCTTAAAATCACAAATTTTAAAAATTTCTTTCCAAACCCCCCGGAATTCTCTATTGACATGATAGGTAATCGTACACCGAAAAAGATTTTTACAAAAATTGAGATGGTCAAAAAGAGGGGGATCAGTCTACGTTGAATTAACATTGGAAACTGATCCCCCCTTCTAAAATGTAAAATATTTGAAAAAAAATTCCAAAAACGCCGGAATTCTCTAGCAGCCTGATAAATAAGTGTACACCGAGAAAAGAAAAGAAAAATGGTCAGTAAAAAGTTGTGAAAAACGGACAGTGGTTAAAGACGAACATGTGCCACATATTTAAAAATAATGATATCCATTTTCTTGGATGAGTCCTTAAAGTTTCATTAAAAATCAATAATTATATCTGATACCTTTTAAAGATTTTCCAATTTGCTCCACATTAAAAAAAACGACCTCACGTCTAACTTTGCCCTCGTGGGGAGGCAAGTAGAGATTTTTTTTTTTATTCAGGGGCAAACAACGCTCTTTTTTAAGTACGTAATTTCTCCGAAAATGATTTTTTTCTTCAGTATATTGATAGAACATTTATGGAAGACAATAGAATTTGGGAAAATCAACAGTCAGTGGGTTTGGTTTAAAACATTTTTGATTTTTTTTTCCATTTCAAAACGAACAGTCCTCTTGTTTGGATTAACAGATTAAAAAAATGTTTTTTTATAGTTTGACAATTAAACTATCGAAGAAATTCAAATTTGTGAAAAGCAAGAGTTTGTGAATATTCTGGAGTTCACTTATGTTTATAAACAGTTTATCAGACCTTTTGAAATGTTCCAATTTGTGTTGACACCTATTTGCTAAGTGGCTATATATGGCACCTCTTAGAGACTTGACGGTTCAGGGACAACTTTTTATTTTATTGCCTTGGCCCTGTCCAGTCAGGTCACCCGGTCACTAAGTATATCTCCTCTGAAATAATTAACGTTTGAAATTTTTAAAAGTTACTGTTTTGAAATTAATTGAATCAATTTTCAATTTATGGAAAATTTTAAAACTTATGACGGGCTCTTATTTTCCACCCATTTTTCTCAACTTTTTTACTGACCATTTTTTAAAAACATTTTCGGTGTATAATTACCGGAAATCTTTTACTATAATCAACAGAACGAAAAAAAGGGTGAAAAAACAAATGTGCAACAAATAAATGTTAGCAAAGGCAAGTTAAGTTACTCATCTCCCTACCTTTAAAATAAGTTAAAACACAAATAAAATTATTTGTGTTTTAACTTATTTTAAACGGTGGTTTTCTTGTTCAAAACAGTCGATGTTGACTGCTCGAAAATAAATTCAAAATGGAGGCTCTCCCATGGCCAAGATTTGAAAATCGATAAAAAAAATCAAAAAATAAACACTACAATGGTAGAAATGCATACAATAAATGTCAACAATCATGCGAAAATGTAATGTTCTATCAGTATATTCAATTGGGTGCTTTTTCGTAATGTTCCACCACCCGTTTTTCTCAACTCTTTTACTAACCAATTTCTTTTTTTTCTGTGTTCAATTATCATGTCGCTAGAGAATTTTGTGTCTTTGGAAAAAAAATTCCAATATTTTTGATTTTTATGAGGAGCGATCAGTTTCCTATATAAATTTAACGTAAACTGGTCACCCATTTTTTGACCAGAAATTAAAAAAAATCTTTTTTCACCATACAACTGTCGTTAGAGAATTCCGGTTTTTTGGGGGTTTTTTTTCTCGATTTTTTCCAAATGATTTTGATTTTAGGAGGGGGATCAGTTTCCTATATAAATTTAACGGAAACTGATCACCCACTTTATGACCATCATCAATTTGACAATTTTGTTTTATTTATTACTTTTTTTTTATAACGGTAACCATTTTCGGGGAGGGGGGGTTCTTTTATAGTCTTTTGGGGTGGGAGATAGTTCCCTGACCAATAGCTGTATTCAGAAATTTTATGGCCTGGGGATTTGGGCCAATTTTTACTTTCTATTCTTATGTTAAAATGGATATGACTACACCCTCGTGTTTCAGAGATGAATTCTAGAAAACTGCATCAATTCACCACTGACACAGCATCTACCATCCAATTTCTGAAAGACTATGGATTGCTGTTTACCCAAAACACCTGACCAATCTGTAACGCTCCAATGCGTGAAATCAATAATTTGCGAATAGTTGATGGCATCAGATGGAGATACACACAACATCCATGTAGGAAAGAGATTTCAGTGAGGTACGTTAAAACTATCTTTTACATGTTATTAAAAAGGTTGAGAAAAACGGGTGTGAAACATTACGAAAAAGCGCCACAATTTATTTATGTCGCCATTTTTCTTAACTTTTGGAAAAAGTCAAAATATATCTCCCTTGCCTGATCAGTAAGCTGAAATGTCTACCGATACGTAAGATCGTTTTTTTAATTTTTAAATGAAAAATATACTGTGGATTTTCCCAAATTTCCTTTTCTTCAATAAATGTTCTATTAATATACTGTTAATTTTCATAAATTTTAATTTCTTCGATAAATTGCAAATTCAATTAATTAATAATTAATTGAATTTGCAATTTAAAAAATTCATATTTTCCATTTTCGGAGAATTGATGTACTTAAAAGTGAAACAAAAAGAGTTGTAGCCCCCTTACATTATTGGAGCTCTTCTAAATTAAAAATAAATAAATTTCGACCCGTTCCTAATCTGCAGAAGTGCCATTTAGTGTTTTTATTATTTGTTTACTAAAATATGTTTTAAGTTTAAAAAAGGCACTGTTTCGGAAAATACAACCAAATATTTTCGGGCGTGACGTATGTACAACGAACCCTACGGAAAAATACGAAAGTACGCCGTTTCGAATGCTATCGAAGCACCCC
The DNA here is from genome assembly GCA_963556195.1 of Sepiola atlantica. Classification (NCBI taxonomy): domain Eukaryota; kingdom Metazoa; phylum Mollusca; class Cephalopoda; order Sepiida; family Sepiolidae; genus Sepiola; species Sepiola atlantica. The sequence goes on along the minus strand of OY744519.1, from coordinate 130,612,584 downwards.
TTCTCCATGTTAAGAATGACTTCTAAAAGTTATCTTTTTTTTTTTAAGAACCAGACGAATGATATAAAATTATAAACTAACACTAGAAACGACAACCTTTTTTACGCAATTAGAACGAAGGAAAAAGCAATTTTTTTTTTTCACTACTTTTTTTTTTTTTAAGAACCAGACGACTTTAATGAAATGAAATTTTGGGTATCTTTCAGAATGATCAGTACAGTCGCGGACGGGGTCTAAAAAACTAACGAGAACGGGGTTATAAAAATAAATATGCAACAAGTGAGTTTAACCTACGTCGAGAAGAGATATTTGTCTACTTACCTATGATATTTGTTTGTATTTTTACGTACTATAAATGGGGTTTTATTAGATGTAAAAAAAATTTCTTGTTCATTTTTTACTCGTTTTCTTTAGACATTATGGCGTCTTACGAGCAAGCGCCATTTTTTTTTTTTTTTTTTTGAAGTTCGCGTGATAAAACTATTGATTTCTACTAAATAGCAGTTGGAACGGTTTAAAAATACAAACAAATATCACAGGTCAGTTTTAAATTAACTTTTATCGACGACAGTTACTTTTATTTGTTGTATATTTGTTTTTTTTGAGCGTTTTCAGCGTACTGATCATTCTGAAAGATACCCGAAATTTTAAACTTACCCTTTAAGCAGCGTACGAAAATGATGAAAATAAGAAACTAAAAAAAAAGTGTACTTTATTGACGCCTTATGTATTGGCGATTTTGTGTGCTCTGATCGACACGTGTTTAATAAATCTAGCAAAAATCAAGTAATGTTCAGATTTTCACAAAATTTTCGATAGTTATTCAATGTTAGACTAATTTATATTTATAACGACAGCTAACAGAACGAAAAAGGGGTAAAAACTAACAAATAAGCAACAAATAAATGTTACAAAAGGCAAGATAAGTTACTCTTCTACTAACCTGGATAAGTTTATTTGTGTTTTAACTTATTTTAAAGCATTTTTTTGTTCAAAACAAACCTGTTAGAACGAAAAATAAAAATGGCTGTTCATGAGCCCAGCACGAAGATCCTTGATAATTGGTGAAAAATCGAAAAATAGAAATACATCCAATAAATGTCACCAATGGTGGGAAATGTGATGTTCGCAAATATTTTGCTGAATTTTTGGTTTTTGAGCGATTATCGAAACTGTAATTTCAGCCATTGAGTAAATGCTATTGCTCTGATTACTGAAAGCTGAAAAAAATCCTCTGCCTTGTACGACAAAAGTATTATATATATCATTTTTCTTTTTTCAAATTTAAATGCTTATCCATTTAAAATTCTTTTGAATTTTAATTTTATTCTGGCGAAAATAAAACCTGACTAAAAACTTATTTTCACTTTGAAATGGTTTAATTTATTTTTAATTGACAAATATTATTAAATAATTAACAAACTACAATACTTTTAAAATTTTCATTTTTAGTTTGATTTTTATTATATATATAAAATTTAAGTCAAATGTTAACAAAACAAAATTATAGCAAAACTCATTACTTCCATTAGTCCTTTTCAAAGTATTTTTTAGATTTATTTTGATGAAATTCAAAACTTTTTTTCCCCGACTGTAGAAGAAATTTTTTATTCCAATGGACAAATAAATATTTTAAAATAATAAATTTATATATATTTTAATAATAATATATATATATATATATATATATATATATAATTTGTAAATATCAAAATCCTAAAATTATCCATTTTAATATTCTTTCCTTAAACAAAAGTAAATTAATACTAGTTTAAGCAGATAATTTATTTAACCAATAATTCTTTTACAGTCCAAAAAAATACGTAATAATTTGTCTCCAGAATGTACACCTTAATATAAAAAAAAGGATTAAAAAATTCTTTAAAAAAATCGTTAATTTTGTCTACAACATAATGCAAGTAATTTGTTTCCCTTTTGCTCATCCATACATATTTAACATTTCACATAATAATCTTTTTCTTTTTTTTTTTTTTTTTTGTAAATAATAACCCCGCCATAGAAAAAAGTATATTTCATACTTATTGTGGCTGCCGCCAGATTCGTTTATTATGGGGCATACGGACATTTGTTAGTTGTTAACACTACGTGAATCCCAATGTAAAAATAACGAACCTAATGACACCTTTCGATAGATTTCTGACAATAAAATAGGTCCCAAGTATAGAATCGAAATGATAAACAAAATAAATAAAAAACATCATCCTTAGATAGAGTAATAAGTAATAATGGTAATATAAAATACATGTAGATAGGATAAATAATTATTAATTTTATGTTTCTAGGTGGCTTTAGAAGTAAAATAAAATTGAGTCCCTGGTTGTGCTTCGGTCAGTAAACTGGCCAATCCCTCAGGCGACGCGATACAAGAAAAGGGATCGTCAGGGGCTTTTGAGATACGACTCAGCTGTTTTTCGTTGACACTGACCAAAATGTAGTCCCAGTTTGATTTCTTCAGCCCCTGATGCCAACGAGGTAAAAGAATTTTATCTATATTTAAAGTTACAGTAAATATATATACATATGTATAGCTTCGTTTTAATTTTAATAGAATTACTCCTATTTTGATATTTATTGACATTTTCGTTGTTTAGATAAATATCTTTTGGCGGTCGCATTCCTCTTTCCTTGTGGTCTTGAGAAAGCACCTTTTGTTTCATGTAAATTTCGTGTCGCTTTTAGGGCTCACTGCTTGCTCTTTGTCCTTTTCTTATTTGTGATTTATTATACCCTTTTTTTTTTATTTGCAGTTTTCACAGCTGCATATGTACATTGGATGAATAAATATTCATATAAACATATTGTACGCAGTTGTCAGTTCTCTCACGCAAACAAAGTGGCGAAGAAATCACAGTGAAAACTCGAGGTAATTCAAAAAAAAATTCGGGGCTTCAAGCTAAAGCCTGCACTTGTGTGAAGTGTCCAGGTTAGTTTGAACACTTATTTCGAGAGATTCGAACCCACAACAAGAACTTTGACTGGCTCAAGCGGCAAATTCGTACACCAGTCTATTTCTTGTGAAATAGATTTCGGGTCTAACTTGCACGTAAAAAAGAAAACAAAAAAAAAAAAAAAAACTTTATCACATCGGCTGATAAGAATAAGTTATCGTACAGTTTTGTTTTGTTTTTCGTACGCACAGGTTATTCGTAGAAGTGATATTAACAAAAACAAACAAAGTCAACTTTCAATTTACGAAGCGTAAAATGTTTATTGAGTTTGAAAGAAACATTTTCATTGAAAATGATAGTTAATTTAGAAGTGTATTGGCTGAAAAGGAGGGAAATGGGTTTATTGAGATATCGGAGGAGTCTGAATCGATGAATCAAGAGCTGTGAATGGTTCACTGGTCTGAAGGAATCGAGAGTGGATTTCTCACTCAATTAGATGAAATAATTTTAATTAAAAGTCTTTAGATAGAGTCAAAATAGTAATTGTTGAAGGTTCAATCAAAAATTTGAGAAGTTTTGAAATAGTTAATTTATAATATTTACTTTTCAGTTAGCAGACGACCAAAGGGAAGTGCAAAAGTTTGTTATTGTTTTTGTGTCTGTGTGTTCGCCTACCTTGGCTGATTAGCTGACTGCTAATTTTATATTGTTGAATTGTGTTGCAGCCAGACAAGCCTTCGTTGCTCACCTAGTGTTACGGATAGAAGGAAACTTTCAATTAACAATTTTTTTTTTTTGCAACCACGCGTGCCCCCCTTTTTTGTACATTACTGTTTTCGCGTTTTTATTTTATATATATATATATATATATATATATTTTTTTTTTTTATTTATTTTTTTTTTTTTTTACCTCTTTTGTGATTTGCATTCATTTGTGGTATTTGTATTTTTTTAATTTTTTTTATTTATTTTATTTTTTTTTGTGTGTCCGCAAACTTTATTTTGATTTTCCGGGGGACTTCTATTTTTGCTTATATTTTTTGTAAAAAGGTGAGGGCCACCGCCACTTCTGTCGTATTGGTTTTTAAACAAGGTCCGTTCTGAAGATGGCAGACGAACAAGAGGAATGTCGGGCATCCTTCCTGGCGGGTAAATCTGATCACGAAAAGACGAGCACTCTCCAAAAACCAATGGTCGGCGATGCTTCCAAGGCGGTGTCTGGAGTTACCAACGAGCTAGGATTACGGAAATCTGAGCGCGACAGACGGTTGACGTCAAAGGCCAGGGAGTGTAAGCAGGACGAGTTTAGGAAAGGGTTGTCCCATCAGATTAACGCTCTTCGTCGATTCGTTAGGGACAACTCGGAGAGGGAATTGTCAGCGATGTCCATAGTCGAGCTAAAGCAGATTGACGATCGTGTGGAAAATGATATGGAGGCCATCGAGGCAATTTACGACCATATCATGGACTTGACTGACGAAAACTTAGATCCCAAACTAGTGGAGTCCTTCAAGCGGATTGGCACAAGGTCAAATCGGCTTGCACGTAGAGTACGTCGAGCTATCGATCAGGCTGATAGCATTAGAACTGGGCCCTCCGTCGGATCACCAAGCCTGGCCCCAAAATCATCTCTTGCTCCCTCCCAGGCTCTCCTCCCCCCTCGGGCTTCCTCCCAGGTTTCGTCTGCCTCCCGGGTTTCGCCTGTCTCCCGGGTCTCTTCGCGGGTTTCGTCTGCCTCCCAGATTTCTTCCCGGGTGTCCTCTACCTCTCATGCCTCCTCGCACGTGTCTAGTTCTTCTGCCATGTTGAGAGACTCAGCTATAAGGACTGCTATACTGCTGGCCAAATTACAATCGGAGAGGGAGAGAGTGTCTAGAGAGGAGGAACATGTGAGGAGAATTCGGGGACAGCGTGCACAACTGGAGGATGAAGAGAGGAGAATCCAGGGGCAGCGTAGACAGGATGAGATCCAGAATCAATTGCGTATCGAGCAGGCGAGAACTGAAGCTTTGAATCGATACGACATGCCTACTGGACAAAAGCCTGCGAGTTCGGGTCGTCTGCCGTCTACCATGGATTTGTCCAACACGACTGAGCCGAGGCCCTTGTCGCCACCAGAGCTGAGCATCCCTGTGACCGTGCCTGAGAACGACAGGCATTACTTCACTAGGCCGACAGACAAAAGCTACATAACTGCATTGATAGAGTCTTATGCTGAATCAATGGCACTAAGTCGAATCCCAGCTCCTGAGCCCACCATTTTCAGCGGAGACCCCCTTGAGTACCCTGAGTGGATCGCATCATTCACCTCACTGATAAAAACAAAGGGTATTCCCCCTGAGGAACGAATACACTACCTCAAGCGGTATCTGGATGGATCTCCTCGGGAAGCTGTAAGGATATACTCGCTGCTTAGAACAGAGAGTGCCTTCACTAGCGCAATGGGGATGCTAGAAGAGCGATACGGAAGTTCGTTCATTGTGGCTGAAGCATTCCGCACAAAATTGAGCTCCTGGCCAAAAGTAAATGGAAAGGACTCGTTGGGCTTACTTCACTTCGCAGATTTTGTATCACAGTGCAGGGTTGCGATGGAGAGTATCCAGGAGCTGTCATTGCTGAACGACATCCGAGAGCATCGGAAGTTGGTCGAGAAGCTACCGGAGTGGCTAAGGTGCCGTTGGGGACGAATGGCAGAGGAAACTAAGATGAGGTCAGGAATGTATCCGTCCTTCTCTGAGTTGGCGGATTTCCTCGCGAAGGAAGCAAAAATCGCATGTTCACCAGTAACGTCGATGGCGTCTCTCAGAGATACCTCTGAGATATTTGCAAAACCAAATAAGAACTTTGGTGCGAATGTCCTAATGGCTGGCATCCAGGATGAAAATAAGAGTTTCACAAAAGCATGTCGTTTTTGTTACAATAGTTACCACTCGCTACAGAGATGTGAGGCCTTTGTCGAAAGGGACATGCCGGAGAAAAGGAAGTTCATCCTGGATAATCGCTTATGCTTCGCATGCTTAGGTGAGGGACATATCTCTAAGCAATGTGTTAACAGGAGCACATGTCGACGCTGCAGTCGTAGACACCCTACTTGCCTCCACATGGATGGAACTATGAAAGCAATGATTCCTAGACAGCCTTCTACTTCTGAAGAACCTAGACATGGGGAAGGTAACTCCCCAGAGGTTGTGTGTAGAGGTGTGATGAGCACAGAAACCAACGCCCAACTCATCTCCTCCATGATTGTGCCCGTATGGTTGTCCTCAACTTCAAGTCCACAGAAGGAACACCTGACATATGCCCTACTGGATACTATGTCGGATGCAACCTTTGTCTTGACGGAAACATTGGAAAAAATATATGGTTCGGGAAACAACCTGGCAAAGCACTCTGAACCAGTAAACCTTCGACTGACCACCATGACCTCAAAAAATAAAATTATCAGATGTCAAAAACTGGACACTTTGATGGTTCGAGGGTATGAGTCAAAAGAGAAAATCTCCCTCCCAAATGCCTATTCTAGGGATTTCATACCCGTAGAACGGAATCACATCCCTACCCCTGAAACAGCTAAGAGATGGCCCCACTTGGCAGGAATTGCACATCGCATTCACCCACTCAAAGATTGTGACGTGGGGCTACTAATTGGATACAATTGTCCCAGAGCTCTAGCCCCCAAAAATTGTATCACCGGAGGGGATAACGATCTTTTTGCGGTGGAGACTGACTTGGGCTGGAGCATTGTGGGCAAAACAGATCCCAGGGAGGACTCTGGTGATGCTATCGGGCTAACCTGTCGAGTAATGACATGGGAGGTGCCAAAGAGTGTGCAACTCTGTCCAAACAAAGAAAGGCCGCTAAACAAAAACTCTCCTACGAAGATACGCTTCACCTTTCGGTCTACAATCCGTGAGGAAATCCTAAGGCCAGTCGACGTGGCGAACCTACTGGAATCGGATTTCATCGAAACGGTAAATGAAAAGGCCATTTCACAGGAGGATTTCCGTTTCATGGAGCTTGCTAAGAGAAGCATACACCAGCAAAGTGACGGATACTTTGCTCTGGCACTTCCATTCAAAGGTGAGAAACCTAAATTACTCAACAACAAAAGATCTGCAGAGCTCCGTTTGTCACACCTAAAGCGTAAGTTCCTAAGAGATGAAAAATACTCAGAGGACTACCGAGCCTTTATGGAGACCATAATAGAAAAAGGCGAGGCCGAAGAAGTTCCCAACACCAACCTCCATGGTGGAACCGTTTGGTATATTCCTCATCATGGAGTGTACCACCCGAAAAAGCCAGAAAAAATTAGAGTGGTGTTTGACTGTGCAGCCAAACATCGAGGCACCAGTCTAAACGATCACTTACTACAGGGTCCTGATCAACTAAATACGTTGGTCGGAGTCCTATGCCGATTCCGAAGAGTCGATCGCTGTAGTGTGTGACATCGAACGGATGTATCATCGTTTCTTAGTCAACAAAGACGACAGAGACTATCTGCGTTTCTTATGGTGGCCTGGAGGAGATTTCAATAAGGAACCCAAAGAGTACCAGATGAAGGTACACATTTTCGGAGCAGTGTCATCCCCTGGGTGTGCAATCTTCGCCCTAAAGTTTATTGCTGAAAAATACCAGGACCTAGGATTAGGGGCCTCGAGATTTATATCCCGAGACTTCTATATGGATGATGGTCTCACAAGTGTTGCTGATGTGAAGTCTGCAATTGAATTGATCCAAAATTCGTGTACCATCTGTAAAAAGGGAAACCTGCGCTTGCATAAGTTTGCGTCAAACAACCGCGAAGTCCTTAAGGCCATCCCAAATTCGGAAAGAGCCAAAGACTTGGTTGATCTTGACCTTTCAATGGAAAGTTTACCCATTGAGAGAGCCTTGGGAATGAGATGGTGTATAGAGTCCGATCAATTCCATTTTCAAGTGGTGTTCCAGGACAAACCCGTCACTCGGAGAGGCATCCTGTCTACTGTGGCCTCTATTTTCGACCCACTTGGCCTGATTGCACCTTTCATACTAAAAGGAAGGCAGATTCTGCAGGAAGTTTGCAGAACCGGCTCTGGCTGGGATGACCCCCTCCCAGAACAGATTATGACTCGGTGGGAGGGGTGGAGATCACAGTTGCAGAAACTAGCTCAAATAAAGATTGACAGATGCTACAAACCAAAGGACTTTGGACAGGCCAGTGTGGTAGAAATGCACCATTTCTCTGATGCCAGTAACATAGGCTATGGTCAATGCTCTTACTTAAAGCAGATAAATAAGAACGGTCAAATACACTATTCTTTAGTCATGGGCAAAGCCCGGGTGGTTCCACTACGACCTATCACCATTCCCAGATTGGAGTTGCAGGCAGCTGTAACCTCAGTAAAGATCAGCAACCTGTTGAACCTTGAACTAGGTTTAAGCAATGTCACCAACTACTTCTGGACAGACTCTAAAATCGTCTTAGCCTATATAGAAAATGAAGCCAAGCGGTTTCACACATATGTAGCGAACCGGGTGCAAACCATTAAAAACACCACAAAAACGCAACAGTGGCATCATGTATGTACCAAAGACAATCCTGCCGATCACGCCTCCAGAGGCCTAAATGCGGACGAGCTAAAGACTTCCAGTTGGTTCAAGGGACCATCGTTCCTTTGAGAGGAGGGGATGTCGGAGGAAGAACACACATATAAGATCTCTTTTGATGACCCTGAAGTTAGGACGATAACGACGCTTTCCACCTCAGCCAAAAGCGAACATCCTGGATTGGACATCTGGAATAGATTCTCGGACTGGAGACGGATGGTGGGAGTTGTGTCTCTGATCCTAAAATATCTATACCGAAGAAGGGGGCAAGGTCTGGAATCTGGTGAGGCAGTCCGACAACGCGCAGAGAACAAGATCATCAAGTTGGTACAACAAGATGCCTTTTTGGAAGAGCTGACATCACTACGTAGCGCAAAAAAGCAAACAAAGGCAACCTCAATTAAAAGGGAGAGTAGCCTTTTCCAACTGGATCCCTTTGTCGATGAGGACGGAATGCTCAGAGTGGGGGGGAGACTAAAAAGGTCAGTTTTTCCTATGGAGGTGAGATACCCCTTGATACTCCCAAAGGATAGTCATGTTACACGGCTGATTATCAAGCATTTCCATGAGCTCACAGCACATCAAGGCCGGGGCATGACTCTAAATGCTCTCAGAAACAGAGGGATCTGGATCGTAGGAGGCAGGACGGCGGTGTCTTCAACCTTGTTCGGATGTATTTTCTGTAGGCGCCTCCGAGGAAAGACCCAAACTCCAAAAATGGCCGATTTACCCGAAGATCGAGTGCAGGCAGCACCCCCTTTCACGTACTGTGGAATGGATTGTTTCGGACCCTTCCTTGTCAAGGAAGGTAGAAAAACATTAAAACGATATGGTGCTATATTCACCTGCATGGCGCTCAGAGCAGTGCACCTGGAAATGCTAGAGGACTTAACAACGGATTCCTTCATCAACTGTCTACGTTGTTTCATATCAATCCGTGGACCAGTACGGAGCATTCGTTGCGACCAGGGAACAAACTTTGTGGGAGCCAGGAATGAATGGAAAGCGGAGCTGGAGAAGCTAGATGAAGGAAAGTTAAAGGACATGCTATGTCGACACAGCTGCGATTTCATCTTTAATACACCAGCTGCCAGTCACATGGGAGTCTGGGAAAGGCAGATTGGGTCTATAAAAAGAGTTCTGGCGGGCCTCTTGCCAATGTCTGGAGATAGGTTGAGCACTTCATCTCTGCGGACCTTCTTTTATGAGGCAATGTCTATTGTAAATAGTCGCCCCTTGACTACTGACAATCAAAGTGATGCCAGTGATCCCATTCCTCTGTCTCCAAATCAATTGCTGACCATGAAAACAGCAATCACATTGCCTCCCCCTGGTAACTTTGTAAAAGAGGATGTATATGCAAGGAAGAGATGGAGACAAGTCCAATATCTAGCTGATCAGTTTTGGAAGAGATGGCGAGTAGAATACTTGCAGACACTTCAAACTCGCAAAAAATGGGTACAAAATCAGAACAACCTCGTGGAAGGCGACATTGTCATCCTGAAGGACGATAACATTCCTCGAGGCCAGTGGAACCTAGCTAGGATCACGGACACCATTAAAGCTCCTGATGGATGTGTACAAAAAGCACGCATCTTGATGGGGGAGCCGGAACGCTCAAAGGAGGGTAAACGGACTGGAAAGCCCATTTTCCTGGATAGACCCGTCCATAAATTGGTGTTGTTGATCCGCCCTGAAAAAAAAAAAGCGATGAGAAATAGTGGTCCTGAAGAACTTATATAGATATGGATGGTGGTGGCCGTAGCCTTGCTCGAAATGCTTTGGGCAGGACTGGATAGATTCTTTCTCCGAAATGGAAATTCACAAAGGTAAATTTGGAGGGGGAGTGTGGCTGCCGCCAGATTCGTTTATTATGGGGCATACGGACATTTGTTAGTTGTTAACACTACGTGAATCCCAATGTAAAAATAACGAACCTAATGACACCTTTCGATAGATTTCTGACAATAAAATAGGTCCCAAGTATAGAATCGAAAAGATAAACAAAATAAATAAAAAACATCATCCTTAGATAGAGTAATAAGTAATAATGGTAATATAAAATACATGTAGATAGGATAAATAATTATTAATTTTATGTTTCTAGATGGCTTTAGAAGTAAAATAAAATTGAGTCCCTGGTTGTGCTTCGGTCAGTAAACTGGCCAATCCCTCAGGCGACGCGATACAAGAAAAGGGATCGTCAGGGGCTTTTGAGATACGACTCAGCTGTTTTTCGTTGACACTGACCAAAATGTAGTCCCAGTTTGATTTCTTCAGCCCCTGATGCCAACGAGGTAAAAGAATTTTATCTATATTTAAAGTTACAGTAAATATATATACATATGTATAGCTTCGTTTTAATTTTAATAGAATTACTCCTATTTTGATATTTATTGACATTTTCGTTGTTTAGATAAATATCTTTTGGCGGTCGCATTCCTCTTTCCTTGTGGTCTTGAGAAAGCACCTTTTGTTTCATGTAAATTTCGTGTCGCTTTTAGGGCTCACTGCTTGCTCTTTGTCCTTTTCTTATTTGTGATTTATTATACCCTTTTTTTTTATTTGCAGTTTTCACAGCTGCATATGTACATTGGATGAATAAATATTCATATAAACATATTGTACGCAGTTGTCAGTTCTCTCACGCAAACAAAGTGGCGAAGAAATCACACTTATATCTCAACATAAAGAATGCGTTTCTTTCCCAGTTCGATAATTTAATCTTTAAATAATCTATTTTATTTTAAAACAAACTTTCTATAAGTATAACTTTATTTTATGGAGATTTAAAAACACTAAAGTAACGCGGATGTATGGATTTCAACGTAGAAATCGGTGACGTCAGCGATTCTGTGTTATGTTTTGGGGGTCCCTTGGAGGAAACTTAAAAATAAAATTATCCATGTTTTTGACTATGAGATCAGTCGGAAATTTCTATGTTCACATGGTGTTTTACCCATGGCAGTCACTTGCCCAAATTGTATTTATATGTATTTATAGAAACGACCAGGAAATGTGGTATTGCTGATACACTAAGTTTTGCTTATATGTCCTTAAAACGCTATCTGGTTAGAAACTGCTGGTCTGGAAATCATTTTATATTAAGTTTACATGTAGTCACCTGAAGAAAAGTAGAATCTCATTGGTGGGAAGGGGGCATAGGATATGCATGTACAAATTTTACCGAATTGCCAGTATGTCAACTTGACATACAGACATCAACTGATGCATCTGCCAGTCTAAACGTTGCATGTTATTGTCACAGATGCTCTGAACTGAACCACTTCGAAAGGGACTGCCAAATCGGTGCATAAAGAGGCGCAGTTGGACCCTACGAAAAGCTTGAGGAAAGGTGCACTTCTTTTAGGTAGCTTGAATCGGGGCCTTCCGATCAGGTCACTTCTGTGATTGGCTGGCAAAACGACTCCTCTGCAAAGCTGGTGACACGAGTAATCGACACTCCCGACTATTTGTCTACAACCAAGGATTCCCGGATCAGCTACACTACAATTTATTGTGATTATCAAATATATTTTATTTTATCACTGATAAATATATTAATGCTTCTTGAATTCCGTAACTGTTGTCTATCTGAAATCCTTTCCTCTAAACTGCTATTCTGTCTCTGTCCACATCATCCTCCTCTAATAAAGAGCAATGGGTTTTTATTTATATACTAGCAAAACCTACCCGCCCTCCGGACAGCAATTAATTGGGATGGGAGGCCATTAATTTAAAAAAAAAATTATATTCAAAGAATTCCAAAATTTTAACAACAAACTTTGGTAAATGTGTAGATTAATACACTCGACTAAATTATACCCCCCTAAGAAATGAGATTCATTCTAAATTATTAGGGCAGTTAACTAATATATTTTATAACACTAATTCTAAGTTCAAGTGGCAAGGTCATAAAACAACATGTAATCGCCTAAAAAAAAAGTAGCTACCCCCCCCCCCCCCAAAAAAAAACGCAGCAGATTTAACTCCCATAGAAAAAAAGAATTTAGTTACTGCCCTAAAACTGCCCCTAAAAATGGGGATCATTTTACATTAAATTTATATACAAAATATTTTCATCCATTTTAAATTCCAAAATAATACTTTTTTTCTTTTCATTTTCATCTTTCCATGAAGTTTTTCAGGGTGTTCACACGAGATAGCCTAAAACATGTAGAATACTTTTAGAGGGTAATTTCGCGGAAGATGTTAATTTACAATCATACCAAAATACGAATCAATATTTTTTCGTAATTAGGACAGATCACAGTGCTACTAAACTATTGTTTTAATTTGTAAATCAAAATAGTGATAAGGTCTTTGTAAACATTAAAAAATAAGTGTGTTGTTAAACTTTACAATAAAGGCATTAACTTAACTAATAAAAAAAAGTTATTTATTTATGTTTCAGGGAAAATATAAAAACTGAAAAAAGAGGGCGATAGAAAGGAATCAGAAAGCGAGCAAGACAGCCACACTATTTCTCCCCTTCCCTTTCTATTCTCGCTTATGCCTGCTCGACCTTTGGTAAGGTCATGAGTGAGCGCTGGTTGTTTAAACTTAAGGTGTTTTAGTTATTTTTCCGATTTCTTTATTAAATAACTTTACTGTTAATATGGACGATACTATTGCATATAGATAACAAACATAGACAAATGCAATTTCAAATTAATAATACCAAATGTTAATTATGAACGGTTTAAAAAATAGTTATGCTAATTAGGCAGTCAAAAGGTTATTTCTTAATCGTTTATCTGCACGAGTTATACAGAATATCAAGTCTTTATGTTGTATTCTTGATTGAAATAACAGTAACCCGTTTTGATTATTAGATAGGAGTGATAAATGAAATAAACTTTTGCATTTATTCATTTAGATGAGCAGGACCAGTCAGATATGTGCGCATCTGTTTTGCCGACATGACGAAAGTAGAACGTGTCCTCAGCAAATATACCCATCTTATACACAATGTCATCAGGGAAGTCGTTTATGGAAATCACGAGCAATAAAGGTCCAAGGATCGATCCCTGGGGTAAACGTGCATTTATGTCATGTTGTTTGGATGAACGGCCATCGAGGACAAACTGGATCTTTCTTTTGGTTAGAAAAGATCTAATTAAATATTTGTTCAGTAATACCATATGAATTGATTTTTATGAGAAGACTTTTATGCCAGACCTTGTCAAAGGCTTTGGATATATCAAGCGCTACCACTCTAGCTTCAATTGCCTTGTCCAGTGTATGATATATGCGTTCAGAGATGACCGTTAGGATATCCGTAGTAGACTGTGCTTGCCTAAATCCATACTGATGGTCAGAAAGAAGTTTAGCATTAACGAGGTGATGGACTATCGCTAGATTGATTCAGGATTCTAAATTTTTAGTGAAGAGCAGGAGTAGACTGATGGAGCGATAATTCTGAGGATCAGTTCTATCTCCAGAATTCTTGAAGACTGGTACCAGAGAGGCAATTTTTCAACTATCAGGGAAGAAGATTCGGCAAGGCATTTGTTATAGAGTTTGGAGAGGACAGGGGCCAGTTCAGAACATTTCTTTATTACTATTACTGGTATAAGATCAGGCCCACATGCTTTGGAGGTGTCAAGGTTTTTTTTATGATGTCCTGGACATAAGATAGGGTGATGGTCAGGTCATCAAGTGTGCGGAATGCTTGCTGCCTCTGAGCAATAGCAGCTGCACATTCTGAGGTGAACCATTGAGGAGTGGGGCTTGCTGTAAAATTTACGCATGGAGACATGCTACAATGGCTGCTTTGACCTATTCGGTTACCTCATTTGCGCACTGATCAGCAGGGAGAGAAAAAAATTTCACTCCATGGGGCGTCACTGGATTCCTAATCAGCCTGGTTGTAGTAGCTCGTCGTTTTGAGCAACGGCTCATTAGCTTTGGGACGAGATTTTAGAGTGATATCAATCATTACCACAATGTGATCCGCATTCTCAAGCGGGCTATAGGCATTCCTGACACAAGCCTTGAGCAGTGGAGTCAAGAACCGGTCGAGAAGCGAGGCTTGCTTGTTCACACAATCAGGGACACGGGTTGGGAAAGTGAGTCTGTGAGAGGGAGCGTGCTATGGAAAAACTTTACGTGGAGTTACCAGCTGCGTCTGTATAGCTGAAGAATCTAAGCCAGTCACGTTGATGTCCGTTAAAATCCCCAAATACATGTATTTGGGCTCTCGAGTCAAGTGAGAGTGCTGTATCTATGCTTTCAGAGACAATTAAGCAGGGTACAGTCCTGGGTCGAATGAGAATGGTATAAGAAATATAAGTAACGCTGTGTTGTAAGGTTAATCTAAAGCACATGTAGGCTTGGTCATCTGATTCTAGTCTATCCTATGTTCTCTAGTCAAGAGGAAGGTGTTCAGATTCTTTACAGTAGAGTGAGAGGTAATCAGTCATGTCAAAATTGTGTGAGGAGATTGGAGATTGTTGGTTTGTTTCACTTAGTGCTAGGATATCCGGGGAGTTTACTACGAGGAAGGTTTCTACGTGATTGATGTTGGTTCTAAGCCCACGGATATTTGTGAATACTAGCCTCAAGGGCGGAGGCGAAGATGTTTTTTGATGGGTGTCTGGTTTGTTTCTTTTTCTTTGTATTGCCATTTTGGTCTTCGATGCGGGGAGGGGGGGCTCAAGAAAACCCATCGTGGATAACTGCAGGGTTCTCTTCCCATGTGCGACATGGATATTATACAACTGTTGATGAAGCAGCCGTTCTGAAAGCTATCTAAGAATTTGGCTCCTGCACTACCAGTCAGAAACAGCAGCCAGACAAGCTGTCTAACCTGTACCCTCAACCTGTCGGAACAAGAGCGACCCATACTAGTCATCTGAGACTTAGTGCCGAAAAAATTTTCCTAAGTTGGCCAGATAAAGAGAAATAGAGATAGCGTTCATTGTCCTAGTCAAAAAACAAGACCAAGCACTGGGTGTCTTTTATGTTCCGGGGTTCGAATCGTGTGAATGAATGGTTCCCTTCACTGATTCTGCAAGTATGAAACGTATACGTATGTAGATAATAATTAAATATTTATTATTATATATATATATATGAAATGACCATATTAACCAAACTCTAAGGAATTAAAATGGAGACACAAGTTTGTGTGGCACATCTTAAGTAAACGTGAAAAAATTGGCGCCTGGCATTCCAACCTCTTATATAGTTGATGTGGTTTGAAAGAATCTTAGAGATAATGTTGGGTAACAACTTTTGGCTAGGAGCAAAGTGTAGTATCTCTTCTGATATTACACTTCATCTGTTTTGTCCTCGGTCAGTGAAGGAGAAATCCTTCTAGACTGAGGCAATTTTAATTTTTGTTCAAATCCAGAGTTCCTTTTTTGGTGAGCTGGATTTTCCTCACACTAAAATCCGACCTTGTGTCTAACTCTGCCCTTGTGGAGAGGCAAGTAAATAAGAACATTGTTCTCACTAAAAATTCGCCATGGCTGATCAATTTAAAATTAACAAACACGCCCCTCCCTTCTTCTCCCATAAAATGAAAGAAGATTTGGTAAGTAATTTCCGACATGTTTGATGGTTAAATGGTGTTATTTATTTATTTATATATATATATATATATATTATTTTTTTTTTGCAGGTTAAAAGTTCTGTACAAATGGAGTGAGTGATGTTTACTTGTTGACAGTACCCGACATGACAACTGATACACCTTTATAACAGAATACATTTTGGCAGGGCCCACATTTGTATCGGACTAGAAGAAGGGTACCGTTAGCTGACAATTGGTGGATCCCACAGTCAGAGGCAAGTACATTGAAGTAAGCGAAACAAAAAAAAAAGGGTCCTGCTCAATACATCTTTTATCATAATCTATGTGAAAGCAGAAATTAGGGACCCGACTCCATTATCGATTTTATATCCATTCACATGGCTTCCTTTATCTTCATATTTGTTGCATAGGATAATAATATTTTATAACAAATATACTAATGAAACAAATGAAACCAGGGTTGTGGAGTCGAAAGATAGAAGCTCCAACTCTGACTTTTAAGTTTCCAAAACTTGATACTTCTGCAATTTACAACTCGTTTCGTTGTCATCTTCCGACAGTTTATGTAAACCACCAGAAGATGCCGAAACACTTAGCCAATTAGATTATATCTGACTGTTGGAAAGCATATAAGAAAGTAGGAGGAGAAGAGTTTAAATACTTGACTGTTAACCACAGTCTACACTTCGTAGACCCGATTACGAAATTTACAACTAACCAACTAAGTAAAGGGATAAAAAAAAGACTGGTACGAGCAGGAATCTATACCTGCGAGAAATTATGAACCAATCGCTTCGTCTTCATATTAGTGCACTTGTGCAACCGTACCCTGTCGAACACCTTCTTTCCACTTCGTCTACCCCGTCTTCTCCTTTGTTGTCTGTTAACAACCACCGAAAATCTTCCCCATTTATTAAGATTCAAAGGTATTGAAGCTATTTACATCCAATAATTTCATAACTAGACATTAAAACAACTTTACAGTAACAACAATTAGTTAGTTTTATAACAGTTTGGCTCAATTAATAATTTAATGATAAAAAAATACGGTACTAATTAAATTTAACTTTGAAAATCCTATTTTAAAAAAATAATTTGTTTAAAATGAAAGAGCAAAACGATACTAATAGTAAAAAATTCCCGGTAAATAAAATTATTGAAAAAAATAAAAAAAAATATCGAAAGTAACAAATGAATATGAAAAATAACATTGAGAGTTGAAGACAAGTTTAAAGTTAGGTGGAAAATGTTTTTTTATTATTTTGTACTCTTCTTTATGAGAATAATAATAATAGTCGGAATAATCCAAATAATATAAAAATCTGAAACATTTGTTTATTTACAAATTCTAGAAGCGGTCAAAGGGGAACAACTCTTCGTGACGATTCTCGAATTTTTTCTTGAAAGCCAACAATAGATTTGTTCGATCTATGAAATAATTTAAATAAAAGTATTAATAATAAAATAAAAGATTTATAAAATAATGAAGATTTATGAAATAAGTTTCAAAGTCTTTTAATTGGTTATAAAAATAAAAACAACTAATTTCTTAGTAAATGAACGAATATTTAATAGCGTTACAGATTTTCTTATTTTCAAAACATGTGACCACTTATCGAACACAACAAAAGAAAAAAAAATGTCTTGTCATTTATTTTTCTATTATATCACAATTCATTTTTAATTTCTATTTTTTCATTAATTTTTTATTTTTATTACAAAAATGAGGTTTAGAATTTATATTGGTTTCTTTGTGCACCGGTTGACATTGGGGTGACACCGGATTTTTCAACAGGAAAACATAAAATACGACCTTGACATTGTTTAACATATTCGTTTTCCTTTTACAAATACAAATAATCTGCAATTAAATAAAAAAAACACATTTATTGATTTGTTATTATTTAAACCAGAAATTGTTTTCTTTCAAATATAAACAAAAAGAACAAATGAGAACTTTATAGTTGGTTTACTTTTTTGATTAGACGGACTGCAACTGTGTATTACTACGCACACGTTCATAAAACTGAAAGATTGTTGTTTATTTAAGTTGTTTTCATGCTTAGAGGAACAATATTAAATAATTTCTTTCTAAAAATTATTACAATAGTATAAAAAATTACTTTGAATAAATTGCAGCTGAAGTGATTGGAGATAGATTTTTCTTATTCTATGGTTCTGTCTGTTGGGAGAATTTTGTTTTCGGTGGAGATTTCTTGATATAAACAGGCGAAAATCCCAAAAACAGGATCGCTTCTCGGCCTTCTTGTCTAAATCTCTGACTTGTTCTTCGATTTTTTCAGGCTACTCTTAGGCAATCACCTCGTGATTGCCTAAGAGGCGACCAGCTACTTGGGCCCCGCCCAAGTTTAAAGCTTAAACCTTCAGGGGACTCTCTCTGTCCCCTTAGACTAGCCCCTTTTGGGCAATTTGTCCTTCCACACCCCTCTTGGGTGGCCACCCCTCTTGGGTGGTTTTACTGTAATTAATCTTTTTTGTTCCCTTCTTTTTTCAGGTGTCCAACTTCCAGGCTTGACTTAAGCAGCTGGCAGGTGTCGGGTTGACTCACGTACCTTTTAGGCGACGGTCTTCCTGACTCCGAATCGGCGGGTCTTAGCCGGGAGTTGGATGAGAGAGGGGAGGAGTGGTCCGGGCTCTGCTGCAGAGTCTTTGTCTAGCCCGGGCTCCTTTTCCGACATGAGGCTTCGGTCTCAGGTCGGGGCGGGAGCAGACCCCAAACAGTCGGACGGCCATGGTGCCCTAAGCACCATGCCCAGTACGTCTGCCAGTGCCGCTCCCAGCACTGGAAGTAGATCAGGGTCTACCGCCTTAAGCGGTAGCCCTGCTAGCTCTTTAGCTGCTGTCCCCGGCAGTTCATCAGGTACAACGGTTAGCTCAGATCGGAGAGGTGATCTGGGTCGGTGGGAAAAACTCCCCACCGTACCAATCTCTCACCGGGCTTCAACCGTCAGCCCGCCTGGTCGTAGGCGAAAAGGTCGCCTGCCTCCAGGAGCGAGAAAGACTAAGTCGGTGGAGTCCCTCCAAGAAGGGGCCACCAACCCAGATCAGCCGCCAGCCCCCGTTGACAGGGACTCTGCTCAGAGCCGCATCCAGGACCTCCACCAGGAACTGTTCGGCAGTGAGAGCAGTGACAGCGACACCAGTCACTGCAGCAATGGCAGCCCCATTAGCAGTCGTAATACCAGCAGAGACAGCAGCATGGAGGTTCTGCAGCTGACACCAAAGAGTCCGGTCCAGGCTGGCATGCGGCAGTCTAGGCCGAGAAAGATGGGGGCGGCTCGTACTGTCCGAAAAACTGGAGCAGCGGATGTCGCTGGCGTAAAAGGGACCAAGGTGGCCACTCCACCGGTTACAACACCGACAGCATCACCAAAGGAGTGGCCGTCCCTCACAGCAGCCCCAGCTGAGACCCCAAGTGTGTGGGCATCACCTCCCGGGCAGAAGACGCCGTCGCCGACGAAAGCGACAACACCAGCAACTCCGGCGGCGGCAACCAGCACTCCTGCCCTATCTCCAACAAAAGACAAGTGGGGACCCCAGTCGCAAAGAAGCCCTTCAGAATACCGTCGGTTATTCGAATCGAAATACAAAGATCTAACCGACGGTAGCGTGATAAAAGCAGCGCCAGGAGCGGTGGAACGACTAGCGAAGCGAATTGTTTCGCTAGTCACCATCGACTCCAGAACCAAAGGGCTGGCTGGGGTCCAAATTGAGACCATAGGAGAGATCCTGTGGGCCCTCAAAGTTCCTGCAACTTACGTTTGCAGGAGAGGGTTCGCCACTTGGGACCTGCTCCTACCCACAGAGGAAGCAGCGGAGAAGGTGGCCAGGGCCGACCTGAGGCATAAGCACTTAATCCTCAGGCCGGAGTACTTGAGCAGGAGGAGGACCTTAGTAACGGTCCTCGGCGTCCCCTGTTATATTGACTCTGAGCAACTAGGTGCAGTGATGAGTCAATATGGGGACGTCGAAGCCATAATCCCGGTCCGTGGTCCCCATAACCTAATGGTAGGGGACTACAAGATTAAAATGCGTCTGGACCGGGATGGCTTCAATAACATCCCGCCACTGCTCAAGTGCGATACCTGGTCCATGTCAGTAATAGTGGAGGGCAGGAGGCCACATTGTTGGCACTGCGAGCAGAAGGGGCATATGGCTAAAAATTGCCCTAAAAAGGCGCCAAACAAGAAGACCCCTTCTGCCGCAGCCCCGGGAGGTCCAGCGACATCAGCCGCTCCTAAACCAGGAAAGGACGAGGAGGGTTTCACCCCAGTTGTCCGAAAGGGCAAACCACAGAAGCCCTCCTCCAAGAAAGTGCAGCCCCCTGAAGAAAAAGGGATGCGGGGTCCCGCTGAGTCGATGGACGCAGATTTGCCCACCAGTAAGGAGCCGCAGCAAGCCTCTGTCACGGCAGCGGCAACCAAACGAAAGACCGAGGTTCCCCTGTCACTACCTTCATCATCCGAATCGGAAGGGGAGAAAATGGAGGGTGACGCTGGCCCGGTCCCGGCTCAGGAGACAGAAAGAAAGATCAACCGGGAAAAGAAAGTTGCGAAACGCACCGACAAAAAGTCAACAGAGGCTGGGCCCCAATCCCCCGCCCCAATGCCCGAAGAGATGACTATCTCTTCTGCTCAGTCCCCCGAACCCCCAAAACCTAAACCCACCACTGAGCAGAAATCCCCTTCCCCCACTAAAACCCCCCCAGCTGGCTCCCGCTCTCTGTCTCAAAAAGAAGAGCCGGTGCCTAAAACTCCGAAAGCGGCCAAACAGGCCAAGAAGCTAAAAGCGTCGCCCTCTCCAGCTCGAAAGGAGAAATCACGAAAGCTCCCCTTCCTGCCAGGGGACCTCATATGCGATGCGGACTTGCATCATGCCGCTGCCGATCTAACACCGCAGCAGAGAAGCACCATCAAGCCGCTGCAGCTCCTCACGAAGGCCCAGGGTCTGGACGTTACCAACCCGTCCAACTTCCCGGATGCCCCTTTGCTGATCACCTTCGTCAGAAAGACGAAAATTCGCCGCACTAAATCAATGTGGCGAATGATCGAAGCAGCAAAGGAGGCGATCCTGGGCCTTACGTTGGTGGAAGAAGGGCACGACTCCCTCGACGATCTGAGGGACAAATGCGAAGGGAGGATCCCCATTTACGTCCACCCCTCATTTTATAGAGCCCTTAAGTTAACCTTTCCCCTGGATGTCGGGGGCATTTCCCGAGACGGCCGTGCGTCGTCAGAATTGCTCACTGGCAATATCGGGCATGCCGTCGGCATCCTGACTAACAAGGATTTCAGGCCGTTGGTTGACACTGACTAGTGCGATGGCCACGAGCTTAAAGTTAGGAAGCTTGAACGCAAACGGCTTGAGGTCCTTAAGCAAAGCAGCCCGCATACTGGGGGATCTCAAGGCGTTGGACATAGATGTGGCTGCGGTACAGGAGACTCACTATGTTTCGATTGACGATCATCGACTGCTGGAGGAACATTTCGACGTTTTTTCAGCATTTGGTGACCGTCTTGCTCGGGGAGTCTCTCTGTTAGTTAGACGCACTCTGCTAGCAAGGGTAAACGTTGTTCACGCGGATGCTGATGGCAGACTGATCGTGGCCGATGTTGCCGTGAATAGTGCCAGGTTTCGAATCGTCGCGGTTTATGCGCCCAATATCATTCGGGAGAGGGTTTCCTTTTTCCGGGGGTTGGAGGGGTTTCTCGGTGGTTCGGAGCGGCTAATCCTAGTGGGTGATTGGAATGCCATCCTTGATCCCAGGATAGATAAGGTGGGGGGACTTAGTGGGTCGGATGGGTGTGAGACAAGTCTGTCTGATCTGATGGCACAATGCGATCTGGTCGACAGATTTCGTATCGATCACCCGAGGCGGGAGATGTGGACGTGGCTTGCTAGCGGCACTTTCCTTCCAAGTACTTACTTGGATCGATTGTTAGTTAGAAGAGGCAACGTAGATTATATCTCTTGTCCCACGTTCCACTGGTTAGGACAGTCTGACCACAAGTTACTTGTGGCCAGTCTGGATTTAGGCCCTAAGACACACAAGGTAGCTGGCTACTGGAAGTTAAATACCTCCTTACTGGAGATACGTGACTTCCGGGAACAGCTATCTCTTATCATTCAAAAGGGATTAGTGGGGGCGGTAACCGGGAGTAGGTGGTGGGTTAACGCCAAAGTTGGCATTAGGCGCTTTTCTGTGCAATATAGCCAGCGCCTCGCCTTAAATAAGGCTGAAGCAGAAAAGCGCTTAGAAAATAAGCTGGCCCGGGCGGTGGCTGGGGGGGATTCCCTAGGCATAGAACTAGCTAAGGGGGACCTGAAACGTGCGGCTAACATGCGGTATGAGGGTCAGGTAGTTAGATCTAGACTAAATAGAGTGTCCAACGAAGCCGTGAATGTTGACGCGGCAGAGCGTAGAACTCCACTTCGTCGCAACTCGGTCGGTCTCATTCGTCAAGTCAGACACCCGGAAGGACACACCCTTGTGTCGACTCGGGAGATTTGCCGGGGATTTCGTGAACATTTCATGGAGCGGTTCACCCAACTGCCCGGACTCCGCGTCGAGGAGTTTGGCAGCTATTTAGCTGGCTCGCCCCGCCTGGAGGCGGCCCGAGCGGCTAGTTGTGATGGGCGCGTTACAGAGTGTGAGGTCTTGGCTGCACTGAAGCAGGTCGGCTACGACAAGTCTCCGGGACTGGATGGTTTGCCTTATGAATTGTTCTTGAGGCTGTCGCACATCTTCGTACCTATTCTGGTCAATGTGTTCAATCACTGGTTTGAACAGGGCTCTGTCCCCGGTCAAGTCACCAAGGGAGTGATCACATTGCTTCAGAAAAAGGGCACAGATGGTGGGGATCTAGACGATTATAGGCCCATAACTCTGCTAAATGCAGATTTAAAGATTTTGGCCAAAGTTCTTGCAAATCGGTTGCAGGTTGTTATCGGTGAGTTGGTCGAACCTGATCAGAATTATGCTGTGAAGGGGAGATCGATTCAAAACAACTTGCATCTGATGCGCACGATCATAGAGGGATTAGAAGACGACACTGAAGCCGCGCTGATCAATTTAGATCAGTCCAAAGCTTTTGACAGGGTCGACCATCGGTTCCTGGGATCTGTTTTAGAGGCCGCCGGTTTTACACCGGACTTCCGCAGATGGATCTCCATTTTGTATCGCGGGCCGACGGCAGTGGTGCAAGTGAATGGGATGCGATCGGAGTCTTTTGCCGTCTCTCGGTCGGTACGTCAGGGGTGTCCGCTGTCTCCCCTGCTTTACGTCCTTGCCTTGGAGCCTTTTCTCCGCAGGCTTAGGATTGGGGAGCCTGGACTGGCCCTACGCGGTATCGCTCTTCCTGGCGGCGCGCGAGCCAGGGTTTCCGCGTATGCCGATGATGTCACCGTGTTTGTGTCGTGCTTTCGAGACATTATTGCGGTGATTAGGGCACTCAAAAGGTACGAAAAAGTCACAGGGGCCGTGGTCAACCTTAGCAAATCCAATGGCCTAAGGTTGGCTGCCTGGAGTGGCGCGGCTGCGCTCCCGGGCCTTTTCAACTGGACAGATGGCCCGGTTCGGATCCTCGGCGTATGGTTCGGACCGGGTCTCCAGCTTGATAAGAATTGGTCGGAAGTACAGTCTAAGGTTGAAGCGTCTGTAAGGATTTGGCTTCAAAGGGGGCTTTCCCTTAAAGGTCGAGCTGAGGCGTGCGCCACGTACGTCTTTCCGCTCATCCTTTACCGATTGGCTGTACTACCCCTGCCTGCGGACCGCCGAGCGGCTTTAACGCGTCTCCTTTTCTCACTTTTGTGGGCGAGGGCGAAGCCGCTAGTCCGTAGACAGGTCTGTACTCAACGTCCTGATGTGGGAGGTTTGGGAATGCCCGACTTGGCAAGCCACTTAAATGCTGAGCGGTTAACATTCCTGAGCCGAACCTTGACAGAGGAGTCTGCGTGGGGCCCTGCGGTTGAGAGTGCTTTTCCCAACCTCATCCCCGACCACTTGGCCGAATGCCGGCGTAAGCCAAGGGGTCAATCGCAGTTCCTCAACGAATGCCGAGCTGCGCTCAGAGTGCTGCCGGGGTCCAGTGACCTCGCCCGGTCTAGGAAAACACTATATCGGGAATTAGTGGTGGGGACCGCTTCGGATCCTCTTGGGGAGCGGCTTGGATTGTCGGAGGAGGATGCTCGCTCCCAGTGGAATTGGGCGCCGGGTCGGAGCCATCTCAACAACACTGAGTTCTCTCTGACCTGGCGATTGGTTCGAAACGTGGTACCCCTCAATGGCATACGATTCAATATTGGTCTGGTTATGGACCCCTTTTGCCCACGTTGTGAGGAAGATGAAATCGAAACGGCTGAGCACGCCTTTTTCACCTGCTCCAAACTTCGTGAATATTGGACGTATGTCAACGAGGTGACGGCTCGCATCACCCCCGACCGGGTGACGTGCCTGGATTTAGCATCCGTTGTCTTCAACATGGACCCCTTGTGGCCCAGGGAGAAACGTATGGTTTTGCTCGCGATTTTAGCCGTAGCTAGACTCGTCGTGTACACTTCACGCTTAGAAATAGGGCGTGGGGGGGCGCCGACTTCTCATCATCATTTGATTTTGTATTTTAAGCATCAGCTTAAAATCAAAATCAAATCTGATAGAAGGAGGTTGCCTACCTCACTTTTTAAAAGTAGGTGGATACACACCGCTAGTTTATGCGTGTTCTCGCGGAATAAGTTTGAGTTCGTGTTCCCTGCCTAGGCATGGCACGCGCCGACCTTAGGTCTCTTTATAATTGAACAATTTTTGACAATCCAATTCTTTTGGATCAGCCCCTTTTAGCTAGTAGTATAAATGTGATCCATGTCCCCAGCTTTATTTTAGGTGTCAGAACTCCCCCAGGATGCCCGCTCCCAAATTTATTTTGTGTCCCTGACCTGCCCTAATTGTACTTATCCTGGAGGACACCGCTCATCCCGACAAAACCCATCCCACCATTTCCTTTGCCCCTATAGAATGCCCACTCCCTCCTAGGAACTGACTTTCTTGCTTTCGGTTTATACCGGAAGACAGCGAGCAGTTCATACCTTAGATAGGATGGGGGGTCCTACTAACTTACCATAATTAGCATTTTATTTTGTTCTTTATTTTTACTATCCCTTTTACTTTTATTTATTTTTGGGGGATTATTTAAGGCTTAGTTTTTGTTCTCCCACTCCCATCATCACACATGTATATATTTTTTGTAAATAAAATTCATTTCAAACACCTGGGGATATTTTAAGTAGCTTAAGTCCATAGAGTGAATGTGGCTTTGTGGTAACTGAAACTAGTTTCTAGGGTTTTAGACAATGTGGACGACCCCCGACCCCCACTTTTCCCCTCCATACCCCTTTTTGGCCTTGTGCCACATCTTGGATGTATCATTTGTATATATTTTGAGATAAATAAATATCGCTTCGCGGCCTTCTTGTCTAAATCTCTGACTTGTTCTTCGATTTTTTCAGGCTACTCTTAGGCAATCACCTCGTGATTGCCTAAGAGGCGACCAGCTACTTGGGCCCCGCCCAAGTTTAAAGCTTAAACCTTCAGGGGACTCTCTCTGTCCCCTTAGACTAGCCCCTTTTGGGCAATTTGTCCTTCCACACCCCTCTTGGGTGGCCACCCCTCTTGGGTGGTTCATTGTACTTAATCTCTTTTTTGTTCCCTTCTTTTTCAGGTGTCCAACTTCCAGGCTTGACTTAAGCAGCTGGCAGGTTTCGGGTTGACTAACGTACCTTTTAGGCGACGGTCTTCCTGACTCCGAATCGGCGGGTCTTAGCCGGGAGTTGGATGAGAGAGGGGAGGAGTAGTCCGGGCTCTGCTGCAGAGTCTTCGTCTAGCCCGGGCTCCTTTTCCGACATGAGGCGACGGTCTCATGTCGGGGCGGGAGCAGACCCCAAACAGTCGGACGGCCATGGTGCCCTAAGCACCATGCCCAGTACGTCTGCCAGTGCCGTCCCCAGCACTGGAAGTAGATCAGGGTCTACCGCCTTAAGCGGTAGCCCTGCTAGCTCTTTAGCTGCTGTCCCCGGCAGTTCATCAGGTACAACGGTTAGCTCAGATCGGAGAGGTGATCTGGGTCGGTGGGAAAAACTCCCCACCGTACCAATCTCTCACCGGGCTTCAACCGTCAGCCCGCCTGGTCGTAGGCGAAAAGGTCGCCTGCCTCCAGGAGCGAGAAAGACTAAGTCGGTGGAGTCCCTCCAAGAAGGGGCCACCAACCCAGATCAGCCGCCAGCCCCCGTTGACAGGGACTCTGCTCAGAGCCGCATCCAGGACCTCCACCAGGAACTGTTCGGCAGTGAGAGCAGTGACAGCGACACCAGTCACTGCAGCAATGGCAGCCCCATTAGCAGTCGTAATACCAGCAGAGACAGCAGCATGGAGGTTCTGCAGCTGACACCAAAGAGTCCGGTCCAGGCTGGCATGCGGCAGTCTAGGCCGAGAAAGATGGGGGCGGCTCGTACTGTCCGAAAAACTGGAGCAGCGGATGTCGCTGGCGTAAAAGGGACCAAGGTGGCCACTCCACCGGTTACAACACCGACAGCATCACCAAAGGAGTGGCCGTCCCTCACAGCAGCCCCAGCTGAGACCCCAAGTGTGTGGGCATCACCTCCCGGGCAGAAGACGCCGTCGCCGACGAAAGCGACAACACCAGCAACTCCGGCGGCGGCAACCAGCACTCCTGCCCTATCTCCAACAAAAGACAAGTGGGGACCCCAGTCGCAAAGAAGCCCTTCAGAATACCGTCGGTTATTCGAATCGAAATACAAAGATCTAACCGACGGTAGCGTGATAAAAGCAGCGCCAGGAGCGGTGGAACGACTAGCGAAGCGAATTGTTTCGCTAGTCACCATCGACTCCAGAACCAAAGGGCTGGCTGGGGTCCAAATTGAGACCATAGGAGAGATCCTGTGGGCCCTCAAAGTTCCTGCAACTTACGTTTGCAGGAGAGGGTTCGCCACTTGGGACCTGCTCCTACCCACAGAGGAAGCAGCGGAGAAGGTGGCCAGGGCCGACCTGAGGCATAAGCACTTAATCCTCAGGCCGGAGTACTTGAGCAGGAGGAGGACCTTAGTAACGGTCCTCGGCGTCCCCTGTTATATTGACTCTGAGCAACTAGGTGCAGTGATGAGTCAATATGGGGACGTCGAAGCCATAATCCCGGTCCGTGGTCCCCATAACCTAATGGTAGGGGACTACAAGATTAAAATGCGTCTGGACCGGGATGGCTTCAATAACATCCCGCCACTGCTCAAGTGCGACACCTGGTCCATGTCAGTAATAGTGGAGGGCAGGAGGCCACATTGTTGGCACTGCGAGCAGAAGGGGCATATGGCGAAAAATTGCCCGAAAAAGGCGCCAAACAAGAAGACCCCTTCTGCCGCAGCCCCGGGAGGTCCAGCGACATCAGCCGCTCCTAAACCAGGAAAGGACGAGGAGGGTTTCACCCCAGTGGTCCGAAAGGGCAAACCACAGAAGCCCTCCTCCAAGAAAGTGCAGCCCCCTGAAGAAAAAGGGATGCGGGGTCCCGCTGAGTCGATGGACGCAGATTTGCCCACCAGTAAGGAGCCGCAGCAAGCCTCTGTCACGGCAGCGGCAACCAAACGAAAGACCGAGGTTCCCCTGTCACTACCTTCATCATCCGAATCGGAAGGGGAGAAAATGGAGGGTGACGCTGGCCCGGTCCCGGCTCAGGAGACAGAGAGAAAGATCAACCGGGAAAAGAAAGTTGCGAAACGCACCGACAAAAAGTCAACAGAGGCTGGGCCCCAATCCCCCGCCCCAATGCCCGAAGAGATGACTATCTCTTCTGCTCAGTCCCCCGAACCCCCAAAACCTAAACCCACCACTGAGCAGAAATCCCCTTCCCCCACTAAAACCCCCCCAGCTGGCTCCCGCTCTCTGTCTCAAAAAGAAGAGCCGGTGCCTAAAACTCCAAAAGCGGCCAAACAGGCCAAGAAGCTAAAAGCGTCGCCCTCTCCAGCTCGAAAGGAGAAATCACGAAAGCTCCCCTTCC
Source organism: Sepiola atlantica (assembly GCA_963556195.1). Classification (NCBI taxonomy): domain Eukaryota; kingdom Metazoa; phylum Mollusca; class Cephalopoda; order Sepiida; family Sepiolidae; genus Sepiola; species Sepiola atlantica. The sequence goes on along the minus strand of OY744519.1, from coordinate 130,584,472 downwards.
TGCCAGGGGACCTCATATGCGATGCGGACTTGCATCATGCCGCTGCCGATCTTACACCGCAGCAGAGAAGCACCATCAAGCCGCTGCAGCTCCTCACGAAGGCCCAGGGTCTAGACGTTACCAACCCGTCAAACTTCCCCGATGCCCCTTTGCTGATCACCTTCGTCAGAAAGACGAAAATTCGCCGCACCAAATCAATGTGGCGAATGATCGAAGCAGCAAAGGAGGCGATCCTGGGCCTTACGTTGGTGGAAGAAGGGCACGACTCCCTCGACGATCTGAGGGATAAATGCGAAGGGAGGATCCCCATTTACGTCCACCCCTCATTTTATAGAGCCCTAAAGTTAACATTTCCCCTGGATGTCGGGGGCATCTCCCGAGACGGCCGCGCGTCGTCAGAATTGCTCACTGGCAATATCGGGCATGCCGTCGGCATCCTGACTAACAAGGATTTCAGGCCGTTGGTTGACACTGACTAGTGCGATGGCCACGAACTTAAAGTTAGGAAGCTTGAACGCAAACGGCTTGAGGTCCTTAAGCAAAGCAGCCCGCATACTGGGGGATCTCAAGGCGTTGGACATAGATGTGGCTGCGGTACAGGAGACTCACTATGTTTCGATTGACGATCATCGACTGCTGGAGGAACATTTCGATGTTTTTTCAGCATTTGGTGACCGTCTTGCTCGGGGAGTCTCTCTGTTAGTTAGACGCACTCTGCTAGCAAGGGTAAACGTTGTTCACGCGGATGCTGATGGCAGACTGATCGTGGCCGATGTTGCCGTGAATAGTGCCAGGTTTCGAATCGTCGCGGTTTATGCGCCCAATATCATTCGGGAGAGGGTTTCCTTTTTCCGGGGGTTGGAGGGGTTTCTCGGTGGTTCGGAGCGGCTAATCCTAGTGGGTGATTGGAATGCCATCCTTGATCCCAGGATAGATAAGGTGGGGGGACTTAGTGGGTCGGATGGGTGTGAGACAAGTCTGTCTGATCTGATGGCACAATGCGATCTGGTCGACAGATTTCGTATCGATCACCCGAGGCGGGAGATGTGGACGTGGCTTGCTAGCGGCACTTTCCTTCCAAGTACTTACTTGGATCGATTGTTAGTTAGAAGAGGCAACGTAGATTATATCTCTTGTCCCACGTTCCACTGGTTAGGACAGTCTGACCACAAGTTACTTGTGGCCAGTCTGGATTTAGGCCCTAAGACACACAAGGTAGCTGGCTACTGGAAGTTAAATACCTCCTTACTGGAGATACGTGACTTCCGGGAACAGCTATCTCTTATCATTCAAAAGGGATTAGTGGGGGCGGTAACCGGGAGTAGGTGGTGGGTTAACGCCAAAGTTGGCATTAGGCGCTTTTCTGTGCAATATAGCCAGCGCCTCGCCTTAAATAAGGCTGAAGCAGAAAAGCGCTTAGAAAATAAGCTGGCCCGGGCGGTGGCTGGGGGGGATTCCCTAGGCATAGAACTAGCTAAGGGGGACCTGAAACGTGCGGCTAACATGCGGTATGAGGGTCAGGTAGTTAGATCTAGACTAAATAGAGTGTCCAACGAAGCCGTGAATGTTGACGCGGCAGAGCGTAGAACTCCACTTCGTCGCAACTCGGTCGGTCTCATTCGTCAAGTCAGACACCCGGAAGGACACACCCTTGTGTCGACTCGGGAGATTTGCCGGGGATTTCGTGAACATTTCATGGAGCGGTTCACCCAACTGCCCGGACTCCGCGTCGAGGAGTTTGGCAGCTATTTAGCTGGCTCGCCCCGCCTGGAGGCGGCCCGAGCGGCTAGTTGTGATGGGCGCGTTACAGAGTGTGAGGTCTTGGCTGCACTGAAGCAGGTCGGCTACGACAAGTCTCCGGGACTGGATGGTTTGCCTTATGAATTGTTCTTGAGGCTGTCGCACATCTTCGTACCTATTCTGGTCAATGTGTTCAATCACTGGTTTGAACAGGGCTCTGTCCCCGGTCAAGTCACCAAGGGAGTGATCACATTGCTTCAGAAAAAGGGCACAGATGGTGGGGATCTAGACGATTATAGGCCCATAACTCTGCTAAATGCAGATTTAAAGATTTTGGCCAAAGTTCTTGCAAATCGGTTGCAGGTTGTTATCGGTGAGTTGGTCGAACCTGATCAGAATTATGCTGTGAAGGGGAGATCGATTCAAAACAACTTGCATCTGATGCGCACGATCATAGAGGGATTAGAAGACGACACTGAAGCCGCGCTGATCAATTTAGATCAGTCCAAAGCTTTTGACAGGGTCGACCATCGGTTCCTGGGATCTGTTTTAGAGGCCGCCGGTTTTACACCGGACTTCCGCAGATGGATCTCCATTTTGTATCGCGGGCCGACGGCAGTGGTGCAAGTGAATGGGATGCGATCGGAGTCTTTTGCCGTCTCTCGGTCGGTACGTCAGGGGTGTCCGCTGTCTCCCCTGCTTTACGTCCTTGCCTTGGAGCCTTTTCTCCGCAGGCTTAGGATTGGGGAGCCTGGACTGGCCCTACGCGGTATCGCTCTTCCTGGCGGCGCGCGAGCCAGGGTTTCCGCGTATGCCGATGATGTCACCGTGTTTGTGTCGTGCTTTCGAGACATTATTGCGGTGATTAGGGCACTCAAAAGGTACGAAAAAGTCACAGGGGCCGTGGTCAACCTTAGCAAATCCAATGGCCTAAGGTTGGCTGCCTGGAGTGGCGCGGCTGCGCTCCCGGGCCTTTTCAACTGGACAGATGGCCCGGTTCGGATCCTCGGCGTATGGTTCGGACCGGGTCTCCAGCTTGATAAGAATTGGTCGGAAGTACAGTCTAAGGTTGAAGCGTCTGTAAGGATTTGGCTTCAAAGGGGGCTTTCCCTTAAAGGTCGAGCTGAGGCGTGCGCCACGTACGTCTTTCCGCTCATCCTTTACCGATTGGCTGTACTACCCCTGCCTGCGGACCGCCGAGCGGCTTTAACGCGTCTCCTTTTCTCACTTTTGTGGGCGAGGGCGAAGCCGCTAGTCCGTAGACAGGTCTGTACTCAACGTCCTGATGTGGGAGGTTTGGGAATGCCCGACTTGGCAAGCCACTTAAATGCTGAGCGGTTAACATTCCTGAGCCGAACCTTGACAGAGGAGTCTGCGTGGGGCCCTGCGGTTGAGAGTGCTTTTCCCAACCTCATCCCCGACCACTTGGCCGAATGCCGGCGTAAGCCAAGGGGTCAATCGCAGTTCCTCAACGAATGCCGAGCTGCGCTCAGAGTGCTGCCGGGGTCCAGTGACCTCGCCCGGTCTAGGAAAACACTATATCGGGAATTAGTGGTGGGGACCGCTTCGGATCCTCTTGGGGAGCGGCTTGGATTGTCGGAGGAGGATGCTCGCTCCCAGTGGAATTGGGCGCCGGGTCGGAGCCATCTCAACAACACTGAGTTCTCTCTGACCTGGCGATTGGTTCGAAACGTGGTACCCCTCAATGGCATACGATTCAATATTGGTCTGGTTATGGACCCCTTTTGCCCACGTTGTGAGGAAGATGAAATCGAAACGGCTGAGCACGCCTTTTTCACCTGCTCCAAACTTCGTGAATATTGGACGTATGTCAACGAGGTGACGGCTCGCATCACCCCCGACCGGGTGACGTGCCTGGATTTAGAATCCGTTGTCTTCAACATGGACCCCTTGTGGCCCAGGGAGAAACGTATGGTTTTGCTCGCGATTTTAGCCGTAGCTAGACTCGTCGTGTACACTTCACGCTTAGAAATAGGGCGTGGGGGGGCGCCGACTTCTCATCATCATTTGATTTTGTATTTTAAGCATCAGCTTAAAATCAAAATCAAATCTGATAGAAGGAGGTTGCCTACCTCACTTTTTTTAAAGTAGGTGGATACACACCGCTAGTTTATGCGTGTTCTCGCGGAATAAGTTTGAGTTCGTGTTCCCTGCCTAGGCATGGCACGCGCCGACCTTAGGTCTCTTTACAATTGAACAATTTTTGACAATCCAATTCTTTTGGATCAGCCCCTTTTAGCTAGTAGTATAAATGTGATCCATGTCCCCAGCTTTATTTTAGGTGTCAGAACTCCCCCAGGATGCCCGCTCCCAAATTTATTTTGTGTCCCTGACCTGCCCTAATTGTACTTATCCTGGAGGACACCGCTCATCCCGACAAAACCCATCCCACCATTTCCTTTGCCCCTATAGAATGCCCACTCCCTCCTAGGAACTGACTTTCTTGCTTTCGGTTTATACCGGAAGACAGCGAGCAGTTCATACCTTAGATAGGATGGGGGGTCCTACTAACTTACCATAATTAGCATTTTATTTTGTTCTTTATTTTTACTATCCCTTTTACTTTTATTTATTTTTGGGGGATTATTTAAGGCTTAGTTTTTGTTCTCCCACTCCCATCATCACACATGTATATATTTTTTGTAAATAAAATTCATTTCAAACACCTGGGGATATTTTAAGTAGCTTAAGTCCATAGAGTGAATGTGGCTTTGTGGTAACTGAAACTAGTTTCTAGGGTTTTAGACAATGTGGACGACCCCCGACCCCCACTTTTCCCCTCCATACCCCTTTTTGGCCTTGTGCCACATCTTGGATGTATCATTTGTATATATTTTGAGATAAATAAATATCGCTTCGCGGCCTTCTTGTCTAAATCTCTGACTTGTTCTTCGATTTTTTCAGGCTACTCTTAGGCAATCACCTCGTGATTGCCTAAGAGGCGACCAGCTACTTGGGCCCCGCCCAAGTTTAAAGCTTAAACCTTCAGGGGACTCTCTCTGTCCCCTTAGACTAGCCCCTTTTGGGCAATTTGTCCTTCCACACCCCTCTTGGGTGGCCACCCCTCTTGGGTGGTTCATTGTACTTAATCTCTTTTTTGTTCCCTTCTTTTTCAGGTGTCCAACTTCCAGGCTTGACTTAAGCAGCTGGCAGGTTTCGGGTTGACTAACGTACCTTTTAGGCGACGGTCTTCCTGACTCCGAATCGGCGGGTCTTAGCCGGGAGTTGGATGAGAGAGGGGAGGAGTAGTCCGGGCTCTGCTGCAGAGTCTTCGTCTAGCCCGGGCTCCTTTTCCGACATGAGGCGACGGTCTCATGTCGGGGCGGGAGCAGACCCCAAACAGTCGGACGGCCATGGTGCCCTAAGCACCATGCCCAGTACGTCTGCCAGTGCCGTCCCCAGCACTGGAAGTAGATCAGGGTCTACCGCCTTAAGCGGTAGCCCTGCTAGCTCTTTAGCTGCTGTCCCCGGCAGTTCATCAGGTACAACGGTTAGCTCAGATCGGAGAGGTGATCTGGGTCGGTGGGAAAAACTCCCCACCGTACCAATCTCTCACCGGGCTTCAACCGTCAGCCCGCCTGGTCGTAGGCGAAAAGGTCGCCTGCCTCCAGGAGCGAGAAAGACTAAGTCGGTGGAGTCCCTCCAAGAAGGGGCCACCAACCCAGATCAGCCGCCAGCCCCCGTTGACAGGGACTCTGCTCAGAGCCGCATCCAGGACCTCCACCAGGAACTGTTCGGCAGTGAGAGCAGTGACAGCGACACCAGTCACTGCAGCAATGGCAGCCCCATTAGCAGTCGTAATACCAGCAGAGACAGCAGCATGGAGGTTCTGCAGCTGACACCAAAGAGTCCGGTCCAGGCTGGCATGCGGCAGTCTAGGCCGAGAAAGATGGGGGCGGCTCGTACTGTCCGAAAAACTGGAGCAGCGGATGTCGCTGGCGTAAAAGGGACCAAGGTGGCCACTCCACCGGTTACAACACCGACAGCATCACCAAAGGAGTGGCCGTCCCTCACAGCAGCCCCAGCTGAGACCCCAAGTGTGTGGGCATCACCTCCCGGGCAGAAGACGCCGTCGCCGACGAAAGCGACAACACCAGCAACTCCGGCGGCGGCAACCAGCACTCCTGCCCTATCTCCAACAAAAGACAAGTGGGGACCCCAGTCGCAAAGAAGCCCTTCAGAATACCGTCGGTTATTCGAATCGAAATACAAAGATCTAACCGACGGTAGCGTGATAAAAGCAGCGCCAGGAGCGGTGGAACGACTAGCGAAGCGAATTGTTTCGCTAGTCACCATCGACTCCAGAACCAAAGGGCTGGCTGGGGTCCAAATTGAGACCATAGGAGAGATCCTGTGGGCCCTCAAAGTTCCTGCAACTTACGTTTGCAGGAGAGGGTTCGCCACTTGGGACCTGCTCCTACCCACAGAGGAAGCAGCGGAGAAGGTGGCCAGGGCCGACCTGAGGCATAAGCACTTAATCCTCAGGCCGGAGTACTTGAGCAGGAGGAGGACCTTAGTAACGGTCCTCGGCGTCCCCTGTTATATTGACTCTGAGCAACTAGGTGCAGTGATGAGTCAATATGGGGACGTCGAAGCCATAATCCCGGTCCGTGGTCCCCATAACCTAATGGTAGGGGACTACAAGATTAAAATGCGTCTGGACCGGGATGGCTTCAATAACATCCCGCCACTGCTCAAGTGCGACACCTGGTCCATGTCAGTAATAGTGGAGGGCAGGAGGCCACATTGTTGGCACTGCGAGCAGAAGGGGCATATGGCGAAAAATTGCCCGAAAAAGGCGCCAAACAAGAAGACCCCTTCTGCCGCAGCCCCGGGAGGTCCAGCGACATCAGCCGCTCCTAAACCAGGAAAGGACGAGGAGGGTTTCACCCCAGTGGTCCGAAAGGGCAAACCACAGAAGCCCTCCTCCAAGAAAGTGCAGCCCCCTGAAGAAAAAGGGATGCGGGGTCCCGCTGAGTCGATGGACGCAGATTTGCCCACCAGTAAGGAGCCGCAGCAAGCCTCTGTCACGGCAGCGGCAACCAAACGAAAGACCGAGGTTCCCCTGTCACTACCTTCATCATCCGAATCGGAAGGGGAGAAAATGGAGGGTGACGCTGGCCCGGTCCCGGCTCAGGAGACAGAGAGAAAGATCAACCGGGAAAAGAAAGTTGCGAAACGCACCGACAAAAAGTCAACAGAGGCTGGGCCCCAATCCCCCGCCCCAATGCCCGAAGAGATGACTATCTCTTCTGCTCAGTCCCCCGAACCCCCAAAACCTAAACCCACCACTGAGCAGAAATCCCCTTCCCCCACTAAAACCCCCCCAGCTGGCTCCCGCTCTCTGTCTCAAAAAGAAGAGCCGGTGCCTAAAACTCCAAAAGCGGCCAAACAGGCCAAGAAGCTAAAAGCGTCGCCCTCTCCAGCTCGAAAGGAGAAATCACGAAAGCTCCCCTTCCTGCCAGGGGACCTCATATGCGATGCGGACTTGCATCATGCCGCTGCCGATCTTACACCGCAGCAGAGAAGCACCATCAAGCCGCTGCAGCTCCTCACGAAGGCCCAGGGTCTAGACGTTACCAACCCGTCAAACTTCCCCGATGCCCCTTTGCTGATCACCTTCGTCAGAAAGACGAAAATTCGCCGCACCAAATCAATGTGGCGAATGATCGAAGCAGCAAAGGAGGCGATCCTGGGCCTTACGTTGGTGGAAGAAGGGCACGACTCCCTCGACGATCTGAGGGATAAATGCGAAGGGAGGATCCCCATTTACGTCCACCCCTCATTTTATAGAGCCCTAAAGTTAACATTTCCCCTGGATGTCGGGGGCATCTCCCGAGACGGCCGCGCGTCGTCAGAATTGCTCACTGGCAATATCGGGCATGCCGTCGGCATCCTGACTAACAAGGATTTCAGGCCGTTGGTTGACACTGACTAGTGCGATGGCCACGAACTTAAAGTTAGGAAGCTTGAACGCAAACGGCTTGAGGTCCTTAAGCAAAGCAGCCCGCATACTGGGGGATCTCAAGGCGTTGGACATAGATGTGGCTGCGGTACAGGAGACTCACTATGTTTCGATTGACGATCATCGACTGCTGGAGGAACATTTCGATGTTTTTTCAGCATTTGGTGACCGTCTTGCTCGGGGAGTCTCTCTGTTAGTTAGACGCACTCTGCTAGCAAGGGTAAACGTTGTTCACGCGGATGCTGATGGCAGACTGATCGTGGCCGATGTTGCCGTGAATAGTGCCAGGTTTCGAATCGTCGCGGTTTATGCGCCCAATATCATTCGGGAGAGGGTTTCCTTTTTCCGGGGGTTGGAGGGGTTTCTCGGTGGTTCGGAGCGGCTAATCCTAGTGGGTGATTGGAATGCCATCCTTGATCCCAGGATAGATAAGGTGGGGGGACTTAGTGGGTCGGATGGGTGTGAGACAAGTCTGTCTGATCTGATGGCACAATGCGATCTGGTCGACAGATTTCGTATCGATCACCCGAGGCGGGAGATGTGGACGTGGCTTGCTAGCGGCACTTTCCTTCCAAGTACTTACTTGGATCGATTGTTAGTTAGAAGAGGCAACGTAGATTATATCTCTTGTCCCACGTTCCACTGGTTAGGACAGTCTGACCACAAGTTACTTGTGGCCAGTCTGGATTTAGGCCCTAAGACACACAAGGTAGCTGGCTACTGGAAGTTAAATACCTCCTTACTGGAGATACGTGACTTCCGGGAACAGCTATCTCTTATCATTCAAAAGGGATTAGTGGGGGCGGTAACCGGGAGTAGGTGGTGGGTTAACGCCAAAGTTGGCATTAGGCGCTTTTCTGTGCAATATAGCCAGCGCCTCGCCTTAAATAAGGCTGAAGCAGAAAAGCGCTTAGAAAATAAGCTGGCCCGGGCGGTGGCTGGGGGGGATTCCCTAGGCATAGAACTAGCTAAGGGGGACCTGAAACGTGCGGCTAACGTGCGGTATGAGGGTCAGGTAGTTAGATCTAGACTAAATAGAGTGTCCAACGAAGCCGTGAATGTTGACGCGGCAGAGCGTAGAACTCCACTTCGTCGCAACTCGGTCGGTCTCATTCGTCAAGTCAGACACCCGGAAGGACACACCCTTGTGTCGACTCGGGAGATTTGCCGGGGATTTCGTGAACATTTCATGGAGCGGTTCACCCAACTGCCCGGACTCCGCGTCGAGGAGTTTGGCAGCTATTTAGCTGGCTCGCCCCGCCTGGAGGCGGCCCGAGCGGCTAGTTGTGATGGGCGCGTTACAGAGTGTGAGGTCTTGGCTGCACTGAAGCAGGTCGGCTACGACAAGTCTCCGGGACTGGATGGTTTGCCTTATGAATTGTTCTTGAGGCTGTCGCACATCTTCGTACCTATTCTGGTCAATGTGTTCAATCACTGGTTTGAACAGGGCTCTGTCCCCGGTCAAGTCACCAAGGGAGTGATCACATTGCTTCAGAAAAAGGGCACAGATGGTGGGGATCTAGACGATTATAGGCCCATAACTCTGCTAAATGCAGATTTAAAGATTTTGGCCAAAGTTCTTGCAAATCGGTTGCAGGTTGTTATCGGTGAGTTGGTCGAACCTGATCAGAATTATGCTGTGAAGGGGAGATCGATTCAAAACAACTTGCATCTGATGCGCACGATCATAGAGGGATTAGAAGACGACACTGAAGCCGCGCTGATCAATTTAGATCAGTCCAAAGCTTTTGACAGGGTCGACCATCGGTTCCTGGGATCTGTTTTAGAGGCCGCCGGTTTTACACCGGACTTCCGCAGATGGATCTCCATTTTGTATCGCGGGCCGACGGCAGTGGTGCAAGTGAATGGGATGCGATCGGAGTCTTTTGCCGTCTCTCGGTCGGTACGTCAGGGGTGTCCGCTGTCTCCCCTGCTTTACGTCCTTGCCTTGGAGCCTTTTCTCCGCAGGCTTAGGATTGGGGAGCCTGGACTGGCCCTACGCGGTATCGCTCTTCCTGGCGGCGCGCGAGCCAGGGTTTCCGCGTATGCCGATGATGTCACCGTGTTTGTGTCGTGCTTTCGAGACATTATTGCGGTGATTAGGGCACTCAAAAGGTACGAAAAAGTCACAGGGGCCGTGGTCAACCTTAGCAAATCCAATGGCCTAAGGTTGGCTGCCTGGAGTGGCGCGGCTGCGCTCCCGGGCCTTTTCAACTGGACAGATGGCCCGGTTCGGATCCTCGGCGTATGGTTCGGACCGGGTCTCCAGCTTGATAAGAATTGGTCGGAAGTACAGTCTAAGGTTGAAGCGTCTGTAAGGATTTGGCTTCAAAGGGGGCTTTCCCTTAAAGGTCGAGCTGAGGCGTGCGCCACGTACGTCTTTCCGCTCATCCTTTACCGATTGGCTGTACTACCCCTGCCTGCGGACCGCCGAGCGGCTTTAACGCGTCTCCTTTTCTCACTTTTGTGGGCGAGGGCGAAGCCGCTAGTCCGTAGACAGGTCTGTACTCAACGTCCTGATGTGGGAGGTTTGGGAATGCCCGACTTGGCAAGCCACTTAAATGCTGAGCGGTTAACATTCCTGAGCCGAACCTTGACAGAGGAGTCTGCGTGGGGCCCTGCGGTTGAGAGTGCTTTTCCCAACCTCATCCCCGACCACTTGGCCGAATGCCGGCGTAAGCCAAGGGGTCAATCGCAGTTCCTCAACGAATGCCGAGCTGCGCTCAGAGTGCTGCCGGGGTCCAGTGACCTCGCCCGGTCTAGGAAAACACTATATCGGGAATTAGTGGTGGGGACCGCTTCGGATCCTCTTGGGGAGCGGCTTGGATTGTCGGAGGAGGATGCTCGCTCCCAGTGGAATTGGGCGCCGGGTCGGAGCCATCTCAACAACACTGAGTTCTCTCTGACCTGGCGATTGGTTCGAAACGTGGTACCCCTCAATGGCATACGATTCAATATTGGTCTGGTTATGGACCCCTTTTGCCCACGTTGTGAGGAAGATGAAATCGAAACGGCTGAGCACGCCTTTTTCACCTGCTCCAAACTTCGTGAATATTGGACGTATGTCAACGAGGTGACGGCTCGCATCACCCCCGACCGGGTGACGTGCCTGGATTTAGAATCCGTTGTCTTCAACATGGACCCCTTGTGGCCCAGGGAGAAACGTATGGTTTTGCTCGCGATTTTAGCCGTAGCTAGACTCGTCGTGTACACTTCACGCTTAGAAATAGGGCGTGGGGGGGCGCCGACTTCTCATCATCATTTGATTTTGTATTTTAAGCATCAGCTTAAAATCAAAATCAAATCTGATAGAAGGAGGTTGCCTACCTCACTTTTTAAAAGTAGGTGGATACACACCGCTAGTTTATGCGTGTTCTCGCGGAATAAGTTTGAGTTCGTGTTCCCTGCCTAGGCATGGCACGCGCCGACCTTAGGTCTCTTTACAATTGAACAATTTTTGACAATCCAATTCTTTTGGATCAGCCCCTTTTAGCTAGTAGTATAAATGTGATCCATGTCCCCAGCTTTATTTTAGGTGTCAGAACTCCCCCAGGATGCCCGCTCCCAAATTTATTTTGTGTCCCTGACCTGCCCTAATTGTACTTATCCTGGAGGACACCGCTCATCCCGACAAAACCCATCCCACCATTTCCTTTGCCCCTATAGAATGCCCACTCCCTCCTAGGAACTGACTTTCTTGCTTTCGGTTTATACCGGAAGACAGCGAGCAGTTCATACCTTAGATAGGATGGGGGGTCCTACTAACTTACCATAATTAGCATTTTATTTTGTTCTTTATTTTTACTATCCCTTTTACTTTTATTTATTTTTGGGGGATTATTTAAGGCTTAGTTTTTGTTCTCCCACTCCCATCATCACACATGTATATATTTTTTGTAAATAAAATTCATTTCAAACACCTGGGGATATTTTAAGTAGCTTAAGTCCATAGAGTGAATGTGGCTTTGTGGTAACTGAAACTAGTTTCTAGGGTTTTAGACAATGTGGACGACCCCCGACCCCCACTTTTCCCCTCCATACCCCTTTTTGGCCTTGTGCCACATCTTGGATGTATCATTTGTATATATTTTGAGATAAATAAATATCGCTTCTCGGCCTTTTGGCTAAGATCAAAGTGTAGTATCTGTTCTTATCAGCTTAATATTTGATACGTCCCCGATTTGGGGACTACGATATTAAACTGATTTTTGCAACATGGCGAAGAGCTAGGGGCTTGCTCCACCTTTGCCACGGGTTGGCCTGGTATTGCAGTACCTCCAGGATTATCAGCCCAGTTTCCCATCAGGGAGACAAAAAATCAAATCTAAAAACAGACTTTCCTCCTTTTTATCTTGCTAGTTTCTGTACTAAAAAAAGAAATTAGAAACCTTTTTTTTCAAATGAAATTTTAGCACTAATTAAAATTTTAATTATATTTTGTAAAATCATTACTTTTTAATCAATGTCTTCCATTTACTGAAAATGAGTTGAATTTTATATATAATGTCATCTTACTGTGTTTCTATTATTAAAATTAAAAACTATTTTAAACAATTATGTTCATTTAATTTGAGGACCAAAGAATACCTTCATAAATTTAATCTTCTCAAAATAATTGTATAAAACGTTCATATTTTAAATTTTAACATTAATTAAAAAATACAGAAATAAGGTTTTTTTTATTTATCTTTTGAGGGAGTGTTAAAAATATGTTTCTCCCTTCACAGTGCCAAAGATGGCAACTTAGTCGATTATTTATTGAAATAAAAAATGTAATAGTATAAAGTACTGATTTATAAATTTACAAGTTGAAAAAAAAAACTCTAAAAGTATTTAATTTACCAATAAAAAGCAAAACAAATGAAAGTAAAAACTCCCAAGCAACACCAGATATGTAAAACTTGTAATAAATAGTAATTTATTTTAACTGTGTTTTGTTTTTATGGCCATAGAAAAACTAATCTTTAAAAACTCTTAATATTCTGCATGATGTCAAAAGTTATGATTTGTAAGAAGTGCAAGTAATGGACCTGGTCAAGAAATTATCACACAGCATGAAAATCAAAAGCTCATGAGGTAAAGTGAAAGTTTACCTCCAGGAGAATGAAGAATACGAGAGCATTTGGTTCCCAGATCAACTTCAAGAAACTTGTTAGTGGAATAAAGGGCCACCGAGGCGTAGGGTGACAGAATGAGGAAGCTGAGAAATGTGTGAATTTATACTAATTCACTGAATCTTTTCTGTTTCTTTTTTTAAAGAAACTGTTTTCCCCCAAAAATCACTTTCAAATAATTATTGTTTTTATTTATTTCGTAATGTTTATTTATCAAATAAACTGTTCGTTTACCCCCCCCCCCAAAAAAAAATCTAACATCACTGTTTTTATTCATTTCATAATTTTAATTTCTTAAAGAAACTGTTTGCGTTGTTGATTTTCAAAAACAAAATTTTTAAAGAAATTGTTTGTTTTCAAATTTTTTAATTTCTTAAAGAAATTGTTCGTTTAGAAAAAAAAATTCCCCAAAAAGTTACTTAGTTTGAAAAAAAAAAAAGAACATGACTTTTAGTTTATTATAAAAATTTAATATATTGTAAATAAACTGTTAGTTTTGCAAAAAAAAAGAACACACCCACACACACACACAAAAAATGTTTTTAATTTATTCAATAGTTCTATTTCAAAAGTTCTATTAATTAATTTAAATGTTCTAGTAATTAAATATTACTATACTGGCCAGTATCTGTCGGCTATCTGGTGACCATAGCTACTTTGATTGGCAACAAATGGCCAGCTACGTCCTACATAGGACGTCTCATGGGATGCCAGATGTTAGGCATGGTTGTTTATTGTGTAGCACTGCTCTCTCCCTCTTGCTAGTTTTGGTGCTACGAGAGCGCGCCAAAACTGTCTCCCCACTAGAAAAAGACTCCACACCGCTAAAAACAGTGTTTTTGCCATCCCCAAAAAGTGCTAAAGAGTGCAATGTCTTCTTCAGCCTGGGCGGCGGCCTCTTCAAAGGATGACTTCCCCAAATAGGGAGCCGAAGATCAAATGCCAGGAAGCAGGGCTTACCACCCGGAAACAAATTCATCAGGAGCACACCTTAACAATGGTTCCCCTGATGGAAAACCAAACACTAAACTTGACACTCCCTCAGTCGTGGAGCCATCTTGAAAACCAAAGATCCGGACAGGGCATACTGCCCGGAAAACAACAGACCTCCAAATGGGGGAGCCAAATAAAATGACAGGGCTTACCGCCCGGATGAAAACGCGACGAGTTCGGTCGGACCCCAATGGAGGCCGAACACCAATGTAAAGCAGGGCTGCTCCCCGAAAGGATAGCTCCCTCAAAAGGGTACAAAATCACAGGGCATACCACTTGGATACCCCAAGGAACTGACTCCCCCAATGTGAGTGCATCGCTGTTTCTTACCGAGGACCTTTTCCCCTCGAATGGAAGAAACCCCAATCCGCACCCGAATCCCAGCTGAACTCTTGATAACCGACCCCACCCACACCTAGCCCCAGCTGAACTCTCATTGCCCACAACCGCCACCCCACCCCGACTGAACTTTCAATGTCTACCGCACGCCCGTCAGCCGTACCCCGCTCTCAGTTGGTAGAGAGAGCTCAAGTGAGGGGACCAGAACCCAACCTGTGTCCCCCAAACCCGTTAAAATGCAAAGAAGCAGGAAGCTAGACTAAACCAACCCGACAATCTGCCAAATCCCATCCATTCACTGTGAAGGTCCCCAGATGCCGAAGAGCTTTCTACTCCAAAAGCTTCTTTCCGCGTGCTGCTGGACTCTGGAACTTCCTCCCTGCCTCCTGTTTTCCTGACGGTACTGACATGCAGAAATTTAAAATTAATATAAGCAGACATCTTGCTGCGCAGCTCCCAATTTAGGTTGACTTTCACCCCTTTTTCTCAGTAGCCCCTTATGTCTACAGTGGCGGCCTGCCTTGTTTGGGGTGAACTATGTTAAAGAAAAAAAAAGAAGCTCCCCTTTTTACCTGGGGAGCAGATCTGCAAGGCATAAGTCAGTGTCGAGACCGCTACAGAATTTGACGTCAGTCGACGGCCAGCCCGTCAATGAGCCCCAGAACTTTCCAGACGCCCCAATGGTGATGTCCTTCTTGAGGCTTCAGCAGTGCGGCAGGACGAAAAGAAATTCAAATAGATGGCAGTTGGAGGTAGGGTCTCAATTTAATTTCACCCTGGGCCCGAGGCGGTGAAGTTACAACCGATCTACTGACAGACAGCCTGGGACAGACCTGCGGCGTCCTTACTCCTGAGGATTTTAGGTCTGTGAGCAACACTGAATAGTGCTCATGTTCACGAGGTTAAAGTTGGCAAGTCTTAACACAAGGGGCATGCGATCCCAAAGCAATGCTGCTCGCGTGCTATGACTCGATTGACGACTGTCAGGTGCTGTCTGGACATTACAATGTCTTCTCACCATTCGGCAGCTGTGATACTAGGGATGTTTCCTTGTTAGCGAGTCGTAGCCTTGCTGCAAAGGTAAACAGTGTGCACACATGCAGAAGGTAGGCTGGTCATGGCTGATGTTGCCGTTAGCAACAGCAAGTTTTGGATAGTCGCAGTTTATGCGGCCAACACTCCTGTGAAGAGGGTTTCCTTTTTTCAGCAGCCTGTCTGACCTGATGGACTCATGCGATCTGGTTGACAGGTTTCGTTTTGAACACCCGGCCCACTCAAGTGCGCAAGTACTTACTTGGACAGGATGTTAATTAGAAGAGACGAAGCAGACTTTCTATCTTGCCCCAAGTTCCACTGGTTAGGACACTCCGACTACAAACTAGTTGTGGCCAGTTTGAACTTAGGGACTGGGTACTGTTAAATACAGACTTTGTGTCCAGGAGTTTGACAGCTATTTATCCGACTCGCCCCGCCTGGATGGTCGGGTTACGGAATGTGAGGTCCGGGATGCGTTGTAGCAAGCCGGCTTGAACAAATCGCCTGGACTCGATGGTTTGCCCTACAAACTGTTTTTGAAGCTGTCGTACATGTTCGTCCCTCTTCTGACGGATATGTTCAAGCACTGGTTTGAGCAGGGATCCATTCCTGCCCAAGTCACCAGGGGAGTGATCACATTACTGAAGAAAATGGAGTGTTTACAGAGTTCAAGATTTTGGTAAGAGTTCTTGCGAACCGTTTGCAGGTTGTTATTGGTGACTTGGTTGAACCCGATCAGAACTATGTTGTGAAGGGGAGATCGATTCAGAACAATTTACATCTGGTTCGCATGGTCATGGAGGGATTAGAAGACGACACCGAAGCTGCGCTGATCAATTTAGATCAGTAAAAACAGGGTCAACCATCAGACTTCCGCAAATGGATCTCCATTCTTTATCACCAGCCGACGGCAATAGTGCAGGTAAACGGAATGCGGTCGGGATTGTTTGCCATCTTTCGGTCGGTAGGTCAGGGCTGTTCTCTGTCACCCGTACTTTATGTTCTTGCGTTGGATCCCTTGCGCAAACGAGACCAGCCCTACGCGGTATCACTCTACCCAGTGGTGTGCAAGCCTAGGTTTCCGCATGTGCCGATGATGTCATTGTGTGTGTCGAGCTGTCAAGACATCGCGGTGACTAAAGCACTTAAACAATAAAAAGAGGGCACAGGGGCCTGTAGTCAACATCAGCAAATCCAATGGCCTGAGGTTGACAGCCTGGAGTGCATGACTGCGCTGCCGGGCCTTTTCAACTGGTCGGTTGACCCGGTTTGGATTCTCTGCGTCCGGGCTGGGCCTCCAGCTTGAAAAGCACTGGTTGAAAGTGGAGTCAAAGGTCGACGCGTCAGTAAGGAATTGGCTTCAGAAGGGACTTTCCCTTAAAGATAGAGCGGAGGCGTGCGCCACGTACGTCTTTCCTCTCATCCTTTACCGATTGGCTGTCTGCTTGGTGATGCTCACGCATCAGTTCTTCATACTGTTGTGGCAGGGCAAACTATCATTAGTCTGCAGACAGCAAGGGGGGTTTAAGGATGCCTAACTTGGCAAGTTATCGACATGCCAAGAGACTGGCATTCCTGAGCCACACTTTGTTAGAGGGGTCTGTGTGGGGCCTGAAGGTTGAGAAGGCTTTACCCAACCTCATCTCCGATCACTTGGTCGAAGGATGACGTAAACCAAGGGGGCAATCACAGTTCTTCAACGAATCTCGAACTGCACTCAAACTACTGCCGGGGTCCAGTGACCTCACACGGTCTAGAAAGACACTTTATCAGGAGTTAGTAGTGGGGACCGCTTTGGATCCATACGTGGAATGGCTGGGATGGTCGGAGGAGGAGATCCGCTCTCAATGGAGTTGAGCGTCAGGCTGGAGTCTTTTCAATAACACCGAGTTTTCTCTAACCTGGCGATTGGTCTGAAACACCCTGCCCCTCGGGTACAGACGCTTCAAAACTAACTGTGGAGAAAATAAACGCCGACGTCGAAGAAGAAATGGCTGAGCACGCC
Source organism: Sepiola atlantica (assembly GCA_963556195.1). Classification (NCBI taxonomy): domain Eukaryota; kingdom Metazoa; phylum Mollusca; class Cephalopoda; order Sepiida; family Sepiolidae; genus Sepiola; species Sepiola atlantica. The sequence continues at coordinate 130,567,260 of OY744519.1, read as the reverse complement.
TTCTTTGAATGCATCAAATTGCATCACTCCCGAGCAGTCAGTACCTCTGGGCATAGCATCTGTAGTGTACAATGTGATACCATCATGGTGCAAGGAGAAACGAATGATGTTTCTCACAATCCTAGCCGTAGCTAGACTTGTAGTGTGGACCTCACGCATAGATATTAGAAAAGAGGGTGAATCGCCTTCTGATTACGATCTGAATTTTTACTTTAAACATTAGCCGGTCCAAAGTTTGATTCAGTTAGTACTGCAACAAGAAATTCTCATCCCAAGTAAGGTCACAAGTTTATAAACAAGTAACAGGTTTATTTATTGGAAGTTACAAATGAGACTCGTGTTCTTAAATAAATAGCAGACTTGCAAAATGAGACTTCTTTATCCCAGCCTAATGAAAAAAACATGTCCAACCCGACACAATAGACTCTCTGTTCCCGAGAACCACCGAAAACCAACTGCCACCTCAAACGTCCAACACCAACTGACTGCCAGCTCTCACAAAAATAAACTTCCTGTCATGCCTAGAGGGCCAGGCCTTCCCCTTCCCATCTCCTGGAATCTTTTCCTCTTGACCGAAAATCTTGGATTCTAATCTTTCTCAGTGTTCACCATCCGACCATCCAGAAGCTGACTGCTGGAGATATCCACTAGAGATAACTGCCAGAGTCCAATCAAAGAGGCTTATCATGGAGACAATCTACAAACATTACGTTTTGGTATCAGCATGATTCCCTGTTTTTATGAGGCACTTATTTTATTTCAAAGAGAAATAAGATTCTGTGTGGCACACAATACAAAATCAGAAATATTTTCACATTTCTCTGTAAAAAGGATATTCATTTTCGAAAAAAATTGTGGTATTTTGAGGACTTAAAGTGCTTTTTTGTTAAAATATGACTATTTTTAGTAGAAACTCCTAGAAATCTGTGCTTATCCAAAGCATTTTATAGTCGGGGGGGTATTGCTACTTTCATTGGGAGATCGTCAACCTGGCGGCCATCAATCAATCTTACTGCTCGAACTCTGGGTGGATGGTGGTTCAGAAGAACCAAATTTTGGAAAACTCTTTTTTAGTTAAGAATTTTTTCTGTTAATCCTTTTATAAATCTCTATCCTATTTCTGAACTCTATTTTCACACTTGGCTTACCCTGATTCACCATTAGATCTACACATGTGATAAAACGTTGATTCGAACAATCAATCCAAAAAAATACACCAACTCTTTGACAAGAACCCCAGGATGATATGCAAGCACCTCCATTAGAGATCAAATCAAGGTGTGATCTCCACCAACATCAGCAGTGCAAGGTTTCTCATCGCTTGCGTTGGACGGCTTTAAGATCTCTAGCCAGGTTTTTATTTATTCCTCTTTCTATCAAGTCCATTCTTATCACTTCTACCCATGTTTTCCTTGGCCTTCACCTGTGAACTGGACCTGCTACCTTAACTGTTCTACATATACTAACCCATGAACTCTCATGGGTTATTGAAATAATTATTATGTCACATTATCCAGGGCTTGAAACCCATGTCCTCAGATTTTGTTGTAACTTGCACCACAGATGGACATCATAAAAACTAAGAAATCCTGAAAATTTGAGCATGCAACTCCAAGCGGTTTCCGATTTAGAGCAGTTTCCGTGTCGCGTAAATCGCACAAGATGTCGCCCGGGCGACATTTTAATAATTACATTTTCTTTAATATTTTCAGTTTGGAACATGATGTGACGCTGAAAATTCACACAGGCATGTTTTTCAACACAAGAAACCCAAAAATGGCATCAGCTTTGCTCAGAAATGAAGCCTTCTAGGAGATTTTATCAAATTTTGAAATTTTTTACATGTGCACCAATATGGGGCAAAAAAATTATGTAGTTGATATTGTAACGAGTTTTTTTCTTTTGGACATTCATTTAGACACTATGAAGTACCTCTGGACCAAAAATGGTAAATAATACTTTTTTTGTTCACTCACAGTGTCTATTCAAAGTTAGGTCTTTTTTCGACGGTTCAGAAATACCCTATTGAGGGAAGCAACTAGTTTGGGTATGTGAGATGAAGTTGGAGGGACCGTTCATCTAAATTTATATAAAATTCACATTGAAATAAGTTTTAGAAAGTAAAAGTTAAATAGTAAAAGGTAATAAAGTCTCACAGTGATCAGATATTTACCATAAAAGCGGACTTCACAACAAAAACCAGCATACAACAACATTATCTACATACTGTTATTTTCTTTATGCCACTGAAATGCAGAAATCGTTTTATCATACTCCTCATCAGTTATCTTGTATGTTCTTCCTGTATATGTTGTTGGGGAGACAACACAAAGAATTTTCTTGATTGGAACAAACCATGTATCATCAATTTGCGGCCAATTGAATGTCTTGCGTGGTCCATGAGGGTGCATGAACTTGACGGTTACATCACCTTTCTCTGCATTAATTTCATTCACAATGCCAATCCACCAGAAAGAATTATAAACACAGGTTATATATTGCATTGGTGAAATGTCAGAGATTTCAAGAATTGATGGCAAGTTAAAATCATGGTTGTCTGTATATGATTCATCCTCGCTGGTCAGCTTATGACCAATGTTCGATGTTGAAAATGGTGGCTGCTTTTGCTTCCTGGTACTGTGTTTCCTCTGGCAAATCTTGCCTCAAGAAACTTTCTCACCTCCTCTATAGTTTCCATACTAATATCAAAGAACTTGATTGCAGACATCTCCAGGCAGACTTCTAACATGGCTTTATAATCCAGGATTTGATTATTCAGGACGTTGAAGCAACCGTTTAGCCACATGCCGTTTTACTGAACCACCGATTCAAAGGGATTTTCCATGGCTTGTATCAAAGAAAACCCACTCTGCATCAATCCCAAAGTCTAGTTTATGCAGACATAAATTTATGAAGTTTTTATAATTTTTATATTGACCCCCCACAGCCATCACTGAAGTAAGTCATTTTGTTAACATATGGCAATAATGCACGAATGTAGTGAACTGTCATTGCCTGGGTTTGACACACGAATGCAGTGTCGTGGATGTTGAAATAAAACACAATGAAAGATGCTTCAGTGTTCCATCGAAATCTCAGTAGTAAAGCAGTGCAGGGTGCAATATTCCTTGCTCCAATGAAAACTTTGGATTTTGTCTTGTATGAGAAATTGATAATTTTCTGCAAAGTCTACAAGGACAAGAACCTCATTCGAACAAAGATTCTCTTTCTTTTTTGTCAAGTATCTAGTTTGACATTTTGTTATATATGAGTGTTGTGTGAGATTGTCGATTTTGTCAATCAAGAAATCTTTGTATTCTTCATACATTGTTGTACGAGTACTTAATGTGGCACAGTCAGTTGTGTCCCATTGACTAAAATGAAATTCATCATCTGGATCCACATCAACCAGCTTTTCATCCAAGAACTTCTGCAATGCTTCTCTGCCAGGACATGCCTCACAATGGTGCATCATGCATTCCTTGTTGGAAGAATCACAAACTAGTTTTGAGATCAAATCCTTGTAAGTGACGTCCCAACCAATGGCGTTTACAAGAAGTTTCGCATTCTGATGTATGCTACACACAAACAGAATAAGTACCTTTAGATCCAGCTAATACACACCACTTTAGACGCAACTGAGAAAATTTGGAAAACCCCACCTTGACATTGGAATACTTCTGTTTAAAAGCAGCATACAATTCATGCAGGTTACATAGTATTAAATGATTTTGTTTGTGAACACCCTTTGCAATACTAACATAGTCCTTTTTGCCTGGCATTTGACGGCTGTATTCATCAGTTTCATACATGTGTACTACCAGTTCTGCTGTCTCTGAGGAGAGTTTTTTCCCTTTTTTAGGGGCAAACTTTGAGAGAATACCACTCACATTCTTTAGTTCCCTGGCAGTTCGAACAACGTACTCTGACACCTTGAAGAATTTGGAACAGTATTCACGAGACCATGAATCAGGAGCAACTGTCATGATTTGGAGTCGAGGCTTTCTTAAATTTCTCCTTCATCAGATCGTGTAATCTATCCAATTCTAATGCTTTCTCTTTGATTTCTTTTTCAATATGCACTGATTCTGACACAGTCAATTCTTCAGCGTCGACTTTGTATACAGTCGACAGGTCGCTTTTGAGTGTTCCAATCACTTGTTCTAATTTCCTTTTGGCACTATGAACTCGACTATGAGGAGCAACACCATGTAAAGCGACAGGAGAAATAAATGTCCATGTATTTCAGACTAATATTCAAGTTTTTTTGTGGGGTTTGGAAAAGTTCACAGGTGTAGTTTGTATCTATCCTGTTTGTATCATCGATCAGTTTCACATATTTCATCATACACTGAGGACATATTTCATCATACACTGAGGACAAAGAATGTGTCCTGGTGTTACATTGTACCCTCTCACCTCCAGCTCTTTTGCCATCACCAACGATATCAGCTGTACATCTTTAACTTTTTATGTTGTAACAATCCACCGCGGCCTTTGAGCCCTTTGCTCTATGTTCAAACACATTTCCAAAATATTTTTTGTGATGAAAGCAGATGGTTGATAACTTGCCTTTATGTTCCTTGAGTCCAGCTCTCCACAACAACGTCTCAACAACGTCTTTGTTCAAGTCTGACAGATTCTCAATTCCTTTGGAATGATCATAATCTAATTTATGACATTCCAAACATCAGTCATTTTGTTTTCTTTTGTTTACTGTTGAATTGAAGACAAAACAATAAAATAGAATATATAGAGATAATCAGGTAACTTAAGTTTGGTAGCAGGGGATGAGTAAGCAGTTAGTGAACAGATTTATATACATTTTTCCAGTGAATTGAAAGAAAAATCAACATTTAAAATATTCATAAATTTGTGTCTACCTCAAATTCTTCTATATTTTCTACAGCTAATTTCTTGGTATAAGAATCAAGTGCTGCCTAACTTTCTTGCCTGCATAATGGAACAAACCAATTGCACCAACTACTATTATATATTTTAATTAGGTATAGATAATGTTTTTCATTTAAAATCATTTTAGGATTGTTGCAGTACATTATGGTGAACTAATCCAGCTCCGTTGCATATGCGACACTTTTTACTGAAAAAATTAACCACCAACTAATGCAGGCATAATAGGCAAAGAAAAACTTTGTTATACAAAAAATATGATCAATATTTAAGCAGCTATTGTGGTTCTGTAGCCAAAATTGGCATAATCATTGGATTCTGGTGACATTGGACCAAAGCGCTGTTGCGCATGGGACAATTTGACGATGTTTCTGCTCAGTCATTTTACAATGGATGGTGTTAACAACCCGAAACTTTTTACCTTAGTAAAAACTGCTATGCAGTTATTAAATAAACACAATCAGTGCTAACTTCATCTATCTTATAAGTCATAACTAAAACCATTCAACATTTATTCTCAGTTAAAATTGATGAGAATAACCCATGTAGATAATGTTGTCGTGTGCTGGTTTTTGTTGTGAAGTCAGCTTTTATTATAAATATCTGATCACTGTGAGACTCTTAACTTTTACTTTCTAAAACTTATTTTAATGTGAATTTTATATAAATTTTGATCTCGCATATCCAAACTAGTTGCTTCCCCAATAGGGTATTTCTGAACCGTCGAAAAAAGACCTAACTTTGAATAGACACTGAGTGAACAAAAAAAGTATTATTTACCATTTTTGGTCCAGAGGTACTTCATAGTGTCTAAATGAATGTCCAAAAGAAAAAAACTCGTTACAATATCAGCTACATAATTTTTTTGCCCCATATTGGTGCACATGTAAAAAAATTTCAAAATTTGATAAAATCTCCTAGAAGGCTTCATTTCTGAGCAAAGCTGATGCCATTTTTGGGTTTCTTGTGTTGAAAAACATACCTGTGTGAATTTTCAGCGTCACATCATGTTCCAAACTGAAAATATTAAAGAAAATGTAATTATTAAAATGTCGCCCGGGCGACATCTTGTGCGATTTACGCGACACGGAAACTGCTCTAAATCGGAAACCGCTTGGAGTTGCATGCTCAAATTTTCAGGATTTCTTAGTTTTTATGATGTCCATCTGTGGTGCAAGTTACAACAAAATCTGAGGATATGGGTTTCAAAATCCAAAATTTCTGGATGATTTGACATGGAATTACCCTCATCCATTCTTTCAACGTGGCCATATCATCGAAGTCTCCTATCCTACACACATCTCCCTATACTGTCCAGATTTAATCTTCCTCTGAGCTCATCAGAACTAAGTTTCCCTTTAAAACTCGTATTACACATCTATCATATCATATTCTCATATAATTTCTCTCCATGCTATGCATGTCCTCAACCCTCATTGGGCAGGTTTCACTTCCATACATCATCACACTTTGTGTAAGACCATGTGCCCGTCGCCGAGTTCAATGTTCGTGCTCCGTGGTTTTCTGTTTTCATCTTCCTATTCTCATTTTGGCCATTTCGTCGTCTCACACATTGGCGACTGCCAAGGGCGCGTGAACTGGTTTACAAGTATACAAAAACAAAAGCAACGCAGACTCACAAGAGAAAATATAAACTCAGATACATTGTGTATAAGTCAGTTATGCTCTTGATGTGACACTGCCATGGAAAAGAACCCCCAAACGCTAGCATACACATCTTAGTCAAGTTCCAGTGTATCAACTAATACCCGACTGAGATAATTTGTCTGTAGAAGGCCATCATTGTCGTTCGGTTGATCAGCTCATCTCATTGCTTGCTCGGCCCAATTTGTTGGTCTACTCCATCTGTAACTGGCTACCTCGCCTAATTCGGGTCTATCCCAATCTGCTCAATGCCGAACTTTCTCAGTGACCTCCGAGCCGCAACCTGCTTCGAACAACTTTGACTCCTAAATATATTAACTTACGACCGGAAACCCTATGTCCGTTTTTTTTGTCATCCAGATATACTTTGTCCACATCTGATTTGTCATCTCTCTCTATTGTGTTACACTTAAGCCACTGTATTAAAATGCCAAAGAACATTATTGAGGGTTGAGGCTTGATGGATATCATAAAAAAGGACAATAAGAAATAGCTAAATATGTCAACTCTGGAAATTACTATGACACTGACAAATGGCTCTTGAAGAAAACGTGGTTGAAATAATATTTGAAATAGAAAATTGTAAAATATTCATCAAGGATCGAACTCAGAAATTGACCAGCAAAATTTTGATTGAAATCAGGAGAATTGTGATAAACCATTTTTTTTTTTAGCTTCCTCATTTCACGCACCTTATCACTCTGGATTGTCAGATGGTCGTTTCACAAGATAATAACCATCTGTGAAACCTATTTAAGATCGTGATTGCAGTGAAGACAAAACAGCTTTTTCTAAAAGTAACAAAATTACGTTTTTCAAATGTCATAGATTAAAAAATCCAACAGAATCCGACATTTGTGTCAATTTTATATAAAGCAGCTGCATCTTTTAGTCTTGTACTCGGTTTTGTAAGAACAGGTCTCAAGTTCGATGTATGATAATGGTATAGAGTTAGTCTGTTTTATTGAGGTTTAAGATAATCTGATACCTTCTTCCAAGCATTTGGGACTAATGTTATAGAAATATTTTTGGCTTGGTAGTTTGCCGCATATGCTCTAAAACATCATGTCTTTGAGGAAACAGCTCCATACATTTCTTGTCTTTATTGAACATCTATAATTTGACCCTGTCAATAATGTGCAGCTATGGACTTTCATAGAGATTGCAAACAAATTGGTCAACTGGTTGGAATTCACCCTCACGGCCCACTCCTACCATTAGTGGATTTTTTTACCCATATTATTGTCGCAACCCTTGAGATGAAAGCTCAAGATGTTATTTTTCACTTCATCATGAACAATTTCAACTATTCAATGTATAGGGATGTACCTTGATTACTTTGCAGTCCCAGATATATCAAGGCGTCACTGGCTTTAGTGCAAAAGAAGCCTGACGTTGGTATCTCTGTACAGAACAAGAAACTGTCGATAAGCCCATATCAACAAGCTTCTTCTTGATTTTCATTCATTTCCAAGCCAGCTTGAGATCTCCGAGTTGATTTTTCCTCACGTCGTGAATCCACCTCCAGTTTTCATTATCTTGATGACGTCTCATATTCTTGTGCAAGATCTTATGTCTTCTCATTTAGCATTTCACAGAAAGGAAATTTGCCATGTCTGCTTTTGTTTTCATCCATACAAATAATTTTCCTCCAAATGTGAGAGAGTGGAACCTCTAGTCCATCAATTGTGCCTAGCGGCAGGCAGAACTTCTTTGCAAGGGCTTCCCATCTGGTTATCTTCAAATCCAATGTCAACAAATACTTGTCATAAACTGTCCCATAAGTAATCAAACTTAGTTCATACCATTGATTGTTCCTCATCTTTCGGCTGATGATAATTTCATCTCATCAACCCTTATCCCTGAGTGGCTCTTGCCTATGATCAATCGTGACGCAATAGTTTAAAAAAAAAAAAAGAAGACTTTTTTTTTGTTTTGTCGCTTTGCTCTGGCAGCAGATTTAATTGAATCCCCACCCACATAGTGATCAACTAAGATGTTTAACTAATATTATAATATGCAAATAATTTCAAGAACTAAATAGCTAATATTTAATGTGAACATGTAATTGGTTATTTGATAGCTGAAATAAATCGAACAATGGGGCTTTTTTTTTTTCATGATACATAAGCTGATTATTAAAAAATGTCTACATATGACCATTTCTCTAGGCTAGAATAAGTAAATTTTTAAATAAATTGAAGCGAAGTATGTTATTTTATTACAAAGAACATGGTACAACAGTAACAAAAAAAATTGGCCAGTCAGAAAAAAGTTTGATTTGTCAGCTTAAATGCTATTTAGGTCCAACTTCTAAAATCTGGTTGACTTAATTTTATATATAAGAAATGTGACACTGAACAAAAAAAACAATATTATATTTTCAAAATTTCTGAGATAGATGAGGCTCCTCAGTAGATGACCATGTCACATTTTGGAACTTCTGTCAGTGTGAATTTCCTTTATCAAAACTGAGTTTTTCTTTGTTGGATGCATCTATCCTTCAGTATTTCCCAAGGAGACAGGGATTCGTGACAATTCATACTTTCAAACATTTGACAATTCAACCGTTCGATCAAAATTTGCTCCATTCAAGACGCTGACGTCACCTTTGGTTTGCTTTAAAATGGTCTTTTGAAAATTCAGTATGCACGATGCAGTTACTTTATATATAAGATCAAACATCTTAGAATTAATTTTTGGAATCCTTCACTCTATAATAAGGGCAATGTGTATTTATTTGTAAATATACATCCATTCCATCACACGAAAGTTTTTCTGACAATAAGAAAAGGGAGAGGGACAAAAATCTATTTTCATAAGCAGACGTTTTTTCTTTTCCTTTTCTTTCCTTTTTTCTTTTTTTAAAACTTTCCAGTTTCAATTTTTGACCATTTTAATGACCTCTTTTTGTACTGAAAATAGTTTCACTGCATCACCCATAAAATGTTGATTCATGTATTGCATGCCTAATTTGACCAATTCCTAAAAATTACACTTTTTGTAGGAATGTGAAAAAAACGTAACCAATGTCTGAGAAAAGTTTTAAAAGGTACAAAAATTATTAAAATTTCATCTCAGATTTAATGAAAAAAGAAAAACAAAAAAAAAAAATGCGAGGTGGTCTAAAAGAAATAAGGAAGCAGACACATCCGGTGAATACACCACATACAGACCGACAGAAGAGGAGAGACTTCTGGCACGCTTATTAGGTTTATATACAAGGTTGTGGTTACTACTATTAATATATAGAAGAAGAATAATAATATAAAAAAGATAAACACATCATTTTTCGAAAATTAATTTTACAATCTGATTTTATTATTTCAATAAACAAGTAAAAATTCTCCAAGATATTCGAACATAAAAAGGGCCTTAGTTGTAAGAGTAGTCGTAATTGTTGTTCAATATACAAGTTTTTTGTTTATATCTAATTCTAATTAAAAAAAAAAGCATATAAAAACAAAGACAAAACAAAAAAGTTGTTTTTTATAATAGTAAAGGGGAAAAAGATTTAAAAATGCTTTTTTCTATGACAAAATAAATTAAAAGCAGAAACATCTACTCCCTCCAAAAACTATTTCAAATGAAAATTTAATATATAAAAAATTAAAACATCTCATTCAAAATACTTAATGAATTGCAATTATTCTTTTTAAACAAACCAAAAAAATATTGTTTTTAGAAATGTAGAATGTTTGCCAGATCTTGTAGTAAATCACGATTAAAATAATGGAATTGCTTGAGTGATTCAGCAAAGTAAAAAGGACAAGTGGGACGATTTAAGAAAAGAACCCAAAAACTTTCGAATTTTCAAAGATTTAACAGTTTGAAGCAATATTCGTAAAATGCTAAAGAAAAATGATGTAATTTTATCATTTATGTTTTCATTAAAATTTAAAAAAGAAAAGGATTTTTTTTAAAAATCTGATTTTATTTTATTTAAAATAAATTATTATTTTTAAAAACATTAGTTATGCATTAAATCATTCGATAACAAAAAAAGGATTAAAAAGTCCAGATTTGCAATGCATTGTAAAATAAAATAAAAAAAAAAAAAAAATACGACCCATGAAAATTTCAATTAAAAAGAAAATTGGCTTAAAGTTTTTTTTTTTTTCATGGACTTTCATCTAATTAAAATTAGTAAAAAATGTTTAACAAAATACTATTGTTGGGACGATTAATCAAAATCAAGAATATTGGAACTATTTGGGGTATCAGAATTGGAAAAATTTGTGCCTATTTTCCAATGCCAAAAACGATTCTTTTAATTGTTTAAAACAAAATTTTCCATTGCTAGTCCTAATGATAAATATTTATTGATTTTAAACTACCAGTAAAACTAAAATCTGTAGATCAAGCCCCACAAGTGTATTTTTACGCTTGCAACAATATATGCACATATTACATGGGTTTTTAAGATAATCCGAAAATTTAAAAACAACAACTCTATAGCTTAATATTTAGAGATTTAAAAAAAAAATCAGAATCAGGAATTTAGAAGACTGCTCCCAACTGTGGCTGTCGTAAAGTAAGTAGTTTACTTTACGACGACCATGCCCCAACCTGTTAACGGCCAATATTTCCTTTGTTTTTAAATTCAGTGAAAAAATTGTAAGTTAAAAAAAAAAGCACACACGATTGCATATTCTATTAATTTCTTAAAGGTATTTTTTTAAAGATAAATTAATTTATATTTGTAAATTTTTTAGATGAGGATTGATTATTCAGACTACTGTTCTCATCTTTAGTGTTATTCTTGCAATGTTTCGGCCGAAACGTAAGAGTAAAACTCAAGATGAAAACAGTAGTTTGAATAATTCAAATGATATAAATAAATTTGTATAAAAATTACTAAAATATTAATATCTATTTATATGAATAAATGTTAATATTTATCTGGTGATTCTCCAGGTTAACCTCTAGATGGAATATTGCTCTTAAAAAGAAAATAGCACAAAAGTTTATGTACTTACCTGTTAGGGTAAAAAAGACAGTACACCAAAATTTACGTAAATTCATCTGGTATTTTTGTTTTTAAAAAATAAATTCATGTTTTATCGGTAAACACTTTCTGGTTGCTATTTTCGGCATTATTAAGGTCAAGAGAGATAATTCAGACTTAATTTACTTCAACATCGTAATAATGCCAGCCAGTTTTTTTTTTTTTTCAATTAAAAAGTTTGGTCAAATATAATACGTTAGACTTTAAAACAAAGATAGCTGACAGTCGATAGCCGACCGTCTACGAAGTCTGATTTTTTTTTTGTACTTTTCTCCTTTCCTAATTGAAAGGAGAAAAGTACAAAAAAGTAAATTTTAAAGCATTTAGGACAGTTATTTGTTGACTATTTGTTAATTTTTCACCCCTAAAAGACGAAAAACTCATTAAACAAACTTTGCCATCTTGAAAATGGAACTGTAATGCGATCGGATGGGGACAAATTATTAAAATGCAATAAAAACGCTGTAAAATCCTTTAAAACACACAAAAATAGGCAGGTAGGTAGAAAAGTAAACTTTATTGCCTTTGGTAGCAGTTATTTGTTGATTATTATTTTTTTTTTTCACACCTTTTTTCTGTTTATTCTTGACAATAGCCCCGATTTTGCGTTTATTTCATTATGTGGAATTCTTTTTTATGCTTATAAAAACAAATCTCATCATTGGAATATATAAAATAACACCATGATAATCATCTTTTTATTGTTTTTCTTCAAATTACTAAAATGTGAAAAGAAAATTGTTTCTTTGTTTTTATGTAGATAAAGCTACATTAATAGCTGTCCGAAGGGCGGGTAGTTTTTTTGCTAGTATATATATATATATATATATAATTTTTTTTGTTAGTGATGTTGGAAGTGAGAAACGCTTGACATTTTTATTTTAAATATTGCTTTTAATTCTTTTTAAAATTAACTGTTAACGTTTTTGCAAGAGTTCAACAATAAATTATAATAGTTAAGGATGGTGAATTTAATTATCAGTCTTGAAGAAAATGTAAACCAAACTTTAATCAAAATTAACTAATCAGAATTTCGAAATTGACGGGCGGAAGATATGTTATTAAACAAAGAGCAGAAGGAGGCGGAACATATGTATAAAGTTCAGCTTTGTCAGATACAAGGCTTAACGGAAGAGAGGAAGAAGATAGTGAATTTTCAATCTTTGAAATCAAAAAAAGCCTGCATTTATTTTGATTTCATCATATGACAATATGCAACTGCTTTGGCCATTAAACAGCACTGCAATTGGCAAATGCGGTTTTTGTTCATGAAAATAAAAATACAAAATAATTTTTTTTTTTTTAAATGAAAAGCAAAAGTCCATGAAAATAAATATTTCAACAGATGGTTGCATTAAAAAAAAAAAAAAAAGGAAAAGAAAAAAATTGTAAGAATTTATAAAAGGAAGATGGCAAAAATTGATATTATGTTAACAAAAATAGAAAACATTGTTTTTAATATTTTTTATTTCAATTTCATTTTTACATTAAAAAAAAGAAAAAGAAAAAAAATTTCTGTATATTGTGTGGGCCACAAGTTTACCAGGATTTTTTTTTTAATCAAATAAAACTATTAAAAAAAAAACTGATATTAAGAAATGGTTTGAACATCTTTTAAAAAAAAAAATTGCAGCTAGATTAAAAAAAAAACAAACATTGATAGTTTTGTATTTTGTTTTTAAAAAATGCTTCAAAAAAGCCAAAAATAAAGATTTTCCGATGCAAAAAAAAATTCAATAAATGAAATAACCAACAATTTTCTGTTTTAAATGACAAATATTAAAAAGATTAACAAGCGATTATTATTATTTTAACAGCTTGCACGGATGTTTCTGCTTGCTGGAAGAGAGAAGACAGAGAGAGCACAAGATGATATTTTGAATTGGAATTCTTTGGAGGGGGGGGGGGGTAGGAGAATTATTTCTTCGAAGTTCAGACAGTTCCTTGAATTCCCAACATACTTGCACTCACTTGGAGAGGAATGTGTAGCCAAATGATGCTGAGATTATTGCAAACCCTCAAACTCCATTGGATTTAATAAAAAGAAAAGAATGAAATAAAATATTTGGAATTCAAACAAGTGAATCTTCTCAACACCATGCGGTTCGAAACAGGAAGGAGATCAAGGTAGGACTGCAAAGATTCATTCATTCATATCTTGCTTTTAAATAAATATAATCATGATAAATAAAGGTAATCCAACCGAAAAACTTTGCGGACAGTAACCGAATTTCATATGTGAAATATTTTATCATCAGACCTGACTGATATGACGATTGCGTAGTTTACATCCGAAACTGAGTAAAACCATCTGCAAAATGTTTTCATTGGATAATACTTATTTATATCTGTTCTCGTTTTTTGCAGTGCTTTTTTGAGTAATGAGCACTGTTTGGAATATCATTTCTTTGTATTATCATTAATTACATACATTTTTTAATGTTTAATAGAGTGAAATGATAAATTACAAATAAATGTTATCATAGATGTTATTGTTTATCTGAGAGAAATAAAAAAAATTGTTTTTATTAAAAAAAATTATACCTTTTAGAAGATTGCACGAATGTTATGAAACGTATATAAACTGTAAGCACAATAACATTTATTTGTTGAAATTAATTATTTTATAGCACACAATAAATGATAGCAAACTCTGTTTAACATTTTATATGTAGTTTCTTGACATCACAAGTATATCCAATTGGTATTATTATCAAATATATAAAACCTTTAGTGTATAACTGAATATATTCTAACGTAGGTTGGGCTTTTACAATGCAAAATATACTGTGTTAAAAACGCGTTTAAAATCTAAGTTTTCAAATATGGTAAAATTTGCAAGTGGCGATAAATGCCGAAAATGATGGACACCTGAAGATAATATGTGAACAGTGAAACTGACAGTCATGCTGCTACTTGGAAATTTTACTGCTTTAAGAATGTAAACTTGATTAAATTTATTTTTTTATGTATAATGGATGGCATAAAATTAGTTTTTGACTATTGCCATTGCTTTATTATCTGTGAGCTTCTCTTAAAGTTTGTGCACGAGTGTTACAGATATGAACATCTCTGGCAAGTTGATGCAAATATTATTAGAAGCCTTCATTAAATATGTTTGCCCCTTTCAGGTTACGGCCAGCTACTGTGGAATTAAGACATCAGTAAGATTTTGGAGTTTTCAAGCAATGCCTGTACATTAAGCTTTTTTTAAATCAGGAAAGGCTTTGCAATCCACTTTTTATGTGACTGGCACCCTAACCTAAAAAGAAGAGCCGGTCTACATTATTAGAAGCAACAGTTGCCATGTTATATCAGAATTTTCCTTATAGATGCCTGCTTTTCCAAAGGCAGGGGGACATACTTGGTAGTTTTACTGCGTTCTCGGGCATCAGCGTGAGCATTTCTAGGTCCTGACGCACACACACATTATGCAAACATACATAGTAGATGTTGGCAGACATCTTTCATTGAAATATGAAAAATTTCTTTCGCATACACAGACATATATATATATACACACACATACATACATAGAGATAGAATGACTACATAAATGCAATCCTGTTTCAAGGCCATTCTTTATGTAGACACTCAATTTTCATATATTATTATAGCTCTACTAAAAAGAAAATTGCATTGAACACTGTTGAATTAAATGAATGTAAATACTAACTTGATTTATTTATAAAAAAAACAACCCTGATTCCTAAAACAATAATAATAATATCGTTGATATAAATACAATATAGAATTATATTAATTTGCTTTTGGATTTATCGTGTGTGTGTGTATATATATATATATATATATATATATATATATATATACACACACACACACATGTTAGAAGCATGTATAAAATTTAAGAAAAAACAAAATTTGATTATTAAAGCAATTCTGTAACAAATCTCTTCAATTTCTTTTGACGCGTACATAAAAATTGTATTTTATGGCAACGATATCTATTTAGAATTATGAAGGTTTTAAGAATCAGTTTTTTTTCTTTTTTTTTAAAATAAATTATAAAATATTTGATGCCTTAATTATAAAATATATATGCTTTTTTAATTCACCAATGAAAGACTTTAAAGTGTTTTCTTTTTGTGACCAATGAATAATTAGTAAGAATTGCGAGAAATAGAATCATTACCAAAAATGTTTTTTCTTTTCTTTTTTGTCTATTGCAAAAAAGTGCGACTTATTCTACTCCATTCCATGAATAAAACCAAGAAAAAAGAAGGAACAAGAATTGAAACCTATTCTCAGCAACTACGAGCTTCAAGGCATATGAAATGTTCAAATTCACTCATGATAATAATTAAAAAGAAAAAAGATGGCTCCTTAGCTTTCACTAGGGCTTAGTATGGGGTAGCAATAAAACTTTGTTTGGCACAGCAACAGTTTTGATGACACCCAAATATCCCCCCCCCCTACCTAAAATTTGCATTCAGCACTTGTATTTAAAAATATTTTTATTATATTAATTCTCAACCTAGCATATCTTGCCTTAATATTGCATAGAAATTCCTGTGTACATTTTAATCATGATAGAAATATGGGAGGTGCTGAATGGTAAGATCTCCTGTACCAATTAACTTATAAAACATTTTTTCTTTTAAAAGTTACTTGATAAAAATGGCGATTTTGACAGAATTGCAGGTCACTTCATGGCATGACTTAAGCTTTTTTTTACATTACCTCTTCAGGTTGTTTTAAGGTTTCTGTATGAGGACTATGCGAGAGATCAATGCAAATAAAAAGAAAGGGGGAAGGAACCTACAACTTCAGTTACATGTGTGGTATGTATACATCGGACCCATACGATTATGGGTCCGATATTTTTGCTACCTTTCTTGAAACCTATGATAAACTCGTAATATATATGTGTATGTATCTTATGTAAGTAATTAAGCTCTCTGTGTGCATTTCTCCAAAACAAAATATTTGTATATCTCAATCGGAACAAATCCAATTCAAAATGGCAGACCTTGCACACACACAAATCTTGATATCCTTTTAGATAGAGCTTTATAAGAAGTGACTAGACAGGCAAGTGCTTCAAGCTGAGATCAAACTCAATCGTTTTTTCGACAATCAGATATATATATATATATATATATACACACACACACACACAATAATAATAAATGTGGCCTAACATTTTGCTGCAGTTTCATGGCTCATCCAATCTTTAGAAGTGTATTCATAAATTCTTGAACGTTTTTATCTGAATACGAATTTGAATTTCTATTCAAATGTATAAGAACATTCAGGAATTCAAGACATTTCCAGGGATTGGATGAACCATGAAACTGCAGTAAAGTGTTAAGATAAACTTCATTTATTATTATTATAAAGCTCTATCTGAAAAGATATTGAGCCCTTTATATGTACAAAGTTTGCACTTTTGATTTGGTTCCGATTTTAAGATGATCTTCATGATATATATATATACATGAGAGAGAGAGAGAGAAATATATAGTCAATGCTTATCGATTCTGGCACAAAAAGCAGTGTAATCATCTCCGTAGTGAAGAAGCCCCATTTTAAATATCTTTTCATTCTGCTCCAAAGTTTAGGCCTCACTAAGTTAGCATAAAAAAAGAAAGCATTAGTGAAAGAACGGCTCTCAGGAATAAATCCATATCCAACTAACCAGATATAGCCTGCTGGTAATAGGTGAGTCTTTAAATATAGCAGAAAATAATACCCTAAAAGAACTGTTCTGATATTACACTTCATCTTTTCTGTCCTCGATCAGTGAAGGAGAAATCCTAGACTGAAGCAATTTTAATTTTTGTCCTAATCCAGAGTGCTCCTTTTTTTTTGAGCGTTGGAGTTCCCCCACATTAAAAAGTGACCTTGTGGGGAGGCAAGTAAATAGGGACATACAGACATCCAACAATTATATACTTTCAGCCAAACGTGGTGAAGGGCACTACCAAAGTTTGGCCAGATATTCTTTACTTCAAACAGTTGAAAGAAACATCTTTGTCCATACAAGTGCTGTATATCAAGATCATGTAAATGCAATCATCAGCAGAATTGCAACGTGGCATGTCAGTTTCAAGTACACCTGACTTAACATTCCACATGGTAATTTGCAATTAAATATACTCAAAAGTTACACCTGATAAACTTCTCTTTTCAGCACTCGCTCAGTCTCACTTGTGCTGACCAACACCATGATTACAGATTAAACAGCTGAAGATAATACCTTTGCGTTTCCATTTGCTTCTTGAAGTTGAGTCAGGCCCTTGTTATCCAGACGTAGGCCAGACTCAGCCTCCTCTTCTTTTTCTTATGACTTTCTTTAAAGTAAATTTTAGTTGGTCATAAGAAATGAAACAGTTGGAAAACAAAAACCTCACAACCAAAGTTGTAAATTTGTGTCTAAACTTCAGAAATTTAGTACCAAAAAGGAATGCAGCAATATTTTCTTTTAATTCATATTTTTAGATGTATCAAAGTATCTCTATAAAGAAGCTCTGTCTGTAAGGCTCAAGTTTGAAAGGGCATTTTCGCTTTCTGTCACCCGCAAGTTTCAAATGACAATTTTAGACGCATCTATGTATCTCTATAAGAGATTCTGTCCGTTCATTGGGCTGTCAGGCTTTAGTTTTAAATAGCATTTTCATTGCTAAGTGTGCAGATCAAATGTTCTCGCTCTTAATTTTTCTTAGTCGATTTTCTCTTTAATGATATTAAAACTAAATTAGTTAATAGGTTTTAAATTAAATTAATTTTCCTTCCTATTAAATAAACTTTGCCATTTTGTAAACTATTTTTGGAGAGGGAAAAGAAAACAATTTTTTGGTGAATAACAAAAAAAAAACTATTAAGAGATTAAAATTCTAAACAAATTTCTATAAAGATGAAAGTTTCTTCTTACACAACCAGAAATAACGAAATTCTTCACTGGATACCAAGAGAAATTGAAATTTGAACAAGACAAGAATTCTTTCAGGAATCTTTAAAATAAAAGCAAATTTAGGAAACTTTGGTATTTTTTTTTGAAGAGTTTTTATAATTTTTGCAGTTAACTACCTTTCAAATCTGGCAAAGGATAGAAGTTGTATTGAAAGATCAAACTATGTTGCAACTTAATTCTAGAACAATTTTATGATGGATTTTATATATATATATATGAGTCCGGTCTAGAAAAATTAAATTACTTGAATGTTTTTTTGCTTTTTTTTGCTTAGCTTTTTTAAAATTGAGATTTTAGAAATTTTTTTTTTTTTTGTTACAGTTCTATTAAGTAACATGGCAAAATGATCACTGCCTTTCCGATTGGCATGAAAATATGTCATTTTTCCTTTAGTTACAAATGCAAACGTGTACAAGCATTTTGGAAAGTCGGTGATGAATCAGTGACATTGTATTTCTTGTAAACAATTATACATCTTTTAAACCTGACAAATTTTGTGAGCAAAGGAAAGTTTTAGGAAAAATAAGTAATAAATAAAAAGATAGTCAAAAGAAAAAATTAAAATATTTTTTTGTGAGACCAAAATTTGTTCGATTAAGATGTTAAGAAACAAAAGATAGGAAAGAAATTTTAATTAAAAAAAAACAAAAACTAAGAAAATGGCACCTAAGAAAACCTTTACTGACACAAGGGGCAGGAACATTAAAAAATTGCTTCAAGTCAATCTTAGAGAAGAAATCAGAAAAATAAAAAAAAAGTAAATATCACAGTGATGACTGATGCTAAATGGAGAAGGCAAAAAAAAACTTTTTAGAAATGATTAGTCCACCATCATCAATAACATAACTCCTCCAAACCGGATCGTCTGATCACCTTTTTATTCTAGAAAACACAAAAAATCCCAAACCATTAAATAAGCATGTCTGTTTCAAGTTGAAAACACAATTGCAAAGAATAGAATCGTATTTTACTAAAGAGAAGGAATTGTCAATAACACAAGAGAACTATTTACAAGCATAGAAAGCAAGATCCCACCATTGTTTCGTAGACATGTCCAAAAGTCAAGTAATATCTCTACATAGATACATCATTCTGGATCAATGCTATGGATTCACAAATCAGTAGAAAGGAATAATTAGTAGTGAGCTTACAATAAATAAAGTCAAATACAACCCCCCTTTTTAAATCATTATTTTGAAACGCTAGTGGCATTTAAAAAAATTTTTATTTACATTGTCACAAAATTATTTTGGGATTTTAGTGCTCAGAACTGAAAGCTAAAATATTCACACCCTGAGTTATATACAGCAAATATTTCCTATTTAATAATAATAATAATAATAAATACACTAACTTCACTGTGATCTGATTAGCTCTTAACTTTAAAATATCAAAGATGAAGAGAAATAACTCTTACAAGTCATCCTGAGATTTACATCCAGGTCATAATAATTATTTCAGTATCTGTTTATTTGACCAAGTGCATCAGTTGTATTACTCATCATTCATATTTTTTTTTCATAAGTTTTTAATGACTTATCTAGTTTTATTATTATTATTATTATTATTATTTTATAATCAATCTATCCATTTTTTTGCTAATTCCTTCCGGGACAGATTCTGGAATTTAACAGAATGTTAAGAGTTAATGTTTTTCTTACAGTTGTCAGGTGAGTCGATGATTATCTTTGTTTCTGTATTTTGTTTATAATTATAAACAAGCTACAGAAACAAAAGGCAACTGACTTAATTTATTGCAACAAAATCATTAAATGGACCCTAGTAAAATATATATACATTTATATATGTACACTCTACAAATATATTAAGTACTCTAAAAATCTAGAATAAATATATTCACAGTAGGTGTGTGTATATATAATTAGTAATTTAAAATGTGGATATAGGGCATTTGATTCCACTGTCCACACGGATTTATTACTTTTAAGTTTGAACAAAGAACTTATGAAGAAAGAAAAGTTATGTTAATGTAAAATGAATATCAATACAACGTCTATCCTTTGGGAGTTCATTGGTAGTGAGTGGTAGAAAGCATGTTAGGATAAAGAATTCCTGAACTACATACATTTGAGTGGGGGAGAAGGACTGGTTGGCATCTGGCACTAAAACGACTCGATAGACACACAAAAAAGAAGTAGCAAGCAGAAAAAAAATAAAAATTTGAAATGATCTAATAAAAAGCTTTTCATTCATTATTCAATTACTTTTCTGTAGTTTTAAATTGAAATTTTAAACATATTTGGGGAAGTACAATGTCTCAATTTGTATAAACCAAGGCAATACTTATAACTTGAGGACAGTCATGCGCACACTATCAGTGAAATAAAATTTGCAAAGATTATTAAAAACTCTGAAATTCATTATTTTCAGACTTTGTGGATTCAAAGTTTGTCAAATAATAAAGTTACCATTTTATTCTAAAATTATATTCTGATGTTTTTAATCAATTAAACATATTGATTCATTATTATTTTGCAAATTATTAGAAAAATGTTTACAATTTGTGAATTTAGTTATTTTATGTTATTTTTATTCTTTATAGATTTGAATTTATGAAAAGAGAATTGTTATAATTGTATACAGTAATTCCTAATGGAGAGTTACTAAATAACTAATCACTCGATATTACTAATAATGTTCTTGGTAATTGTTATTTTGGTAGTAATTTAGATTTCCAAGTGTCTGCCCATAGCTGTAGAGCTTAGCTGCATATTTGCTAGGCCTGTTGTAGGCACTACCTTGGTATAAACAGATGTTATATATATATATATATATGAGAGAAAGAGATATACGATTTTTCTTACTTTATTTTTTTTTAGTATTGGAGAAAATTATTGTAGATACATTTATGTGAAGGATTTCTTTTTGTTTAAAAATAATTCTCAATCTTAAAAGATTTTGTGATGCTGCTCTTTAAAATGTTCTTTTGCTGATTTTTTTTTTTGGTTTGCTGTCAACTGATGCTTCTTTATTATCTGAAGCATACTTTCTGCTTCACAATTATTTAATTAGATCAATCATTAAAATACCTTTTCTTTCTTTGCAAAAAGATAACATTTTAAATATTGGGCCAAGGAGTTTTTCTAGGTAGAAACAAAAAGCAATATCACTAAAGTCAAACATATTCTTATTTTAAAGCTGAGCAGACATATTTCAATGATATGTGTTCTGTTGGATTTTTAAAATTTCATTTTATTGATCATAAATCAAGTGAATGCCTTCCATATCCATAAAAGAATAAAAAAAAAAAGACATCCATAATTCTACATACAATGGCCATTTTTTCATCCTCTTTTTTTCTTTTTAATTTTTCAAAAATAAAATACAAAAAGTTATCAATAGTTAAAAACGGTGACAAAAAATGCTATGTAAATTTTATTTTTATTTTAATGTCTGATTTGCGTTGCTTTAGGGATTTCACGAAGAAACATCACAACCACAAAAATCAACACGTTTTTCTGGCAGCATGTTAAATTTTGACAGCAAGAAAAAATTATCTTTTGTATTAAAAACAAAACATTCTTTTTAAAGCAGGGTTGTTTACTTGTCATCATAATGGCGAACATGACTGTGCAAGGAAAATAATTCTTTCAGAACAACAGTTTATACCTTGTTTTGGGGGTCAACCTCAAAAGCTGATATTTGATAATCTGGTTTTTGTAAAGTCCGTCACACGTACATTTTTTGTTAAATAATGTGTCGGCTATTGCATTAGAAAATAAAGGTGAATTATTCGGACTATTATTCTCATCTTGGTGGTTATATTCACAACATTTCACAGCCTACGTAACTTTCAACCGTCATCATCATATTCAGTTTAACATCTGTTTTACTTCAGGTGCATCTTTTTGAACTTGGGAATCTGGACTTCGACCAAAACGTGAATAACCAAGAGGAGTAATCCAGATTATCAATCCTCATCTAAAAAATTCCGGAAAATGTTGTTCAATTTTTTAGGCAAAGTCAGAAATTTCACTGCTAATCACATCAGATGCTGCTGTTCTTTAAAAAAAATTTTTTTTTTTTACGCGCGGAAGGTTTTAGCCAACACATTCTAGAAATGTCTGTGATACAACAGGTATTGTGCATGAAAAGTCTCACATTCAATTTATTGTTAGCCATTTTGATTTTAAACAGGGTCTCTACTTTTATGTAAAGTTTTGGTTTTGTTTTGTTTTCTAAATCTCCAATTCTTGCTTACATCTTCATAAATATAAATTTTTTTTTTTTTTTTTTTTTTTTTTTTTTTTTTAAAGGTCTGGGTGTGTTGTGTTTCATTTAATGTGTAGTGTGTTATTTAGCAAAAAAGCTAATGTATTTAAAGTGTCCAATCTTGTCATGTAGCTTTAAAAAAAAAAGTTGCGACGTGTATGGGGGAGGGGGTCGAAGAAGCCGTTTGTGTTTGCAGTAACTTTTTTTTTAAATTTCTTTTTTGTTCATCTAGATCCCTCTTAAAAAATATATATGTATATAATAAAAGCTGGAAAAGTCTAAGAGCAAAATAGCCGGGCTGGAATTGGTACTTTAAAAAAGAAGATGGAAAATTTGGTTTTATTACCCTTTTCTAATGAGATTGAAAAAAAGTCAATATTTTTTACAATTTTCTTAACTCGTTTAAAAATAAAAAAACAAAAATCAGAATAAATTAAAGATATAAAGTTTTTTTTGAAAATGATAAAAACCTGAAGAGGATTTGAGTTGAATGAAAAGGTAAAAACGTGTAATAAACAAGAATGAGGATTTTTGAGAGAAAGACAGAAAAACGGAGAAAGGGAAGGAATGAGAAAATAAAATTTAAAAAAATATATGCAAATGTGTGTGGGAGGGAAAATAAAAAAATAAATGGCTTCGGTAAGTTTTATAATTTGCATGTGCTGGGGGTGGGTCGCTGTGTTGATGGGGGCAAAACCACATGAGCTTTTTATGTTCACTGGGATTTGTTTTGTTTTTTTTCCGGATGGCTCAATAGAGGCGGATTCATATATGAAAACTAGTAGCAATTAAAATTTAAAAAAATAAATTATGGCAGAAATGTTCAATGGTTGATTTCCAATAAGGACGGGTTCTTCTCCAAAATTTTTAAGATTATCTTGTCGACGTATTTCTTCAGACGATCGTTGACATCTTGCTGTTCCTTCAATGCTTCCATTAGCTGAGAAAGAGAATTTTAGATTTAGAATTTGCTGTTTGGTATGGAATGGTCATTCATGAAAACTGTAACAAACCTAGCATTTGAAATTTTTTTAAAATTTATCTCGATAGTAATATAAAAATATCAGACAAAATTCTTGTTTCCCGCCTATACGTAACTTTGATAAATACACATTGATGTATTTTTTTTTTTATTTACTATTAATTAAATATATATTGAAATAAAAAATAAAATTAAGAAAATTTTTTAAAAAGTCCTATTTACAAAAAATTGCAACTATGACTAGCTTCTTATTACGTAACATTGGACGCACACCTTTTTATTTGTTTTGGCAGAATTAAGTGCTTCTTCTTCTTCAAAAAAAAAAGGTTCATCATCTCTATATTGATAAAAACTATCAGACTAGACATACACATTGAATTTTTCTTTTTTTTTGTTCATTAGTTACTATTAATCGAATATTCATTTAAATCAAAAATAAAATATGTGAAAACTATAATAAAAGCAGATCTATATTTTGAATTATTTTTTATTTACTATTAATCGAATATTGATTAAAATCTAACAAAATAAAGGACAATTAAAACGAATTAAAAAAAATCCCTTTTAAAAAAATTGTAATCACGACTATTTTGAATGCATCTTTTTTATTGATAATTTCTGGTGATTCTTTATAATTACGTACCATGGAGGGGGGGTATTTATTTTTTAGCACACGTCCTGTATCAGAAACAAATGATTTTTATTTAATACATGATAGCATTATAGATTTCAACCATGTGGCACTAAATGCTATGGATGGTCGTGTGTGTGTCCCATAAATTGAAAGTGAGTTTTATTTATTTTTGTATTGCAACCAAGTGCTAATTAAGGGTTTAAAAATCCAAACGTCTATCTGTAGCTTGTTAAACAGTAGTTGTTTTTTATTCCACACACTAGGCTTAATGTGTTCATTAATGGCTTTGTTTGTTTTTTCCCAGTTAACGCGTGAGTACACACAAGACACCAAAGAAAGAAAACGGGTACAATTTGCTTTTGGTTGTAGGGAGAGACCGGGGAAGTCTTTTTTTTTCTTTCTTTTTTTTTTTTTTTGCAGATAACAAAATGAGTAACTAATATGCACCGCAATCTTGTCATCAAGCATGCTGTCTCTTCAAATATTAGTGAAAGTATGACAGTCATGTCTTTCTGCGTTTACCTGTCTATGGGTAATTTGTCTTTCTGGTAAGCGAAGCAGTTCAGTCCGCTTAGAACCAAAACGAAAAGACAGAATTCTTCTATCTGTCTGTCTACTATATCACGTTCTTTGTATTAATTCTGATTTGGATATTTTGCGAATACCATTTGTTTATCAAATTTCTACTAAACTATCTAACCTATTTTGAAAACCTTGATGCCTCTGACAACATTCCAGTCACTGCTGTCGGAACTTCTCTTATTCTTACAAAATTATTCAATCATTGCTTAAAAAGAAATGTTTTCAATCTCTTTGGAAAACTTTGTTGGTTTGCCCAATATTTAAAAATACTGGAGATCGTTCTCTTGCATCTCAGTCCAAGATCATCTTGTTCATCATAAGTTCTT
Organism: Sepiola atlantica; assembly: GCA_963556195.1. NCBI lineage: Eukaryota > Metazoa > Mollusca > Cephalopoda > Sepiida > Sepiolidae > Sepiola > Sepiola atlantica. The sequence goes on along the minus strand of OY744519.1, from coordinate 130,541,985 downwards.
TGAATCTGATAAATCAAGCAAAAGCAATCTACTTAGTGACAAGCAATTTGGATTTTCTCTGCAAGATCTGCTAAGGATCAGTAAATCTATTGCTGAAGGCTTTGTTTCTAGAGCAATAGCTCTCGACATTAATTCTTTGATAGAGTCGGCTACAAAGGTTTGCTTCACAAGCTTGCTAGCCATGGAAATGTCTTTGCGACCATCACCTCTTTTTTTCTCTGATAGGTCTATAAAAGTAGTTGTTGATGGCCAGAAGTTTGAAGTACATGCTATCAAGACTAGCGTCCCTCAAGTATTATCCTGAGCCCAACCCTCTTCCTGATCTTCATTAATCATATACTGATATCATTTTTTTTTTACGTCTATGCAGATGACACACCTGTCTATGGCAGCACATGAAAAGCATTGGTGATCAAGTTCTTGCAGATTCTCTCTCTTTTGATCTGAAGCATGTGGTGTAATGGTGAGGGAAAAGTAGCTTGTTACTTTTAACACCTAAAACCAAGCTTCTCTCCTTTCACAACCAACACTTGGATCCTTGCTTTGTTCCAATCGAAATGAATGTCTCTCCAATTAAGGTCGCTGGAAAAATGGTTGGCTTATTTTACCGCCCCCGAAAATACCTGATTCTTGATGCAATCCTCTAATTATGTAAGAGTCGGATACATCCAAAGATGGAGTATGGTTGCCACATCTGGGGAGGTGCCACTCAGAGCACTCTTTCTTGCCTTGAATCGACTTCGAAATCTAGTGAGTGATGATCTCTTGTTTCTCATAGAAGAGACGTTGCTAGTTTCTCTCTACTATCATTATCAAGGTGCTTGACTGAGCTCCAATCTCTAGTTCCTCCTTGTAAGACATTCACAGCAAGAACTCATCTTTCTAGCACAAGGGAAATAAAAACTATCCTTCCTCTGTGAGCCTCTAGCGTTGGGCAGAATTTCTCATCTATGGAATACATTACCACGTGACTGCTTCTCTGCAGGCTACATCAGTCGTCTTCAAATCCAATGTCAACAACTACTTGTCATAAACCGTCTCTATAAGTAATAAAACTTACTTCATTCCATTATTTATTTTTAATCTTCTCACAATATTTTTCATCTTTCAACTAACAATCATTTCATCTTATTAACTCTAATCCTTGAGTAGCATTTGGCTTTGATAACTGATGACTCATTAGTAAAAACAAAAACAAAAACTCATTTGTTTATCAGATTCTAATTAATCATTGTCCCTTGACTGATGTCAAAGAAAGTCCTAACATGCAATTGCATTTTCAAAATTCCTAATGTGACTGCTTTTTTAACTCTTTGACTTTGTATTTTTTTCTTCGTGTTTTTGATTCCTTCACTAATTTATGCTATATAACATGTCTGTCTTGTAGTGTTACATTTTTTTTTTTATACATGTCTATTTAATTTTAGTTTATTACGCAAGATGACAGTCAAGCTGCTGTTACCACTGATATGGATACTGACATCATAGCCCCAAACAGTATTAAAGACTTGTCAGAATCTTCTGTAAACGAACAAATTTGCTTTTATTTATATAGACCATGCACACAGTGTGAATATATTTGCTAGTATTAAATCATTCTCAATATTCATGAAATAAAAAAAATGTGAGAATGTAAATTTAATATCTTTGAAAACTGTGATATAGTTTTGGTTACAGACATGAACATACAATAAAATAATAATTATCGTAAAGATTGACAAAACAGATAGAAAAAGATATTGCAAACAAAATTTTTAAAAAGTGATTTAATTTGGAAAGACAGTCAAGTAAGGTGAGATAAAAAAAATTTGTTTAAAATTCAAAATCTGATTTGTTACATAATACCAAAGAGAGAGCAAGCGAGCAAAGTTAATTACTATTCTCTCACCCACACTCTCTCTCTCTCTCTCTCCCACTCCAGACAATTACTACTTGGATTCTTCTGCAATTGATTTCATAAGACATTCATCTAGACATTTTGTATAAAATAAGAATGGTAACATCCAGTGATCACAGATTTAGAAATAAAACAAATTAAGTTACTTACAGATACATTTTCAGAGAGGGACTTATTAGGGGCACTCAGAAATTGCCTCAATGAATCCCCTAAAAACGAGGACCTCAAGGGAACAAGGCATTTTTTTTTTTTTTTAGAAATTGCAAAAACTAGTATTACTATTAAATCTTACATTGATATTTTTTTTTATTGGCAAAAACATATTTTCATGACTAGAATTATTAGCAACTAGTTGTATCTATCTTTTTACTTTCAGTTTATGTTTAAAAAAACCTGCCGTTTATACCCAGAAAATAGTGAGCAAGAGTCTTCAGTTCCCGCCACATGTCACAGCAACACATGACCATTAAATCTTGTCCTTCTGTCACTCCTCAATATACAACAGAAGCAACATCCAACAATTGTCTCTAAGTGTGATAAAACCCGGTGTAATAGGTAAGCTGAAACTAACAATTATATATTTATTCTGGGTATTATTAGACAACGATCATTTACTCCCATTTTGGTTTTTAGTTCGAAATTGCAAATTTGCTAGGTGTATATATATAATATTAAATTATTTTTTACTACATGGCGTCGTTTCGAGCTTTCGGCTCTCCTCAGTGTAGAGAAATGACAATCTCAGACAAAGTTAGTGGGAGAGAACCCCAGCAGAGTGCTCGATTATGCGGAAAAATAAAAGATAAGGGCGTATTATTTATTAATATTTGTATGACAGAAGATCAGAACGACATCGGTACCATCGGTTTCAAATCCTAACAAAGGGAACTTATAAAATCCTCTTTACTGGACTCTCTTCACCCTCTGTTTATGTCTGTCTCCCAAAAAATGGCAGCTCAATGGTTTCTTTCTAATTATGAGGGAAGCCGTTTTTAGGGGATTTTTTGAAAACGTTTTCCTTTTGGAAATTTTTCTTTCACTTTTTCGGAAATTGTTCTGGAGGAGGGAGGGAAGTCGACCAGGTGAACCGTATAGTTTGGACCCCAATTTATACGCCCATCGATGCCTCGCATGTATTTCTTCGTTAAATCTCTTCCACTATATCCCATTAACAGGTTTTTGCCTTATTTTGGATGTCTCATGACTTGTGGGTTTTATTAAATTAGCTATTTAAAAATCTTTTCATTTTTAATGTTTTAATATCTACAAAATTTTCTTTGTTATATTATTTATTATGACATTTATAATTATTATCATTGTTATTATTTTTAGTCTTTACTTGATTTATAAATTAATGTTTAAATCTTACTTTATTTTCTCTTATATTTAATTAAAATATTTTTAATTGTTTTATTAGTATATTTTAATGTATTTTATTATAATTTCTAATACTCTTAATATAATAAAATAAATTAATATTTTTATTTTTAACACAAGTTTTTTTTTGATGATAAAGATTTAACATGCTTTCACTATATTTTTTAAAATAGAAAATTAAATCTGACTGAGTTTTGTTTACTTATCACGTTTTTTTTTCCCCATGATTTATCGTTAGCTACTAAAACCTATATAAATTCCCACTTCTGATTCGAAATATCGTCAGAAAGGCACTTAACACGTGAGCTGCGATTTTCCGGGGATACAGACATAAACAGAGACTGAAGAGAGTCCGATAGGTCCTCTTTATTAAGATTTGAAACTGACGGTACCGATGTTATTTTGATCATCTGTAACACACACACATATATATATATATATAATGTGGAAAATTATACCCCTATCTTTATTCATATATGTGTTTGCGTAGTTTTGGTATAAACGATTGATATCCGATTTAATTTTAGAATAAAAAGATAGGAATCTTGTGAAATTATATGCTTAAGAAGAGGTGACGATGTCTGCTTACCTCCTCCTTTGTGAGATGGTCAATCTCATCGGCCAAAGAAATGGCACCATTGTATTTCAGCAAGCGTCGGCCCTCTTCCATGCAACGGCTCAGCAGCTGGACGTTTAAGTCATCATTTGAATCACGCAAAGTACGGTTTTCCTGCAATGAAATGATGCGATGCAAGAGGAAAAACGAAAAGCAAAAAAGAAAAAAAAAAGTTAAATTGTTTCAAACCAGATCCGTTAGAAACAGGAAACAAAAGGATTCAAAGCTTCTTTGCATTAAATCAAGTCAGCTTTTATTGTTATCATTGGCATAACATGCAGATACACAAGAGTTAAACTACAGTTAAAGGGTGGGACAAAATGATTCAACACTTTTGTACAATCAAATTAGAATAAATATAATGAGAAAAATATTTTCATGTTCCAAATGTACATATAACATCATTTGGTTTTATGTTGTTTTAAGAATCAAAATGTATGCCATTTTGTTTTATGTTGTTTGAAAAATGAAAACGCACAACACCATTTTGTTTTATTTTATTTATAAAATGACATTCGTCGAATGTTTTCCAAACACTATCGAAGACATTCGCAAAAGTTGTTTATAACTCGACGCATCATTTTATGTGGAATGGCACCAATTTCTTGAATGGCATCGTTTAATTGTTCGATAGATCGAGAGTGATGAGTGTACACATGTGACTTTAGATATTCCCAGAGAGAAAAAAATCTCACGGGTTGAAGTTAAGTGATTTAGCGGGCCAACCATTTTCACTATTAAAACGACATAAAACAAATGGTGTTATATATACATTTAGAAAATTTATTCTTATTTGCTTCTATTACACCCTACTAATGCGGCAGATCATTTTTCCCCATCCTCTATTTTGGGGATATTTTCCAGTATTTATTTTAATAGTTCTCAATACATAATAGGTACACAAATGCAATTGCGTTTGAATCTCATATCTCATCAAGTCACAATGGTCTTGCAAGATCTAAGATTGAAATGGGATTGCATTTGTGTAGCCACTCAACATACTTTTGTATTATATATAACAATAAATTTGGCTTATCTAAATAATTCATTATTGTTATGAAGCTCTAACTGAATATTGCTTCCTTAGACACACACACACAGGAGCAACAGGACTAATGAAAAAGAATTTCAAACGCTATCTGGCGAGTATACCCGGTGAACCGAGTGCAAGAGTAATACAAACAATTGCACTTAAAGGGACGGTTAGAATCTTAAAAAGATCTCTAGGCTGGAGTGTCTGAAATAGCCAGTGAATGTCTGGCATCCGGTAGGATGCCCCATCTCCAGCAAAAACAGAAAGATAAGAAAATAAAAAATAAAGAGAAACACACAGTCTTGTGTCCTTTTCGGTTCTGTTCCGGTATTTATATCTGAATGCCTGCTTCTGAGGAGTCGATTTCTGTTATACGAGCTGTAGCTATCAGGCATTGCCCTGTAATGATCTTTCCCAAAATAAGATTTTGTTTGAAAGATCGTTTGATTATTAAATTATTAATTGAACCAAATTGTTAAGAAACACTATTAGATCATACTCCCAAATAGCCAAACATTTCAACCAAACATATACACTCCAAAACATCAAATATGTTTTAATAAGACACCAAATTTCCATCCACATATGCATAAAAAAAAAAATAGATTTTAAAACTAAACACAGAAAAAGGTCTAAACTCCAATGTGGGAGTCTTGAATATTTACAATTATTTTACAGACCAAGAAAAACTTTTGTTTTGAAATGAAACTTCGTTATCTAAAGGCATCATTTGCTCTTAGCAGTAATTCACGGCGAGATGAATGCCCATATGTTCATTAAAAAAAAAAAAAGACAACAGTTTTCTTTGCCATTTCAGGGATTGATTTGCACATTAAGACAAAGAATAAACCTGTTACATTCAAACAAAAATTAATGCAATAAAATCATTAGAAAAAAAAGTAAAACAAAATAAAAATTTAGAAAATAAAACAAAGAAAAAAAGAAAGAAAATGGCTGAGGGACTGAAAGATCCCCCCCCCCCCCCCAACGTTTCTTCATCCAAGTAATGTTAGAAGGAAATTTAAGGATTTTGATTGGTTGAGAGAAAAAAAACATCCAAATTGAATTCTGAGGAGGAAAAATTGAAAGTTTTTTCTGTTGGAACTTGATTTTGTTATTGGAAAAATAATGAAGTCTTCCTTCATCTTATAAAATAAAGATTCTAAATTTTACTTCAATATTAATCTTTTTGCATTACTATTTTAAGGTTTTTCTTTGTTAAAAAAAAAAACAAAAAACCCTCCCCACCCCCTCAAATAGAAATTCCAAGACAAGTATCAAATTACAGACACTTGACTGTTCACTTTTTAAATAATCAGAAAATGCTATTTCTAGAGTATATACCTCTAATCTCAAAGATTAGATTATTTTAATAGCATATTGCTCAGATTAGAAAGTGGCTGTAAAATGAGCAAGCAACTTTGGAGAGTAAAAAAAGGGAGTCTTTAATGTCTGGAAATATTTTGTGCTAAACAATGAAGATAAGGCATGTGTGACCTGTTGCTATGGCAACTTTGCTTATGGGACCTCAGTATTGCTAAGGTAAATGGAATGAACCTAGTTCCTAAGTTAGGCAACTGCTGTTTGTGTGAAATAATGATGCTAATGCAACTGTGTTTAGGGAAATTTGCACAAAGCAGTAAAAAAAAAATGGTGAGGAAGATTGAGAAGATGACGGAAGAAAAAGCAGAAAAAATAAAATAAAGCCGAGGTGGGGGTACAAAAGGAAAAATGGATTTTGTCGAGAATTGTGCACAAAAAAGAGAAAGCAAAATGGTTATTGCATTATTAGAGTGGTTACATGCTAAGCGAAAGTTCAGAAATAAGATTAGAAAATGAAAATGAAAAAAATGAAAAGCAAAAACCACAACAAAAACAAACTCAAACCACAAGCAAAAATGAATGATGGGAGCTGGGGATTAATTTTCAGAGTAAAAAAAAAAAAAAAAAATCCTCATGCAAATGTTAATGATGGTTATTTTGGGAGAGAAAAGATTTAAAAAAAAAAATCTATGCTAATATTAAAGAGTTCCTCACGCTGCATTTTCATGTGTATAATACAAGAAATTTTAATGAAAATTCAAAAGAAAAAAAAATGGGGTGTTGTGTGCCATATTATACACAAGTACAAGTTTTTAGAAATTATTACTCAGCTTTAAAAAAAAATCTTTAAATTTAAACATGTTTTTCTCACATGATGTATTTTAATTTGTGTGCATGTTTAAAAATAATAATATTGAGAAATATAATTAAGACAATAATATTAAACATGAAAGCATGATCAACATCAAATATTTTAGTGCATATGTTGATGGTTTAGGCACAACTTTTTACTCCCAAATGTTTGTTTTGAAACTGAAATTAAAAGAAACAATGGCTAAATCTCCAGTTTATTTATTTATATAAAATATCATGAAAAATTAAATATTTTAATGGATTATCACAGAACAAATCAAGATCATTAGTTTGATGCATGGCTCCATTTGAACAATATTTGGGAGAAGACGCTCAGCAGACAGTTAAAATATATTGTTCTTAAAATAAATTATAGATTGTGAAATTTTCATAAGTGAAAAGTAATAAATAAGATGGGGTGGGGAAGCGGTGGTACACGAAGATTCAAGGAATGGGTTCACAGGAGATAAACGCAGGGTCATATGTGGGGGAATGTGAGATGGTGGAAGATATAAATTAAGGAGTCACAGAGTTTGAGGGGGTCGGGGGTAAAAACGAAGATCCATCATGAGAATCGGTTGGCCAAAAAAAAAAAACATGAATGTCTGTGAGAGACTGGGGATAAAAATGTCCAGATGAATTTACGAATTGAACAAGGAACAAACGTTAGAAAGCAAAGAGAGAGAGAGAGGAAGAAAACTAAAAAGCTTTAAGTAGAAAAATAATATCATCGCACGCATGCATTTTGAAAACAATAAAAGATACTGAAACACAGAGACATGTTTTTTGTTTCTATACACGAAAAGAGGAACATTATTTGTGGGATTCTAAATCTAATCAACATTTTAAAGATTCCAAATAAAAGAAAAGTGTTTTGCATTTTTTTTTTTTTTCCTAAAAAGTTTAAGCAATAAAAAAGGTTTCATAGATGACTTTCATATCATTCGGATACTTCTCATCTTGGTTGTTATTTTCACATTTCAGTCGATGTAACCTCTGACTTTCAGGTGCACCTTTTCAAACTTGAAAATCTTTATGTCGAACTCTGCAACCTATATCTATTTTCAAACTGAATCCTTTATTTAATCCACGAGGATAGATTGTTCTCATTCTATCAACCATGACCAAGTAGAAAGTGTTAATTTTTATTATTCTTAGTTATTATCACCTGTAGTAAGGATTCAACCTTCAGGAGGCTGTCACTTAGAACGGATTGTTAACCAAAGCATTATGCCATGGGTCCAAATGCACCTATGGCATAAGTGACAATCTTCTGGAGGTTGAAGGTTCAATCTTTATGACAGACGATAATAACTAAGAATAACATTATTTACCTCCTTGCCAGGAAGTTAGACACAAGGTCAGGTGTGGTTTTGAGAAGCCAGCACACTAATAACAATTAACACTTTTTACCTGGTCAAGGCTGACAAAATGAGAACAATCTACGTGGATTAAATAAAGGAAATTGTTTGACAAAGATTCCAGAGTTCGGCTAGAAGCACTTGAAGGTCAGAGGTTACATTGGCTGAAATGTTGTGAAATAACAACGAAGATGAGAATAATAGTCCAAATCAAAATCCTCATTTCAAAAATTCCGAAACAAATTTCTTTTATTTGTTTTTTTTTTTTTTTTTTTTTTTTATCGTTCATTGCAAAAACCTATCAGATTCAAAATGATCAGGTTTTTTTCTTCATTATGTGTCATTAATCTAAGAATTCTTTAGTTCTATTTTTTCTGCTCTCAAATGCAGAAATATTATTCATTCAACAAAACTCTGAATACATAAAAAATTCTATAATGAAATCTATACTATATTTCTGGTGTCTTTGTCCTGTCTGTCTAGGGATGCAATTGAAAACAAAGAATCCAATGGTTCGGTTAATTTTGTAGGATGGGATTTTACAATCTTCTGGGGTCTGGACACCTATAAACAGCAAAGATGTTTTACTTGATTTTATTTATAACTTGAAAATCACAGAAATTAATGGATGAGAAAAATAGTATTATGGGGTTTAGGGCTGGGAGCAGGAGTACACAGGAATCCTTATTTATTACCGGGCAATGGCGAGTGTGTTTGCAAGGAATTAATAAAATTCATATATTTCCTTATTCTTTTATTTATCTGTCTTTATTTTATCTAAAGAGAAAAGAAATTTCATTTTGAAGCATTAAAATCTAAATTGAACTTAATAGATTAGGATATTAAATTGTCTTTTAAATTCTAAAAGAAAAGTTTTTTTTTTTTTTTAATTTTGTACTGCTAAAAAAAAACAATTTTTTTTTTCTAAGAATGAGGTATGCCCGAGTTTGGAATAACGAAATATAAAACAAAAAAGTTTCTCCACTTTTCAAGTATTTTGTTGTTTAGAAATAAACATAATTAGCACCCAAATCACAGAAGAGCTTCTACAAAAGAAAGAGAAAAAGGAAAATGGTTTTTAAAATTAGAAAAGGTCAGCAACTTAGACGAGCCGAATAGGAAAGATGGCAGTGATGAAGAAGAGAGAGAAAAACAAGGATGAGTCTTTCCAGCAATTGATGGAAATACAAGGGAAAGAGGAGGAGGAACCAACAATCGAGAGTGCCCGAAAATCCAAGATGCAGTTCTAAGGTGCCATTGAAATAAATTTTGAAGTACTAACCTGGCGCAAAACCTTTTTTGAAGCAAAGCAAAGAAAGAATTCAAATTAGGAAATAAAAACAACAAAAAAAAAACAATTCCATTAAGGAATTTCAAGAATGCCGGCAGATTTCGAAAAAGAAAATCTGTCAACAAACAATTCTTAAAATGAATTTTAAAATACAATTTTTATATTAATACAGAAAAATATGGATAAAATTTTTTTGTAAATTTTTATTTTTCAGAAATTAAAAAAATTTCTTCTTAAACAAAGTTATTTCAGTTTAGATTTTGATATTGTCAGAAATTATTTTTATGTAGACCTGTGTCTAGCTACACTAGGAGCTATGATACGGTGAAACAGCTGTCTGTGAATGACACACACATATCTATTAAGCCGTTTTTAAAATTTTTTTATTAATGCTAATGTTTTCATAAGTAATATCACTAAACAAATGATTTATTTTATCCGAAGGGCTTGGAATAAAAAAAATATCATAAAGTGAAAAATGAGACTGGTACAGGAGGGACCACCTAACGTAGGCGTCATTTTAGACCGTTTGACTAATGAGCCAGTACGTTGAGAGAAAGCCGAAATTGTACTAATTGTTTAGTGATATTACATGCTCAAACATACAAAAAAGCAGCTTAATACATAATCTGTCGGAAATAAATTCCAATATTAAAACATATTCATATCTCGTTGAACTTTTATGATGTTATCTGCATAAAAAAGGTGTGTATCACTGAAAAAACTAAAATCTTTTATTGAAAAGAAAGGCATTATATTTGAGGATAAATCTCTTTGCACCCTCGTCCCCTCTAAAAAAAAGAAATGGTTACTCTGTAAATGAGCAGCAGTGTTTATTAGTAAAGCTGAGTGGATTGGGTAACTAATGGCGGTGATTTGTTAGATTAACTAATCCTTAAATATTTGAGCAAAAATGTGTCTTAAGATGGAACGAATCGTTTATAGTACAAAATAACAAAAATTACATCATGAAATTTGAGAGTTTTGATTGGCTGTCCAGAGCTTAATTAGAGGGAGGAGATAAAGAAAAGAAAAAAAAAAAAGAATTATTATTTATATATATATATACACATATATATACATACATATACATATATATACATATATACATATATATATCAAAGGAAAGATAGAAAGCATAAAAAGAAAAGGAAAAAAAAGCATTACTATCTACAATTATCAGATTGATGCCTTCACATTAGTTGTGATCATGTTTTGGCCAAAGGATAAACGTCCTTCTTCAAGTGCCTTGCGTTGAACTGAGGAAATCAGTCCAAAAATTGTAAATAATAATGAACATTCCTCATCCCCAAAATACAAATTAAAAGAAACAAAAACATTAAAAGTAACAAACCTGATTTTATGTAAATTATAAAAGATTAAATTTAAACATTGCCATAATAATAATAAATGCTTTGAATAATCTTCATACACCTCGATCCTCATAAAGTTGTTCTATTTCCTGTCTCATTAACAGTGAGACTTTTATTTTTTCAATTTCAGTGATCGTTTTCATTTTAATAGAACATATAGTTCTATTTATGGATATTTTTTCTTTCGTCAATAAAGGCTGGGCATTTTTTGTATGAAAACAACCGTTACAGTCAATTTATTTCTGGGCGGACCCAACCTGATTTTTAACAAATTGTGATTCCGTTATAAAAAAAAGAAAATTGTAAATTAAATACAATGCTAGGTTCTGCTAGTAAAATATAAACAAATATTTGACATTTATTTTATTTGAAGTCTAAAATTATTTTTGTAGGGGTTGGGGGATTCTTAACCTTGTTTAAAGGATGGAAATAATCTTGAATTTGTAGGAAAAATTAAAAAAAATGATTTTTTTTTGTAAATATTTTGTATTCAAATTTTTTCAAAGTCAAAGTTTTATTTTTATTTTATGCATGAAAACAGAAAAATATTAAGTATTGCCGTTAAGTTTTTGATTGGAGGCCTACTTCCATGAGAAATAGCTTCCTTGACCTGCGTTAACTTTACATAGTCTATCTGCATGCCAGGTTTGGTTGAAAACCAATCAGTAGTTCATGGGTCAAAAAAGGACAACCAGAGTCAGACACTTATTAATTATTAGTTTGCCTGGGGTGCAGTGAAGTCATTATAATTTGTCTGCATATTTTTAAACTTAAGGTAGATAACTCTTATTATATTCTTCAATTTAAAATTAGATCCCCCTCCTCTACTTTTTTTTAGGTGATCATTTTAAAAAGTTTCACATTAGCAATCATCTGGGTTGTAAATTTTAGCTAATTACATTACATTGCGATACAACAATAACAAATTAAAATTGCCTCGTCAGAAGCAAAATTTGATTTTTCAGTTTTAATGCTATTTAGGCCTGACTGAAAATCCGACAAAATAACTTTATATGTTACATTAGATTAGCTACACGTGTGGAAATTCCCTAGTTGTCATAAACATACATGTCAGATAAATAATTTAAAAATAAATTAAAGAAACGTTTTAATTTATTATTTTTACTGCAAAATATCCTTCCAATAAATAAAACAACGATGACAAAATTGTATTTATGGCATCTTATTCTATTTTGGAACAATTTATTTTAAAACTAGTAAAATCTAATTTTTTTGCACTCCGTAGCACCACAGTCTAGACGATTTAATTTTTTTAAATGGGTGTGAAAAGTGACACCGTACATACAAAGGTAAATGCATTTTATTTATTATTTTTTAAATTTATTACAGATTTAATTATTTTAAACAACGTACAAAGAATCCGAAGAAATAAATACCAATAGATATTTGTTAATTATTCAGACATTTTTCGAAATAAATGAGTTTTTGTTGTTTTTTTTTTAAAAAGAAATTTTCATAAAATTGTTCATTCATGACAAATGGAAAAAATACGATTTCAGAATTATTTTGAAAAGAAACGTTAAAAGAAAACCAAAAAAAACAAAAATTTACCTCTCGTAATTTTTGAACCTCGTCTTCCAATTCTCGACATTTGTCTGGCAATTCTGTTGCATTTTTCTGTTGTGTTTTTCGGATATGTTCCGTTTCGATTTTATATTTCCGAAGATCTTCTAATTCTTTTCCTAATTCATCTAAAAGCTGAAAATAAAATTAGAACCAAAAATAAAATACACATCAGAAATATATTTTTTTTAATCTTCATTAATTTTCAAATAATTTCAGTCTTAAAAATTAATAATTTACTAGTTTATAGTCATTAAAAAATTACAAACAAATTATTTTGTACTAAAAAAAACAAAAAAAAAACAGACATTAAAATTCGAAATATGTGATGTTTGGAATGAATGTTTTTTTTTTTGTTTTTCTATATTTTTATTTACTTCTTTAAAAACTAATTCTTTTTTGTTTGACATAACATCGCTAAAAAAAATATTCATTCAACTTCATAGACACATCACATATTTCGAATTTTAACATCTGTTTCTTTGTTTTGTTTTTTCCGAGGGGGAGGGAAAAAAAATAAAAACATTCTTTCAACATCATAGATGCACCATGTATTTCAAATTTTAACTCTTATGATTTTCTTCAAATCAATCATCTTGAGAAAATCTTTGACAATAAATACGAAACGTCAATGAATTTTCAATTTTCCATTATATATATATATATATATATATATATATATACATACACACACACACACTTAATGTGATTCTCGGTTAAAAATTATGAATTTTTTCAACTTTTGACCAATTATAAATATCCTTATGGAAAACATAAAAGCATGTAAAATTACCTGAGCAGTTGCTTGTCTTTCTTGTTCAAAATCTTGGCCTTGTGTCAGCATTTGATTTTGTTGCTTTTCATGGTCGTCCAATAACGTTGCATAAGAATATTGCGTTTCAGATAACTTATCATGCAACTCGAGCTTTTCCTACAAAATTCCCAGAAAAGAAATGAATAAAAAATAATTTAATCATTCTTAAAAATTAGAGAATAAAATGTTGAAATCATTAATAAAAATACGGGTTCATTTTTAGTAAATTGTCTCTTTAGATCTTTCAACTAATAATTATCAGAGGAGTAACGTTAGCATTTAAAACTAGTTAATAAAAACAGTTCCCTAAGATTTTTTCAACTAACACAAAAAAAAATTTGATGCAATGTACCGATTTCATCAAATGTATCAAACGTTAAAAGTGAAAATGAACGGTAAAAAACATTTAATGAAAACCTGATGATTACGTTTGTAAAATACTCAAAGAATAAACAAATTTTTTTCTATTTACACAACAAAAGATTGTCGACAGGAAATGTAATTTTCTTCCAAAACATAAATGGAAAAGTGACTGAACATAATTCCAGATTTTAAGTGACCGTCTTTGTAGCAATAAGCAAACAGCAGATGTTGACCTTTGGATCCAAGATTTTCCATAGTATCAAAATGACTGTGGAACATTGTACATTTTTTATCAACTGAGCCAAATCTGATTCCAGAATTCAGTCACCTTTACATATGACGTCAGACGTCACGTCTGCCCACGTATCGACTTCCTTTCTCACGGTATGATGTCTGAGAGACATTGTTAATCTCTTTGACCTCTTGTCTGAAACGCTTTCTGTCTCCTAACTGCATATATGTATGTACTAGATAACTTACCAACCTCTAATATCTAACAAATTCAGAGAAATACACAAATTCCTTCTTTTCACACAACAAAGATTTTTGACAGGAAATGTAAATTGCTTTGAAAACTGAGTTTAACTTACAATTTTAAATAAGTCATTTGTGGAGTGATAAACACAAACAGGATTATTGCATAGATGTTGATCAACTGTTGAATGCAAGATTTTCTGTTTAGAATTAAAATGACTGCATTTGTGCACACATGATGGAATGAATGCGCTTTCTGATTTGCTCGATAATTCTATCAACAACCATCGTTGTGAAAATTTGTTTATTCTCTGAATATTTCAGGAACATTATAAGGATTTCATTGAATGTATACAATATTACTGTTCTTATGCTCAAGTTCACATAAAACCTAACGTTACTCTTGCAATCAACATCAGTCTCAAACAGCTTTGATTATTTACTAAAATGAACACCCTTATCAGCGATATTTTACTTGTGTTCAATCGCTCAACACTTGCTTTGAATAAAATTTAACAACAAAAAATTCAATCAAAGTTTTTTTTAAAAATATACATACGGCTTTTAATTTTTCAATTTCGGTTTTGAGCCGAATGCCTTCCTCCTTGGTGGCCTCGTAATGTCGATCCACATCTTGAAGTCTACAAGAAAAAGGAACACAAGAAAACTGAATCATATTAGATGATAAGAACATTAAGATGGGTCCATTCAATCTGCACGTTTAGTGATAAAAATCTTTTTTAAAATGACAGGAATGAAAATACGATTTCAAATGCTTATTAAACAAGCAATATCTTATTTGTGGGCCAATTTTTTAAACAATTATATGGAGGGAAAGAGAACAAAATTAGCATTCTAATGATATTAATTTCATGTGCCTTTATACCTTAACATACTTTTTTTTTAATGTTAGAGTTTAACTAAGTTTGTTTAAAAAGAAAAATAATTTGTATAAATTCAACCAAGTAGTCAAACTGAAGTTGATTATCTTATTCAATTTTTGTATGATAATAACAAAGTCACCAATTTTTAATTTGTATGGAAAGTTTTGAATAGCATGATGATCGGGGAGAAAGAAGGGTTACGAGGAAATTATTATATTTTGTTTGATGCATCCTCACCTTTATGAGTTTTTGTCTAACCGGTCAATCACACTTTACTTTATAACAGCATTTTATTCGCTAAACAAGTAAATTGAATGGACGCCGTTCTTGTTTAAATCAAACTATCTATTCCAGGCTCTGAATGATTTCAATAATTAAAATAAATAAAGCTTCATCAAAAGCTTCAAATCTTTCCCTAGAGAATTATTAGATTTAAATTTGTCTATTTAGTTAAAAAAAGAAAAAGAAAAATTTTTTTTTTAGTTTTGACTCATATTAGAAAAAAAAGTTACATATTCTAAACATACCTGTGACTTAAGTAAATCAGTTGCTCCGCCTTATCCCGGTCTTGTCGACTCTGAAAAATTTAAGTTAAAACTTGGAGAAAAGGTTGACTGGGAAATGACGACGTTCTTATCTTTGAACAAGTTAAATAAAATACACACCCACCCACCATCAACTACCTCCAAAACAACAAAAAAAAGTTTTAATATTTTTTTAATTTAAATTAAAAAGAGATTAAAAAAAAACCTTTGATCTTCTAAAAAATATTTACTAACTCAGAATTTTTTTTCTAATTTCAAGAAATAAAATACATTTTAATCAAAAATAAATTAAAATATCTTTTCACTTTAAGTGGAGTTGTACTTGAAAAGAGAATTTCCTTTTATTAAATTTAATTACCAGTAAATTTGTTTTGTTTTTGTTTATTCAATAAAGTTGTGTTCATTCAAATTAAAACTTTATCATTTTCGTAACTTCAAAGTTTTAACAAACTCAACATTGAAGAACATGAATTTACCAAAATGCAAAATATAAAAACACCTAAAATTCAATTCTTAATATCAAATATCTCCATCTTAGTCTGAAAATGTAGAAACATTATGCTGCATCAATCTTGCAAGTTGGGGCTTTAACATTATAATGACTCTAAGACTCCAAAAAGTCTGTTATTTTACCCACCCAGAGCACATTGGTGCACTTTTTTACGTGTTATTTTTTGGCTGGATTCAGCTCGCTGAGTTGGCAGTTTTTGAGCACTGTCACTTTGATTCCCACCATTTCTTGTAGAATGTTCATAATCAATATTTGCATAATTCAAATTGATTTTCAAACGATTTGTAAATTTTTTGTAAGTCAAAGAAAAAGATTGAACCATTCACCCTCAGAATAATTCACACATTCAAGAAAAATATTGAACCATTCACCCTCAAAATAACAGATTGTCAAATACAAATCAAAGTTTTGTGTCTGTTCTCACACAAAGGAGGAGAAATCCTTCTGGACCAATTGTTCAAATCCAGACTGCCCCTTTTTTACAGAGCTGGATTGTCTCCCATGTAAAAAAAAAACAACCTTGTTTAACTTTTCCCTCGCAAGAAAGAGCAAGTAAATAAGGTCTTCCCAATACAAAAAAACCTTGTACTTATATAGATGTACTCATGCTTATATGTTTACTTATATGTTATTCTCACGTTTCGGCCGATGTAATCTCTGGCCTTTTTCATATGCGTATTGTCGAACTCTGAAATCTGTATGGAATTTCAAACATAATCCTTTATTTAAATCCATGGAGGTAGTTTGCTCTCGTTCACTCAGCCATAAGTCGTAATTGTATTCTTAGTAGCGCTTGTATTGAGGATTGAACCTTCAACCTACAGTAGACTGTCACTTAGAACTGACTATTACTTAACCCTTATGTTTGTTGCACCACAAGTCTTTGTGAACGGTTCCCTTTGAAATTCCGTATAGATGTTCAACGCACTTTAAAAAGTCGGAGGTTACATCAGCTAAAACATTGTGAAAATAACATCCAC
This sequence comes from Sepiola atlantica, assembly GCA_963556195.1. NCBI lineage: Eukaryota > Metazoa > Mollusca > Cephalopoda > Sepiida > Sepiolidae > Sepiola > Sepiola atlantica. The sequence goes on along the minus strand of OY744519.1, from coordinate 130,524,707 downwards.
GATGAGAACAGTAGTCCGAATAATACAAATTATCAATCCTCATCTAAAAAATTCTGAATTAAATTTTGATTTTTAATAATTTTAAGTACAATTCGTATGAATAATAATCATGTTTTTTATATGAAGAATGATGGGTATTTACTTTCCTCGCCACAAAGGTAATATGTGACACAAAGTTATTTTTAGTGTTTGTGTGTAGTTCAGTGTCTGAACCTGTTACAAATATAGCATGAGAGTCTCCTTTGGCATTCCCTTGTAAGTGAGACTGCCTTGGGTGGCAGACAACGAACTTAAAGTTTGACATAGATTTTACTGCTATTATATTTCCCTATATCCTTGTTAAATAATTTCTTTTAATTTTGGTTTGATACCATGAAACTAAAATGTTTTTATTTCACAAATATCAAAGCTGAAGGGGGGAGGTTAAATTCACATCTTTCGCAAAGATATTGTATTGAAAAAATAGATTTAAAAGATGTTTCATGGTGAGTCCTTATTTATGTGCTGGTTTCATATCTAGTTTCAGGGTTTTCAACATCATACTTAAGCCACCAGTAACCCAGTTTTGCTTGGATTGGACCCCACATGCCACTTTGAAAGTAAATGACACTTTACAAAGATACAATGTTTTAACTAATCAGAACAGTAGACTTATACGAGTTTTCAGTGTGCAGGTGAACATAGCTCATAAGCTGGCCGATTCCACAGCCGATATCAATGACCCATTACGTCCCAAACTCTCCTTTAAATAATGGATTGGTACCATTATGTAAATAAATGCCATTCTCAACCATAAGAAATCCAAAATTATTATAGTGATCTTATATATAAAGTGAAAACGTTTTTCCCCCCTTTTACCTTTGGCAATTATTGACTTCACACTAAAAACTTAATATGCTACACAATTCAGCTAACCACCTACAGCAATTCCTAATGTGTGTTTTACGAAAAAATAATTACATTTTGTTTCTTTTAAAAAATGCTTACATTTATTCCGATCCATCTGCTTCTTACAAATACATTTATCACATAGATAGCAAACCTTTTTACTCACTCATATTTATCTCCTCCCACGTAACTCAAATTCACTGCGTTACTTTCTTTATACATTAAATACGATTTACATACTGTTATTGTTTTACCTTATTTTATTCAAAATTTCTACATATTACACTATATATTAAATATAAATAAACGCTCCCTCATTCTCATTTCCATCTTACCATTCGTCCTGACTGTATTCGCGAAATTCAAGAATATCAGATTGCATGTCGCTTTGAGTATTTAGATTACATCTATTCTCATTCCGGAATTACAGTTTCCATTTACAAGCACCACAATACTAGTAGTTCTTGATAAAATGACTTTGATAAAAAAATTTGGCATGCAATGAACCATCTCGGGATGAACATGTGATCTGGATTAATGCAGATTAATAACAAAAGATGGAAAACAAAGCTTAATCTAGAAGGACGGAAATGTTTATCATAAATAACTTGGCAATTCACCAGACGCTGACAAAACAGACGACTTTAAATAATACTGTAAACATTGATAATTTGTTGTGAAAATCTAAACTATGTAAGGTGTAAAAAAAGTTTGGTTCAAATATAAACAGAAAAGTTAGTAAACATTGATAATTTGTTGTGAAAATCTAAACTATGTAAGGTGTAAAAAAGTTTGGTTCAAATATAAACAGAAAAGTTAGTTCAGACTGTAGGAATGTAGAATTAGTTTGGTTTGTTTTATGGCATATCAACACTTTGTGGATTATTTAAATCCAAAAACCTTTTAACCTAATATATAAATTTATGTCAGCTGGATTTTAAAAGTTGGATCTAAATAGAATTTAAGTTAACAAATCAAACTTCTAAAAGCCAATTTTCATTTGTTATTGTTGTACCATGTTATTGACAATACACTAACATTATTTTGCTACAATTTTTTTTTTTTTAAATAAATTAATCTGGTTCAGCAGTTGCTAATATGGACACATTAAATAAACATCTAAAAAGAAAAAAAAAATCAACTAAGGGAAATAACTTATTTTTTTATTAAACGTTAGTTTTCTAATTTGCTTTTTTAGCTTAGATACTAAACTTAACCCAAAAAGTGTAGTTATAAAATAGAAATATTCACAAAACATTGATTCATAGATTATGAAAATATTCAATTTCATGTTCAACACACAAATGTAGTAAACGTGGTTGAAATACTTTCAATGAAAAATTAACTTTTAGTAATGCAACCTGCCTGATAAGACATTTCTCATGCGGCCTGCACCCCCCCCCCCCCAATTGCCAGGGCGAATAGTGTATGGGTGAAAACAAGATTTGACAGGATTTGAACCGGCCCTATTTCAATCTATATAACAAAATGCTAAGACAATTTCATGTTCATACATACGTTATCACCTGCCATCCTTTTTTAAAAGATGGGATCACACGATTGCCAAAGATTTATTTATTTAAAGAACAAATAAATACACTTTTCGTTCTTATAGCTAAATAGCTGACAATTATTTTTTTTACGGTAAGAACGAAAAGTGCATTTATTTTTAAATGATTTAAATTAAAACAATGAATAAATTACATAAAATGGTTAAAACTTTATTTTTATTCGTTTAAAAGATTTTTTTTTTTTTTTTAATTTAAAAGAAAATATTCAACTGACAATTACTTTTATGGTAAGAAGAGAATATTTATTGTTTTTAAAAAGATATAAATTGTTACAATTTTAAATAAAGGATTCGTTTTATTTGAAGAATATTTAACTGACAATGGTAATTATTTTTACGAGAGAAGAAAGAGACAATTTTTGCTTAATATTATTAAATCTTACATCAATGTATTATTTCAAACGAAATATCATTATGCAGATGGAATTTCACGGGATCCACTAGTAAATATTAAGTCTATTTACTTGCAGAGTTAGACACATGGTCAGTTTTTAATGTGGAGAGAAATCCATCTACTTAAAAAGGGGGCACTCTGGATTGAAACAAAAATAAAAATTGCCTCAGTCTAAAAGGGTTTAAGTCAGACGATTCCAAAATGTTAAAAAAGGAACAAAAAGAAGTTTTAAGCAAATTATTTGTTTATCCGTTGATTTTTTTTTAGTTTTAGAAGAAAAAAAGTTGTTACGGCGGTGGGAGGATGTGAAAGCATGAAAAAAAACAAAAAAAAACAAGGCATTGTTTAAGGATCTACTACAAAATGGGAAATAAAAAGGTAGGATTTTGAATTCTGATTGACAAAACTCCTCCACTTTTAAAGATTGGGGCAACACAATTTTTGTGCTTATAGCGATGAGGGCACATATGAAAAACGCATTTCCAAATAAAATCTATTGTTTATACTTATGTATCAGGCAAAAATAAGTATCCTCATCAAAAATTAGGAAATATTATAGAGTAAATCTTTAATAAAAAATAAAAATCAGTTTTATCATATTTTGCTGACTGCCATTTATTTATTACTTGTTAATATGACAAACTGAGTTATGTCCCCCCTGTTTTTAACTCGAATCAATGGCGGACCCTTAAAATACGATAAGACTGATTTTTATTTTTAATTAAAATTCTACTCGATAATTTTTGGTGTATATAACTATTTTTGTCTGATACATAAGTGTATATCAAAGAGTATTCCAGTTAATTTATTTGGAACTGCGATTTTCACCTAACTGATTTTTTCATATATACCCTCATCTATATAAGTACCCAATTTTCTTACACATTATTATTCTCCTGTGATAGATAATTCGACACTTCAATAATTTACATAAACATTAGTAATGACAGACAACATTTCACATAAGCATAAATAGGTATTATTATAATTTGTATTTAAACAGACGTTTGAAAGAAAAACAATAACGACTTTCATGTCACGTGTTTTGTTTTTTTTGGTTCTTTATTGTTTTTTCTCTTTTGTCTAAAAGTTTCAACTTTTAACAGGAATTCATGTATCAAATCAATATTGAGAGACGAACAATTTACAAGCAAGCCTGGTTTTATATTCGATGAATAATTCAAACTAATGTCCACATTTTTGTTGTTTTGATCATGTGTCAGCTGATGGCTTCTACAACTTTTTCTTGCGTTCATTCTATTATGACTTTGAACATTAAGTTTTTATAAGCAAAAATAGACATGGGCGAGTGTGGAGTTAGCGTACTAGCTTTTAAAAACCAACTTCAAAGTCATTTTTTTTGTCAGCTGGCTCCCTAATTCTGAAGTGCGGAGTCAGAGTCAGCAATTTTTACATAAATGGGGAATCGGCTTTTTAAAGAAAGCAACTACTATCACAGCATACAGGCAACATGTGATAAAGGGAGATAAGCTGAAAATAGATTTTTTTTAATTTACTAAAAAATCAAGAAATTATTAAAATTTAATTAAATTTTCTGTACTTTTTAAAATTAATTTTTTTATATGAAAAACACTTTAAAGAGTGTTTTCAATTTTTTTTTACTTATTCTCCCCTCCATCTCCAAGTTTAACTATAGATATTTCTATCAAAACAATTTTTTTTACCCCAAACTGTTTACTTTTGTTTTTAAGATAAATCTGCAACCTAGCACCCCAAAGTAAGAAATTCTGACAAAGATACAAATATAAAAAAAGCTTGATAAACTGACATTTCACCGTTGAAAATCATAAAAGTGCTGTTGATAATAATCCTATAAATGTCAGTATTAAAAAAAAATTGTTGATGGAGCCAAAGAAATGAATGAACTTTTGAACTCTACTATAAATAATTGATATTTAACAAATAAAATAAATAAAAAATATAACTAAATAATTGTAATGCTTAAAAGGTAAACTTTTTAAAATTTTAAAATTAAATTTCTCTATTTCAAAATGTAAGAAAGAATTATATTCCTAAACTTTTGCTGGAAAATTTATTTAGTTTTATTGTAAAAGCAAAATTAGTTTTTTTTTTTTTTAAAGCATATATCCAGTATATGCACAACATCGTAATCAAAATCTTTAAAACTGCTTTTCATGGAAAAAAAAAAAAAAAATTCTTGTGTAATAAAAATGAAAATTAAATCAGCTTCAGTTTAGATTAATAATAAATTATCGGATACATTATCTCCCTTTATTACAGCGTTGTGATAATACATGCAGACCTTTTTAAAACCGACAACGCAGTGGCAGATTCTTTTCCTGACAACTCCCCACCTCCGTAACATTTCACAATTCGCATTAACGTTTGATTTGTGGCATATCAACCCTTTTTAGGTTATTTTATGTAAAAACAATTGTATATGATTAATTGAACACAGGTTGCTTGTTTACTCATAGCTGGAGAGAAATGGTCACTTTCATCAGGATAGACAACATAAGGTTGAAAACGGTGATCAAAACAATAAAAATTAAGATACCAGATCAAACAATTCTTTAAATAACAAAAAGATAAAAAACAAAAAAAGAATAGGTAGTGTTTATGAGGAAGACAACCAAAAAAGGTGGCCATTTTTATAAGGGCAACGATGGACAGGGATTAGAAAAAAAAGAAAAAGTCAAAGGAGACATACCATATAAGGGTGAATATAGATGCCATACAGGCTTTTAAACATCACTAACTACTTGGATACGACATATAAAAACCACAACAGCATTACTATTGTTTACACGGCTTGCCTTTACAAGGCATTAATCGAAAACAAGACTTGAAATGGATTTTGTTAGATAATCCAATAAGTCAAAACAAAAAAAAATAAAAAAAAAATAGCATTAGCCAATGGATTTACAGCTAAAAGGCATTTACATACAGGGAAAAACGACGACAACAACAAAACACAACAGTTGGATTTCTTTTTATGTTCATTTTGTTTTAAGAGTACAGATAACGAGAGATCACTGTGTGCGATTCTTACCTGCTTCTAAAACAGTCAAGCAAATAAAAGACAAAGATAAGAAAATTAATTATTAATGTTATTAATAACTATAAAATGTAATGTGTATATTTTTCTACCTTTATGTTTTGCTTGTAACAATAGGGGCTGTGGAAGTGAAGAGTCAGAGCAAATTCATTGTTTTCAGGAGTCAGTGATAATTGGTCAATTCAGACAAAAAAAATAGCAAATAAAAAGTGATATATGATGAAAAATCAAAAATATAAGTGTTATTAAGTGTGTGTGGGGAGTGCATCTTGTATATATATATAAAAAAAGTTTATTTGTTAATTCTTTATATTTTGTTCATCCATTCTATAAAAGAATGTTGTATTTCTGTGTGTGCTTGTGTCTGGCTAAAACACACACACTCTCAAACATGCACTACTAAACTTATTGCACCTCAGTATTTTTTTTCTCAACGTTTCGGCTGGACGTAACTTGGCTTTCTTCAGATGCATCTTTTTGAAGTTGGGAACCTATACAGAATTTTAAACCAAACCTTTTATTTAATTCACAAGAGTGGATTGTTCTTGTTCAGTCAATCACGACTAGTTAGAAGTATTAATTATTTAATGTTATTCTTAACTATTATCGCCTGTAGTAAGGATTGAACCTTCAACCTTCAGAAGAAGGTTTCTTAGAACTCAATGCCTTTAACCATTTCGCTACAGGTCCATGAAGATTCCCAAGTTCAAAAAGATGCACTTGAAGGTCAGAGGTTACATAATCAAAAATGTGAAACCAAGATGAGAATAGTAGTTGGAATAATCCAAATACTAAAGAATTTTTTGTTTTAGTTTTTGGGGTGTTACAGAGAAAATACAAATATAGCAAAATATACACAACATATAATATGTGGTAAAAATCCCATGTTCCAAAAATGAACAAAACTACCATCATTATTGCTAGCATGGGAATACCAATATGATGATGTTCAAGATGAGTGGATTTTCTATTGGAATTTATATAAACTAGCTAAAGTACCTGTCTACAGTTGGTGAAAAATTATGTCCTGTAAATTTTTTTATTTAGCTTTGCTAAATGGAGTAATGTGTTCCGACAAATTTACTGCACTGGACTCCCCTCAACATAAATATTCTTGACAAATCCGACTAGCAGTAGAATCCCACCCCTTCATTAGAGGTCCCCAGATGCCAGAAAACTTTCTACTCTAATAACTTCTTACCTCGAACTACTTGCCTCTGGAATTCCTTCTCCGCTCCCCCAACTGTACCAACATGCAGAAATTTAAATGTAATTTGAACAGGCATCTTGCTACACAACTCCCCACTTAGGATATCCCCTATAAATCTGTCCCCTAATAACAGTATCCCCTTACGTCTTAGTGACAATGTGCCTTGTTTGGGGTGAACATCAGTAATAAAAACAAAATTTTTAAAAATAAATAAAATAAAAATGATTGAAATTCAACGGGGTTAAAATATGATAGTGTAAACCGTAAAAAGATATACAGGATGCATATTACTATTATTATCTATATATTAATACGATAGCGTGTGTGTTCGTGTGTCATGCTTCCGGCAAAAGCTCTGCGCATGCGTGCCGGACCTAGATTTTGAAAAACATTCAAGTCGCTTAATTTTCAAACATTTTAAAGTATTTCCCTTTGGCATAACGGTTAGCGACGTAGTATTTTTGACTTCGGCCCGACTGGTTTATAGTTCGATCCCAACCAACCTCTAAGATTTTTTTTCTACATTTCGAGGGGAAGGGGAAGAGAGGTAGTGAGGGGACGACCGGGAAGACACATATTAATACAATAGCGTGTGTGTGATTTTGTGTGTCATGCTTACATCAAAAGCAACGACCTTCCGAATCTTTGTATGCTACTCATGAATTGGCTTGGCCTTTTGATTAAGATCAAAATGTAGTATCTGTTCCGATGGATACTGCACTCCATAGACTGGTATTGTCTTGGCCTTCGAGGCTTGATTTACGCCGGTCTATGGGTCTGTCCTGTGCAGTTCTATGAGGTCCACCCTCCCAGGCTTTGCCTCCCCTCTTTGGGGAGGAGTAAGTTTATTGCTTACTGTCTGAGGCGCCCCTACCGGGGAATGCCGATGGGACTGCCCAGGCAATTTTTAATGGCAAGAGTGCTCACCTCTTGGGCGCTGGCTTTTCAAACCCCACTTTCCCGACCCAACCTTGGGTCACATCTTACTTGTGGGAGTAAGATAAAACTGGCCTTGTGCCTAACTCCTGGAGAGGAGTAAATAAATATTCATGAATTGGAGCCAAATTTAATTTAATCGAAAACATTTACAAAGTAAGGTTTAGTCGTCGAAATATTACCGTCACTAGAAATATTGTATATAAAGAAGTTTTGTAAATTGTTTCATGTATTGTTCATTTTTAAAAAATAAATATACAAGTCCAAATCTTATTTTATTCAAACATGTATAGGTTAGGAACAAGATAATTAGTATTAAAAACATCATTTTGTGTAATTTACATGGGTCCCGCTAGTCTATAATAATACGCTAATTTCCACAGGTCCTGCTAGTTCATATAATAATACGCTTATCACCTTCCACACTTAGTCTAACAAAATAAGATTGTCCGATCACCAAAGATGAAATGTAACAAACTATATCTGGTGTTGCAGACTTTACCCATTTCAAAATGAATTGTTCCAAAATTGAATACGTCATAAACAGAATTCTGTTGTTTTTGTCATCAACTTAAAAATGACATTTGTTTTGTTTATTTAAAGGATATTTGGCTGACAATTATTAACAGTAAGAAAGACTATTTTGGAAAGATTTAATTGTTGCAAAGATGCAATACTGCTGCCACATCTGGGGAGGTGGTGCACAGAGCATTCTTTCCTGACATCACAGAGTACAAAATCGACTTTGAAATCTAGTGGAAGGTGATCTCTTCTCTTCCCTACAAACCCTTTTTCGTATAAGAGACGAGCTAGTCTCTCTCTACTCTATTGTTATTTCCATGGAAGCTGCTAGATTGAACTTCAGTCTTTGGTTTCTTCCTTATAAAAACGTTCACAGCAAGAACTCTCTACCACAATGAAAAAGGACATTCCTTTCTTCCTCAATGTGTATAGCATCAGGCGGAGTTTCCATGGACAGAGCTTCTTTGCAAGGGCTTTCCATTTGTGGAACACATTGCTGCAGAAATGCTTCCCTGCTGATTACAACTTTGTCATCTTCAAATCCAATGTAAACAATTTCTTGTCATGGACCGCTCCATAAGTAATCAAGCACAGTTCATACAATTGGTCAATGTTAGTACTTCCATAGTGTTCCTCATCTTTTGGCTGGCAATCACTTCTGTCTCATTAATACTTATCCTTGAGTTGCTCTTGGCCTTGATCAGTGATGACCCCCCAGAAAAGAAATAAATTAAAATGTTTGTTTTATTTAAAGGATATTTAGCTGACAAATGGTAAGTAAACAAGTATGGAATTTCCACAGGGTATATGCTATTAATACTAATAATAACAAGAACAAAATGGTATTTTATAAATATAAAAAAAGTGATGTTATTATTGATACCATGTGAATACAAAGAAAAAGATGACAATGAGGTGCTGCTGCTGCACTAGTGTATAATGCGAGTGGATTTACTACTTTCATGGGTGGGCGATGACTTTGTATCTGACAGGAATCAGCAATTTGAGAGCAATTAAACCTTTAATACGATTTCAAGGTTGCACCGTATTTACATCCGTTGCATGTGACGAGCAACACATGTGACATAATCTGCTGAAGGTCTTAATGAAAACTGCACTATTCTGCCCACCTGTCCGGACAGAGGCGGCGGCAGTGGGTAATTGCTGGTGGATTAACCAGGTAAATAGTCTTGATTACCTCAAAAGCAGACGTCGGTAAAGAAATGCAGAACTTCTCATAAAATTAGGTACAAGAAAATTTTTTTTAAATCTCAGAGGGGGAAGGGGTATGCACAAAAATAACTGTCTCTTCATCTTGGTTTATAAATAAATCCATCTTTTAAAAAAAAACCCCAAGAACGGTTATTCTGAAGACGAGTTTGTCCAATCTAAGCGTTTAGCAAGGAAATGTCATTTAAGCATGACATACCAAGATGCTATTTAAAACTTAAGCGAGACAAACAAAATGCTCTTCCAAAAGTGAGTAACAAACTTTTAAACAGGATTTTTAAGTTGAGCTTAAATAGCATATAAGCTGACAAATCAAACCTGGCTTCTGACTAGCTAATTTTCATTTGTTATTGTTGTACTATGTTATTGATGACCCACTTAGCTACAATTTATTTTTTAAATTGCATAGTGCACCCTGGATGACTAGTAATATGAAGCTGTTTTAAATTATTACCTAGAAATAAAAATTAGCTGATGTCAGTATTAAAAAAACTTGAATAGACTTATGATAGATTAAAGATATTTTTTTCTTATTTAAATACAGAAAGTTTATGTGGAAAAAATAGGTAATATCTGAAAACACTTAAATTTTTATGTAAAAAAAAAGTCACATGACATCATTCGTAAACAGTGTCTTCAATCGTAAGCATAACTAAGTGAAATAACATTTTAAATTGAAGAATATAATAAAAGTTCTTTATCTTACAACTAAAATTTTATTTCTTTTTCTGTATAAGTTTAAAAATAATGCCCAAACAAATAACAATTAAAACATTAATTTACTCCATCCAAGGCAACACGGGGTAGGTACAGCTAGCGCTATATATTATTTATAACGTTTTGTTTTTAAAAAGGACTTGCATATTTTTCAAGGTTCTGTTAAATTAACGTTTGTTAAATTAACAAAATCTAAAAAAAAAGATGAAAAATTCTCATAATGAAAAACATTACAAAATCTTGACATAACAAATTATATATTTTTTTGGTTTGGGCCATTTTTCATCACTTAAAAAAATTATTTAATCAAAGTCAAACAATTTTTACAGACTCCAATACTACTACTTTGCTTTTATATCCAAACAATGAAACATCACTGAATGTTAATAGCAGCATTTGTGTCATATTTACATTTTATTGGGAGGGGGTATGTATCTAGTTTGCCTCTTTTTCTCAGGGTATACAATATTCACCAGATAATTTTCTCATAGGTAGGCAGGTGCACGCATGATGAAGGGGAGACAACTGGATATCCTTTTTTCCTTAGCAAAGAGTTTCTTATGATCATCTTCAAGATCAAAAGCCCCCTATCTAGCAAGACCTTACAATCCCTCCTAAAGTTTAACCCTTCCTCACTGTAGTGTCAGAGCTATCCGGTTAACATAGTTCTGGTGAAAATCCAAGCGGAATCAGCATCAGGATCTCTCGTCCTCTGGTCGTCTGCCTCTGCATGTGGCAGCCACAAATCAATGGAGTGAAAGAGGCAACATTGCTTCTTCGCCATATCTTTGTGTGTTCTGAGCCAAACCTTCCTCGACTTCATATGCAACTGCTGGGCCTTGCTGCTCGCAGTGTTGTGGATAAACACCTGCAATACTGCAGGTTAACGAATAGCTAAGATCAACGAGGAGGACTTCATGCAGACCAAACAATCCTGGCACATCATCTTAGTGAGCTTTATGCTGAAGTCTGACTCCAAACAAACAAGCAACAAAGAACGAGCTTACATTACATGTGTTCAATCACCGTGTTCTGATGCGCAACTGTCTTAAAATCTCTACTTAGAAACCCTACAAAAATAATTCATATATGTTTAAAGTATCAGCCCTCGGAGCCATACAAAGCAGCAGTAAAATTTTGAAACCTCAATATTTTATACTAATGGACATGTTTTTTGTTTCAGATATCAATATATCTATAATATATCACCATTTAAATATGACACGCACCAGAAAAGCATTATTGTTTCAGGGGAGATCTGAAGGTCGCCTTAGGATTCCACTTTCTACCGTTAACCGAGCGAGTGTCCAATTCATTAAAGAGAGGAATAAATCAATATCATCTTGCCTAGGTCGATCAGGACCCTTTAACAGCAATGTTCATTATTAATGATAATAAAGGTGTCGATTTACTTCTGTCATGTTGGTGTATGTCGCATGATTAAGCTCAGTCAATAAGACATGGGGACATTAGGTCAAACCCTGTCAATCATACCAAATAAACCCTATTTGTATTTGACAATCATCATCATCATCATCATATTCAGTTTAACATGTTTTACATGCTGACATGTGTTGGACGTCTTTTAGAAATTGACTTCCAAACTAACATATTTCTGTCCAAGTCTTTATTCCCCTTTCCCTCAAATCCATCTTTAATACTTCCTCCCATGTATTACTTCCTCTTCCCTTGCTAACTGACTCTGCTATCTTGACCTTTCTACATCTACTAACACAAGCATTCTTATTCATTCTTTCGATGTGATTAAATGAAGTCTCCTATTCTGCATACATCTCTCTATACTGTCCATATTTAATCTTCCTTTGAGGTCATCAGATCTAAGCCTGTCTTTAAGACTCATATTACATATCAAGTAATGGCCAAAGTAGAGTGCTGCAAATCACGTGATCATTTAGGCAACAAGGACTCAGACTGCTCAGGTACTTAAATATCATAGCAGGTCGTCACCAACGGCCAACAGATGGTTACGTTGGGTGGGGTAGGGGGTCTTACCACTCTGCAGAGGTGCAGTCTGCATTATTTCCAACATTACACATTATTATACATTTCTTCACTAACGTTTAAACTGCAATTGATATCTTACTTCAAATATCTTCTATGCCACATGATCAAATCAACCAATCAGATATTTATCCGTGCATACAGGATCCTGGGTGACTTTGTGAATCAAACCTATTAACCTGGAAAACTATATATACACTTAACTCCGAAAGCATATTATTCTCGGCAAGATGTAACTTTCTTTTTTTTTTTTTACTAAAAGGTCCTCACTTATCAAGGCCAAAAGTCACTCGAGGATATGGGTGGATTTTCAGTTGAATGATGATGAATATTATGTGAGGATTGAAAATGGAATGAACAAAATTTGATGACTTATGGGGACGGTTTATGACAAGTATTTACATCTTGAATTTGAATTTTTTTAAATAAAATAAAAACAATGACACAAAATGAAACTGATGTATTTCATAATATTTATATATATATATATATATATATATATATAAATAAATAAATGAATGCAAATTTTTTTCTATCTACCCTAACTATATTAACATCAAAACAGGTTGTGCTTATTTAATTCAATGATATATATATATATATATATATATATATATATATATATATACCTAATAGACTGTTTGGTTTGCTTAATTTGCATATTTATTTTATGAACAGCTTTTATAAATTAATATTCTGTAATACACAGTTGTAATTTTGCATTGTCATATTTTCTTATATATACACAATATTTTTGTTGATAGTAAAACTTCTGATGTCGCTGGGATGCTGAGAACAGATACTACACCTTGAATTATTTATTTGCAGAAAATATAAAAAAATATATTTAAAACAAATTAGGCACAACACTTTGATCGTAGCCAAAAGGCCAATAAAATAATGTTTTTATGGTTAAACATTTTTAAATGAATGTAAAAAAAAAAAAAAAAAATTTAATCTATTATTGTATTATCTTTTAATGGGGTTGGTTAATGTAGTATTCGTTCTATTGTCAGAAGCCCGTCCTCCCAGGATGGAATTACCTCCTCCTTTTTTAAGGGGGTGAGGATAATCCTTCCAGGTATTACATCATTTATTTTTGGGAAGGGGGATACTGTAGTCTCTGTTCTGTTGCCATGATACCATACTACCTAGATATTACCTTCTCCTTTTATAGGGCGATCCTCCCACCCAGGTATTACCTCTTTTGGGGGTAGTATAGATATGTTCATTCCTTGATACCATTGTTCCATGATCATCTTTTCCATTTTTTTATTGGGGGGGGGGGGATAGTGTACTATCTGTTCTGCTGTCATATCCTCCCAGACATTAACTCCTCCTTTTTTATGGGGGTGGGGCGTTCGTCATAATACCATCCTCTCAGTCATTATGTCTTCCTTTGGGGGTCAGTGTAGTATATGTTCGTTCACCATGATTTCATCCTCCGAGACTAGCAAAAATATGCGACCGGAGGGAGAATACATTTGCTAGTATATATATATATATATAGCTAAATGAATAAACTGCTAACTAAAAGTGATACGTACCACATATTCTTTGTGTTTCTTTTGCTCATCTTTGACTTGTTCGTCAGACCGGATTTCCATCTCCCGGAGTTGCTCCTCCAAGATGTGGACTCTGGAAATAAAATGGGAAACAGAAATAATTTATAGGTTTAAATTTATAGGTTTAAACTTAATGTTTAAAAAATATTTCATCACAATGATGTATTCACAAATACAATTCAGATTTTTTTTTAACTAATCACAATTCATTTCAAATAGTGGACAAATTTGCCATAAAAGAAAATAGTTTTTTTTATATGACACACTCTCAACAACCTCTTGAAAATACTTTTACTGTTTATTTTTTTCTTTTAAGAAATTTTATATTTTATTTTAAAATTCTGCAGAAAACATTTGAGTTAACAATTTTTCAGGTTAAAAAAAAAATACAAAACAAAAGATTTTTTTGGGGAAAAAAAAAAACTACCTATCCAATTTCTATCAGAGGTTCAGTTGTCTATGTAAATTTAGCATCAAATGATTTGCTCTTGATTTGATATTTCTTGAGTATTTTTTAAACACCCATTACATTTTTTGTGATTCCAGTTTATGGAAAAATGTTTTCTGATTACTATACTGATTAAGTATGAAATCCTTTGAAAATCTTACTATTCTATTTTTAGAGGGGGAGGGTCACTTTGTTATGCAAACTTAACATAAAATAACCCCCTCCACACACACTCTCACTGCTTGAAATTCTGAAAAGGTGTTTTTAAACAGAATTTTTTTATTTTTTGGTTAAACACTGGTCGAAAACTGAAGTTGAGGAATTATTTTACGCGCTTCCATATCATATGTATATATATATACACTACAAATATTTTTTTTTATAATCTGAAAATTTTGTTTTAATATTGTGAAACAAAATTTGAAAGATAGACAATTTTTTTTTGCAAAATAATTTTCTGATTCTCTAGATTTCCTGTTTCCCTAACAAATATGAAATTAGAATTTAAAAAAAAAAAAAAAGAAAAAGATTTTCAGCAAATAATTACCTTTTTCCTTTTGTCATGATTTTACAATAAATCTCAGGCTGTTGATTTTAGTAGATGAAAAGATTTTAAAATTTATTATCTTTAAGATACAATAAAAATAAAAAGAAAATATAACTACTTTCTCCAAAACTGATTCACTTTTAACTACCCTAAAAATAAGTTTTTTCTTATCAAAAAATTACAAATTTCAAAAGACGAATAATAAAGATAAAAAAATAACCACACCAAAATTTTTAAATCTTTCTAAATTTCTCAATGATTACAGAAAATGTATGAAAAACTTTATGCTCTCATGACTAATCAAGGCGTTTTCTCGGTTTCAATGAAAACAAAAACTTCCTGCCTCAATGAAAGTGTATAATGGCATGTATTTTTCGACTAAACTAAAAAGAAAAGGGGGTCAAGGTATTCATTGTAACACCCTCCCAAGAAACAAAACTTATAGGATAAAAATTCCAACTACTTTTTCTTTACAACTCTATCCAATATGCTGAGAGGTTACATTAAGTCTACGAGAGACACAAAAAGCACAGGTGATTTTTCTAGACGACACATTAAACATGAACCCCTTGTGAAAAGAAAAGAAAATAATAACAGAAAGTGAAAACGATACACAACTTAAGAGATAAAAATAAAACTTTCTAAGTTGACTTGAAAATTATTTGTCAGCTGTAATTTGAAGGATCGACTTAACAGTGAAGAATGCCCAGCTTTGTCTTTTTTTAATACCTTTTTTTCAAGGGGTGGGGGTATAAAAGGTAGGAGAGTGAAAGAAAAAGAAAGAGAGCCTGTCCACCATAACAGCAGTTGTTACCTCTAACGATTAGGTCAGAGGAGGAGGTAATTTGATTTTAGTAGTAGGGTTCGACAACGTCAGTCTTCTGTTATTAAAGTTAATGACAAAACTAAAGAAAATAAAAGAAAAAAGAAATAGAAGGAAAAAAAAGGTATCAAGGTTAAATTCATTCTATTTACACCAAATCATTTTAATTATTTAATCATTTTAAACTTTGACTGCATTGAATTTGTCTACTTTCATTTTGTTCTGGTTTTTCTTTTCTATCTGTTAAAAGAATGAAATTTCCATGGTGACTTAGTTTCAGGCCCAAAGCGATCATCAGAAAATGGTCTGATAAATGTTTTCAGTACAAAATGTTTCTACAATATATATATATATATATATATATATATATATATTGTAGGGATATTCAGATTTGCATAATGATTCATGCTCAAACAGCAATATATATATATATATATATATATATATATATATATATAAATGAATAATGATTGAGAAACGTTTTCGAATAAACTTTATTATTTAATTCCTCCTTCAGATACATAAAACCTACAAAAATGTTTGTGAGGTTTGCCATATATATATAAAATAACTTGGTAAAGCCGAGATAGATAAGAGTTATATATATATATATATATAATATATATATATATATATATATACACTAGAAAAAATGATGACCCGTTGGGTCACCCATTAAGCTGAGATTAGATCGTTTGAGTCAGGAAAGAGTTTGTAAATTCAATTAAATTAAAAATGTATATAAAATAACTCAATCCCCAAACTAAAGATTTTTTAGCATGTATATTGTGTGATTAAAATATAGGAAAAAAGCCTTAAGGACACAAATGCTGATTAACTCAGCTATAGTACAATAACTAAATATATATATATATATATACTAGCCGAAATGCCATCTCATAATACTGTAACACTTTGATAAATGCTAGACGTCTTCAAACAATCAAAAACATAGTGTTGCTATGATGAAATATTTATGTCACTAGAGCTTACATGGCTGAAGTTATGGTCTAGAATTTTTTTTACTTTTGTGGAACTCCTATTAATATAAAAATAATGCAAGTGAGCTCAAATTTTGAAAATGTCATGTTTTTTTTCAATCAGGGTTTCATGTTCCTTTGAGAAAAGCTTTACAAGAAAAAACAATAAATACGACCCTCTTAAAACAATTTGTATGAAATTTAACGTTCCTAGGTTGAATAGACTAATAATAGTTAGCGGACAAAGAAAGAGACATATTTCATATTATTGTATGTATACATGGTGGCAGTAATTTATCTTCAAGCTTGACTTTTCCTGCACTATTAAATCTGATCTTAGGCTCGTCTGGCAAGGCTATGGGGATTACATTTAATCTGTGATAAAGACTTCCAATGAAGGTCCACAGATCAAACATGGAAGACCAACTAGGGTGTTGATGTTGTTAGAAGCATCAAGCAGCTGGGTGATTGTATCTTGATGAATTTTGAAATAATGTGATACTATGGAATGCCCCCCCCCCCAACTAGAATCACTGGCAGAGAGATTAGCTAGAAAAGGAATGACAATAAAAAGACATTAAAAACGTCCATTTCACTCCACAAACCAGCAATTCTTTGAAAATTACCAGTTAACAATCTTAGGTGGGATGGATCAAGATAAAGAATTCGGAAAGGTGTTAAAAAGAAACTAAAAAAAAAAAACTGGACATCTTTAGATTCTGGCAAAAGTCGTGATTTCCATGTTAAAGTAGATATATTTGGGAGACGCTGGCTGTTAGAGGAGAAAGATTCCAGTGAGGAACAGAGAGCAGTGACAAAGATTGATGTAGAACGATCATGGCAAGAGAACGAGAATGGAATGGTGACTGAACTCGACTGAGAAGGATCACAACAAGAGACGTCAATCTTAGCTGAGATTTGAAGTTGAGACATGGGAGACGTAGAAATACTCGCAACAAGACCCTAACAACACACACATAGACACCCGTGTCCAATAAGTTGAATGTATACAGTGTATTTGTTGCACAATGATGTTATTAGTCCGTCGTTGCTGTTTCACAAACGTGACACATTCTGGATAAAAATTATATTTTCTATTCTGTAGTGAATTCTAGGTGTGCTGTGATGAGACCTCATATAGGAGGTTAGCACAGCATTTATATGGTATGAGATAATTGGCACATGCTGCCTCTGCTGTGACTGATCAATCAGTTTTTTCTGGCAGCTTGCTTCAGCATAGCATGAACTCATTCATCCTCAAATCATTCATTCTCTAATTTGTGTCCTCCATGAAGTTTTGTCTTTGCCATCAACCTCCTTCGTCTTGTAAGTCTCATTCAGACCATTTTTGTAGCTGTTCTTTGGATGATGATGATGATCAAGCACAAGCTTATCATCATCATTGTCATCATATAAATATAAAGCTCTATCTGAAAGGATATCAAGCTCTGTGTATTCAAGATGTACCGTTTTGGATCGGATCTGTTCTGACTTCATGAGGTTGAATTTATGTATACACACACACACACAGTGTAAATTATTTTTTTACTATGGCAGCAATATTATTTGACTTGATATTTTCTATATTTCAGAATTATCAATCGCAGCCCCTATAATTACACAACAAATGATTCGTAACTATAAAGATTGAATATAGCAATCTTGAAATAGAACCATTTTTAAGAGTCGCTCAATCTTTTATTTATAAAAGTTTGTAAAGGAAAGGTATCACCATGACAGATAGTTATGCGCAAGAAAAATGCATACAAAATTCTCTTGTCATTGTTTGGGGAGGGGGTGGTTCAGTAATGAAGGACACCTTCTTTTTACAATGTCTTTAAGTAAACTCTGCTTACATAGAGGTTCTGAATATTGTGGTTGAATCATAGATTGATAAGGTATGCAACAGAAGACCGTATGTGTTTCAACAAGACTCTGCACCATCACACAAGACTGTTGCAATGCAGGATTGGATAGCAGATAATCTTCCTGACCACATAATATTTGGCCTCCAAGCTCCCCAGATCTTAATCCATTGGACTACTATGTATAGTTGAAAACAAGGTTAATAAGCATTCTCATAACATCAAAGAATCCTTAAATGCCCCCATAGTCAGAGTAACGGCCAATGTGAACACAGACCACTTGATCCTAGTATGTATGTGTTTCAGACCTTGAATAGAAACCGTCATTGAATAAAGTTACAAAATAACACGTTCTTATTCGCAATTCTCTTTTTCCGTATGAAAGCATTGTTAACTGTTTCTGCAATTCATTTTTGTGTAAGAACAAAAATGTCCTCAAATATTTTATTCTATATATGTCATCTACGGACAGTTGCTTCGTCGTGTCACAGCCCCTCGGTGTTGCTAGACATATTTCAAGTTAATTCGAAACCTGACCACTTGTACAGTGGTTAACAATCTTATCCGTACGCCATCCCGCTCACTACGAAAGTAAAGTAAGTTATATGTTCCTATACATTGTTTACATTATCAGTTACCAAAAGAACTCCATTCTAATTTCGAAGGGTAATGTTTTACACAAAGTGAAAACCGTTACCCCCTCCCCTTACTAGAGAGCTCAGCCCATCAAATACGTGCCATTTCATTGGTTTTTAAACATATTTTCATAGAGTGCTTAATGTTATAAATTTAAGAAATATATAACAAACACAATTCTGAAAAGTACCACTTACTCCACAGATCCCAACATTACACCGGGTTTCATGTCCCGAAGAGACAATTGTCAGATGTTTTGGTTTAGCTTTTATTTTAATCATTTTAACGATTATTTCAACAATAATTCAGATCACTTCGCATGTCAGGAAGTGACGTAATATTCCAATTTCCTACTCGCAGTAAATTAGGCCATTTTTATTACTTAATTCTTTTTAAAAAAGAAAATGGTGGGTCAGTGGAATCTATTGATGACAACTTATTTTTTCTTTTGATAATGCTCTAACAAGTAATTTAATCTCACAAATAGTTCTATAGAAAAAAAATCCTTGACCCAAGAATTTACAACATTTAAATAAAATATTTGTGTTTATCTTCTCGATCTAAAAAAACAAAAGAAAAAAAAAAATTGTCATCTTGATCTGTCTTAATTGTTTAGATTTTAAAAGTTCCTGTTTTATTTTAATTGAAATAATTTAAGGGAAAAAGAGGGATTTTTTAGAAAGGGAAGAAAAAACAAAAAGGTAAAAAGAAACAAAAAAGTGGGGGGAAAAGGAGGGAGAAGGTTAACAAAAATGGGAGGGGGGGTAATAAATAACGTGTTATTTTTTAAAGTAGAAAGAATCTTACCAGAAAACCATTAGGAAAAAAATCCTGCAACACACATTTCTGCTGACCATGCAAACTAACTTTAATATGAATATCGCAAAAATGAAGGAAAGAATGACAACCAGTCAGTACAAGCTAACCGACCATAGGTGTGTCGACATTCGAAGCAAACAATCAAGATTAGTAGAAGATGCGGAGGAAGATAAGTAGCAAAGGCAGTCGATGGTAGCAAGGTACTAAAATCTGGACTCTTTTACGACTGCAGATTGCAAATAGACTGGCAATACAAGTGAACGAGAGGCGGGGGAGGGGGAGAAGAGTAAAGTTTAGGTTACTTGTAGAACACTGAATGTACGGAATACACTCAACACTTTAATTTATTTTACATACTTTTTTTTTAATCAATTATTTTTTTGGGGGGGGGGGGGTTATAAAACAAAATCGAGGTTGATGTGAAAAAACTTAGTCGAAGTGCTTAAAAATGTCGAAGCATCTCTTATATAAAGGGCAGTTGTCTGTTTGTATGTTTGTTTGTTTGTTTGTTTGTATGTCCAGTATCTCCTCAAAAACTACCCGACGACATGTCAAAAAGTTGACATCTACAGGACCGCACAAATCCCGGATGTAAAATATCTAAAAATCGCGAAAATCGATTCACTCGCTGACAGTCAACCGGACCACTTTCCGACAAAAGGTAGCAGTTTTTTCGTATTTTACACGAAAATTCAACGTTATTATGTAGTAAATTCGAAATAATCTAATGTATTTATGTACTAATCCGATAAAAATGCCGAGTCACTATAAACATCCCATAATCCCTTGCCGGATGTACCCGGTCTTGCCCTAAATTGTGTCCGGTTGTATCAGATCATCCAATAACTTCTGTCCGGTTGCATCAATAACAACATAGGAATCCTACGTTAAGAGTGTGTAGTGAAACAAGGGTTGCTCAATCACATCCGCACCTGTCCCATAATCCCTTGCCGGATGTACCCGGTCTTGCTCTAAATTGTGTCCGGTTATATCAGGTCATCATGACGTCAGAGAGTGGCAGATAATTTGAAAAATAATGCAAAGTGGCGGGAAGAAATTCACTCACACTACAACCTTTTAATAGACGCTAATATTCCTCCCACTCCCTTCCGTTATCATGATAGGCATTACCTCCTCCTTACATGCCAAATGGGGGAGGGGGTACGGTATTCGCCGGTGTGAGCATTACCTCCTCCTTTTTTGAGAAGTGTAGGGGTAGGGTAGTATCGGTTCTGTTGTCATGATGCACTGATCCCATGCATTACCTCCTCCTTTTTTGAGAAGTGTAGATGTAGAATAGTATCGGTTCTGTTATCATGATGTGCTCATCCCATGAATTACCTCCTCCTTTTTTGAGAAGTGTAGAGGTAGGGTCGTATCGGTTCCGTTGTCATGATGCCCTCATCCCATGCATTATCTCCTCCTTTTTTGAGAAGTGTTGAGGTAGGGTCGTATCGGTTCCGTTGTCATGATGCCCTCATCCCATGCATTATCTCCTCCTTTTTTGAGAAGTGTTGAGGTAGGGTCGTATCGGTTCCGTTGTCATGATGCACTATTCCCATGCATTACCTCCTCCTTTTTTGAGCAGTGTAGAGGTAGGGTATGTGTGGGTACCCTGCGACCGGACGAAGTATGTATAGGTACCCTGCGACCGCACGAAGTATGTGTAGGTACCCTGCGACCGGACGAAGTATGTGTGGGTACCCTGCGACCGCACGAAGTATGTGTGGGTACCCTGCGACCGCACGAAGTATGTGTAGGTACCCTGCGACCGGACGAAGTATGTGTGGGTACCCTGCGACCGCACGAAGTATGTGTGGGTACCCTGCGACCGGACGAAGTATTTGTGGGTACCCTGCGACCGCACGAAGTATGTGTGGGTACCCTGCTACCTGACGAAGTATGTGTGGGTACCCTGCGACCGGACGAAGTATGTGTGGGTACCCTGCGACCGGACGAAGTATGTATGGGTACCCTGCGACCGCACGAAGTATGTGTGGGTACCCTGCGACCGGACGAAGTATGTGTGGGTACCCTGCGACCGGACGAAGTATGTGTGGGTACCCTGCGATCGCTCGAAGTATGTGTGGGTACCCTGTGACCGAACGAAGTATGTGTGGGTACCCTGCGACCGCACGAAGTATGTGTGGGTACCCTGCGACCGGACGAAGTATGTGTGAGTACCCTGCGACCGCACGAAGTATTTGTGGGTACCCTGCGACCGCACGAAGTATGTGTGGGTACCCTGCTGCCTGACGAAGTATGTGTGGGTACCCTGCGACCGCACGAAGTATATGTGTGGGTACCCTGCGACCGGACGAAGTATGTATAGGTACCCTGCGACCGCACGAAGTATGTGTTGGTACCCTGCGACCGGACGAAGTATGTGTGAGTACCCTGCGACCGCACGAAGTATGTGTGAGTACCCTGCTGCCTGACGAAGTATGTATAGGTACCCTGCGACCGCACGAAGTATGTGTGGGTACCCTGTGACCGAACGAAGTATGTGTGGGTACCCTGCGATCGCACGAGGTATGTGTGGGTACCCTGTGACCGAACGAAATATGTGTGAGTACCCTGCGACCGAACGAAATATGTGTGGGTACCCTGCGACTGCACGAAGTATGTGCGGGTACCCTGCGACCGGACGAAGTATTTGTGGGTACCCTGCGACCGCACGAAGTATGTGTGGGTACCCTGCGACCGCACGAAGTATGTGTTGGTACCCTGCGACCGGACGAACGATGTGTGGGTACCCTGCGACCGCACGAAGTATGTGTGGGTACCCTGCGACCGGACGAAGTATGTGTGGGTACCCTGCGACCGCACGAAGTATGTATAGGTACCCTGCGACCGCACGAAGTGATTGTGGGTACCCTGCGACCGCACGAAGTATGTGTGGGTACCCTGCTGCCTGACGAAGTATGTGTGGGTACCCTGCGACCGCACGAAGTATGTGTGGGTACCCTGCGACCGGACGAAGTATGTATAGGTACTCTGCGACCGCACAAAGTATGTGTGGGTACCCTGCGACCGGACGAAGTATGTGTGGGTACCCTGCGACCGCACGAAGTATGTATAGGTACCCTGCGACCGGACGAAGTATGTGTGGGTACCCTGCGACCGCACGAAGTATGTATAGGTACTCTGCGACCGCACGAAGTATGTGTGGGTACCCTGCGACCAGACGAAGTATGTGTGGGTACCCTGCGACCGCACGAAGTATGTATAGGTACCCTGCGACCGGACGAAGTATGTGTGGGTACCCTGCGATCGCTCGAAGTATGTGTGGGTACCCTGTGACCGGATGAAATATGTGTGGGTACCCTGCGACCGCACGAAGTATGTGTGGGTACCCTGCGACCGGACGAAGTATGTGTAGGTACCCTGCGACCGCACGAAGTATATGTGGGTACCCTGCGACCGCACGAAGTATGTATAGGTACCCTGCGACCGCACGAAGTATGTGTGGGTACCCTGCGACCGCACGAAGTATATGTGGGTACCCTGCGACCGCACGAAGTATGTGTGGGTACCCTGCTGCCTGACGAAGTATGTGTGGGTACCCTGCGACCGCACGAAGTATGTGTGAGTACCCTGCGACCGGACGAAGTATGTGTGAGTACCCTGCGACCGGACGAAGTATTATAGGTACCCTGCAACCGCACGAAGTATGTGTGGGAACCCTGCGACCGGACGAAGTATGTGTGGGTACCCTGCAACTGCACGAAGTATGTATAGGTACCCTGCGACCGGACGAAGTATGTGTGGGTACCCTGCTGCCTGACGAAGTATGTGTGGGTACCCTGCGACCGCACGAAGTATGTGTAGGTACCCTGCGACCGGACGAAGTATGTATAGGTACCCTGCGACCGCACGAAGTATGTGTTGGTACCCTGCGACCGGACAAAGTATGTGTGAGTACCCTGCGACCGCACGAAGTATGTGTGAGTACCCTGCTGCCTGACGAAGTATGTATAGGTACCCTGCGACCGCACGAAGTATGTGTGGGTACCCTGTGACCGAACCAAATATGTGTGGGTACCCTGCGACCGTACGAAGTATGTGTGGGTACCCTGCGCCCGTACGAAGTATGTGTGGGTACCCTGCGCCCGCACGAAGTATGTGTGGGTACCCTGCGACCGCACGAAGTATGTGTGGGTACCCTGCGACCGCAAGAAGTATGTATAGGTACCCTGCGACCGCACGAAGTATGTGTGGGTACCCTGTGACCGGACGAAGTATGTGTGAGTACCCTGCGACCGCACGAAGTATTTGTGGATACCCTGCGACCGGACGAAGTATTTGTGGGTACCCTGCGTCCGGACGAAATATGTGTGGGTACTCTGCGACCGGACGAAGTATGTGTTAGTACCCTGCGACCGCACGAAGTATGTGTGGGTACCCTGCGACCGCACGAAGTATATATAGGTACCCTGCGACCGCACGAAGTATGTGTGAGTACCCTGCGACCGCACGAAGTATTTGTGGGTACCCTGCGACCGCACGAAGTATGTGTGGGTACCCTGCTGCCTGACGAAGTATGTGTGGGTACCCTGCGACCGCACGAAGTATGTGTGGGTACCCTGCGACCGGACTAAGTATGTATAGGTACCCTGCGACCGCACGAAGTATGTGTGGGTACCCTGCGACCGCACGAAGTATGTGTGGGTACCCTGCGATCGCACGAAGTATGTGTGGGTACCCTGTGACCGAACGAAATATGTGTGGGTACCCTGCGACCGCACGAAGTACGTGTGGGTACCCTGCCACCGGACGAAGTATTTGTGGGTACCCTGCGACCGCACGAAGTATGTGTGGGTACCCTGCTGCCTGACGAAGTATGTGTGGGTACCCTGCGACCGCACGAAGTATGTGTGGGTACCCTGCGACCGGACTAAGTATGTATAGGTACCCTGCGACCGCACGAAGTATGTGTTGGTACCCTGCGACCGCACGAAGTATGTGTGGGTACCCTGCGATCGCACGAAGTATGTGTGGGTACCCTGTGACCGAACGAAATATGTGTGGGTACCCTGCGACCGCACGAAGTACGTGTGGGTACCCTGCCACCGGACGAAGTATTTGTGGGTACCCTGCGTCCGGACGAAGTACGTGTGGGTACCCTGCCACCGGACGAAGTATTTGTGGGTACCCTGCGTCCGGACGAAATATGTGTGGGTACTCTGCGACCGGACGAAGTATGTGTTGGTACCCTGCGACCGCACGAAGTATGTGTGGGTACCCTGCGACCGCACAAAGTATGTGTGGGTACCCTGCGACCGCACGAAGTATGTGTTGGTACCCTGCGACCGCAAGAAGTATGTATAGGTACCCTGCGACCGGACGAAGTATGTGTGGGTACCCTGCGACCGGACGAAGTATGTGTGAGTACCCTGCGACCGCACGAAGTATTTGTGGATACCCTGCGACCGGACGAAGTATTTGTGGGTACCCTGCGTCCGGACGAAATATGTGTGGGTACTCTGCGACCGGACGAAGTATGTGTTGGTACCCTGCGACCGCACGAAGTATGTGTGGGTACCCTGCGACCGCACGAAGTATGTGTGGGTACCCTGCGATCGCACGAAGTATGTGTAGGTACCCTGTGACCGAACGAAATATGTGTGGGTACCCTGCGACCGCACGAAGTACGTGTGGGTACCCTGCCACCGGACGAAGTATTTGTGGGTACCCTGCGTCCGGACGAAATATGTTTGGGTACTCTGCGACCGGACGAAGTATGTGTTGGTACCCTGCGACCGCACGAAGTATGTGTGGGTACCCTGCGACCGCACAAAGTATGTGTGGGTACTCTGGGACCGCACGAACTATGTGTGGGTACCCGGCGACCGGACGAATATGTGTGGGTACCCTGCGACCGGACGAAGTATGTGTGGGTACCCTGCGATCGCACCAAGTATGTGTGGGTACCCTGTGACCGAACCAAATATGTGTGGGTACCCTGCGACCGTACGAAGTATGTGTGGGTACCCTGCGCCCGGACGAAGTATGTGTGGGTACCCTGCGACCGCACGAAGTATGTGTGGGTACCCTGCGACCGCACGAAGTATGTGTTGGTACCCTGCGACCGCACGAACTATGTGTGGGTACCCTGACGTCAGAGAGCGGCAGGAAGAAATTCACTCACACTACAACCATTTTTTTCTGTCTTTCTTTTTTCCCGCTCACTCCCACACTTTCTTTCTTAATTATTAATAGACGCTAATATCCCCCCCCCTCCCTATGGCCGTTCTGTTATCATGATAGGCATTCCCTCCTCCTTTCGGGGGGGTGTCGGCATTCGCCGGTGTGAGCGCTTCAGGCCAAATCTGGCGAGGGGGAATGTCGGCATTCGGCGGCTCAGGCCAATCTGGGGAGGGGAGGAGGGAAATGTCGGCATTCGGCGGTATGAGCGATCGCCTGTGGGGCGCCTCAGGCGAAATTTGGGGATGGGGCGTATTGGCATACGCCGGCGAGGCAGGCGAAATTTGGGGGAGGGGGAGTGTCGGTATTCGCCGGTGTCAGCGCCTCGGGCGAAATTTGGGGGGAGTCGTCGGTGAGACAGATCCCGACCTTGGGGGTATATCAACCGGTACTTTAGGGGAGAGGAAGTGAGCTAAAGAAAAAGGGATTAAAAAATAAAATGATAATCTGATTTTTGATTCGACAGTGTAAGATCGACACCTATCGGATAGGACTAGATATACACTTGATCTCAAGGCAATAATGCCGAGAACAGATACTACACTTTGATCTTAGCCAAAAGGCCGAAATTCAAAAACTTAATTTGATTTACGGGACTATTTATAACCAATCTACACCTGAACAGCGGTCTATCCACTAGACACTGTTCAAATTACATTAATAAATTAACGAGTATAAATAACTATGATTTTGTTTAACAAACATTGTATAATACTATTTAACAAGTTCTTAAATGAGTTTTGATGAGCAACAATGAATTTTAGACTCCCTATGCCGTTTTTCTCTAATTCTGTTTAGTGTAGTATCTGTTTTGATTATGCACTCCATAATCGTCTTGGCTTCATTCCGCCGGTCTATGGAAAAACGATTCACTCGCTGACAGTCAACCGGACCACTTTCCGACAAAAGGTAGCAGTTTTTTCGTATTTTACACCACTTTTTCAACGTTAATATATAGTAAATTCGAAATAATCTAATGTATTTATGTACTAATCCGATAAAAATGCAGAATCACTGTAAACATCCCATAATCCCTTGCCGGATGTACCCGATCTTGCCCGACATTCAGCCCGGTTGTATCAGATCATCCAATAACTTCTGTCCGGATAAATCAATAACAACATAGGAATCCTACGTTATAAGTGTGTAGTGAAACAAGGGTTGCTCAATCACATCCGCACCTGTCCAATAATCCTATGCTGGATGTACCCGGTCTTGCCCTAAATTGTGTCCGGTTATATCAGGTCATAGTACTCGGCGTTGTCCGGGAAAAAAGTGCTCAATGTCCTAGATAGAGCTACTGTAGAGATAGGTTTGGATAATATTTTAACAGCATCTACGCTGAAAAGGATGGGAGAATCGATAAGAGTTATTTCAGTAGTGCTCAGGAGGCCTCTTTGATTTTCAAAGTACTCGGCGTTGTCCGGGTAAAAAGTGCTCAATGTCCTAGATAGAGCTACTGTAGTGATAGGTTTGGAAAATATTTTAAAGCCATCTTCGTTCCCCTTTGGACTATTTGGCAGATCAAAAGGAGGGATACCTAAGTGATTTCAGTAGTCCTCAGGAGGCCTCCTTTGTTATCAAAGTACTCAGCGTTGTCCGGGAGAAAAGCGCTCAATGTCCTAGATAGAGCTACTGTAGTGATAGGTTTGGAAAATATTTTAACGCTATCTTCGTTCCCCTTTGGACTATTTCGCAGATCAGAAGGAGAGAGGATACCTAAGTAATTTCAGTAGTCCTCAGGAGGCCTCCTTGATTATCAAAGTACTCAACGTTGTCCCGGAGAAAAGTGCTCAATGTCCTAGATAGAGCTACTGTAGTGATAGGTTTGGATAATATTTTAACAGCATCTACGCTGAAAAGGATGGGGGAATCGATAAGAGTTATTTCAGTAGTGCTCAGGAGGCGTCTTTGATTTTCAAATACTCGGCGTTGTCCGGGAGAAAAGTGCTGAATGTCCTTAATAGAGATACTGTAGTGATAGGTTTTGAAAATATTTTAACGCCATCTTCGTTCCCCTTTGGACTATTTGGCAGATCAGAAGGAGAGAGGATCCTTAAGTGATTTCAGTAGTCCTCAGGAGGCTTCTTTGATTTTCAAAGTACTCGGCGTTGTCCGGGAGAAAATTGCTCAATGTCCTAGATAGAGCTACTGTAGTGATAGGTTTGGATAATATTTTAACAGCATCTACGCTGAAAAGGATGGGGGAATCGATATAAGTTATTACAGTAGTTCTCAGGAGGCGTCTTTGATTATCAAAGTACTCGGCGTTGTCCGGGAGAAAAGTGCTCAATATCCTAGATAGAGCTACTGTAGTGATAGGTTTGGAAAATATTTTAACGCCATCTTCGTTCCCCTTTGGACTATTTGGCAGATCAGAAGGAGAGAGGATACCTAAGTGATTTCAGTAGTGCTCAGGAGGCCTCCTTGATTTTCAAAGTACTCGGCGTTGTCCGGGAGAAAATTGCTGAATGTCCTAGATAGAGCTACTGTAGTGATAGGTTAGGATAATATTTTAACAGCATCTACGCTGAAAAGGATGGGGGAATCGATAAGAGTTATTTAAGGAGTGCTCATGAGGCCTCCTTGATTTAAAAATTACTCGGTGTTGTCCGGGAGAAAAGTGGTCAATATCCTAGATAGAGCTACTGTAGTGATAGGTTTTGAAAATATTTTAACGCCATCTTCGTTCCCCTTTGGACTATTTATCAGATCAAAAGGAGGGATACCTAAGTGATTTCAGTAGTCCTCAGGAGGCCTCCTTGATTTTCAAAGTATTTGGCGTTGTCCGGGAGAAAAGTGTTCAATGTCCTTGATCGAGCTACTGTAGTGATAGGTTTGGATAATATTTTAACAGCATCTACGCTGAAAAGGATGGGGGAATCGATAAGAGTGATTTCAGTAGTGCTCAGGAGGCCTCCTTGATTTTCAAAGTACTCGGCGTTGTCCGGCAGAAAAGTGGTCAATATCCTAGATAGAGCTACTGTAGTGATAGGTTTGGAAAATATTTTAATGCCATCTTCGTTTCCCTTTGGACTATTTGGCAGATCAGAAGGAGAGAGGATACCTAAGTTATTTCAGTAGTGCTCATGAGGCCTCTTTTATTTTTAAAGTACTCGGCGTTGTCCGGGAGAAAATTGTTCAATGTCCTAGATAGAGCTACTGTAGTGATAGGTTTGGATAATATTTTAAGAGCATCTACGCTGAAAACCTATTTAGCATTCGCACCGCGACAGCAATAGGTACGTATTTAGCATTCAGCGGTGGCGATAGGAAGTATATAGCATGTGCACATGGGCGGCAATAAATACGTATATAGCATGCGCATCGGGAGTATAAAAAAAATTGGGGGGGAGGCAAAACATTTATTTTGTCTTTTATCTTTTTCATTGAAAATATTTATGTGTATGGGGGAGAATGAAAAAAAAAATTTTTCGGGGGAGGGGGCTAAAAAATTTTTTTTTTTTTCTTTTTTAAAATAAAAATATTTCTATGTATGGGGGGAACATAAAATTTTTGGGGTGTAAGGGGTCAAAAATTTTTCTTTTTTTTTTCCTTTAAATTAAAAATATTTCTAAGTATGTGGGAGGATAGAAAAAAAATGTTCCTGTGGGGAGGCAAACAAATGTATTTTTTTCTGTTTGTAACTAAAAATATTTATATTTATGATAGTGACAATACGTAAATGAACACTATTTTGTTTTTCTAACACGACAGGGCCGAATAAATATAAGTTCTTACGTTACGTTCTTAGGTTTATATATAGTATGTGTACCGGGGTGGCAATAGGTACTATATAGTAGTGCATAGGGGTGGCTATAGCTACGTATTTAGCATTTGCACCGGGGTTGCGATAGGTATGTATTCAGCAATCGCACCGGGGTGGCGATATGTACATATTTAGTATTCACACTGGGGCAGTGATAGGTACATATGGTGTATGAACACCTGGGCGGCAATATGTACGTATTTAGCATTCATCCCTGGGCGGAGATAGGTACTTATTTAGCATTCAGCGGTGGCGATAGGTACGTATATAGCATGTGCATATGGGCGGCAATAAGTACGTGATAGGTATGTATTATGCATGCGCACTGGGGCAGCGATCGGTTCATATATAGCACGCGCACCGGGGCAGCGATAGGTACGTATATAGCATGCGCACCGGGGCGGCGAAAGGTACGTATTTAGCATTCACACCGGGGCGGCGATAGGTATGTATTTAGCATTCACACCGGGGTGGCGATAGGTATGTATTTAGCATTCACACCAGGGCGGCGATAGGTATGTATTTAGCATTCGCACCGGGGCGGTGATAGGTATGTATTTAGCATTCGCACCGGGGCGGCGACAGGTATGTATTTAGCATTCGCACCGGGGCGGCGATAGGTATGTATTTAGCATTCGTATCGGGGTGGTGATATGTACGTATTTAGCTTCCGCACCGGGGCGGTGATAGGTACGTATTTAGAATTCACACAGGAGCGGCAATAGGTACGTATTCAGAATTCAGGGGTGGCGATAGCTACGTATATAGCATGTACACATGGGCAGCAATAAGTACGTACATAGCATGCGCACCGGGGCGGCGATCAGTACATATATAGCACGTGCACCGGGGCGGCAATAGGTACGTATATAGCACGTGCACCAGAACGGCGAAAGGTATGTATTTCGCATTCGCACCAGGGTGGTGATAGGTACGTATTTAGCATTCGCACCGGGGCGGCTATAGGTGCGTATTTAGCATTCACACCAGGGCGGCTATAGGTACGCATTTAGCATTCGCATCGGGCCGGCGATAGGTACGTATTTAGCATTCGCACCAAAGTGGTGATAGGTACGTATTTAGAAATTCGCACCAATGCGGCAATATGTACATATTAATTATTCCCACTAGGGCAGCGATAGGTACTTATGTAGCATGCACACCGGGGCGGCGATAGGTACTATTTAGGATTCGCACCGGGGCGGTGATAGGTACTTAAATAGTATCTGAACTGGGGCGGCGATAGGTACGTATATAGTATTTGCACTGGGGCGGCGATAGGTACGTATATAGTAAGCGCACCGGGGTGATGATAGATACGTATATAGCATGAACACCGGGGTGGAGATAAGTACCTATATAGAAGGCGCAGATAGAGGTGTTACCTTTTATAGAAATATATCATACTATTGCCCTGGGCAACGTAGGAGAAATTGTGGGGAAAGAACAGCTTTCGCAAAAGGCAAAATTAGAAAGTAGCGGTGAAATGCGGCGACCAGGGAAGAGAAAGGTAGAAAGATAAAGAGACGGCTATAGAGAAGGGGGAGGGGTGGAAATAGAAGTTTGTATATAAAGATGTTACACACACGATTTTTCTTCAATTATATGTTTTAATGACCCCGAGCAACGCCGGGTAGCCCCGCTAGTTTGAAAGTAAAAGTCAAAGCTTATCTGCAAAATGTGTGGATTAGATAAAACTTCATTTCTTTCATTCGTTTTATTTATGTTTTAAACTTCTTTGCATATAAAAAAATTATAAAGAATTGTAGCGGAGTTAGTACGAACAATGACTTCGGTAATAACTGCCCATCTCAGTTGAAGCGCGACCGACTTGTGTGACATGTCGGTGTTGGAAAAGGAGCAGTGGCAATCCCAAACAAATGGTTGTAGACAGACATCAGGGACAACAAAGTGAGCCATGTCTGGTTATGCAAATGATTCGTTCTGCTAACATTTTGGCCCGATATAATAAGCAGGTGTATTTCACCGGTTCAGTCAGTCAGTAAAGCAACAAGCCTGCCGCTCAGTTCTGGTTGGTTTATGTTGTAAGTTCATCACTACTTGTTGCGATAACCAGTGTTTGGTGAAGACCTGTAGACCTTTGTCTGTTCATCTGTCAAAGTTTAAGTCGGTTAAAGGCTGGTCGACATTTGGTTTCCTACAGGTCTCGTTTGGGAATAAGAGTAGAAGCAGTATCCTGATCCAGCTTTATTTACTACAAGAATCGATTGTATTGACAGTATTGGATGCTTTCAGATGAGATATTAAAAGGAATATTAACTTACTAGAAGTTTTTTTTAGTTTTTTTACTCTTATTCACCCCAAACAAGACACATTGCCACTGGGACATAAGGGGTTACCATTAGGAACCATGCCTACAGGGATACTAAGTATGAGAGTTGAACAATGAGATGTCTGTTTGCATTACATTTAAATTTCTGCATGTTAGTACAGTCGGGGAAGCAGGGAGGGAATTTCAAAGTCTAGCAGTCAGAAGAAAGGAAATATTAGAGTAGAAAGCTTTCCGGCATCTGGAAACCTCTATAGTTAAGGGGTGGGATTTTGTTGCTTGTCGAGTTAGTCGGTGGTATTTATGTTAAGGGGGCACAAGTTCATCAGAGCACATTCCATTAAAGTACTTGTAAAACAAGCACAGGGATGCAATATTGCAACGATGTGACAGGGGTTGGACCTATTAAATTGGAGACTCTTTTTTGGACTAATAGAAAGAGAGAGACTAGTGGTAGATGCACCAGCCCAGATGTGGTGAATGGTGGCTTTGTAGAGATATAGGATACTTGCAGGTGTGAGTAGTTTCCTAGCACAGTAGAGTGTGTGTGTGTGGGGCGGGGGAGTAAACAAAAAGGAGAAAAGAAAATTAAATAATTTTTTTCTCACCCAAGTATGTGTTTTTATAGAGATGTACATGCAGGCATAAATATTTTCTGAAAAATTTAAATGATTGAAACTTTCTGGTGTTCATGAGTTCAATTCTGGTTTATGTTCCTCTTGACTTAATATGATAATATATTCTGAATGCTTAATAGCAGAAAAGAGAACAATCTATTGCCACAGATTAAGTATCAAAGGCAGAACTCAAAATTGGCAAGTCACCTGGGCAGGACACCTTGATAGTACAGAGATAAAAATGCGACGATAACAGTGCCCACCCCCTTTAAAGGACATCCGTGCAATTGTAATAGGAATCACACAAGACTTAAAAGTAAAGCTGTGGATGTGAGGGGTCAGAGTCAAAGAATATTGTTTGACTAAGATTGAGAAGAAAAAAATTAATTTATGCACGATGAAACATTGTCAAAACAAAAAATATCAAAATCTGTGTCTCCCTGTAAAAAGTGTTTGGAGATTTTTCATGTTATGTTTTTTTGGGGGGTTTTAAATTGAATTCTTTATATTTTGGTCACCCCCTCCCCAATCTATATAATAATACATTAAGCAATTTCATGTTCATACATACTCTATTTACGATTTCCCAGTTGTTAAATAAGTTGTAACTTAATCTATGTTTGGAGAAACGGTGTGTGTGTGAAACTCCCTTTACGATTTCCAAGTGGTTAATTAAGTTGTAACTTGTCTACTGAAAACGGTGTGTGTGGGGAACAGCACAGGCAATGCCATTCAAATGAGGGGGCCTTTCCTGTGGCACGTTTGTCTTTTTCGAATTCCAATTTCTAACTGCCCGCTTTCTGTCTTCTCGTTTCCACAACAAAACGAAAAACGTCCAACTCATACTCTCTCTCTCTCTCTCTCTCTCTCCCCCTCGCCGGGCCGCTCTCCCTCCCGTCACCGCAAAAGACCTGTTCTCCCTCTCTCTCCACCATGGGGGGAGGGAGGGTGACCAAAAGACTTATTCTCTTTCTCTCTCTATGGGGGGGGGGGCGTTCGCACGCACGACCCCCCACGAGCTGATATCCATCAGTAACTAAAAGACCCTTGACCAAATTGTTCAGCTGGTCAAACTCAGCGAGGTATCGACCTAATTGCTACAGACAATTTAAGGAATCCTTCCAGACTTTCAGCGCCATTCCTTTTCTTCGCCAAGATGACAGATTTGGGTTGAATATATACTAGTGGTAACTCTACCTCATTTCTACGTAGGATCCAGCATCCTCGCTGAGATGCACACTTGTGCGCTAAGGTGCACGATCTCCGTCGGTCATAATCGTTGTTTCACACCAGAGTCAAGCATTTGTGGTACAAACTCCACATCTGTGCTTAAAAGCGCTTTACTTGTTTTATTTATTTCAAACTTTTATTCTTATAAAACCACTCTTCCTTGACAAACCTCATAATGCACTATCTAAACAAATACTCCTGATGAGTAACTTTATGCAGTTACTAGGGCATTAAAGGTAACCACCCAGCAAGCTGAAAGAGAACAAGGAATGTGGGCCAATATAACATTTTCCTCCTATCTGCAATGTGATGAATGCCAACTAATAAAAAGTACAAAAAAATAAAAGATGTGCAGAGAAAAACTGTTTTGTTACGAAACAGATGATCAACTGTTCAGCAAATAGATGGCCATTTTGTTTTTAACACAAAATGTTGAGTTTGCAAATAATTTGTACAAGGAAATGGAGAAATTCACTGCATCACCAATAACAAAGATGACTAAGGGTGCTAGGAGGAAATAAAAGTAACCATTTAATTAGTTTGGATTAGTAATTTGTGTGTCTGTGTGTGTGAAGAGGTGGGAGTACAATTTAAAAAGATACACAATTGTTTTGGTTAAGAACATTCAGCTTTGAGGAATCTGATGAAAGAATAATTTCTATATCAAGAAAAATATGAGACAAGTTCACGTATTTTGTGTGTCTTGTGTCAGCATAAATTTGATATTATTTTTATTTACTAGTAATCGAATATTTATTGAAATCAAAAATGCAAAAAGCATAAAACACCTGTTTTAAAATCCTTTTTAAATAAAATAATGTAATTACGAAATTAAATGCACAAGAATGTGTTTCGGTTTCTTAAATGCTCCATTTCAATTGTACTATCGCCCCATAACCTTTTTAAAAGGGGATTATGGCTCCAAAAAGTCACCTGAAACACAGCGGACAAATTTCCACCTCATAAACAAATATGGCCAGCACGTGTCGGGTAGTGTTGTCTGTGACATCTGGTGTTTGTAGTTGTAGTTGTAACATAGCATCTCTCTCTGCAGTAATCAGCAATGTGTAATAACACATTATCCTCTTGGGATTTTAGTATTTTTACAATTTTTATTTTTCTGTAAATCCCTCTTAGAGCATTACACATTATGAGTCTTCCCCAACCTGTTCCCTGGTGTGTGTGTGGGGAAGGGTGAAGAAGTCCTTTTTTTTTTTTCATGTCTCACTATTCTCATCAGATTACAAAAATCAAGTTACTTTGAGCCTGGTTGGCACTTAGATGGGTGACCATGGAAATACTCAGTGCTGTAAACAAACATTCCACTCAGATTCGTAAATGGTTATCAGCCTTGTTGGGAGTATAACTGGTGACAGACTAGTGTCCTGTCACAGGGATAGTTCCGGTTCTATGTTTCGCTCAATGCTATCAACATGGGGTTAAGCATGGGTTTTATGAGCCTTCAGGTCCACCTCTTCACTGTAGAGGTCTCTAAATGTCAAAAGTTTGTTGAATTCCCTATCTGTTTCTCCTGACCATACCAACATGCAGAAATTTAAATGTAATATGAACAAAAATCTGGCTACCTAACTCTCCACCTAGCCCCCCCCCCCCCCCCAATAAATCTGGTCCTTATCACAGTGGCCCCTTATGCTTCAGTGGCAATATGCTCTGTTGGAGGGGGGGGGGGGATAAAAGTTAAAAAAAAGAAAAAAAAAGAAAGAAGATTATTTCTTCTTACTCTTTCCTTGTGATCCACTGAGACACACCCACACCATCTATCCATCACAGATTCTAATAATTGTTCATCTTAATTAAATCCTAGCCTCTCAAAATCGACCAAATGACTTGATAGTTTGTTTTTGTTTTGTCTAAGAGCAATCAATAAGCAACATTTGTTACCCTGGGCAACAAAACATTCCTGAATTGATAGGTATCTAATCAATGAGAAGGAAAACAAAAGAAAGAAAGGCCTATGAGAAGAACAAGACATTCATGCGCTTATCCTTCATTGGGGTCTTTTGTAATGACCATTGGTCAACACAGACTCAAACAACATTTCATCAAATTGATTGAGATAAATACACACACCGAGTAGCCTAACAACATAAACAGATTGTGAAGTCAAGAACAACACAAATCCAATCAATTATTCTGTTTCTAAATGTGACACTTAAATAACATGGAAAGTATGTATCAAGCATAGGTTGACAGGATTTATAGAGGAAACAAAAATAGGAAGTAGGTTATTTTTTTTCAGGGGTGGGACCCCATTCTGCTCTATATTAAATGGATTGAAGGCCTATTTCAGAAACTATGTATTGCGCACTCTTGGAATAAACACTGGAAAATATTCCAAAAATATGTTTTAATATAATATTTTGAATTTATAATATATACTAGCAAAAACTACTTGCATTCCAGGTAGTATTTAATCAAACTATATCGTTTTTTATAGAAAAACAAACAATTTTCATTTGACATTTTGATAATTTGGAGAAAAACAGCAAAAAGATGATTGTCATGATGTTATTTGATATATTCTAATGTTGAGGAAATTTACTGTGTATGAACATAGTCACGTTTTATTAATTTGGAAAAAATAACAAAAAGCTTATTTTATATGGTCTTTTCGATATTCAAAGTCGAGGGATTTGATTTTGTATCAGCATAAAACTGAAAATGAATTACCCCATTAAAAACTGGTTGAATGAATAAACGAAAAAGCGGAACATCAATTGATCAAATAAAACAATTATTTATTACGGAGTAATTTGAAATGGTTACTTTGTGCATTTCACCTTTATTATTAAAGACAGAAAAATAAAAAATAAATTAATGAAGATTTTTTTTAAATATGAATATATTTGATAGTTAAATTAAAAGTAAAACATAAAAAATGTTTTTTTAATTTGTTTTTAATTCATTTTGGCTTTTGTCTATTCCTCAACATTGGCAAACCTTACAAAAGTATTTTGTTTTTTTGATACTGAGTGATCACTGCATATCGAGGATAAGGGTTAAAGAGATCGTCAGTTGGACGATGATCACCTCTATAAAGAAACTGGAAACAATGGGGAGAAGATTACTTAAGGGCATGACTCAACAAGTGTTTGTTCACATTTGACTTGAAGACACCCATGCTGTAGTCGGCTGGGAAGTAGGCTCGTCATATCGTGCTCCACAGGTGGGACGTTCTAGGAAAGAAACTTTCATGTTTTCTTTTGGGTTTTGCTAAGGAGAGAGAGAAAGGAAAGTTCTCTGCTGTGGTTGAGGAAAGATGAGTTCTTGCTGTGAATGTTTTACGAGGGGGGGGGGTACCAGGCGTTGGAGCTCAGTTGAGCACCTATCATGAACATAGAGTAACAGTAGAGAGAGTCTTACGACATCTCTTCTGAAAGGGGTTGTAAGGACGAGAAGAGAGCATCCCCCACTAGATTGCGAAGTCGATCTTGTACTATGTCAAGACACCACCTCCCCAGATATGACAGCAGTACTCCATCTTAGGACGTATGTGACTTTTATAAATTTTTTTTTTAAATAGATTTTTTGTTTTATTAAACAAAAATAAAATGAAACAACGAATATATCAGTGAAGAATGTATTAAAAAAACGATTTAAAACATTTAAATAATTATTTTTATTGGTATTGTTAAAATTTAAAATAACTAAATAAAAACGAATTCGTTTCGATTGATTACAGCCTCTTGCCGTTTTACAGGTGTCTGTAAGGAACGCAGCGTCAACAAATAGTTCTTTTCTTTAAAGAAAACACTACACTAACAGATTATTTTTTTTTATTACTTTATCATATATTACAAATGTTTTTTAAAACTTTTTTTCAAGGCCCAAATTGACTATATTTGAAATTATTCCCGATCAGCAATATATCTCTCCACGGGCAATGCTGGATAAATACTGCTAGTGTGTGTGTGTGTGTATATATATATATATATATATATATATATTACTCACACAACTATCACACCTAAAAAATAGAAAATGCATCATCTGAAATGATATGTAAACAAAAGTTCAAATAGTTCTATATTTTTATTGTTTTGATGAATAAAATGAATAGAAACT
This sequence comes from Sepiola atlantica, assembly GCA_963556195.1. NCBI lineage: Eukaryota > Metazoa > Mollusca > Cephalopoda > Sepiida > Sepiolidae > Sepiola > Sepiola atlantica. Next base: position 130,486,296 of record OY744519.1, on the reverse strand, counting down.
ATTACAAAAAACAATTTTTCTTTTTTCTTTTTTGAATAAGAAAGGTTTAGATATTACATTGAATATACCTTTTTCCCCTTGTAAATAAAGAATCACTCACTGAAATTTCCAAGTTGGTCGATCTCCATTTAGCTTCTTTTATCAATTTATTTTTCCATCTGACGTATATTGAGATCGTAGATTTAACCTAATTTAAACTAGGAATGACACAAAAAGTTTATTGATCCAATGGTGTAACATTCAGGTGTGAGTAAGCATGTCCATCCTGTCTCTACCTACCAAACGTATGAGTCACTTTATGCAAACATGACACCATAGGCCCTACCATTCAAGAACTTACAGCTTATAAGGAAAAAGTGAGAGAAAAAGAAAGAGAAGAAAGAAAAAAAAAAACAAGTAAATGAGACGAGTGGGGGTGTACGGGTGCAAGCGGGTGTGGGCAGATGACACGGTTCTATCACAATTTCCGTTTATTTCAATAATATATTTCCTTTAACACGACAAAAGATTATGACTGAGTATTTTTTTTTTTTTGCAATTCATTACACTTAAGTATTTCATAATTTATAGAATGACTTGTGCGGAAAAAAAGAAACTTGCACCAATATTGACAATTGAGAGGATTCAATTTTCTTAAACTTTTTGCCAGTACCGTCACGTTGAATCCCATAACAATTTTCAATTAGCATTTCTCTATGGTCCAAACGATTGTCGCAAATGCAACAAGATGATTTAACAAATTAACTGAAAGAATATCACATCAGCATAATCACCATTGGTTTAATATCCATTGTATATACTGGCATGTGTTGGACAGCTTTTAGAAATTAACTTCTAAACTAAGCCATCTTTGGCCAGATTTTTCTTTTAAATCCATCCTTATTACTTCCTCCCAGGTTTTCCTCGGTTTTCTCCTGCCAACTGACCCTACAATTATTAACCCAAGCACTCATCTATTTTAGATTTTTCAGAGTCTAAAGGTGTGATACTACTTCCTGATCCCAAGATGGAAAACTCAGTTTTTGTCTACATTAGTTTTAAACTTCTGCATGTCAGTACAGTCGGGAAACAGGGAGCAGGTAGGGAGTTCCAGTAGCCGGCAGCGCGAGGAAAGAAGCTATTGAAGTAGAAGGCTCTCTGGCATTTGGGCACCTCCACAGTGAATGGATGGGATTTAGCTGATTGTCGGGATGGTCTAGTGTATTTACGTTGAGGGGGCTAGTTCATCGGAGCACAATCCATTGAAGAATTTGTTACATGCAACAAATAGTTTACCAATCAAGGTAATAGAAAATTAAATTTTATCTTCTTTTTAAAAAAAATATTATTTGCTTGGTTTTTGGTTTTTCTTTTTACATCATCCTATTATTTCTTTTGTTCACATCAGTTTCGTTTAAATTAAAAAATAAGATTTTGTCTATTGGTCAAACACAGATATAGTAGCACTTGAGATCACTAATGCCTTGAAAAGGCTGCTTAGCTCACTTGGTAGAACAGCATTGTGTTAAAGTGGCTTCCATTGTTTGATGCTGGTTCGATTCTTGCAGCAGATGAGTTCTCATATTTTTGTTATTTTAGTTAGGCTAATTGACCTAATTTCACCACTGTAATATATGAAAGTTTTGATTCAAAAAGATTTTTTCATTAAAAAAAAAAAAAAATCTTTGTTGCCAGATTTAAGGATCATAAAAACCATAATGTAAAAATATAAATTTAATAGAAAATTCAGAAAGAAATGCTAAAAATTTTTATTTTCAAAATAAATTCCTTTAATTGAGATTTTGCCGAGTCATCAGTTGAGATTTTCAAATGTATATATGAAAACAGAAAAAGATAAATATGAAAAAAATGTCAATAGGTTTACTGAATTCATAATCTTTTGCTTTCTGATATAAATAATTGAATAATGTAAGCTAAAATTTGAATAAATGTTGGAAATAAAATTTCAAAATAGCCAGGAAAATTGAATTCATGTTGGCATTTAATGAAAATCAGAATCAAAAAACGTAAATGGAATCGGTACATTTCTTTAGTTTGATCAAACAATTTGTGTCTGCTAAATGTTTTTGTTTTGTAGACATGATGAAGACTCTTTGTTTTTTTGTAGAAACTTATCCCCCTCCCTCATGTGGAATTATAAAATATAACTATCACAACAACTGCACTTCCATTCCTTACCCTGATGATGATTTCAGTTGGAATCGAAAGCTAGGAAAAAAATATGGTTTCTAAGAAAACCTTATTCTACAATGTATAGGTAGGTGCAGGTAGGCCATACATGTGGCAGCAAGAATCAGCGCTATGCCATACCAGTTGGAATACCCAGGACTGGTTGTCACCACACATCACCTGATATCTGGCCTCTCAGCTCGCCCAACTGCAACCCCGTTGACTTATTTGTATGGTGGACTGAGACACTAATAGATCCAGATGCAATACAAAGGACGAGCTAATGGTCAGGATCACCAGAGCTTTTGAGGGGGTTTAAGTCGGGAGACAGTGACAACGAAGGCATGCGGTCAGTTCAGAGATTGCTTCAAAGCTGTCAGCAAAGTCAAAAAGACAAACTAACCAAAATTTGATGTATAAATCTCAAAAAGTGAAACTACTGTGTTATTTTTTTTTCTGAAACAATAATTTTGCATACAGATAATTGAACCCCAGATAGAATCGGAGAGAAATTTGAATGGGGGTCATGAAATGTAATCCTTATTAAAACTAATTTAAATTTTCTAACTGTTAACATCGCGATTTCTATAACAAACTTTCTCTTCTATAGAAGATAGATTTTGATGATATTCTTTAATCTCAGTTGAAAGAAGATTTCATTTTCAAATACATTTTACTAACATGAATAATATATTTGCTTTCTGGTTATTATGAATTAAAATTATGGACCTATACAAAGTTTTTAATAAATAAAAAGAGAAATTACACTATTACATTAGAATGTATGTAAAAATATATTCTCATTTGGAGAAGTCCAAAGAAAAAAGTTATTTCAGTTTAAGCAATTAATTTTTTTAATTGCTATATAAGTAAAATTATTCATTGCTATATAAGTAAAATTATTCATTACTATATAAGTAATGTAAATAGATAAGAATCATGGAAAAAAGTAATTAGTATTTTTTAATTTATAAACAAAATTAAAAAAAATTGTTATTTTTTTTTAATGAAATTAGTTTTTCAAAAACTTCAACCCTGCAGATTTGTAAGAAAAGCAAATGAAAACTGTTTTATACACCAGCAAAAATAGTAACTTCCAATATTCAAATGCAGTTTATTTGACAAATGTCCGATTAAACTAATAATCTATACGCTATTCCAATGCAAAAGAATGTAAGACAAGTAGAAGAGCGAGCACAATAGGTAACAACTGTTTCAAGGTCTAAGGTAACCAGTGATTAATGAAGGCATTTGGCATCGACACGGAATTCTTTCCAACAGATAAGGTTCACTAAACACGAATAGGGAAAGGTATTTTAGCAACTGATTAAAAACCGGTGTTCGGTATGTTCAACAACAACAACTCACCTGATAATAGAACAATAGGGGGGGGGGGCAGGAAAAAAAGACTTCAGAGTAGAGGAACAAGAGGCATCATCAAGTTATTTGGGAGGGTAATTGGTACTTTGAACACAAGGAATCTAATAAGCAAGACACGCACAGAAAACATACAATCACGATTCTCTCTTTCTCTCTGGAAGATTGCAAGGCGGGAAGAGGGGTAAAGACACCTATCTTTAAATAAGTAATTGTGAAAGACTTAATAACCCAGCGCACCAACACATTTCATAAAATAAAAATAAATAAACAGGTACAGCAATTTACTTGAGCAGAACAGAAAAACAAGTTTCACATACAAGACATGACGGGAAGGGAAATAAATAAAAAAGATTTTTGAAAATGTATTGATTCGGGTGGGGGGGGCTAGCAGTGCTGTACTTATCAATAAGTTAAATAATCTATAGGTTAAGGTCACACACCTTCAGGACCTCATTTTTTAAGAAAATCTTTATTTTGTTAATTTTTTTAAATTCTTTAGCACTAATTCATCTTTTTATATATACAATTTTAAGTTTATATATATATATATATATATATATATATATATATATATATAAACATAAATAAAATTTTAAATTATGTACATATCTAAAATTCACTTAGAAAATCTTATAAAGATTTCAAAAAAGTTTTTCATTAAGGAATATTAGGTTAAAATCTGCAAAAAAGACAAACAACTTTACTATATAGATAGCCTTTTAGCTAATCAAAATAAAATGGCATACCAAGACCATATACAATTGTTTCAAAGTTAATTTATTTTTAGAATTTATATTTTTACAAATCAATGTAGATTTCATCATTTTTATTTCTTTATAAGTAAATTTAAAACAATTGAAAATAAATTAAAACTTCTCATAAGAAAAATATATAAAATGAAGATGGTTCGATGATAAAAATGTTTATATGGATTCAACTGGTAAAATTCTTTAAAAATTTTTGGTGGATTTAACATTTGGCCAATAAGTTATTTGTCAATGTTTGTGGGATATTTTATAGATGTTATTTATTTATTTCCAATGGTTTCAAAAATAAAAAATAATGAAAATTGAATTTAGTTGTAAAAATATAAATTCTAAAAATAAATCAACTTTGAAACAATTGTAAAACATCTTGCTATGCCATTTTAATTTGATTAGCTGAAACACTATATAAAAATCAACTTCTCAATATTCTTTCTGATAAAGCTTTATCACAATACTAAATAATATGGCTTGTCTAAACACTTTACTGAAGTCTCACGAGATCTGATCGTCAAAAGTGTATTAGATCTTCTGACTTTATTTTGTTTTCAAATGTAGAACATTTTTCAGGATTTTATTAATACACTTCTACTGATTGGATGATCTATGAAAGTACAGTTTACTAAGATTAGCCACATTTATCTAATATATAAAGTAAGGCCAGCCAAAAATGGTCATATGTAAATGCTAAATAGCATTTCTCATATAGATCAATATTTAGTTGTTTTGCCAGTTATTTATGACAAACATTGGGTCATGTTCTTAAAAAAATGTATTTCAAATCAATTTTATCGAAAACATACTTAATCCTGATCAATATTTTATTTTGCTTAGTGATATTCAGAGGAGGTAAGAGTTTTTCTCCCTCACAAGTGAAGTTATTTGACCTCCACAGTAAATGGAAATATCATATATTTTGTATTTTACAATGGAAATTTTTTTTTTTAAAAATTTAATTTCCATCATCATCATCAACAACCGGTTTATTTGTTGAATCAGGCCACAATCCTCTGATGAGAGTGGGGCCTGATTGTCTAGTCTCGAAATCTAAGTCTTCCTCTCCACTCCTGTCTTTGGCAAGGCTTGATGGAATCCATACCCATGGCCTTCCTATCATGTTTGACTACATCCTCCCAAGTCAACTTGGGTCTGCCAGTGGTGATGTTCTCTGCTGGCACATTCAACTGTCGGACTTTAGCAATCCAGCCATCGCTACGCTCAATGTGACCCAACTAACGCAGTCTGTTCTTCCGCATGATGTCCGCAAGGCTTTTCAAGTCGACCTGTGAGAGCAGGGATTCAAAAGAAACGTACTGTTCAGGCCTCACCAAACAGATCCATCTGACCATTACCCTGTCATTACGGCGCAGCTTCTTTAGTGTGCCAGCAGAGACAGCCCAAGTTTCTGAGCCATACAACAGCACACTTCTGACACATGAGGAGTATACACGCCCTCTCGTAGTTGTTGGCAGGTGTTTGTTTGTCAGGATTGGTAGCAGCTCTCTAAACTTTTTCCAGGCACACTTGCAACGTGTAGCTGCCGCGAGTTCACAGCCTCCACCTGATGACAGCACATCTCCAAGATAAAAGTCTGTCACTACTTCCAGCTTGTTGTCACCAGTATCCATCTCCGTCAGTGGTCTGCCATCTATTGGTCTTGCCGTGCCGGTGCAACGAAAGCACTTAAAGTGAGGATCTGCTTTGAGAGAGCCCTTTATGCTACTGCACCTTATTTAATAATATAATTTCTATTCAATAAATACAAAGGAATTTATAATTCAAACAAACATTCGCTCTGAACAAATTGTTATAGTAATGTTTTAATCAATAAAAACTATTGGCTATAAATAAATTTCAATCTTTTAATACATGAGGATTTTTTTAGTTACTTTTAAAACCTTTTCATTTGATTATTGAATCCTTTTTTAATAGGGTTTTAAGATTTAATTTTAAATATTACAGTATTATTTGATCATTTTGGTATACAAAAAAATAAGGTAAACCAATGAAAATAAAAAGACTTTCAGGCAACACTTGGTATGTACAGATTATATATATATATATATATATATATATATATATATATATAGTAATCCAGGTAAAGTAAATATCCACAGGATAGGAATCCAAAGAATTTCAACTGTAAGTTGTCAATATTAAATAGAGCTTTATGTATATGATTGTTTTTATTCGAACAGACATGTATAAAATCTGCGACACTGGAATGTCGATGTTATTGATCTACAGCAGTTAAAAGCTGAGATATCATCAGGCAGAATTAGGATTTGATCCTTCCCTCAGATCGTATTTGGGAATAATGAAATGGGGGAGAAAAATAGAGAAAGGAAACAAAAAGAGAACATTTAAAATTTGATATAGAACTTATCTATCGACAAACAGACAAACATAGTTATACATTTATATATCATATTATACCATACTCGGTATAATTATCATAATTATATTTACATTTATTTTTACATTACTATTATTAGAATTAGAACTACAATACATTACTATTACCATTAACACTATCAACAACTGCGAATAAGTATTATTATTAACTATTATTATTACTATTATCATTACTAACATTAACACTATTATTGTTATAATTATTATTATTCCTATGATTATTTTTATCATCATCAATAACTATCATTACTATTATCATTAATATTATTATTATCATTACCCTTATTACTATCATCATCATGGTAATAATCGTCTTCATTATTATTTCTACTATTATTATTATTACTATACTACCATTAGTATTATTATCAATTATACCACTATTATTATTACAATTATTATCACAACTTATAACTAGTATTTTTATATTATTATCATCATCAGTAGTATTAGTATTTTATTAATACTATTATTACTATCATTATTATTAATAATAATAAAAATTATTAATTACTAGGGTACTTTCCTATTTAAATGATTGTGATAATTATTATGATTCCAATTTCTAAAATCTATTCCATCTATTTAATTTAGCTATAAATACAATTATTATTATTATAGATATTATTATTATCATCATCATATTTTTTATTATCATTATTGGTAGTAGTGTTGTCATTGGTATTATTATTATTTATTATTATTTCTATTACTCATGCTGCGAAAACTATCATTACATAACGTTAGTAAACTTTAATAATGTTTAAATTATTTTGGATATTTGATTTATTCAAATTATTATAATTATTTAAATTCTTATATCTCTTCATTCCCAGCTGTCCTTGACTCAAAAAATTAATAAAATGAGTGAATAAATAACAGAAATAAATTTTAGAAATTAAAATAAAAAATAAAACAGCAGGGTAAAGAAAAAATAAAATTAAAAAAAATATTCTAACAGGAAGAAACTTTAAACCCAGACATAAACGTTCACCTGATACAGTTTTGAAATAGGTCTGCCTGTAGACATAGATGTCAACCTGACATTTTGACACGGCTAGACTTTAGTTAAAATGATTTCTCCCCCCCCCTCTTCCTCTCTTCTTTCCTATTCTCAACAAGTATATTTTGTTCTATTTAAACGGTCTCAAATCTGACCATGCGACTTTCCAAATTTAAAATTTTCTCTTTTTGTTTCCTTTCTCTCCTTTTCTCCCCCATTTCATTATTCCCAAATACAATCTGAGGGAAGGATCAAATCCTAATTCTACCTGATGAGATCTCAGCTTTTAACTGCTGTAGATCAATAACATTGACATGCTAGTGTCGCAGATTTTGTACAAGTCTGTTCGAATAAAAACAATCATTCATATATATATATATATATATATATGCTGCACACCATTTAACGACATAATTGATTTTGTTAGAAAAAAAATCACAGAAAAGTATGTTTTAAATAAAAGATTAAAAAAAGATGAAATTTAGTTTGATTTAAATATTTGTACCCAGTACTTGCTAATTCTTCTTTACATGTCTTTGAAGCAGTTTCCCGACTTTTTTACGCAGTCCTTTGCATTATTGATGTACTCTGCAAGATCTTTCAAGCGTCACCGGTTCGGCAGTAGGGGAAAGACAAGGCAGTGTTGCATCATATGGTCCTCCTATCTACATTCACAGATGGCTGAGTCAGTTTTGTAGCCCCATCTGCTCATTAATTTGCTACTTGTTAAGGGCAGTAATTAATTTCTATGTAGCAAATGGAATAAATCAAATTGGTTTGGTTTATGGCATATCAGCATCTCAGTGGGTCATTTATTGCCGACTAAAAGTAAAAATAGATTAATCATTCTTTGTAATTATTCTGTTTAATACAAAGATCTAATTTTGTTAACATTTTTTTGTATTTGAATAATTTGTAAAAAGCAGGTGGAGTATTTATATTTTTTGTACAATCTGACTTTCAGGAATCAAAAAAATATCGTTCAGATTGATCTACTACCCCCCATGCCCCGTTAAAGTCACCCACCATGTAGTAATCTCTAGAATGGATTTTATTGAAATTAATACATTTTGCCAATATATGTATACACAGAATGGAAGTTCTTTTCTTTAAGCAGATATGCATGTATTATGTAGGTGTGACCAATGTGGAGTCAGGTAAGATTTATTTCCTTCTTTCTCAATCATCTGTAACTGTGAGCTCTTTGATTGTTGGTTGGATATTTTTTTTTAGTTAATTGTTGATGCGAGTATTTCAAAGAGTGCTATTTATTTGTTATACATTTAATTGCTGCTTTTAGACTCATATACATAATTTTGGTGTAGCATTTTTTTGGCAGCTTTATCCACTTTATTGTTTCCATGAATGCCAATATGGTTCAGTATCCAACAGTATCCAACAGAAGATGATTGTTTTCCTGTTGCAGAGGTTATCGATTCTGCTTCAATGTTGAATAATTAGTGGATAGTTTATATTTTTATAAACAGATTTTTCAGTGCATGAAGACCATGAATTAGCTTGACCTGCTGTTTTTTTTTTATTGTGTCCAATGCTAAATCAATGGCTCTTATCTCAGCAGTGTAAATTGATGCGGTCCTTGGCAGTGTCTTTGTATATTCTTTGCTGTCACAGATGGCGATACTTCCCACTACATCTTCATCCTTAGATACATTATTTTTCTTTTGTTTTTTATTAATGGGTCATAACTTATTAAGGCCAAAAACTACAGGAGAATAAGGATTAATGAGATGGATAGATTGATAGCTGAATTCTGTTGAATGCTCTGTTAGGATCGAAAATCTCGACATACCATCCACTCAAAACAACAGCCGTCCAAGAAAAACGCAGTTCTTACCCCTTTGTCAGAAACATCACTCATGAAATATGAAGACTAAAAGGACAAACACAAATTTAACAGTGGTTATGAACCGTTTTTTCATGCTATTTTTTTTCAAGGACATATACAAATCATCAGTCAAGTGTTTCAGTTTTCTTAATTTTGATTCCTGCCATTTTCACGTTTCTGGTATGAGGTATCTAAGATGTAGAGAATGCGGAATGTGAACAATCTACCCCAGTGGATTAAATGAAGAGTTCAGTTAAAATTTTCCTGACGGTTATCGACTTTGTCAAAATGGCACCTGATAAAGGCCGGATCATACAACGGCTGAAACATTGTGAAAATGGCAGCAACTAAAATGAGGAAAACATTTTGAAACGTGGGAATAATGTAGATGATAACTCATCTCTGAAATATCATTGTCAACTAATATAGAAAGCACACGAGAAAGAAAATAAAGAACACTATAGTAGATTGAATAAGCACAGAAAAGATGAAATAGGAAGAAACAAAACGTTTTCTTTAAGTTCAAAACGACACATGCGTCATTCATGTTTCTACTAAATGCACAATCCAAAATTCACGCTAGATTCAGAAAGAAATCCAAGACAGTAAAAAAAAAAAAAATGCAGAATGACGATGCTGAGAGATTTGCCATAACAATGCAGAGCAAAGAAATTGTTCAATCTCGTTCATCACATTTATTTTTAATAGCAAACTATTTTCTATTAAAAAGAAAATACATTCCCGGCCAGAACAAACGGAAAAATGTCTTCCATGCTTAAACTTTTTCTTTCTTAAACAAGTCAAAAAAAAAAAAATTTTTTTTTAAGAGTTAAAAACAAATAAATAAGGATTCAATTATTTAAAAAATTAAAAACAGGATAAACACTTTCATGCAGAATCAATCTAATCTACTTACCGATAAACAATGTCACTAAAAGGCATGAGCCAAGGTAAAAATAAACAAAAATGATTATTATAATTTTTTTTATTATAATTATTATTACACCAAAGTAAATTCAAGTGAAAAGTTAAAACTTAATCAAAAATAATTCCTGCAAAATTGCTTTTCTTTTTTACGGGATATCACCTTTAGAAGTTTTTTTTTTATTTTCCATTTTTGGTATCTGTTATTAATCAATAATCTCATTTCAACCATTTTTTTTTTTTATGAATAAATTGAAAAATTATAAATTAATAAACAATATAAAAAAATTTAAATTAAATAAAATTTAAAATAAATTTAAAAAAAAAAAAGAAATTTTGTAAATTAAATTTTTTTTTGTTAAATTAAAAAAAACAAAAAAAACTTGCACACACACACATGTACAAAATCAGCCAGTCTCATAGAATACATATGAATATAAAACAAATCAAATTGTCTTAAATATTTCATCAGATTTTTCACCAAAAAAACAAAATAACATCCTTGCAAATTTATTTTTTACCATCATTTCTGATGTCATCCAGCCAAAACAATACATATCTGAAAAAAATCATTGAACACCAGTTGCCATTTTACTCATAGCTGGGGATGAGGGTTCATACCTTCCCCAATGGTTTTTAAAGTATGTAAGTGAATATGTAATACTATTATATTTAGTAAAGAGGCTAAGAGCAATTTAAAAAAAAGAAAAATATTAAAATGCAGAATGTGTGCTGTTGTTATTTATCTTCTATAAAACAAGTGAATGGTTTAGAGACTACCACAACTATTACAGGCTTACAACAAAAAAGAAAGAGAAACAGACCAACTCTACACACATCACATGAAGACCAACGTTTTAACAGAACCCAGCTGTTTACGGAAAATGTTAGTGATGTTTGTTATGGTCGAAGAAACCATGATGCTATGCACCTATCTGGGTTAGGTTTAGGGTTTCTTTGCATTTTAAACTAAAATAAACTTAAAATTTTTTAAAAGATGGTAGATAATCCACTATTGAATTAACACGCTAGTTATACTTAATGTTCTTGGCAAAATAGGAGAAAATTCCACATGAAAGTTTTCTCTTGACACAGGAAAACAATGTTATACACAACTAAAGTTTAAATGACTTTTTTGTACAAAAAAAATGGGTGAGGTTACTTTTTGTCTAAACTTTTGGAATGAGGAGTTATTATTTACATTACTGCTATGTTTCGACCAATTGGCCCTTGGTCTTCTTCAGATGCATTGGGTCATTTATGGTGATGTTTTTTCTGTATTTAAATATTATTGATTATTTGTGTATTATAGGAGAATGATACGATGGATGTGTAATGCAATCTTAAAAACAGGCTTAGTTTTGATGACGATTAAATCTGTACAGTATAAGAAGATGTGTGTAGAACAGGAGACTTCGATGGTATGGCCACAGTGAAAGAATGGAGGAGATGTGACAGCAGTATTCCATCTTGGGATCTGACTCGTATATAGGTAGAAGATTGCATCCCTATTCACTTGTCTCTTTATGAGGGCAACGTTAAACACAAGATAGTTTTTTATTTTTTATAAGGGGAATATCTATCTGCCCCAAAAGGGGCACTCGGAACAAAAATAAAAATTACTCCAGTCAAAAGGATTCCACCTTCTCCGACCGATTATAGAACATATCCCAGGCCGAAGGAGTCAGGTACTTTCTGGAGCGCGTAGAATGATACAATAATTTTTACCACAACCTTAGCAACAGATTAGACATAAGTCTCCCATTTTAGACCTGGATATTTGTGAAAGTGTTGCAACAGAGCTCGAACAGAGCTGGCCGAGTTCACAGTCCATGCCGATAACCACTTCACCATCGCCACAAATCGAAATTATGTTGATGTCACAAGGTTATTATTTAGAATAAAATTTATTTTTGTTAACAGAAACATGTTTTTCTTTTAATTTATGCTCACAGATGGTAGACATCTATATACAAAATATTTTCTTTTTTTAATAATCAAAATGTGTCCATGTGTTTATGAAGGTTGAGAATGCACTACAAGAATGAGTAAAGGCCGGATTACAATATTTTTGAACTCGTACGCTAAATTATGGGGACCTCCTCAGATGGTGTCACCATCTAATTCTCTCACAGCAGTCTTTAAAAAATATATATATATATATATATATAATTACTTAATAACTATTTAATTATTTGATTTATTATTATTATCCACATACGTACACGTTTCATCCTTGCGATATATATATATATATATTATTATTTCATGTATCCACATAAAATGTTATAAGGAGATATAATTTTTTTATGTATAAATTTTCAGTATTTACTTCAACAGTGCTTGATACGTAAGTAGAGCTAGGTAGTAAGTTATGAAAATATATTTATGGCAATTAAGCTACACAGGTTCCCGCGTTTCATCCCCGGGGGGAATCGTCAGGCTAAAATGAGGAGGCCTCTGTGTAGCTTAATTGCCATAAATATATTTTCATAACTTATATATATATTAAAAATAGACAATATACAATTACTTAAGTTATTTATGTACATTTATTAAAAAAAATCTTTTTTTTTTAGGCGATTACATGTAAGTAATCTGAAAAAAGTTGGTGGTAAAAAGAAATTATAAAAAACAAACTATTTTAGATATTAGATTTATGCTTTTTTTTGGTGGCCCAAGTGAATAAGTAAATGTAATAGATCTAATAAGATTTCAACTCAATATAGCTGACTCAATAGTCCAGTCTGTAACAATATCCATTAGGAAAATTCCCCTTCCCATGCTAGGTATAATTTGTAACACCGTGGAGAGTTTAAAATCAGAGTTTTATTCTGAATATCCTGATATGTAGATAGTTCACCAGGATTGTTGATAAAATCTCCCCTCCATCCCCGTATCAAATTTTAGCAAAACTATTACGATCGATTGCAAAAATGAAAGCTACTCACTTTTGGATAAGGCTGCTGTTTTCCTCTTTTAACCGTTGGTGCTTATCTTCATTCTTCATTTGGTTTTCGGTGAGAAGAGAAATTTGCTTCTCAAGACTTCTAACCTAAAGAACAAAAAAAGAAACAAATAAAAGCAAAAACTGCAGATGAAATCCATTAAAGTATACATATTACAATTAAAAAAGCAAAACAGTAAATTATATGTATTATGGCCATTAAACACATGAAATCTATTATATATCACAACCATGAAACAAATAATGGCAACACATTTTTGTGGCAATTTAATCAGATCTGCAATTAAGCCAGGGTCTGTCGCTCAAGACAGATTTAAATATATATATATTATATTAATTCATTCCAAAGACCATGCCAAAAGCAATCCAAAATCATAATTTTCATTAGTTCTTTCAACTTATTATTTCTGTATGCCGGTGGATATTGATCATTTTAATTTTCATATTACATACAAAAAAACAATTTTTCCATATTTAATTCTTACACGTGTTTCTTGGCAGATTCAGACAAATTTACATATCAGGAATTCATCTGCCAATCATCAGAGAATACCAGAATATGTAGTAAAATTGTAGCAACAACTTATATCCTCACAAAACACTGCTTTCAAATTCTGAATGTTTTTTCCTGGTGGTGGGTGGGTGGGTGGGGGGGGGGGTCTATTTTGTTCTTGCTGCCCTTTCCGTGAGTGTATTTCCATGTACTATGAATTACTAGACTTTTAAACAGTTTGGTACAACAGAAAATTTGTTTGGGCATGGAAGAAAACCCAAATCGTCACAGAACTGCGCAGAAACTGTCATAAGGTTAATAAAAAAACGAGGAGTTGTTTTGAAAGACGTCACCAAAAGTTTAGATATAATCGGTAACTTCTCACACCTGACAATATCCTATATCTCTACAAAGCCACCATCCGGCCATGCGGAGAGTATTGTTGTCACATCTGGGCTTGTGCACCATCCACCAGTCTCTTCCTCTTAGAAAAGGTAAAAAAAAAGAGCCGCTAATCTAATAGGTTCCTCACTATCCAACAAGCTCCCACCCCTATCCCATCACTACAATGTTGCATCCTTGTGCTTGTTTTACAAGTACTTCAATGGAATGTGCTCCGATGAACTTGCTGCTCTGGTGGCCTCCTAGACATAAATTCACTGTGGAGGTCCCCAGATGTAGGAGAGCCTTCTACTCCAATAGCTTCTTTCCTCGAGCTTCCAGCCTTTGGAACTCTCCCCCCCCCCCCCCCCCGACTATACCGACATGCAGAAATTTAAAACTAATGTGAACAAGTATCTTGTTGCACAGCTCTCAATTTAGGATGACCCCAAAAACTTTCACCCTAATTCTCAGTAGCCCCTTACGTATACAGTGGCAACTTGCCTTGTTTGGGGGTGAACTAATTAAAAAAAAAAAAAGTATAAGTGCTCTCACAATACAAAATTGTTTAAATAGAAATGGGTTGTATAGAAACTGACAACAACAACAACAAACCATTCTTCACAAACCATGTCACATTCTTGCTCGGTTTAATTTTGCCAAAACGTTTTTGGACAAAGAAAATTGTTTTGGGGAATAAGAGTGATGAAACGGAAAAATTTAACGTTTTGGACATAATGATGTACAGAAGATTTGGTGCAAGAAAGGTGAGTCTTTCCTCCCAAAGAACACAGTACCAACATAAAACATGATGTTTTGGGGTTGTCTTAGGTTAACAATATACTGGACAATTAATTGCAATAATGAAATCTGAAGACGAGATGAAAATCTACAACTCAAAATCTTGATTTTGTTTTATACATATCAATCCATTTTAGGTTAGTTCTAATAACTTATTAACCATTTATTGCACATGATGAATTGAATACAAGTTATTTTATCCATAACTGTATTAGTGTATAAATGACCATTTGAAATCGGCATAGCTGATTCCATAGTCTGTGATGGCATCCATTAGGCCATTTACACTTTCTGTTAAAATTGCAGACCGAAACCAAATTCTGTTCAAGTCATATTACGATAATCTTCACTACTACTCACTACCCGATCAGTAAAATAGTTGGGTAGACTGGACTTTCTAGGTTACTTACAATAACTATTATAAACAATTCATTATATATAATTAAACAGATGTTGCTATTTTACCTATAACTATGGGGAAATTGTGGGTTCATACCTTTCCCAACAGTATTAGTGCATAAATGACCACAACATAACAAAAATTTGAACTCGACATCGCTGATTCCATAGTCTGTGACGATATCCATTTGGCTAATGGCACATCTTGTTGAAATGGCAGGCTGAAACTAAGTTCTTTTCTGATGATAATCTTCACCATCACCCACCCCCATCAATAAAATAGTTGGGTAGACTGAGTTCTCTAGCCTTGATAGGCAACCAGTCTATGAGAAAGACAAAAAAAACTCGGAATTCAAATTTCATAACCCATAGTTCAATTAAACATATACATTTATCTTGTTGGATTTTCAAAGTCAGATTCAAACAGCATTTAAGCTGACAAATCCAATTTTGCTTCTGATTAGCCAATTTTCATTCATTATTGTCGTATTGTGATAATTGACAATATAATAACGTACTTCACAATTTAATTTTTAAATTACTTAATTCAGCCCAGACAATTACTAATATTAGACATTTTTAAATAATCTCCTAAAAATAAAAATTAGCAGGGGGGGGGGGGGGAACTCATATTTTACCTTATGTTCAAATAAATAAAACTTAAAAACTAAAATGACTTCAATGCATCCTGGCCAATGCAGTATAGGTACAGCTAGTGAGTCATAAAGTGACAACCCGTGATATGTAGTGCGTAAAGAGAATGATGTGAAAAACAGAATATCCTGGTCATCGATTGGAACAAAAATGTGTGAGACACAGAAGATCCACCTGTTATCCAGTAGATCTTGATCCATCTTAATTCTGGATCAAGGCAAACAAGAAACAGAGAAAAGAACCGGTGTTAACCTTCAGGGCATTAATAGCCGTCACGTTTTATGATGATGATGAGAAATAAATTTTACATTCTAAGAAGTCAACATTTTTATCGCAAAAACAAGCCACGAATAATTGTAATTTAAAGTGCTTACCTTGTCGTTTAATACTTCAAAATTTCCATCAATATCATCGATCAGTTCATCTGAACCAAGACTGTTTCTTCGGGACGGACTATGGCCAGTTCGTTGCAATTGGCTACGAAAGATAGAAAAAAAGGAGTTTGGTTTTCTTTCTTATTCATTTCTTTCATATGGAATAGTAAGTTAAAAAAAAAATTAATAAATAATTTGTATGATTTTAAAAGTAGGAGTTTTTGTTTTTTTACTTAAAAAATTTCAAATTGAAGATAAATTTAAATTCCTTACAAATGCATGAAATGTAGAGGTTCTGTTTTATAAAAGAAAATTTATGTAGAGTTTTTGAATAGAAAAAAAGAGTTTGGTTTTCTTTCTTATTCATTGCTTTCACATGGAATAGTAAGTTAAAAGAAAAAAAAATGAATAATTTTTTTTTTTTTTTTTTAACTTAAAAAAAAAATTAAATTGAATATAAATTTAACTTCCTTACAAATGCATGAAATGTAGAGGTTCTGTTTTATAAAAGAAAATTTAGGTAGAGTTTTTGAAAGATTTTATGTCAGAAAATTACTTTGCTTTACCCCTACACTAGTAGGGATAACTGACGTTGCCTGGAATTTAATGAGGAATGCTATGCCCCCTTTTGTGGTCAGTCCATAACACCATATTACATTTTTTACTTTTTACATTTTAAGAGTTTCAATTTTGGGGGTGGGGCCCAAGGATGTAATCAGAATTGACTGGGTGAGAGGGTATGTAAGTAAAATGACATTAATTGTAATAAATTTTGCTAAATTTATAATCTTTAACCTCCCTTGAGGCACACCCGGTGTTACCTGAGAATCAATGAGGAATTCTGTACACTTCTGCTCCAAGCCCTAAACCTCTTATTAACATTTCTACTTTTTAATTTTCAAGTTATAATAAAGTAAAATATTGCATTACCTCGTTATGGTTGTCAAGCGCAAACACAGATCGTACGATAATATTGAAACCTATTTGATCAAAATGAAATATACTTATTCAGTAATATACATCTCCGAAACCCAAGGGGTTTGTGAATAAGCAGAACATAATTTTTTTTTTAAATTTGTCGTTGAATAAAATTATTACAACAGTAACTCAAAGTATAGCTAATTTCTGTTTTTCCAAAAGAAGTAATCCACAATCTATAAAATGCAAAGAAATAAGAAACACTAAAAACTGCGCGCCTTACAAAAAGACATTTAATCTTGTGTAAATGTCTCAACTGCAGGCGAGGATTAAAAAGAAACAAAAATCTGAGAAAAAAAACTTCCGAATGAAATAAGGTATGTCTGTTTATCTCTGTAGGCGACGGTTTGTGTTAAACTGTACCTACCCGGCGTTGTTCGGGAGTTGTTTTTTTTTTTTTTTTAATAGGATTTTGAAAATTAAATCTAATTATTACAATATCATTTGGTCATTAAATAATTATTTGAACCAAATTGTTATAAAACTACAACTAATTTTGTTAATGTTTTAATCTCTTTAAAATTATTAGATGTTAATGTTAACTTCCAAAATGTTCAATCTTTTAATAAAAGCGGATTTGCTAAGAATTTTAAAGACAGAAATGACTTTCCATTTGACAGCTTAAATACTTTAAAATTTCGAAGGGTAATGAAGAGTAATTCATTCTTTTCTTCTCAACTATTAACAAGAGATTAAAATGTCCGACTTGTTTATGAAGCCAAAATGCATTCTGGTAGATAAAAGTTTATTAACACTATTATTTTTTTAAATAGGATTTTTAATAAGTTCGTTTTAGTCCTTTACACTATTGCATTTTTGATTTCAATAAATAATCGATTAATAGTAAATAAATAAAAAAAATAATCTGGAGGTCACATCGAGACGAGAAACACACACCCACAGAGAAGTGGTCACACAATTCAATTAATGTAGAGATTATGTATATTTTATGAAAAATAAATCGTATAATTGTATTTTTAAGATACCACGTTAAACATTTCATATCTTGAAATATTGTTAGTTTTTCATTTTTTGTTAGCTTATGTAAGGATTGTTCTTATATCCTCGTTACTCACATCGGCAGATTTAAGTCTTACAGTTTAGGAGATCGCTAAAAACTGTCATTTGTTGGGGAGGCTCCAATACTCACCTCGCATAAGCAGCTGAACTAAGTCGCTTGTTAGGCCTGCAACAAATTGGGTAATAAAAAAGAAGGATATCAGAGAAAACAACAGAAATATTTCTGCATAAAAAATTAAAAGGCAATAAAGTAAAATAATAAAACAATGACATGAAAGCAGACAAATATTAATCATTTAATATAAGAAAAAAAGCAAGGATTTTGTTAAGAAAAAAAGTTAGAATTTATATTTACATTATTCTGTAAATGTATTTGGCAGACGATCAAGTTTCCTTCAAGGGAAATAAATCCGAACCATGTTAAATTACCTCCCTTGAACTGGTAATATCAGTCAAGAAAATAATTGTTTTTTTATAGATGCCATCATGACATCTCAGTAAAAAAAAAAAAAACATGTCTGTATAAATTCCAGTAAATCCAGAGTTTTTTTTAAATATCTCATCTGAAAGCTACCAATAGTATCCATGCTTTATATCATAATCATATAATCTATTAAAAAAAAGCAACTATTTACACAAATTGCTCGGGCAACTTGTTGCAGTAAGTAATTACTCTCTGGGTAAATAATTCTATATATGTATTGGGGTGAGTGACCAAGTTGCTTGTCCCCTTTTTTTTTTTTTCTAGAAATAATCGTCATATTTTTATATAACGAGATTTTTGAGAATTCAACAAATTTCCTGAAGCTATCATAAACGAAACACATTCATGATCAGTACGGAAATCAATGCACAAATCCGCAATGAGGTTTTTTTCATGCGTCTCCTTTTCACAGAAAATAATAGGTTACGCATAATCTGAATTACAAGACCTAATCAGTCAGAGTTAAAACACATTAATTAAAAATAGAAATTTAACAATAAATTCACCTTGAGAGAATTATTTTATTTAGAATTAACATACCAGCAAGGATTAAGATTTAATTGCACGCCACAATGGATTAGAAAAGTCATTCAAACACATTACAAAGAACGAGATTATATATATATATATCAATAATTTATGATAATAGATTGTACTTAGCTTAGCACTTTACTGCTATTTTACGGTATCACCAATCATCAGAAGAGTACATGACTTGTCTCTAACGTCTGATATTTATTGAAAAGCGAACCCACAGGATTAATAATATTTATATACACACAACATCGCATTTCATAGCATATTTTTATGCAAGTAGTGCCCCCCTTCCCTCTTCGAAATTATTTAACAAGTTAGATTAATTATACACACACAAAATACATGCTAGCTAGCATCTTCTCCGGCTTGCCCTGGAAGTAATAAGAACTCTGAGGTGACACACACACACATCTATATATATATATATATATATATATATATATATATATATATATATATATATATATACACACACATGCACATACATACTATGTACACAAGGTCCCAGCCATAATTGTATACAGTGCTCCTTCACCACCAAATCTATATTTAAATGTTTTACCTCAGCAAGAGAATATTATCATACACACAAGACATGACGTAGTATTTTTAGCAATGAAGGAAAAAAGAAACTGATTTGCATGCAGTGACATCATGTACATTTGAGAAGAAAAAAAAAAAGAAAGCTAGAACCTGCTGCCATACTTGGTTTGAACTTGTGTTCTGAAATGTGGAGGTGTTCATGATTTTATTAATACAATTCTGATGATTGGATGATCCATGAAACTGCAGTATAGTTTTAAGATTAGTAACACTAATTATTGTTATAAAGTTTTATCTGAACGTATGTGTGCAAGGTCTGAAGTCTTGATTAGGTTTATTTCCGATTTAGAGGAATTTATATTTATACGAGATAAAATAAAAGAATCCAACAGAATGTACAGACAATAGGTTATGATTCATAAACACCGAGTGACATCCATATATCTGTCCAGGATGTTGCCAAACTGAACAAGAACCTTGATTGAGCTGCCCAGTTTCAACAATCATTACCAATCCTCAAGGTGTTGTCTCACCATCCACCTGATACTCATTAACCCTTATCCTTGAGTGGCCTTTGGGTCTTGATAGGCAGTGATTCATGTGTACATTAAAAAAAGATGTGCTGATGAAGAAAGTGTGGGGAGGTGGGAAAATATTAATATACAGGGGTGAGGGTGAAAGAGATAAAAGAGAGAGAGTATGATGAAAGGCCAGGAGTTGCAAGTGGGGAAATGGCTGAATTTCTACCTGTATCAAAGGTAATACAAATTTAACTAGTATAGGAATAATCTGGGGGAAAAAAATCTTTGTTTGGGTGTATTTTGGAAATCAATGATATGAGCAGCTACAATTATTTGGCTGCGATGTAAGTTGTGCATCGGCTCTCGAATAGTTAAATTCATAGTTGGAATCAAGAAATCCAATGTATGACCAACAAGAAAGTTTTTTGTCATTGTTGAGTTTAAAATATTTTTTTCTTCAAATTTTTTCCCAAAAATGGAGAATGTTTGTGTTTTGTTTTAGCGTGGATTGTGATGTGGAAGTAATTTTAATAAATAATAATTTTTCACTGAAATATTTATCAATGAATCTATTCTTGTGATTTTTGCATTGGTTTTGGTTAAACTTGTAAATTTTTTTGCACATTGTTATTGATTTGTATTTTTTCTGGGTACTTCGGAAATTTTGTTCTGAAGATAATCTAGTGTTTAAAAAATTTTTATGGCTGATTTTATCACTTAAAATAAACACTGTTGCATATGCTCTTTATTTAGAACATTTGAAAAATGATTAAAATTTATATATATATATATATATATATATATATATATATATATATATAATGAAAATTAAAGAAATCTAGTTTAAACCATGCAAAAGATAGTATAAAATAATCTGTACTAAAAAGTATGATACACTGAAAGTACAAAAAGATTCTATTAAACAAAAACTATGTATAAGCAAAATAATCTTTTGATGAGTCAGATTGACATCCGCTCGATGACGCGGTTTGCCACAGCTGATAAGCCTCGTTTTATACAGATGTATACATAAAGTTTGTTTTTGTTTTGTTGAGAAAAACATTTTTTTAAATTGGCTTGATATGCAGATACATCAGAGGGGAAATAAAAAATAAATAAAGGAATTTTTTTTTGTGTTGAAGTTGTTCAACAGAGAAGGTATTTCTGGAGCAGAATTCTTTGCCATCATTTCGTTTTTTATCTTCTTCAATTTATTCAGACATTATTTCTTTGAAATATTGTCAGGTGAAATAACTATATTTTAATCGACTCTTATGATGTATCTTCATATAAAGACAATATATATATATATATATATATATATATTAAATTGAGAATAAAAAGCCCTTTTTCAATGCAAGACATATTTCTTTCTTTTTTTTTTTTGACATGTATCTTATCAATTTCGGAGATAAACTCCATCATCAGAGATATTTCTCTTTTTTTTTTTAATAAAGATAAACTTTTTTTTTTTTTTAAAGTTTGTTTATCTTTATAAAAAAAAAAGAGAAATATCTCTGATGATGGAGTTTATCTCCGAAATTGTTAAGATACATGTAAAAAATAAATAAATATGTCTTGCATTGAAAAAGGGTTTTTTATTCTCAATTTAATACTAATTCTTCGATGCTTATAAAAAACAAATGTTGAACTTCCAATTTCCTAATATATATATATATATATATATATATATATATATTAGCAGGGTTACCTGGCGTTGCCCGGGGTCCTAATCTCAATAAATTACAGAAAAAAAAAAAAAAAGAAATAAAATAAACAATCTGCTTAATATTGTAATTTGAAATGTTTAAGTTAATTTGGAGACAAAATCAGAGTAAAAATGCTTATACCCTTGGTGAGGTTTGAACTCACAACCTCTGTAAGTATGACGTGCTAATTGTTTGAGTCACCTCGGCAATTAGGAAAAAGCGACAATATTAACTACATGAACCAAGACAGACAGCTTTCTTCCCCCCCCCTCTCCCTCTTTACTTTCTATTTCCCCTTTCCACTTTTTCTCTTCAGAGTTGAATGTGGATATGTTTCAATCAAAAAGTAACGGTATATTTAAATTTGTACTTTTTTTTAACATTGAATTAAAGTTTACATTTTCAACACTTAAAAAAGGTAAATTATACAAACATTTTTATTCCGTTTGCAATCCGTAATATTCATGAGAAATATTAAATGAATAATTTTGGTTATCTGAAATGTAGCCATGGTTTCATAATTGACAATTTAAAGGCTTCAAATTCTGTTTTGAGCAACTGAAATTATTAATTTAACCAAACGCATTTTATTTTATGTCAGGTAATAATAATATTTATAATTAGGTCAAACCTTCAGTGATCACATGGTTTAAATAACAGCAGTTTAGAGAAAATTCTTTTTTTTTTTTACAAAATTGGTGAATATGGAAAAATGTGTCTTATAAATTTTATAAAAATTTCCTCTGTTGTCATGAGGAGAGTGGAAGTAGATCTTAGTGTGAGGGTAAAAGCTCCTCCCCCTCCCTCTTTATGACTCATCAATAATAAAATATCGATCAAGATTAAATATTATAGATCGATATTTCGTTTAAAAGTCATTGTGGCTTTTTCATTGTGTTCTTTTTGCTGGATTATCTTGCTTTATCCTTTAATTATCCATTTTATTTTGCCTCTACATACTGTCGTCCTAATTCATTCCTGGAAAATGCCAGGTCTGCCTCGCAGGGGTTAAAATGTAACCGTACTTATATCTCCTTCCACCTAATCAATACTACATACACCCTTGGGCCCATCCCAAATATTGAATATAATAAAATGTAAAAAAAGGTAACATGGTGTTATGGGAGGAGAACAGAATTCCTCATTCAATCCAGGACATTCTTGTTTATATATATATATATATATATATAATTTATCATTATTATATATATGAATATTAATAATTTTATGTCTTAAATTTGTTTTAAAAAACATTTTTATTCATACAATTGTTCCTGCCCATTTTTAAAACATACAATCTTTCTTGATAATAAATTCAAGATGTTTTCAAAAGCCTTCAGTGAATTTTTTCCCCCCATTAAATTCAAGAAAAGACCACATACAAACACTTGCCCTCCATATTTCCCAATAATGAATAAGGAACATCTGTGTACTCTTGCTCTAAACCTCATATTAAGATTTTTAACAATTTTCACATTATAAATAAAATAGAATGTTGTGTTTACTGTTTATGGATGTCTGGCACAAACAAAAACACCACAATATCATATTACCCCCCCCCCCCACATTGGATTTTATAAATGTGTTGGATCTTTGTATAGAGCTTCGTTTTTAATTGCATTCCCAGACAGAGAGACCACATTTATAGCATACTAGCTGTATCTATCTGGTGTTATCCGGGAGACTTTTTGCTATCATTTTTGTTTCGTTCATTGACACTCCCACCTTTTTTCTTCTAAGAAAATATTTACATTTAAAAAAAAACTGGTTTTGTAATAAACTCGATCATATGTCTTACGAAATGTTGAAATAAATACTTCCAAGCTTTTTTTTTTGCTTTTTTTTTAAATAACGAAATAGATATGGTAGAAAATATATACTTTTTAAACAGCTGTTGTATCTCTTTTTATTATTATTATTATTATTATTATTATTTAAATCAGATTGTTCAAAGTTACATTTAAAAAGTTGTGAATTGCTACAGACAAACGATGTCTGACAATTTTATTGTATTGATACAATATACACACACGCACATACATATAGATGAAAGCCACTTATTATAATCAGTTAATGACCACTAAATTGAAATTGGGTTGCCTAAATTTGTTTTGTCAACAAAATAAATGAAAAAGAAAAAAAAAAAAAAAAAAAAGAAGAGAAGTACAACTCTAGTGTGGATGGCAGTCGTGTGGCTGAAAGAAGACACTTTTCATCAGTTTTGTGTTCAAACTCAAGATAAAATTTTTTTTAAATACTGATTTCTCTAATAAGTAGGTGCTCTCCCTCAAAAGATTTAGCGTAGCACCATCCAATCTTCTTAAGTCTTTCTTTCTTTTCATTTAGTTTTGTGCTATTATAAATCTTAACTTAATACCACCATACTTAAAAAAACAAAAAAACTAAACAGTGACTTCATTGTGTTCTTCAAGCCACCAGGGTTGGCCTGAAACAGCAGGGAATGGAGACGGTGAAACCTGCTCAGAGTGACAACAGACATCAATCGTACCTTTTTAGGCTCGATATAGAATATGTTCGCATTAGATGGTGGGATGAGGTTTTCAAAGCTGGAGTGTGTGTGTGTGTTCAGAATGGAGGAAGCAAGTGCTAACAATGATTTGTTGTTTTATAAGACCAACAGAATACCCATCCTGAGGCAGGTATTCTGCTACTAATAAAATTAATTCACCAAACAGAAGTTTTGCATAAATTTTTATGCCCCCATTAAGATAGATATGCTACTAAATCTTATGTCTAGAATTATTGTTCCAATTTTGTTAATATTTAAAAAAATTAAAAAATAAAATCTCTTAAATGATTTTGATTCTAGAAAAATGTCTAAAAGAAGAAAGCTTAAGAATGTCTAATAACTATGGATCAAATTTGATGCAAATCGGAAATATTTTAATTTTCAAATTGGAGGTTGTGCCTCATAAAAACCATTTAACATACTGCAAAGAAATTAACATTTGGGGAATATTTATTAATTGATGTCTAATACCTATGGTTAAAATTTCATCCAAATTGCAGGTGTTTTAATTTTCAAGAAGAGCTATGTACAAAACTACATTAAACTATATATAAACCACATTACCCACTCTTATGCCTAGCAGCTGTGTTCCAAAATTCACAATGATGGGTAAATTAGTTTTAGAGTTTGACTCATACAAACAGCGGCAGACAAATAGAAATTGATGACAGGCACTTTGTTTTATATATAAAGATGTTATTTCCTTTGGTTCACTTTTTCATTCTGCCAACCAATTGTTGAGTGAGAGAGAGAGAGAGAGAATGAGAGGTTTCACATTTAAAAAATGTCAGAGGAAGTTCCTTAATTACCCCACCCCCTCACTTAACCTTCAGCCTGTGTCCTTTGCTACGTTTAAACAACAATATAAATTTTGAATCTCATCTGACAATTTCAGTCAGATGACAAATTAAATCAGGCCTATTCTCATCCCTTCTGCAGGAAATAGTTTCACCTCGCGACCCCTAATTTGCCACTTAAAATTGCAGGTGTGAGCAATACGGAAATACATTTATCTGCAAAAAATGACCCTACATCATTTAATACTTTTTTTTTCATCTTGCCCTCTTCTTGGCTGCTGATATTGTCTTCTGAACATTTGAAGATATTGTTATTTTCACTTATTAAATTTTTTAATAAATAATCAGGTCTACCTTGTTAGCTCAACTATTGTATATTTAAAACATGTCATTTTTTATAATATGGGCAGGGGTCGAGTGAATGACATAATGGATATAGACGCAAACTGAAATCGGCAAGCTTCATCAGATTTTATTGCATTTAATTATGCATTAATACCCTAAGAAAAGGGGCATGAACTCCATTTCCTTCAAGGTATGGATAAAATAGAAGCAGAAAGGTGTTTACAATAAATACTTGCCATAAACCATCCTAATAAGTCATCAAATTTTGTTTATTCCCATTCGTCATTTCCAAATATTCTTCATTCAACTGACGATCAATCCATCTCATTAACCTTTATCCTTAAGTGGCTTTTGCAGACCGATTGGAAGAATTGTTTGAGGGAGGCCCAGAACATACGGTTGAGATAGACGAGTCTCTGTTTAACCCTAACCTGACTGATTAAAAAAAGACAATGTCACCCCCCCCCAATATAAACACAAAAAAAATTATTTTTCAGTTTTAAGAAACATAAAAAACTACTTTTTAACCAGTTAAAAAGAAATGCAAAAAAAATAAATAAATAAATAAAAATGTATTTATTAACAGTTGTTTAGCATTGTTTTGTTAAGTTTTTATTCACATTTTGTTTGTTTATTTGTTATTTGCTATCTTTCTTGAAAATAAAACTGAAAAAATACGACACAGCAACGTATCGAAGTTATATTCTGTCAACATTCGCCTCGACAACTCTCGGGTGTTTATGTAACATGCCCGAACGCTAAGTTCCCGGAAACTGGCTCATATTTGACATCGGTACCAAATTTCTTTATTATTTTAAACCACATTAAGTAAATAAATAAAAATAATAAATTTTGTTGGGTTATTTTTTCTTTCTTAATTCCAGTATCATTAGCAACCATTTGTTTATATCCAGATAGTAGTCTTATTCTTTTTTACTAAAATGTATGCTTCGAGTATGAATGAAAACAGAAACAGTTGAATAAAGTAGATTTTAACCCTTTTATGGCTGGAGGGCTTTCAGAAGCCCCACCCCAACCTCTTGTATCATTTTCTAAATAATTTTTGAAATTATGAAAAATTTATTATTAACCTCAATGAATTTTCTTCAAATTTTCACTCATATAATCTAACATAAAATAATGTTGGTCGGATTTTAAAAGTTAGACCTAAATAGAATTAAAGCTCACAAATCAAACTTATTTGTTATTGTTGTACAATGTTATTTGAAATAGGCTAATATACTTCACTACAATTTATTTAATCCTATTCAACAATTTTCTAATATGTAGAAATTCTTAAATAGTCACCTTAAAAGAAATCATCTAAGGGGAATTACTCTTATTCTTTTGGTAAGAGTTAGTGTTCCTTACTCGCTTTTCTTTTCTATTTTATTATTTACATCTTACTTCGTTCTTATTCAATCAAAAGATTTACAAAAGAAATGTGTATGTAATGGATCCCAGGCAATACCGGGTTGGTCCAGCTAATTTATTTATAAAAATAAATATGAAGCTTTAACAAAAAAAGCATTGGTTGAACAGAGGTCAAATATGTTCTTTATTGTGTACACATTACTACTACCAGTCTTTTTAACAAGCAATCTTATTATTTTATGATAGACCTCCATAACCATAAATATATTCTGAAACTACATAAACCAGGGTACTCAGATAATTATATTACATTTGGATCAAAAGGGACATAATGATATTGAGGGGGTGGGGGGTGGGGGATTCATTCTAGACATCCATAAAAAGGAAATACTTTTTACATTTTTTTAAAATTTAGATAGAACCTGTTATGAGCAAATGGTTTGTAGCTAACAAAAGCATTTGTGAATCATTTATTTTTTTTTTTATTCTTGTTCCAGTTTCATTATCCTGTCATGAATAAAGTCATTCAAATAAATCAGAGCAAATTTGGGTAAAATTCATGACATAAAAATTCTGACGTCAGTCAATATTTAAAAAAAATATTTTCTTTTTTTCTAATGCTGTACCTGCATACGTTCAAAGTATCATGGCCATAGTTTTAGTGGTTTGGGAAAAATTTCAATGTTATGTAAGTTTAAATTTTAAGACACCCGAGTACAAACGATAACATCATCAAAAAGCATGGACAGCAGTAACATTTTTTTCATGCAAGATTGTTTGTCCATGAATGTGTGTGGGACAAATTGTATGGACATAGTGGTTCAGGAGTTAAGTAGGGTGGGAGGTCCCTGAGTTACCACCCTCCAAAGGCTTATAGGGTTTTTAAAAAAAAATAGAGGTTAAGAAAACATACTGATGGACAATATCTATATCCCCAATAACTGTGATAGCTCTCTTCAATTCAGGAATAGTCTGGATTGTTTTCTTAACGACGATTGTTGATTGTTACTGATATTGGATCACAATAAAACAAAGACTGTTGGATATTCATGACTGAAACTTGGTGGACAAGTCAGGCATAGACTGAAGTTGCTTTGTAGCGAATATGGTTTGCAGAAAGGAATCTGAATTTTATTAACGATTACATAGGTGGGGGCAGAGATTACTCTGTACTTTAGAAGGAACATGCGTGACTCACACCATACTTCTTCTTCTTCTTCTTCTTCTATTCTATAAAGGGCAGTTGTCTGTATGTCTGTATGTCCAGCTACTCCTCAAAAACTACTCGGCAAACTGTCAACAAGTTGATAGCTTTAGGACCGGACAACACCTGGGAGCATAATATCTCAAAATTACGAAAAAAAAAAATGTCCCCGGGGGTCAACGGGGCCAGTTTTCGGGGGCGGGTCTGTTTTTTTGAAACTTTTTCAATGTTATTTACTGGTGATTTTGAAATAAGCCAATGTATTCATGTAACAACTTGATAAAAATGCACTGTCCGGTTGTATCAAGTCATCCCATAACTTCTGTCCGGATGTATCAATAACAGTGAAACAAGGGTTGCTCAATCACATCTGCATCTAGCAACCTAAACTTATATCTTTTATAGTTCTTTGGGGGGAGGGGGAGGGGAGAAGAATGTTTGGGACGCGGGGGGGGGGGATTATCAACATCTTCATCCTGCGGGGGTGCTTATACAATATAGGACCCGGAGGCTTCTGAAGTATATGGACCTGGGCGGGGGGGGGGGGGGGGGGTTTCTGCAGTATAGGCACCAG
This sequence comes from Sepiola atlantica, assembly GCA_963556195.1. NCBI lineage: Eukaryota > Metazoa > Mollusca > Cephalopoda > Sepiida > Sepiolidae > Sepiola > Sepiola atlantica. The sequence continues at coordinate 130,457,109 of OY744519.1, read as the reverse complement.
GGGTGCATCTACAGTACAGGACCCAGCACCGGGGGTGCGTATACAATATAGGACCCGGGTGCTTCTGCAGAATAGGGACCATGGATTCTTATGCAGTATAGGGACCAGGGGTACTTCTACAGTATAGGGACCAGGGTGCTTCTACAGCATAGGACCCAGCATCGGGGGTGCTTCTACAATATAGGACCCGAATGCTTCTACAGAATAGGGACCATGGGTGTTTATTCAGTATAGGCACCGGGGGTGCTTCTACAGTATAGGATCCAGAGGCTTCTGCAGTACAGGCACGGGAGGGGGGTGTGCTTCTGCAGTATAGCCACCGGGGCGCTTCTAGAGTATAGGACCCAGCACCGGGGGTGCTTTTACAGTATAGGACCCAGCACCGGGGGGGGGGGCTTCGTCAATTTAGGACCCAGAGGCTTCGGCGTTGTCCGGGAAAAAAGTGCTCAATATCCTATTTTGCTTGCGGAGAGGAGAGGAGGAGGAGGAGGGAGAGCCCCGGGCAACGCCGGGTACCCCTGCTAGTGAGGAATAAAAGGCAATCTCTTTCACTGTGTGATGGGTGATATATGCAACTAAGGCCTATTATGCAACCCAAATTGATGTGCGAGTATAAAAATATCAGATTGACAATCACAATCCACGACCAACGTCTGAGCCCTTGAGGAAATAAACATTTGAAACCGTCGATTCTCTCCTTTCGTTTATTTGTCTCAAAGAGAACTGGCCAGTCACATGAGACGCACATTAAAGATGGCTGATGAAGCTAGCAAGATGAGACCACAATACCATCAAGATTATACCACACACACCAGCTTTTATGCACCCCCCAACACACATCGTTTGATTTGTTTTCTAAAACAATGTTGCAAAAATAGGAATATCTTCGACAAGTGTCCTCATAAGATGGACAAGACAAGAAGTGAATTCAGTATTTATAGAAAACGGACGGTGTCAAAAAACTCCTTCTCAATATGACAATGGAAGAAAGACAAATAAACAGAGTTAAAATAGGGTAGAAAAGGAGAAAATAATATTCCTTTTCACCGTTGATAAGGCAGCCATCTTTTAATGGATCCACTTCCTCTCATCAAGAGCTTTCCTCCATCTTGGCAACAGACACTGATATCCCATAATAGAAGGTGCAAAAACAGTAAAAGCATCTTAATAGTTCAGTAAAGAGATCTGCAGAAAATGACAGATGAAGATATAGGATTGCCATTTTATGACAAAGGGACAAGAGCCATTAGACGACAAAGGAAACCTTGATGGAGAAGACAGACAACTTAGGAAGTAGAACAAAAAATATATTTCTTTCCAATAAATAATGTTTTCTAAGGAAATGGCATATATATATATATATATATATATATATATATATATATATATATATATATATATATATATATTATTAATAAATAAATACTTTTATATCGAGAGACATATATATGTTTCGCGTTCTTTAATTTTTTTTATTTTACGCTCGTCGGTATGGAATTACATAATCGTATCGCCAGTCAAACAATTCAAACCCTGGTCTCGTAATCATTAGGCCAACGCGACGATTAAGATTGGAAATGCGAGAGAAATATGCCTTGTATTCTTTCAATGTAAACACAAGTACTGTGATTCTAATGAGAGTTCTACATAATTATTATTAATAAATATATATATATATATATATATATATATATAATGTACGTCTATGGATATAAAAATATTTATTTATTAATAATTATTAAGCTCCTATTAAGCTAATTTGGAAAATATTATTTATAAATGATTATTCAAAGCTCTCGCTAGATGGATAACTTTGAATAAGTTGACAACAGGCCGTCATTTACAGCGTAATGCAACACTCTAGGCCCCGCCTATTGAGGGCTGTCGACAGCCTGCTTATAATGGCCGCTGACTTTGGTATTTAAGACGTTAATTTACTTTCCCATTTCTATACAATGTGTGGTGCACTCCAACTACCGAGTTAAATATGACTTTTGTATTGGGGTTCGAACTGCATGACCGGCAGGGATTGTCTCCTCCCATACTGATGATTGCAGGTTTGGCATGAATCGTGCATATGGGTTAATTTGAAAAATATTATTTATAAATAATTTATATATATATATATATATACTAGCTGTACCTACCTGGCATTGCTCGGGATGCAGTGAAGACTTTAATTTAAAAGGAGTTACCACCCCTTTGCTGATTTTTATTTCAAGGTAATTATTAAAAACTGTTTAATATTCGCAGTCATCCGGGCTGGCCTAAGTAATTTTTTCTATAAATTGTAGCTAAATACATTATATAACACAGTATAACAGTAACAAATAAAAGTTTGATTTGTCAGCTTAAATACTATTTGGGTCTAACTTTGAAGATTCGATCAAATAACTTTATATGTTAGATTATATATTTATGAATACAGGATAAAGCTAAAAAAAAAAAAATACTATATAATAAATTTATTTCAATCTTCTTAAATCTTTCATATTTGCTGGAAAGCCAGCCCTCCCTTCTTCCGGCCTTGGTGTTGGACGAGAGTTGAGAAACCATAAACATTTTGGTTTTCTCTGCATACAGAATGAACCTTCGGTTTGATCTACAAACACTTTCCATCAAATATGAAAAATTGTAACTTTTAGCCATTCCAGAACTGAGAAGGCCTGACAATGTGGAAATAAATTTATTATCTTGTATGTTTTGAGTTTTATTGTGTATTCATAAACTTTGCTTTGTGCTAAATGCGCACCAAACTCCCAGTTCGGAAATATGCCTTTTAATATAATTGTATCTTAACATAATTTGATATTAAATAGGGAATTCCGTAAAGATTGAACCTGAAATCCAACTTCAACTTAATATCACTTATATATTACACACACACACACAAATGATTGGTAGAAAAATATTGAACATAATACAAACGTTTTGTTTCATGTTGATGGTTTTTTTTCAATAGTTAATGTGTATGTGTGCACATATATTTAGGATTTTAAATACCGTAAAAGAATTATAAAAAGTGATTATGTGGTTCTGAGACGAATCAGCATTGGTTGTATTGAATTACGATAAGTAAGATGCCACAGAATGTCAATTTCCATCATTATTATTAACCAATATTTGCATAAATATAATTGTATTAGTTGCTGTATTTATAAGTAAAGACTGATAAATATTGGCGATAGATCTTTTATAAGTAAATATGATTAGAAAAAAATAGTTACAAGAAGGGGTAGGTAAGAAGACAAAGGGGAGAGATAGGCACCGGATGAGTCAAATAGAAGAAGGCAAAGGGGTAGTATTAGGAGGAGAACAATGGAGGAAGACAGAGGAGGAGGAGAAGGAAGAGAAGACATGATGATGAGGAGGAAGACAAAGCAGAAGGAGGAGGAGGAAGACAAAGGAAGAGGAAGACAAAGGAGGAGGAGGAAGAAAAAAGAGATGACAAAAGTGAAAAGAAAAACAGTAGTGACCTAGCACTATCATTTTTAGCCCTTATTTTTCCTTAATAGAGCCCATTCCCCCCTCTAAGTCAAAACACATTTTTCTTTTGAGATTGGCTATACAACAATAAAAAAAAAAATTAAAAAGTCCTCACATACCTTTTATTTATGAAGTTGTAACAATTGCTCTCCGAGCCAGAACTGCTCGCAATAAAAAACCCACTCAAAAAAAGCATTAAAAAAACTCACTTTCTTATATTGACATTTTTTAAGAGTGTTGGTCAACCTTATTGCCAGAAAAATAGTTTGTGTGTGCAGAGGGCAGTGGACAAAATAACACTGAGTCAGGCACAAAGTATGACTTAACTCATGTTTTTTTCTTTTTTCTAAACAGCGAATACTTGCTGCCAGTAATCACAGAGCATCGTTTTTATTTCAAGTAGGTGGATATATAAGTGCCATCTTAACAACACTTTCCTCCTTGTCATTCGTTTCTTCCACATTTAAATGATCAACTTGTGAAGTAAACCTAACAACAGAAAAGGAATTCTTCTCCTTTTAAGCATCGATGCTGACATTAACAAAACAAGAAACAGTTTAAACTTAATGAGGCACGCTTGATGTGGAGCTGTTTATGAAACTTGGGTTCAATGAGACAGGAGTTCAAATTGCTGATCTTCAAGGATAACAGTCCCTTCTTCATTTGGAAAACTCACCCAACACAATTTTCAGAGAAAACATTTATGAAACCAGGATCTTTTAACAGCGTTTGAGTGAGAAAATTCTGCCGGAGTTGTTATAGAGTGCTCGATATCAGTGATAGAGCTATGTAGATCTAAGTTTGGAGACATGCGATCAACAATTCATTCCGAATAGAAGAAATTACTATTCATCATGCACTGACTGCACATCTCCAAATATATATATATTAATAGTTTATAATGAATATAGAAAAATTATATTTAAAAAAACAAAACCATGAAATGGTATATACTGAAACATTATTTTATAGTGTGCTCAATATTATAAATTAAAAATATAAGAGCCAATACAATTCTTAATATTACATCACTCCACACTACATCAGGGTTCATGCCCTTAAGAAACGACCATCATATGTTGTTTCTGTTGGGGTTTAGTTTTTAGTTTAAATAATTTAACCATAGCAGAAGGAACAGCTGACAATTATGATCATAAAACTTGGTGTAATGTGTGTATCTGTGTAATTCGATGTGTAATTGAGGATGTTGGTATCTGGCCCATTGATGTTGTTTATATGCCTTTAATTTAGTGTCTATACCCTGTGTTGACGATGAGATCTGATAGTAATAATAAAAATACATGGTCTCTCAAACGATCGTACACAATTCTGTTTGTTGATTTCTTGGAATGCAAATTGATCATGTAATTGTGTTTACATAAATCTATGCTATATATATATTTATATATATATAGTTTCATGTAATTGTTATTGTTTTTACTGGCGATAGTAACAGTGTGTTTTGTATTTTTCCACTTCCTAAGCGGTAAAAGGTATGCAGAATATTGCATTCAGTTAACCTTAATAGGATGTGTTATATATATATATATATATATATATATATATATATATATAGCATGAAAATCAACTTCTCAAAATTGAAACAGTCGAATTAAAACTGGTTTCTCTTAACAGTTTACTGTAGTTTCATGGATCTCCCAATCATCAGAAGTGTATCAATAAAATCGCTATACTACTAAGTGTTGTTTTTCAGCCTTAAAAATGTAGATATGAAAGTAATATAAACTAAAGTCGAGTGATATGGTTAGTTCATGCTAAGTTTAATTTTACGAAATTCTTTAGAACCTTTTAAGATTGAAAATATTACTGCTTTGTTGTTTCTTACGCTTCAGAGAGAAAGAGAGAAACAAGTACAGAAAAATAACTTCAGATTTGTCTCTTGCTTGATTCTTTGTGACTTTCACATAATTATTTTTTATTTAATATTAATTGGATATCTATTTAAATAGGGATTTTGTCTGTCCGTTCGTTTGTCCACCCATCTGTCCGTCCGTCCGTCACAATTTTTTTTTTAAACGTAATAAATACATTGCGGAATTTGTCTAATTTGAAATATCAGAGATCTTAACTACTTTTAGAAATGGAAAATATTGCATGAATAGTAAATAATTCCCCAAAAAATAAAGCAGATGCCATGGCCGGAAATCGAAACCATGAAATATTCAGCCAGACGTTCTACCAACTGATCTATTTGCACTCTCTTATAAATAGATCTTAAAACATTCCCATCAAACAATTATAATTTTGGCATAACGTCATAGATTTATGATTTACGTCATGTTTCTAAACAAATTCAAACATAAGCAATAATACAAATAAATGGATAAGCTTAAATTATTTTAATAGTCCAAAACAATTTATTTAGTCTTAAATATGTATTGTATGTAGTTTTTTCACAATGATATAATTTTAGATAAGGAAATAGAAACATCTTCTCGCAGACAGTGAGAGAGAAGGGGGTGACACAGTAGCCTGGCACAAATAAGCATATCTTTGCTAGTTTATTTAAATCATCGCATGAAATAAAACACAATTTAAAAAATATATTTATTTTATGTACATAAAAATTAATTAATAAATATATATAAAAATTGCTGAGACGTCTGATTTAGGGCAACTGAATGCAGTACTCTGCATATTCTTAACCGCTTAGGAAGCAGATAAATACTTAAAAAACATACCTGTGTTCTATCGCCAGTAAAAACAATAACAAAGCTGCGTATATATACATGTTATATAATATATATATATATATATATATATATAACATCTTATAAAAAAACTTATTTGTGCCTCTAATTTCAGGTTGATTTATACTCCCTCTATCACCTTAAAATACTAGAAACTTTATATATTAAGTTGAGGCAACCTTCTTTGTAAACAGAAATTCGCCTGGGACTGAATGTAATAATATATATATATATTAATTTGGAGAGTTTACCAAGATATTTATTTCAAGAGAGGATTCATCACAATGAAAAAAATATTTTATTTTATTATTTATTTATTTTGTAAAGTTACAATAACTTAACAAAATAAATAAATAATAAAATAAAATATTTATTTCGTTGTGATGAATCCTCTCTTGAAAGAAATATCTTGGTAAACTCTCCAAATATACATATAAATGCTCTGTACCCTATAATTGGGGCTCATCAAGCTTGTTTTTATCGGTCTTGTTCCGGACTTTACTGAATATACACTATTCTCAGTGAAACACCAAAATTATATATATATATATATATATATATATATATACATACACACACATACATGAGTGTGTGTGTTACAATCATAATATCAACTTATGTCATTAATATATATAAATTGCTTTTAAAATGTGATTTTAGGAAAAAAAACATTTACATCATTACTGTCAGTTTCATAGAATGGTCATCACACATCTGACGCCCCACTTTCTATTTTAGCATTTCTTAATTTAACATCCTTGCTTTAATTCAAAAATAAAAAATAAATAAAATTCAATCGTTTCTGGAAAGGCATCAAAACGAGTCTTGAAAGCGAGAGAAAACAAAAATCAAATGAAGACCTGAAAGAAATAAAAGATTTTATGTACAAAAAAATCAAGACAGAAACAACAACAAAACTATGCACAGTGATAGGATTGAAACGAGAGTGTCACCAATTGGAAAGACAGATGCATGTAGCGATTATGTAAAGCAGAACCAAGCGGCAAAAGTTGCGGCTGACAATCATCCAGAGTAGAGAGGCATGCGGCTACAGAAAGAAACACCAAAACAAAAAGAACAAAAAACAAAAAATGATTTTAAAAAAATCCTTATGAAGGAGGCACACAGGAAAACTGAAACTAAACAGCAGTAGAAAAGCAAAAAATAAGTGCTACAATCATTCATGTTCAAAAACAAAAGAAAAAACAAATAAAAGAAAGAGATATATATTTAAGGATTGGTGGACTACTTATCTGTCCATTGTGCTCTTTGTCTTATATAAGATTTCCTTAATATTTCTAAAAGCTCCCCCGGCCCCCAGGTGAGTTTCATTAAATACTAGCAGTCATATTCTATAAATAATTAATTTCTCTATCAACGAAGAATATCCCCATCTCTACTGAAGACACTTACAGACGAAGCTTTATAGTTAGCATCAATACCTTTGTGAGGAACAATGTATAATTGGGAGTGTTCAACTCTGATCCTGATGCTGGTTGTTAGCATGTCGTGTTGGTGTCTACACCCTGTGCTGATGAAGAGAATCAATATTAATAAAAACCCATATCATCTAAGAAACGATTGTACACAAACTTATGTTGAATTCTTGGAGTGTAAATAAAAGATCATGCCGTAAGTAAGTTTACCTAAGATCTATACATATATATATATATATATATATATATATATATATATATATATGCTAGTGTACCCATACTGTCAAAAATGACGTCATACTTTTGCATTTATTCTGTTTGTGGCATAATTCAGTGCTACGCTAGTGTGTTGTTTTCCTTTAATGGCTAAAATTAAATGATGTTATTAATGATTCATGCAATGTCAAACTTCAAGATCCAGGAAGATAAAGAAGAGGAATAAAATTATTAAAACAAAGCCTGTTAAAAGAATTATATATCTACAACTTTCAGCTGTCGTCTTGAGTCAATTACAAATGCTAATGTTTCAAATCAGCTTCTGATGATACTCATTTCACTTGAATATATACTCAATGAATCATCTTTTAGTGTTACAGACACACATGTAACTATTTATACACATGTGTATTGAAACAGAGACAATGTATGTTATATATATATATATATATATATATATATATATATATATTAAATGAATAAATGCGAAAGTTTTTTTTAATTTATCATTCCTATATTACCATCAAAACAGGTTACTGTTATTTAAATCAATGTAGGTATTTACTCCTCCCCAGGAGTTAGGCACAAGGCCAGTTTTATCTTACTCCCACAAGTAAGATGTGACCACAGCTTGGGTCGAGAAAGTGGGGTTAAAAGCCAGCGCTCGAGAGGTGAGCACTCTGGCCATTTAAAAATTGCCTGGGCAGCCCCGTCGGCATTCCCCGGTAGGGGCGCCTCAGACAGTAAGCAATAAACTTACTCCTCCCCAAAGAGGGGAGGCGAAGCCTGGGAGGGTGGACCTCCTAGAACTGCACAGGACAATCCCATAGACCGGCGTAAATCAAGCCCCGGAGGCCAAGACAATACCAGTCTATGGGGTGCAGTATCCATCGGAACAGATACTACACTTTGATCATCAGCCAAAGGCAATGTACAACATAGTATTTTGAAATACTGTATCGTAGAGACAAAAGGCCCAAAGACACCTTTGAATGCCTAATTTGCATAATTATATTTTAAACAGTTCATAATAAATTAATGTTTGGTGTTATTCATTTGTAATTTTATTGTCCTATTTATATGCAATAGTTTTGTAGATTATTAACAGTAATTAATAAAAGTGATTTAATAAAAAAAATGGATCGGTTATTAAACCTTTCTTAAAATATTTGCTAATTAATTTTCAGGGGAGGTAATTTTAATTAAACGAATTAGAAAGAAAGATATACAAGACAAACAAGAGTTCAGAAAGGGTAAAGGGCGACTGTCCCCTCTCTCTCCTGTTAGCGATGCCATATAGAGAAAGGAGAGGGGTGATTGACTACCCCCCCCCCGTAAGCTACCGACACCACATTTTAAAAATTATTTTTAAATTCAATGAAACAATTGTAAGTTTAAAAAAAACATCACTCAATAAAACTATTAAAAAAAAATAAATTAAACAGTGATTCCTGAATGTTCTAATTAGCCATAGTTTGCAATTAACTCACCAAGTGAGCCATCTCTAAGTTTCTGTCTATCACCCTATTTCACTATATGCTGTTATTCTATACAGTGTCTAAAACACCTACCTCCGTAACTGTTTATTAACAGTCAAAGGGAATAAAACTGTAAATTGAAATAGTCCATCATAAACAAAAAGAAAATATCACCACCGTAGTAATACTATTTGACCAAATTCGAGTTAGTGAGCAGAAAGACTGATTTTGGATTATCTTTCATTTGATTTAACCGAATTTGCTAACTAACGCTTTCCTGATTCAAACAATCTGACCCGAGCTCACATGTTTTCTAGTGTGTGTGCATATATATATATATATATATACATATGTATATAACTAATGATGTATCTGCATACAAAGGCAATTTAAATATTTTGTACCATTGAAAAGATTTTGAGACAAATGAAGTTTCGAAATTATTCAACATTGCCATTTGTGTTATTTTTGAAAAAGAAAAGCAAAATTTAAAAAACAAAAACATAAAAGAAGAAATGTTCAGCAAAATTTGCTTAAAACAATTTGCTTGCAATTGTTGTAAGAAAAGCCACAGAATGTTAGAACACACAACTTTGATTTTGTTCGTTTAAAATTGGCAAAGCATTAAAATGCATAAGTAGAAAGCTTTTATGAAAAACACAATGGAATTATAAAAGAGAAATCAATCACTAAGTTTGAGAATTAGACGATCACAATTAAAAGGGTTATAATTGAAATACATTCCTAATGACGTGTCATAACCTGACTTTCGCCCTAACACAGAACATACCTAAATAAACTTTTCAGAGCTTTTCACAATGTGGAATTTCACTTCCATAGTGATGGCATTCATTTTTTTTACAAGCACTTCCAATAGAAGAATCCATTTTACATTGGGGGGGGGGGGCATAATTAATGGCACAAAGTTGTGGGAAAGAACACAACAGCATTCAAGCAACCATAATGGCGTACGAGCACAATGTTAAAAACACACCAGGCGCAGTGCAACTCTTGGTGATAATATATTCTTCCATCATGTTTAACAAACTTATTCCTGTGCAGAGTTTGCATTTATAACACAGAAGTTGAAAGATGAAATGGGGGACGATGTCGTAATCACAAAACGTCATAAGTCAAGAATTTCATAACTTGACAATTGCTTCTCTCTCTCATATATATATATATATATATATATATATATATATATATATATATAAGCTGTATCTACTTGGCGTTACTTAATTTTTTTTTCACATTGACACCCTCATCTTTTGCTGTTTCTCTTAATTTCTTGTGAAACAATATTTACATTTTTGGAAAGATAATTCAGGAATGTGTCATTTAAAAAAAACGATGGAACTACTACTAATGATAAGAGAAAAAGTGAGGGCAGGTTACCTGGTGCCTGAAAACCAGTGCTTTTGGTAGATGGAGCTTATCAGTCTGGAAAGACAGCCCATCTAAGAGAAGGAAAACTAATCTCAAAGCTGTGCTGATTTGCAGCCAAACCCACTCATCAGAAAAGCTTTGAGAGTCACCTGGAGGAAAAGTCCCAAGCCGGGGTTCCCAAAGCAGTCCTCTGCAGTTGTATACAGCAACGTTTTGACAACTCCTGCAATGGCATTGGAACCATGTGTATAGACGCTTGCTTTTCCAATGGACCATTCCAGCGACATGAAGAGGAAGGGGCTTCATCGGTGACAGCTATCCCTCCATTCTTACTTACCCCGGCTTTGTGCTTTAAGCACAACTCTTGTCTTTCGAGATCAAAGGATGGCAATGAATTAAGAAATTAGTTAAAGTGTATATGATATTTTAATGGGTCGTTTTAATGCATAAGTCATTGTATTTTGGAAAATTTGAGATGAGGATTGATAATTTGGATTATTGAATAGATTACTATTAGATATCTTAAAGTGGCCTGTTTATGTTGCAAAAACAGGTTAAAAAAAATAAGTGAAATTTCTGTAAAAATTAACTTACGATATCTATTTTTGAGGTTATATCTATGAAATTAGTATTTAATTTTTTTCTTTTATGGAAATCGCTCCAGACAAGGCATGAAGCTACTTGATGTAAGTAGATAAAAAAAATACTACTTCAAAGTCAAAAATTAGCCAATGATAAGTGTTAGATGGATAGATTCCAACCCAGAAAACAGCAATTCTTCCCCCTTTTGTCAGAAACATCACTCATGGAATGTGAGGACTAAAGGACAAAATACGGGAAGCGAGAGTTACAAGGCTGCCGAAAGTAAACCCAAAATCCACTTTCTGCTCTCATTATGTAAACAAAATGTAATCTTTCCTCTTTCTAATGATAGAATTTGTTTTCTTGTAGGATTTTTTTTCTTCAGATTTATTTGAATTATGTAACTATTTTAATGACAAATAATAACATCTAAGATAAGAATAGTAGTAGTACTATTCTCATCTTGGATGTTATTCTCACAACGTTTTGGCCGATGTAACCTCCAATCTTCTTCCGATCACTACAGGCGATACTAAGAATAAAATAGACTTCTACCCGGTCATGCTTAACAAAATGAAAACAATCTACCACCGTTGATTAAATGAAGGGTTCAGTTCAAAATCTTGTATAGATTCTAGAGTTTGACAAGACGCACCTGAAGAAAGTCGGAAGTTATATCGGCTGAAACATTGTGAGAATAACAACCAAGACGAGAATAATAGTCCGAATAATCCAAATAATACATAAATGATTGTAGTTAACTAATTCACTTCAGGATTTGTTATTTAACGATAATTCGAAAAGGTGATGTGGCCTAATTACTTTTTTGTTTTCTTTCAATCAATAAATTGCAGATGGCAAATTGATTTTAACCTGTCATCCTGATTAATTCATTTAATCTATTATTAATTCTAGGTAAGCAATATCAGTCATTGATCTTATCAGATTATCATTCTGTTCTTATTTAACTCGGCATCCAACTGGCTTGTCATTTTTAAGAATACATTTGTTAGTAATAAAAACACATCCTAAAAATTGTTTAATGATTAATTGACCCAAATATTTAGTTTTAGTTTTTTGTGATTAGCTCTAGTCAAACAATATTAACTAACTAGTGTACACTATCAAAAATGATGAAAGAAAAATTATGCTTTACCAGTGTTCGCACTAATATTCATATAAAATAATATATATATATATATATATATATATATATATATATATATATATATAATTTCTTGCTCCTCCTCACCACTTCAAATTGTTTTTTCTTTGGGGGGGGGGGGACTAGAAAAAAGGGTGTTTCTTTGACTGAATAACATTTGTGTGATGAGACAGATTTTTATTTATTTACATACAAATAAATACACATTAATCTTTATTATCGAGTGGAAAATAACCCAAAAGACAAACTAGTTTGAAACTGGACAAGTGACGTGTGAGGCAACAAGCAAACTATTTCCTATCATTTATTACTATCTATATTAGAATAATTATTTATTAAAAACAAAAAAAATGTAATCGGAGGTCACAAAATCCTCAAACAAATCAAAGAAAAAGTATTTAGAACTTTGAGATGATCACTATAGCAACAACTATCAAAAAAAAAAAAAATCAACAGAATTAAAAAACTGCCCCCCCCCCCCTCCCAACAACTGTTGTTGAACAAACTTTATCGTAACTTTGTAAATATGTTTAAATTTCTATGGGTACACCAAGTATAAATAACAATTCCACATTTTAAAAATTCCAACAAATTAAAAAAATAGAAAATCTTTTAAATGCCACTAAAATTTTTTTTTTTTCAAATTCAACTGAAAGCATGAATAATTTTTTTGTTGATTTTTGATGTTATTTTTAAAGATTTTTGAGAAGGTATGAGGAGCATCTAAATTTTAAATATTTATTTTAAATAAAATTTATAACAAAAATTAATTCTGTTGATTTTTAAAAATTTAATTTTTTTTTTATTAATTTATCCGTGGAGGAAAATGATGTCATTAACCATTTTTTCATTGATGTTAATCAACTAAAAAAAACTTAAAATATGAAAATGCATAATTCTGTTTTCTGTTACAAACCTCTTACGGTAATCAATATTCTCTCTCTCTCTCACATTATATATAACTATCGGAACCCCGTGGAACTTCCATCAATCTCTTTAATTTACTGTTAAAAATAATAGTCCCTTTGAAATAATAAATGTCTGTCAGGGTCATAGTATATAATATTAAGCAAAAAATGACTTATGTAAAAATAATTGTCATTTTCAGCTAAATATTCTTTAAATAAATAAAACGAATATGTTCCTTTCTTTATTTAAAATTGTAGCAATTTAATTCTTTTTAAAATAATAAATAGTTTCTGTCTTCATACTATAAAAATAATTGGCAACTAAATATTCTTCAAATTAATAAAACGAATGTCACTTTTTGAAATGTATTTATTTAAAAATTGTACTGTTTTAGTCAAAGGTACGACATAATTTGCTTTCTGGAAGAATTCATTTTAAAATGGGTATAGTCGGAATTTTTTTTTATCTTAGTGACATCAAATTAATCATCACCTTGGCTAATCAGATTATTTCAGTTCTTTAATGTGTGAAAGGTGATAACGTACGAACATAAAATGCTTTAGCATAGTATTATATAGATTATACAATGTCAAATATGATAGACATCATGCGTCTAACCTATTAATCAATTTTTTCCAAGATGTAAGTCTAACTAAAGTGGCATCTTTTTTTTTTCTCTTTATTTCTCCAGCTTTCCACTAAACCTCGTCATCTTCTGGAGGAATTGTAAATACACACACACATTTCGTCCAATCGAATATGGAAAATCAGCATTAAAATTTTTTTAATCTTAAGGTGATCGTGTGAATTCAGTTCACATCACATAGCCTGAATATATTTCTTTTTTTACATGGAAATCGCTCCAGACAAGGCATGAAGCCACTTTATGTAAGGAGCTAAAAAGAGAAAAAAATTATCACTTCAAGGTTAAAAACTAGCCAACGATAAGTGTTATATGGATAGATTCTGACCCAGAAAACAGCAATTCTTTCCCCTTTGTCAGAAACATCGCTCATTGAATGTGAGGAGTAAAGGACAAAATAAGGGAAATGAGAGTTACGAGGCTGCCGAAAGTAAACCCAAGGTCGACTTCTTACTCTCCTAATTATTGTTTATTATAAACCTTTAAGTGTGTGGACTCCTAAAAGATCAACTGTCATTTTTTGGTTTTCCGCATTTGATCATACTTCATGTGTGTGCTTACAATTCCTCCAGAAAATGACTGAAGACAGCGAAAAGCTTGAAAAATAAATAATGTTCAAAACAAGATTTTCTTTTCTTTACTGTCTGACTTACGTAAGTTGGTTAGAATTTAGCAAAGAATGGTTAACAGATAATTTAGAGACTACATGTTTATCTTATCTAACAAAACATGTCACAGTAACACATCTCCATAAAAACAATTGTTCACAAAAATAAATAAATGAGTCGTTCATGACACGAGATATGTTTTTGAAAGTTAGGATCTTATCTTGCTTAATTTCAGAGACATATCTCGGGTAATGAACGACGCATTATTTTTTTAGGTGAAAAAAATCAGTCTTCATTCATTGCAAATGAATGACATTCTGGGTTAAGAAATATTTTTTTTGCAATATTATTTATTTGATTTCGTTTCCATAATTTAGAAGGCTGTCAAACATGTAAAACAATTTAAAAAAAATATATATATTTTAGCAGAACCAGAGATAAAACAATCAATAAATCTCTTTAGGCAAGACAGATTCTATAAAACAATGAATTTGTTTTTCTAAAAATATAGCAATTTTTATTTTATTTCAAACAGAATGAAATAATTATTAGAAATAAAGAATTAATCTTTTTCCAACCATCACATTAATTAAAAAAAAAAACATAAATAAATAAAAATCCTATTATGTTCAGGGGAAAAAA
Source organism: Sepiola atlantica (assembly GCA_963556195.1). Classification (NCBI taxonomy): domain Eukaryota; kingdom Metazoa; phylum Mollusca; class Cephalopoda; order Sepiida; family Sepiolidae; genus Sepiola; species Sepiola atlantica. The sequence goes on along the minus strand of OY744519.1, from coordinate 130,441,844 downwards.
ATTATCCCTTTTTTTATTCAATGAAATAATTTCTGAACTTGAAGTGCTTTTAGTCTGTCATACGCCCTTTAACACCAAACTGAAGAATTGATAAATAAAAACATTTTGAAGAAGTTCTTTCCATTTCAAGAAAAAGTTTGCTAAAGACAGAATAAGGAATCCAACTCTTTTGGAAATACTTTTAGAAGAAAAACCCATCAAACTGACCAAACGGTAAAAACATTCTCTATGTAAATATTCATTTTTTACAAAGAACTTGAAATGGGACTTGGAATTTAATTAACAATATTTGATGATTGAAATCTTTATTTTTAGATGAAATTCTCTTCTATTAATTATGAATTTCATAATATTGTATTTGCATTTTGATTTCTTCAAATTTTGAAGAACCTTGAATTCAATTATTTAATTTCTTTTATTATTAAATAAAATCTTTCTGTCTTCTACGTAGTCCCGCTACTATGCCTACTGATCATAAATGTGTAAAATGTATGAATTGAATAACAACTTATTATCTAATTATATATATAAAGTTATCTTGTCGGATTCTCAAGTTCAGACCCATCTAGCCTTTAAGCTGACAAATCAAACTGTTTCTGACTAGCCAATTTCCATTTGTTATTGCTGTACCATGTTATTGGCAATCTAACATACTCAGCTACAATTTATTTGAAAAATTAGTCTGCCCCAGACAATCTATATTCATCATTTCATTTCTTTTTATTAAATAAACTCTTTGGACAATGAGGCATACTATAGAACTGGGCTAATGTTCAGGAGAGATAGAGAAAATTAATAGGTTATTTAGGTCATCAACATTCATAAAAGTCTGATTTTCATAAATAAATTCTTCTAGCTTTAATCTAAACAGAAATTAAGATATGATTTTTCTCGGCACAATAACTTATTGGAGATAAATTTCTACAGATTTTTTGTTTTAAAAAAAGAATGGATTTATACTTGTTTTTTTATTTTTATAACCTGAATTGATGCGTAACCACTTTCAATATGCAAAAATCTCCATTATGTCAAGGAATTGGCAATTTCTTCAAAAATGAAGAGGTTCTAACAGAAGTAAATTATATATGATTGTCATTGGTTGTTTTAAGATTTATGTCATTTTTTTAAAGATTGGAAAAAGAGTGCATAGTTTGTTTTAAAATGTTAAATTTAACAAACTTTATTATTTTAATTATTCTGGCTACTATTCTCATCTTGGCTGTTATATTCACAATGTTTTGACCAATGTATCCTTCAGGTGCATCTTTATGTCAAACTTAGGAATCTTTGTATCAAACTGGATTCCCAAGATTGACTAGTTCCCAAGTGAAAATAATAAACAAGATGAGAATAGTAGTTCGAATAATACAAATTATCAATCCTCATCTAAAAAAAATTTCAAATCAAGCCCGGAAAGATGCACCTGACGATGGTCGGATGTTACATTGGCTCAAACGTGAAAATAACAACCAATATGAGAATAGTAGTTCGAATAATCCAAATTATTAATCCTAATGTAAAAATTTTAATTCAACACAAGTTGTTCTTAAAAAAAAATAGATCTAATTTTAATTCACTGTTTTTTTTCTGAAGTATACAATCTAAATTCTCTAGAAAGATTGTTGCATTCCAACAATATAAAAACAACGACAACAACAAGAACCACCTCAGACTAGCAGAAGACAACCAAGAAGACACTGTTCTAAAAATGGTTAACATACAAAATCTCCAAGACAAATACATTTACTAAACAGTTGAAATTCTTAAGACTAAATAGAGTAACATAGAGGCAGTGCTGATAGTGGTGGTGGTGGTGGTGGTGATGGTGGTATACACATGCGTTTCACCTGCCCTGCCCCCTCCACAAAAGTCAGTGGGGGTGAGATTAAGGAGTGTTTGAAGAATGGCCAAGCACAAAGCAAAACTAGATTATAGGAGGGAAAAACTGCACTGTCTGAGAAAGAAAAAAATATGATCAAGTACCAGATCCGTCTGTGATGACGAGGCAAAAGGTCTCTCCGATGACGAGCTTTTTTACACTTAACACAATTGCTGAAATAAAAAGGAGTTTGGTTATGTAACAGGGCTATTTCGAGCAGGTCAAGTTTTTACTTGTCACAGGTAACTCATTCATTTGGGGTGGGGGGTTATCTACGCGTACATTTGCACACATCTGTATTTACAATTTGGTCTCAGCGTTTAAACAAACTAAAATATTCTTGAAAATAATACAACAAAATCAAAATGCAAACATTTTATCAAATTTAAACGTTTAATTTTAAAAAAAAATATCAACAGCAAATAAGTGTTTTCATCAAAATATTAAACAGAATATTCATCAAAAATTCATTTTGAAACTGATAAATTTAAGAACAAATTAAATCATGTATCAGGGTTAGACAAAGAAAATATTGACAAAAAAATGAGACTATTGAATTTCTGTTGTTATTCTGATTATTTTGGCCAGTTGTTGACATGATTTAATGCAGTCTTAATAAATAATAATAAATGGTGTTGATTTAAAAGGAGTTATTAGTGTTCTTTTGGATCAGATTTCATTTCTATCATGAAGAATTAGATTTTCAACATTTTAACAATGGAAATTAATTATAATTTTTAATAATTATTGCTCACTATTGATGACCACAATGTTCATATTTTTAATTTCTTTAAAGACAATAGAAGAACTTGAAAATAAAGCCAAAAAATATATTAAATATGGCTTCAAGAGCGATTTAGTGATTCTGTTAAAAAAAACTTTCTGATTTGTGAGCACATTAACACCATATTTTGAACATTTAATTGTTACATCCACAAATTTATGTTAAGTCTTGAAAAATATATTTAAAAATCTTTAAATCAACATTTTAAAATTGAAATATTTATTTTTATCATATAACTGTATCAATTTCACTATTTTTAGACAGAATTTAAAAGAAAACCCTATTTTAAACCTATGATTAAAACGCATAACAAAATGAAATAATTACCCAAACATTTTCTTAAAACAAAAAAAGTGCTTGCAAAACCAAAAAGATAATTGCTTTTCTCCAATGGAGTCACTATACTTTTTTCTAATTTATTTATTTTTTAAGTAGCTCAAAATGAGGTTTTTATCATGAGTCGATCAGGTTAAATAAACACAATCAAGTTTGAAAACAATAGACAAAATACAAACAAAAAAAGACAACTAGAAAAAGTTAACATTTTGATTACAGAAAGATGAATGAGAAATAAAAAATAAAAAATAATCAAAAGTGTTCTTTAAGAAAAAACAGAATTTATCTATAACCAAAGTAAATAAAAGGATGCTCACAATTGTTTGGAGAAGATAACTTTTTTTTTTAAGTGCAAGACAAATATGGAACCCTAAAGCTTACATAATAAGAATTTGGGGGTTTTAAAACAAAAATAAGTTACTTATATAAATAACAGCTTCAGGTAAATTTTCTGTCAAATAAAGGTATCTCATCTAAATATAATAAACATACAAAATAATAATTAAGAAAACATTCCTTCAAGCTATTTTATTAATACATTATGTATCTTACCAACTAAATTATCCCGGTGTGATGGGTGGTAGTGGTAGTACATGTTAATGAGAGGGTAAACATTCTGCCACATTTCTCTTGATATGACAACAAAAAAAACTAAACTAAAATATTGATCAGGACTAAATAGTGAAATTGATGAATGTGATTGAAAAATAAATTTTTGATTTTCAGGGCACAAACCAATGTAATGTATGGCGAAAATAAATGACAAGACATTTTTTTATGTAGCTTTTGTTTTGAAAGCTATTCTGGTCAATGGTACTGGGAAAATTTCACTACTTTATATATAAGTGATTTTTTTGTCATGAGTTGAATGTACAATTACTTACTATCTATCTTCCATACATGCTAACTGGAAAACATTTGTCGATAATGTTAATAAAAAAAAAAAATGTAGAATAGATATGCAGAAAATCAACATAGATTCACCAAGATGCTCTTTAACAAAAGATACTTGTGTGTTGGTTGGTACACAAGAATCAAGAGAGATTTCAATATTTCCTACATGCACGGATTCATCCAAGAAAAGCCAGAAACATTCAATGAAAGAATACTTTGAAAACAGCCGAGCAAAAAAGTGAAAAGACCAAAACAAAAGATTGGAAATCTGGGTTTATGAATTCAGCTTTTATACAAACTAGCATTGCCCGGGATGTAGTGAAGTTATTTTAGTCTTTAATCTCTATTATTTGCACATTTTTAAACTTAAGTTAGACAGCACCTATTATATTCTTCAATTTAAAGTGAGTTATCCCCTTTTTGCTTTGCACTTTTAAGTGATTATTTAAAATGTTAGCTGTTGTCTTGTGTGTGTAAAAATAATATTAAAAACAGTAGTTTTCTACATGCGACTAGAGTAACCATAAGGTTAGAGACGTGGAAAATTCCATTACAAACTAGAGTTATGACTATGTTACAGGATATGACGTCACGAGAGGAAGTACGTGGCAGAGAAACAAGGTCAATTCTGCCTTTTTGGGTTTATGATGCCAAAGTGTTCAGTCATCTTTTTTCGAGGTTCACCACCGCTATGGTGGTTGGTTGGGAAATTACAACTCATCTCGATGTACATTGCTAATAAATATATAAACCCCAGAAGCAAATAATGGTTTATTTGATGTTTTTTAATTTCTCACATTGTTAAAACTACAATCAAGAAAAAAAAAGTTGGGAGACAAAATATTCACAGAGCAATTTGCGATCTTCAACAGAATAGGACTCCAGACGGGACGCCAGCCAGAGACATTTTGTTGCAGTCTGGGAGGGGAGAACACTCCATACTATGTTACACTTTATTTTTTCAAGAGCTTTCTTTCTTCTTCTCCCATCTTTTTACCAAATAATTTAACTGCTCCGAAATAATACTACAAAGTAGTTAATAAGAATCAACCTAAGAAATTTGATTGATCACAACAATTTTGGTGGATTTCTATTCATGAAAGACAAGTTCCTCAGACAAAGGCAAAAAGACTGGAAAGGAGATATAACTGATTATGAAATTTTAGTGACTTAATTGATTGAGACACCGTCCATGAAAGACACATTCCTTAAAGAGAAAAATAGATTTTATAAAACCTGGCTGATCGTGATAAACTTTGTAGCTTAAATTGGTTGAACCATCGCAGATATTGCAGTGTATAATAATAGTCATATGCCGAACCAACACTATCATGTCGGTCCACTCAACAACACAAGCGGTTTGCAACAGTTAGGGATGTTTGCATATAACAATTGAACATCATTCTTCATCATCATCATCATATTCGGTTTAACGTCCATTTTAAATACTGGCATGTGTTAGTCGGCTTTTAGAAATTGACTTCCAAACTAACCTATCTCTGTTCAGGTCTTTATTTATCCATCTTTTTCTCAAATCCATATTTATCACTTCCCCCCATTTTTTCCTTATGGGCTGACCTTGCTATCTAAACTGTTCTACATCTACTAACAAGTCATCTTTATTCTCTAAAGATAAAATTGCACTTGGATGATCAAATAAAAAGGAAATGGGAAAAAGAAAGAAAGAATAATAATGAATGAATGAACATAGAATAACAGAATCTTGAGTCATTTTTTAATTTTAATTTTTTAAAGATGATGGATTGTTGTTGGGTTTTACAGCATATCAACCGTCATTGGGTCATTTTATGCTGAAACCGTACACATGTTTTTGTATACGATTGCTTTCTAGATTAATTCCATTTTGTTGGTGTATATTTTGTAAACAGAGTCTATAAAAGATTGTTTCTATTTAAACCATAGATGAGGCCTTGACAGGTCAGAGTGAACCCAGGAGTAATGGTAATTCAGGAGTTACTCCATCACCTCCAAGTTCCCAAATTGAGGCCTCACCACCGATAAGGTCATACTAAGGGCCTTTTAAGATGAAGCACTATTACCATGACTTGACTACTAGTTTCTCCACACACACATTTAATTACTTGCTTTTTATTTTTACATGATAAAAAGTGGACAGAGATCAGATTAAATAACTTGTAATAAGACTCATATGCACCCACAAATTTCTTTAGCTAGCAGTAGTCATTCATCTTGAACATTAACTAAACAAGTTTGGAACTTTCATTAACTAATAATATAAAAACTAGATTTAAAGAACTCAGAACTTGTGTTCTTTAAATCGGATAAATCCATCATTTCTTAAAGAAGAAACAAGTTCTGTCAATCAACACATTTAATTAACATCGTTTTATCAAGTTCGAGATAGTAATCATTTTTGTTATATAAAACTGCATAAAATATAAAATCAAACAATTGCACATATCTTCCCTTGCTCCTATTGAGAGCATTTTAGAAGTGGTGTTGTAGATGTAATCTGTACTGTAATTTCCACCTAATTTTATAGCTAACAGGATTTAAATGCATCCAGTAACTTAACACGGACTCAATGATTTATTCTCGCATTTATTTAACCTTAGTATTAGTAAAATAGCGGATGCCTTACACACTCAGCATCTCAGGTGGTTCAGCCATGTATAGCATGCCACCTCTTGCATCAACTCCATCCATTGTATCACATGTTTGGATTTCCCGGGTACTAGAGTACATGGTAGACCAAAGAAGACGTGGTTTGAGTACATAAGAAGCGATATAACTGCATGCAACCTGGTTGATGTCAACCCTTTGAACCGAACTGCATGGATAGCAGGCATGAGACATTGCCTGGTGTTACCCACTCTAGAGTCTGGGACACTCACAACACCCAAAATACCAAAACTGGATGGAAGGAAGGAAGGAAGGAAAGAAAAAAAAGGAAGGTTTAGTAAAAAAAAAAAATGTTGAAGTCAGTCCATGGGATCCCCAGAAATGGTTTCTTAAATTTGATATTCATTAAGTTCACACAACGCAATTCTTTAGACGTCGTTATTCTAGTTTTGTTTCATTACATTAAAACATTTAAATATTTTTTTGTTTTTAAAGAGATTCTTATCAACATCTCACTTATTATTGTGACTTTTTATCACAACAATCTTAGCCAATAGATTCTTTAAAGACAGGTTCTCAAACAAAGATGGGAGTTAAATCCTTATCAATCACTAATTCAGTTTGATTTCACACTTCATTGATTAAAAAGTTTATAAAAACTTTAGAGTGTGAAAAACTAAAAATAAATGTTCTAATATATAAAGTTATCTTTCCAGATTTTTAAAATTTAGACTTAAATAGCATCGCATTTGATACATTGATATTTGATTCTGTCTAGCCATTTTGTCTATTTCCCCCCTCCTTCTAACATGTTTTTTTTTTGCAATATCAAAATATCTTTGGATTCAGTTTGTTTAAAAAAACAAAACATTTATTCTGGTTAGGATGACAACAATTTTAAATAATGAACTAAGGAGATAAATCTCTGCAGCTTACAATATAACTATCTTCATGACATTATTTGAGTTATTATTGAGTATTTTTTTCCATCTCTTTTTTTTTCATTATTAACATTTTGTGAGCACTTCACATTTTTCTCACCTATGCGTGGGACATTATTATTTTCTTTTGTTTTGTGTCGATTATTTTATATTTTACTTTCGATCTAAATTTTCTTGAGCTAATTAAAACAATAAAAACTAAAAAAAAATCTTTCGTTTTATAACTTTAAAAATGTGCAAGCAATAAATCTTGGCCAGCATCAGTTAGGTACAGTTAGGTTCTAATATAAGTGTTGTGTCCGTTTCAATATTCATATGTATAAATAGCAATTCCTTTGTGCACAAGGGAGGTAATTCAGTATACATACATCCAAGCCAGCACAAGCATCAGCCGGCTGAAGTATTAGTATTGTATGTAATATAAACAAGAGGACAACTGTTTTCCAAGTGAATTCAATTATAAGAGTTGCAGGTTGTAAGTTGGGAACAGTTTGGTTTTATTTCATAATCTTTACGAAAGATACTTTTTTTATTTAAGTAGAGGAATTCTTGACTTAAATGTGTGTAATCTGTAGTGACAAAATATGTTTGTTGCTATGTGTATCTATCTGTTCTCCAAGCAGCATCTAACTTGAAGTATTTATGTAATCACACTCCAATAAAAAGGTATGAACCCCTTTCTTCCCTTCAAATATAGGTAACAATAATGTCAACCTCTTCTCAGACATTTTATGCTGAATTCTTTGTTTTGTAGACAAAAAAGTTTGCAGTCAAAATTCATTGCAAACAAAATTTTGATTAAAAATCATTCCCCCCCCCCCCCGATGTTCACCAGAAAGGATATGTTTTTGTCATTGTCCATTATACCGTTAGCCTGCTGATTTTCTCAAAATTCATTCATTAGTTTTTCACAAAATTCTGCCTAAAGTTATCTGACCATGAACGCAAAAAATTGTCTGAACCAGATTTTTTTAAAATCCTGGTTTGTCCCCCAGGAGGTTAAAATGCCCCATAAATAGTCAATCTTTGCAATCGTTTACCAATATGTGAAATTTTATTTATTTAAAAAAAAAATTTTTTTTAAAAATCAATTTAGGATTAATAGTTATTTTATGAAAAAAGTATTGGTGAAAAACTAATTGGTCCTCCAAGATGACTGATAAATGCACACCAAATTGCTAAAAATTGGGCCTTTTCTGAAATATCTAAAAGTACACGTATTACCCCCCCCCCTTCCATCCAACAAAAGTTGTTATTAATAGTTGTTTACATTATTCAAGTAGTAGCAATCGCAGGAGGAGACAACTCATGATTTACTTGTTTGGTTTATCTTTTTAATAAAAATGTCTTAAACAAAATCTTTTCATTAAGTCATCATATGTAGATTCCGTGATTGGTGGTTATCTAATCTATAAAGTATAATCAGTCTCTTTTGATTTTTGTCATCAATAGCTTTCTTCCTACAATATCACTATTTCATTCTAGTTAGTCAGGTTTCTTTGCTGATCATTGCACCATGTTAAAAACTATGAAATTTAATGTTATTTAATTCCTTCCAGAAAATACTTAAACCAGATCGGAATTATTTTCATATGGACACCATCTTAAAAGGGAAAATTGACATAACTCTGTATTATTTACCCCCCAAAAAAAACATTTAAAAAAAAAAATGCAAGTAAAAACACTACCGGGCAACGCCGGGTAGCTATGACTTGTTGTAAATAAATTCTTTCGATTAAAGGTTGCCTTGTTCTTAGGTGAGTGATTACATTGTGTAATAGCTCACCTGTTTTATTAAGATGTTATTTGAGTTGGTTTATCTGAACAGTTTAAATTTCAAAATATTTCCGAGGTGAGTTATTGCTATTATTTATATGTTTTAAACTATTATCCCCATCTTGGTTGTTGGTATGTTCAAAAGGTCTCAGCCATTGTATTATCTGACGTTATTTAATCCACTAAGATAGACTGCTTTTTAGATATCTTGTATCTATTGTTGAAGGAACCTAAGAAAATAAACCAATATCAGCTAGCGAAAACGGCAGAGAATGAGGAATGAGAGTAGACTAAGCCAAGTGGTAGGAATTAAGGGTTTGGTTCAAAATTTGCGAAAGGAAAAAATAGTTAATTCATATGAGTCAGCATGGTACAGCTTTCCGGACCGACTTGATCCTTTTTGTTGGCATTGTCCCCCACCCCCATCATTGTTTTTTTTTAAATCAGGTACTTACAGTAGGGACCACATGAATGTTGTCAATAGCCATAAGTGAAAACGATGCTATGGAACCAACTAGATTTGAACTTAGCACACTCACGTCGTCAGTCTGCGTCATTATCTACTTCACCACCACCTCCTCCTCCTCCTCCTCCTCCTCCCCTCGAAAGGTTATAGATTATAACAAATAGCGCCTGAAGAAGACCGAAGTGCATAACAGCCAAAACGTTGTAAACATAACAATCAAAATGAGGACAACATTCATAAAGACGTAAATGATAACAGTTTGCGTTCAAGGAATTGTTTTACAATAAATATTATATCCTGGTATTATATATCACACAAGAGGGTTGATATGCCATTAAAAGGACCAAACCAAATTAAAAAACAAAAATCCTAATCATTGAGTATAGTCGAAGATAAGCCGCAAATTTGCTTTTTAATGGAAATCGCTCCAGACAAGGCATGAAGCCATTGATGTAAGGAGCTAAAAAAAAAAAAAAAAATACTACTTCAAGGTAAAAAAATTAGCCAACAATAAATGTTATATGGATGGATTCCGATCCAGAAAACAGCACCCCCCCCCCCCTTGTCAGAAACATCGCTCATGGAATGTGACTAAAGGACAAAATAAGCGAGAGTTACGAAAGTAAACCCAAGGTCCACTTTCTACTCTCCAAAAGCTTTTCTATTCATAGACAGTCGGGTGAGGAGCACTTCTTCTTTCCCACATGTAAACAAAGTTTGATCCCAGTAATTAAAACAGGCAACCATTTATTGATCATTAAAGGATGAAACACTGGGTTGGTACTGAGTGGCGTTGATCAAGTGTTCAAGTGATCAGAACGTTCCCATTCTGACTACTCAGCCACTATAGATACCACCAAAATATAATTAAAAATTTAAAATATTCCATTTATCTAAAATCTTACTGATATTTTCTCAGGCGAAAATAAGTGAAAAAGATTTGTTTTAATTTAAATAAAAATTTTTTTTTTTTTTTTGTGTCAAGTGATATTAAAAATAACTTAATAAACCAAACTTAATATATTATATCAAATACGTAGTAAACATTCAGAGAGCGCAAAGTCACTTACCCGTCTTTCTGTGCAAGATAACAACACGTGACAAAACTAGTCTGTCAAGTAAATTCACTTTCTACTAATGGGGTACATTGTACAAAACATTTAAGTTAATCTCTTTATCATACAAGTAGAACAGGTTCCCATGGAAACCCAGATCAACTTCTCCCTCCTCCTCTTCCGTCACCTCCACTTATTGTTCGCTCTGGAAAGAGGTTAGACAGCACTTTTGTATCATGATCATCATCTGTATCATGTAAAGAAGACACCCCCCACACACAGACACACTCATCCAACACGGTATCCACAGCATGTTTTATAATCCTTGCTGCAGTGCATATTATGTTATACTAGCAGGACTACCTGACATTGCCCGGGGTCATAATTTCTGTAAATTACGTAGATTACAGGGAAAAAACGTTAAACTAAACAACCGGCTTAATATTGTAATTTTGAAATGTCTAAGTTCATTTTGGAATAAAATCAGAGTAAAAATAATTATGCCCCGGGTGAGTTTTGAACTGACAACCTCGGCCTTTAAATGTGATGCGCTAACCAAATGACCCACGGTGGCAAGTAAGAACTCTTCACGCTGTTCATAGATAAAACACATCTGTTTTTTTTTTCTTCTCCTCTATCTATAGAGACGATGCACGTAAGAAGAGAAAGAGACTAATAGCGAACAAAATGGTGTACATATAAAAATGTAATCTTGTTAAATTTCTTCCCAGTGTTATGGGTGGCAAGCGTAGTCGATGTGACTGTGAGGGTAAGTACTCCTCCACCATCCTCTATTCAGGACTAATGAAAAATAAAATATCGATCAGGATTCAAAATTGAAATCGAAAATAAAATATTTGTCATATTTATATGAGAAAGTGGAAGGCATTAGCAGAGTTAAAACGACATTCACTCTACACATGTTTAATAAGAAATATCAGGTGATGACATTATACGAGTAGGAGTTGTGGCCACCATACATAACATGAAAATCAACTTCTCAAAATTAGAATTGAACCGAATCAAGACAGAAAATTTTGCACACACAAAAAGGCTAAATATCTTTTCAGATAGAGTTTTATTAAAATAACTAGACCACCCCGAATCTTTGGGTTAGTATTTGTTTTCAAGTAAACATATATTTCTTTCTTCATAATAATCATCATTCAGCTTTCTTTATCCACCCATTCCCCTTCTCTCTCTCTCCCTCTTCTTTATCAATTTTCATCATTTACGTCATTCGCTTTTCATCCAGTGTGCACGGATTCGCAAACTTTGCTGCTTGAAACATTAATTAAAAATAATAAAAGTGAATGTGCATGTGTCCGGCTCACTTAAATAATCACGTATGCACATTTATTTTTATGAGCAAAAAAAGAGAGGATTTATCTTAATAATTGCTAATAGAAAATAAATTAAATAATTTCTTTCACTTTTAGACACCAAAAAAATATTTCCTTGTCTTTAATATTTTTGTGCCTAAAATAGGAATTAATCAGATGTTTTAATTACAGATGAGAACGAGAGAAAGAGGGGGGGGGGGGATTAGCAGATTCCTTTAAGTAAAACTTATCTCATTCTTTTTTTTTTTTTTTTTTTTTAACTTTACCCGGGTATTTCTTTCAAGTAAAATTTAACTCACATATATATATATTTTTTTGTAAGTTTTACCATAATTAGTTGTTTCGGTTTTACAGTAAGATTTACCTGGTGTGTGACAACAGTAGGAAATCAATTGTTATGGATAAAAAATAAATTACTATTCCCCCGGGCAACCCTGCTAGTTTAAAATAATAAACATTTAATTCATAACTGTTGTAAACACGAAACATTAACATCTTGGTAATTTCAAAACAGATTTATTTATCTTTTAAATGTGACCGTAAAGAAAGGAAAATAAAAAAACTAATTTGCCTTTTCACTTGCAATTTAGAAAAATCAAGTCGGCTCCTTTAAAGCAAGGAACATTTGAACACAAATTCTAAATATTTGTCCAGAAAATAAAACAATATTGCAAAACAGAACTATTTGTAATATTAAAATAAAAAATCATTTAATTAAAAAATAATAACAAATAATACTTAATAAAATAACTTCAATATGCAAATTAGTTAACCTTGCAACTGATATCACATATACATAAACAGTATATAAACAAGATCGGCCTATTGAATAAGTTGAATTAACTAGAAATAAACCTTTTGAATTTACCGTTCGTTTGAGAAATGAGCCCAACTTTCGCATAGCAGTTCTAAGTTTTCAAAATTCAGATTTAGTTAGTATCCATGGGATTTAAACCCTTGGGAGGCCGTAACGAATAAAGAAATGCTGTATTATTAGCAGTGAGGGCTTTTTCATTGATTGCGTAAATTAATTGTTTTTTTTTGTTTTTTTTTAACATGATTCACCCCAAACAAGGCAGGCCGCCATTGTAAACGTAAGGGGCTACTGAGAAAAAAGAAAAGGGGAGAAGGTTTGGGGGTTCAGCTTAAATTGGGATCTGAGCAGCGAGATGTCTGTTTACATTAGTTTTAAATTTCTGCATGTCAGTACTGTCGGGGAAACAGGGGGCAGGGAGGGAGTTCCAGAGGCCAGCAGCACGAGGAAAGAAGCTATTTGAGTAGAATGCTCTCCAGCATCTGGGGACCTCCACAGTGAATGAATGAGATTTACTAGAATGTCGAGTTAGTCTAGTGAATTTACGTCGAGGGGGCACCAGAGTAGCATTGTATTATTAATGTTGAATAATATATTATATATATATATATATATATATATATATATATATACACACACATACATATACATACATACGTTCATACAAATTGATTTTTTGATAACACTTTAAAGAATCAAAGATAAAAGCATTATCAGGAAAGCCAAGAAATAATCTATTTTTAATCATTGGCAAATGAGTTTCTAACAAAACTGAAGGGAGGATTTCTGTAGTGGAGGAACCCTTTTAATCTCCTCATAACCCACTCCCTTGTCATCATTTCTATTTCCCAAAACTCCAACTCACTGACCCCACGGTTACCAATTCTGGGATTGTTAACACAGGAAACAAGCCATGATAAACTCATTGAATCTCATGATAAAGACTGTTTATTGGAAGAGGGACACACATCTTTATCATGAGACTTCCTAATTATTTTGAAGAAGATAAACTTTATTTGTAACCAGCTACACTTACTCGGCATTGCACAGGAGTTTGTTTTTTTTTCACTTTATTTTTATTTTAACTATGCCTTTATTTATTTTACTTTTTGTTAATTAAAATCCGGAAAAAAAGCTAATAGAAACTAAAAAAAACAAAACTGCTTAGTTATATAATCAATTTTTGAATGTCTCTGAATTTTCCCATTAAAACTAATATAAAAACATTTTATTATGTAATTAAATTCACCAGGATGCCTTTCAGTTTCTTTGTAATCTTATGTTAAAAAGTGAACCCTTTGGAATTGGAAAGCATTTAAACTGTTGAATCGAAAGGCTTATGATACTGTAAGAATTAACTTTGAAAATCCTATATAAAACAAATATTAATATTCATTTTAAAAAGAAAAATAGGATAAAGGAGGGAAAAAATAAAAGTTATTAATAATGGATTAAAATAGCAGTTAACAAAAAAAAAAGGTGCAATGTAAGTAAGTAAATAAAGTACACATTTGTAAGCAAAAGCATTAAATTCATATAAGTTACTTGTAGGCTTTTGAGACTGTTCCTTTATATGGAAAAACGTATACTTCAGTTCATTTGGCCAATCTGATTTCTAATTTCATCAAAGAATTTTACATCCGTATTTGTAAAACCAATGAATTGGTGCCTTTTTCTTCAAAAGGATATTTTGCTCTTTTTCTAGTGACTGAATTTATAACATTTTTAACTTCATCTGTATTTTTTAAAAAAATCCTTCTAAATTTAGAAATAAAATATACTTAATTTTCTTTAACTTAAATTTGCTATTTAATATAGTCAGCAAACTATGCCTATTAATTAACTGAATAATTAACTAGTAATTAACCAATAAGTGTATTTTGATTGCCCAGGCATATTTCTAGTTTGCCGACTATATAAAATATCAAATTTCAGTTATTAGAAAATTATGTAGATTTTATGTTTTCTAAATTTAGATAGACTAATTTAGATTTTTTTGGGGATCAAGACTACAATAAGGACCCCAGATCATTAACACAAGACGCGGGACATGTTTTGGAAGTCACCGGTTGACCTCGCAATACACGTGGTCTCTATTTACAAAACACTTGTAAATAAATCTTTTATTTATTTTACTAAATGCAGTATATTTCGGAATTTTTTTTTCTTTTAACATGTTAATATTTATTTTAAGGCAGAGAGTCCATAAATAAAACAAATAAAATATTAACATGTTTTCTTTTAAAACATGTTTTTGTGTCACTATTTACTTGCCTCCCCACGAGGGCAGAAATGGGGGGGGGGGGTATGAAATATTTATCACCGTACTTAAGTAATCTTTCGTTTTGTAGGGAAAAATCAAGCTTCCCAAAAAGGGGCACTCTGGATCTTAACTCAGTTTAGAAGGATTTTTCCATACTACACTTTGCTCCTAGCCCGAGGAGGCAAAACGGAAGATTACGCAAGTTATTTTAATAAATAAACGAAATATATACGCTTTTTAAAAAATCGGCTGAGTTGTAATCTTTCGTTTTGCCTCCCCACGAGGGCGGAGTTAGACTTCAAAAATCAGTTTGTAAACGGAAGCAATTTAAAGTTTATGAAGTTTTTGTCCTTTTTTTCTGTAAGCAACAAATGAAATAAGATTTAACAAATACGAAGTTTTATTTATTTGTTTATAATTGTTGTTTACAGAAAAAAAAAGGAAAAAACTTCATAAACTGATTTTTGAAGTCTAACTTCGCCCTCATGGGGAAGCAAAAGTGTAGTATCTATTTTTTGATACTACACTTCATCATTCCTATCTGCGGTCAGTGATAGAGAATTCCTTCTAAACTGAGGTAACTTTAATTTTCATTCCGAGGTAATTTTAACCTACCTTGTGTCTACCTTTGCCCTTGTAGGGAGGCGAGTAAATAGCGAAGTTTTGTTTTTTAATAACAAATAAGTTATAAAAAGATTTGTAAATAAAATTATGTATTTGTTAAATCTTATTTCATTTGTTGCTTACAGAAAAAAAGGACAAAAACTTCATAAACTTTAAATTGCTTCTGTTTACAAACTGATTTTTGAAGTCTAACTCCGCCCTCGTGGGGAGGCAAAACGAAAGATTACAACTCAGCCGATTTTTTAAAAAGCGTATATATTTCGTTTATTTATTAAAATAACTTGCGTAATCTTCCGTTTTGCCTCCTCGGGCTAGGAGCAAAGTGTAGTATGGAAAAATCCTTCTAAACTGAGTTAAGATCCAGAGTGCCCCTTTTTGGGAAGCTTGATTTTTCCCTACAAAACGAAAGATTACTTAAGTACGGTGATAAATATTTCATACCCCCCCCCCCCCATTTCTGCCCTCGTGGGGAGGCAAGTAAATAGTGACACAAAAACATGTTTTAAAAGAAAACATGTTAATATTTTATTTGTTTTATTTATGGACTCTCTGCCTTAAAATAGATATTAACATGTTAAAAGAAAAAAAAATTCCGAAATATACTGCATTTAGTAAAATAAATAAAAGATTTATTTACAAGTGTTTTGTAAATAGAGACCACGTATATTGCGAGGTCAACCGGTGACTTCCAAAACATGTCCCGCGTCTTGTGTTAATGATCTGGGGTCCTTATTGTAGTCTTTGTCCTTTTTTTTAAATATAAGTTAAAAAATTTTTAAAAATATAAGTTAAAATGTTATGATGGCGAAACCCATCTGGTTCGAAAAGGTTAACGTGACAAAAACAGATCTTAATCAAAAAGAATCTGTAAAAAGCAGATACAGCATAGTGTTACAATATTTTAACGTTAATCTATCTTAAAATGTTGATTTTATGAAAACATTCTTTTTGTATGCTAGATTTAAACAAAAACGTGTTACGTGAAATTATTAAATTATTTTTCACTGTAAATCTCTTGGGAACCTCAATTGCAAATATATCTGAGAAATCATGACAGGTTGGTCAGCTAGCGGATGTTGTTGTTGTCATTAATATTCATTAAATTTTGTTATTTGTTATTGTTCGTGTTTAGTAAACTTGCACTAGCATAGTGAAACTGATGTGTATATTTTACTGCGACGCGTGTCAAGATTTTATATGAGATGTTAATGACATCATCGATTTATACCCATTCATAGTGATTTTTTTTTTTTTTTTTTTTTTTTTTTTTTTTACTTGAAGAAAATGATTTATGTCTATATTAATGAAATGATAAGATAACTTTGCATGTCTTTGTGAGTGCGCATTTTCATCAAGACAATTTGACAGCCTTGAAAATCATCTTGGAATTTGTAATTGATGTAAATAAGATATGTTTAACATTATGACTGTGCGAATCTGGAAATTATGCACGAAGGACGTTCCATTTGTGTAATTGTCTAGTTTTACAAGGTATTAAAATTCTTTTCATATTTTAATCCCCATTCATATAGTGTTTTAATTTTAGCAATTTTAAGGAAATCATTAATGTATATTTTAACGAAATGATACTAAAGACGTACTCAGTGAATTAAGACGCCATTTGCAAATTAAAAGTTTACTCAATGGAGCAATTTCATTGGATAACCATATTTGTTTATCCAATGAAAACTAATGGTGAATCTTGGGAAGTGTCTGTTTCTGAAAGACTTAACAGGCCAGATAGATTATGTAATTGATGAAATCAATTGGAATATCATGCTTCTTTGTTGTAAAGAACACAGACTGATAATTTCCTTAATTAACTGGCTACTCAGAATGAAATATTGATTTTGTAGAAGAGAACATATAGGCGAAAACTTTGAGAATCCAACTGACTTCCTTTATTATATAAAGTTGATAATTAGTATTTTTTTACACAATCAGTCTATTATTTTATGGAAAGATTTAACATTACACTGGGTCTCATGCCTCTAAAAGGCAATCATCAGATGTTGCAGCTTAGTTCTTATTTGAATTATTTCAATTCAATTAGTTCAAGATGCTTCACATGTTACGATGTGATGTAATATTCCTATTTCTTACAATAAGAAATAGAAATAATGCATCGCACGTGGGGAGGGAGAGAGAGGGGGGTATAGTTAATCAGCATTTACAAATATTTTCAGAATTTGTGATCATTTTCTTTTTTTTTCTTTTTAATGGAAATCACTCCAAACAAGGCACGAACATAAAATCACTTGATGTAAGCATCAAACAAGAACGAAAGATGATTATCGCAAAGACAGGAGATGCCTATTTGCCTTAGTCTTGAAAAGACCAAAGATATAGGTAGGAGGAAAACAGTCAGCAGGAAGAGTTCCACAAGCCTGCAGTTCTTGGAAAGAAGCTACTGGAATGATCACGTCTATGTGTTTGGTTGTTTCGTTTTATGGCATATCAACCCCTTTCAGGTTATTTTATGCCGAATTCAGTCATTTTTGGTAAAAGTTTTTATGCTTCAAGTTCTTAATATCTTCAAATATTTATTCATGGTGTTCGGTTGTTTTGTGGAAGAAAATTGTTTTTGTTTTTTGGCTTTGCAGAACATGATTTAGTTTTGCAAAGGGAAAGGAAAAATATCAATAACATCAATGTTTGGTGCATTTTTAGTCAGGAAGCCAGTATCTTCAGACAGCCTGATCTAGTAGCACCAGCACATCTATGTGTGATTAGACCTGCATAATGTCATGCATTCTCATTCAATCCAAATCTTTTTCTATTTCACATTAAAAAGATCTTTCCTCATTCATGCCTTCCATATTTAATCGGATTTCTTACAATTTCTCTGGAACATTTACACTCGTCCCCAGACCCCACCATGAAACATTCTCACCTACAGATTCAACTTTTTGAGACAATAAAATATAAGTATTTAATTTTTTTTATTTTTTTTACTTCATCTTGAAGGTCATCATCAGAAATCGATTTCCCCTGCTTCTACTGCCTTTCAGTTTTTTTTTCTATTCATTCCCTGTCAATTATCTTTTCTAATTCATTTGTAATGTTATCTGAGATGTGAAAATTTTTTTTTTTTTTTATTCTCTTAGCTTTTGTATATCTAAAGTATATAACTTTTTCATATTAAAATATTTTCTAAACATCTTTATACAGGGTGGGCCAAAATAAGGGTCCTATCTTTAAATTTGAATAACTTGAATTTGAATAACTTCCACAAAATAAAAGTTAAACTCACCAAACTTTATGTGTGTGTAGACTGACCCTTCCGAGATTTTTTGAAATAAACAAAACAAATTTTAGCCGAAAAACACTTCTTAAAACTTACAAAAACTAAAGTATTGTTTTTGACACTGTTTTGAGTTTTTTAAGCAAAAATAATGTTTTCTAAATGAGGGTACGTTCCTTAGGGCTAATACGGCTCATGCTTGCTTCGGAAGGGGTCCTTTACTTATTCTTAAAAAAAAAAAAAAAAAAAAAAAAAAAAAAAAAAAAAAAAAATCAATAAATAAAAAAGTTATGAATTTTTTAAAATAGGACCCTTATTTTTGCCCACCCTGTACTATATTTTCGAATATCTTACCCCCTTTTCTATATGCACACACACAATTATGTTGATACACAAGTTTCCTGGTCAATACTTAGATGAGTGAGCATTTGGGAATACCAGGTGATGTATGTAAAATACTCCACGCAGGTGTATAAATTAGTACAAGCCTTGCTGGGCATAAAGCTGGAGGCAGACTAGCATCGTTTCTTGTGTATGGTCCAGACTACACTGAACATATTCTGCAGATGAAGAGAAAATGTTTGATGACATATATATATATATATATATATATATATATGTGTTTGTGTGTTTGTACTATCTGTACCTACCTAGTATTGTTCAGAATGCAGTGAAGTCATTTTAGCTTTTTCATTTTTATTTGTTTGCACATTTTTTAAACTTATACAGAAAAGATTAAAATTTTAGTTGTAAGATAGACAACTCTTATTATAGCTTTCAATAAAAATGCTGATTTTGATTTTTAGATGATTATTTTAAAATGTTGCATATTATCAGTCATCTGGGGCAGAATAAGTAATTTTAAAAATAAATTCTTAGTTTTGTTTTAATAATAAGGGAATATTTCTGTCTCTATATTATATTATTATCAGATATTATTTAGATTGAGCCTCTCCTTCTTTGTTCATAAAAGTTAAAGTTGCATACATGATTATTGAAGCAACCTGGACACATGTACGTTCACCTTTATTATAATATATATATATATATATATATATATATATATATATATATTATATATGCTTTTAGAAAAGCAAACAAAAATTTCCAGATTTTTACAAAACTTTTCTATTAGCCAAGTCGGCAATAAAATTGCAAGATCCAAAACTTTAATCACCAATTTGCTGTTGGCTAAACTGATAAATTCTTCTGCCATTTGAATACAATACAAATGGGAAATTTTTGTTTCTTTTTATTTTGGCTTCAAAACAATTTTGTATTCAAAATGTAAACTGCAATTCAACTCTTTACTAAAAATAAAAACAAATCGTCTTGGTTTTCATGGAAGAAAAAAATCTATGCATAGAAATTTTATATATATATATATATATATATATATATATATATATATATCTTCAGGAAACAGTTTTATTTTCCTTTTTTTTTCTTTTTTTTTTTTTTTTTAGAAAATTTCTAAAATGCTTCACAAAATTACTCTAAAAATAAAGAAACTTTGTAAGCGTAATTATCAAAAAGTAAGCATTCAGCCCAGAAGACAGAAGTCGCAAACATTAGTAGATATTTTTTTTTTAAGCCAAAGAAGAATACAGGAGAGGATTCAGTTAATGCGGAGAAAATTATTTGATGAAAATTAAAAAAAGAGGACGAACTGAGGAATGTTGGTGATTTCAAGAAGAATTTGATGAGATTCCATAAAACATTGGTATAGAATAACCAATAACAAGATGGCAATTTGAATTAAGGGAGGAACTGAAGACATGCAACCTCAGGACGTAAAGGGGAGGACATGGGACACAAAGATCTAGAGGTATAAAAACAGCCCAAGTTCTGATTCCTTATGCCAGTATTTTCATACCAGCCGAAGATCCCTCCTTAGCAATGATTCTGACTACCTAGAGATTGACCTGAACCACCAGAACCTTCTTTGTCAGAGCGAGGGATGATTTGGAGCCCCCCCCCCCCCCCCACACACACACTACCTCATCTTTTTGAGGGAAAAATGGTTGTCAATTGCCTGAGGTGCCACTACTGAGAAATAACATGCCCGTTCATGGCTATTTTTGTACTAGTCAGAATGCCCCCTCCGAGAACTGTCTTTCCTCATCTTCAGACCTTGTGATACATCTTGCTGCAATGGAAGCAAGTAAATAAAAACTCAAAGTATGTAACCCAGTATGTAAAGGGGAGGCCGTGCGACCCCAAGATTTAAAGGGGAGGCCATGCGACCCCAGGATGTAAAGGGGAGGTCATGCGACCCCAGGATGTAAAGGGGAGGTCATGCGACCCCAGGATGTAAAGGGGAGGTCATGCGACCCCAGGATGTAAAGGGGAGGTCATGCGACCCCCGAATCTAAAGGGGAGGTTATGCGACCCCCGAATCTAAAGGGGAGGTCATGCGACCCCAGAATCTAAAGGGGAGATCATGCGACCCCAGAATCTAAAGGGGAGGTCATGCGACCCCAGAATCTAAAGGGGAGGAAATGCAGCCCAAGACTTTTAGTATCACTACTGTTAGAATTAAATATTCTGCTTTGCATTCATGTATTTAAATGTCGCATTTAAAAATACCTACCAGTCTGAATTTCTGTGCAATAACAGTTGAGACCTAGAGACATAAAAGAAATGTAGTTTTGTTTAAGAAAAAAAAAATGCCAGTCAAAGGAAACATCATTCTGATATTTTACAACAAAAAGGTCAACTGACCATTCAAATAAATCTGGCTGGGTTAGTCCATTTTATGGCATATCAAACCCTTTTGAGATTACTTAATGCTGAACCACAATATCTCTTTCAAACGATTCAGCTGAACAAAGGAGCTATAGATAGGAATAAAATTGTGGGTTCATATTTTTCCCCAACAATATAAATGTATAATTGGACATAATAGATCTTATAGAGTTAAGGGTTCTTGCAGCAGAGTAGTATCTTTTCAAGATGGCCTTCTGTGGCGTCCTGGACTGGTCCTCATACACCCAGCACTATGTGATGCGTCTCAAAGAACTATTGTGCAGCGACAATCTGCAGTTAGCCTGTCTGTAGTGAATGACTGTGCATGACGAAGAGTCACACCCGTCACAAGGTAACCTTGTTAATGGGTAGAGGCAGAACATGAACCTCGATAAAACATCCCTCATTTCTTTACAGGTAATTAGGTTACATAGTAGTAGTCCTGTTTTTAGTGAAAAAGTTAGAGGTCAAGGGTCAGAGGGGGGCGCCAGGCAGAAGTTGTGCAAACCACATGATTTCCGGGTGAAGCCCTCTTTTGCTCTCTTAGCTAGCAAGATTTCAACGAGGAAAGATGTGTTTGCATGCTGCCCCCAAAACGGGGATAACAAGTAAAAGGTGGCCTGATGTAGTGAGATCTGCTGTCTATCGATCAAACTCTCGCTCTCTCTCTCTCATGTGTGTACAAGTAACCTGTCTCTCTGATGTTTTTCTGTGAATTAAAAATGAAACTTTTATAAAGTGAACAACCAGTGTCAACGCAAGTTTATCGGCAGAGGCAAATCAGCCTGGTTCAAACGATGACGACAAGGACCACACACATGTGTAAATGATTTATGCACCCGTCGGGCAGGCATAATGCAACAATTGTAATCCTGCAAGAGAACTGGAAGATGCATTGTTCCAGTTAGTGAACCATAATACATCTATAGTAGTGGCACACATAGGCTAAGCTTCCTCATGTCAACTTGTCACTATGAAAACCTAACTGAAACATGTATGCACATATGTAGTCAAAAATGTTTGTATAAATAAAAACGTATACTATATATATATATATATATATCTATATATATATCAGGACCAGCGGGACAGTTATAAAAGTGGGGGTTGGGGGGGCTTTCCTAAAAAGGGGGGGGCGGGGGCGGGGTTGAGCCCCCCACCCCCACCCCCTGCACCGCCGTCCATATATATATATATATATATATATATATATATATATAATCATAGTTATTCAGAGAACATTTCAGATTTCATTCAAAAACACTTTATTATCAGACAATTGGTTCTGACTATTTCAAAAATATAAATTTTCATGATATACAAAATATTAAACACTCACGAAAAGACTTCAGTGTATATTTGCCACAATCATTTCGAAATGAACAAAAACAATTGTCTGATAAAGTGTTTTTGAATGAAATTTGGAACGTTTTCTGAATAACTATGATTATATTAAATTATGAGCTCTACTTGTATACTATTGAGCTACTACATAAACTTTTGTATGAACTTAAAAAAAATTATATATATATATATGAGAAAGAGAAGGTGAAATTGCCAAGAGAAATTTATAAATTAAAAAAATGTACATTTATCAGGGAATGGGAATATTTCCTTTGAGATCTGATTCAAATTGAATGAATAAAATGTCCATTCTTAAGAATTTGAAGTTTTCATTAAGAAGTCACTCCTTATTTGCTCTCAAGCATCAACTAAACACAAACATAACAGCAAACATTCATAAAACATTTTAAAATAAAACTAGATTACCTTTTAATTTAATTTATTTTTTAATTAATAAGATAAAACAAAATAACACAAAAAAGCAACACTCAAAGTAAGACATGCAAGAAAACTTAAAACAATTAAAAAAGAAACAATTAAAAAAAAAGTTACTTCATAAATTCTAAACAAAATGCTGTATTTTTCAATATTTAAGACACTTTCCCTTCCTCCCACAAATAGCTTTAATTTTTTTTTGTAGTTTGATAGTTTTATTAATAATGGCAGATTAATGATAGAAGATATATAACTCATTTATATGAGTCAAAATTTGAAGATTTCCTTTTCATTTTAGTGATGGGACAATTCCAATATTTTCCACGATTCCGATACAATTACTGATTCCGACTCTTAAATTTCTCAATTTCTAGTTTTTTTTTTTTAATTTTTGTAAAAATACACCGGGGGGGGGGGGGGGGGGGATGATTGGGGAGTATATTACACGAATAGATCTTTATAATTATTTTTTCTCACATGTTTTCCTCATAATTGATTGAAAATAGAGATTTGATAAACTCATTGTAAAATTTTCATCTATATTTTTCACGTGTCATTTTCCCTATTTATCCACTTGTGCTTTTACCTGTGCCATTTTTACTGTGCCAGTTCTTCTGGTTCCATTTTTACCTAAATCTGTTATGATATATAGATTTTAGTTTTACTGGTAGATTAAAAACAAATATTTATCATTTTATCATTATTACTTGCAATAGAAAAAGTTTTAAAAGAAATAAAAGAATCATTTTTGGAATCAGAAATTAGGCACAAATTTTTCTGATTCCGATACACTCAAAAGTTCCGATTTTCTCGATTCCGATTAATCGTCCCAACACGAGTAAATTTGAAAAGTCAGTAGAATGTGCACATGGAAAAATACATCATTTCTTTTTTCCATTCCTATTTCATAATGGTTGTGTCCAAATGCAGCCATTCAGTGATACCATATTTGACATTTTACAACTCACCCCACAGATCCCAACACTACACTGGGTTTCATGCTCCTAACAGACAATGATTAAATGTTGCGGTTTAGTTCTTATTTCAAAATTTAAAAAAAAAAAATGGATTGACCATAGTCGAGGGTGACTCTAAGGCTCCCTTTTCATTGGCTACTACACCACAATATACGGGAAGGTGCCACACCTTTCCCTGGATTTCTCCACACCTTATAGTGTTTAGCAAAGAGACATAGAGTACCATTTTTTGAGTCTTTGGTATGACTTGATTGAGGATTGAACCCTGGTCTCCTGGATCATTAGCAAACATTCTAACCATTATGCCAAATATTTTTAAATAAGGTAAATAAGAACTAACCGACAACGGAAGAAACATCTGATCATTGTCTCTTAGGAGCATGAAACCCAGTGTAATGTTGAGACCTGTGAAGTGGGTTGTAAATTTTTTATGTCTGAATTTGTTTAAAAAGAAAAGATAAATCTATATACTACGAAAACTCTGATGATCTTGCTTGTTACCGTGCCCACTTTAAGTAATTAAGGGAGGAGGAAAATTGGCGAAAGCTACAATTCATCCTGTATGACATCATCCATTTTCAAGTAAATACTTCCTTGTAAAAACAGGATTATCAAACAATGTCAAAGTTAAGAAACTAAATATTTAATAATATATATAACAAATACTGACCCAACAGGTCACGGGTGGTCTAGTAAATGTATAAAAATAATGAATAAAAAAGGCAAAAGCCATATTGTCTCGTCTTTATGTTCATCTCTACTTACATGTGTCCCCTTGTGTGAGATGGTGTATCCGCTTCCGATTGTGATTCTAATTCCTCGCCTTCACCAAAATCTTCATAATTATCTTCATCTGTAATGTCATGCCGACTGAAATCAAAGACGAAAACAGTGTTCATTTCATTGGAATCCAGGGAAAATCATTTAAAGAATCACAGAAAAATTAAACTTTATTTTTTTTTAAAATCCTTTTTCTCTCTACGGAGAGAAACGGTAACATTTCTGAACACTCGGCTCTTCTTCTAGATTGTAAATTTGGTTTCTCTTTAGAGTTGTTTGCAACTCTGCCAAAAACAAAATGAGGAATTTATGGCCAGTTGTTGAAAATAAATAAGAGAAACCTGTCAACAAGTTGAGATTCAATTTGGCAAAAAGAAAGACAAATTAAAAAAAGAAATAAAAAAGGGAAGGTGGGAGACAAGAGGAATTAGAGAAAATGCTGAATTTTGCCAAAATCTTGTACGAAACAGATTTGAACAATGAGAAAGTCTAAATCTGCTTAAAAGAAATAAGAGTTGGGTTTGAACACAGTCTATGGAAATTGCAGTTGTTTCAACAAAATAATGACCCACGCTTAAACAACAGGCAAGAAAAATAAACCTTTGAAATGTAACCCATTTCTGCTCAATTTCGGTTGCTTGTTAAGTTTTACGATATGTCAACCCATGTTTGGTCATTTTATAGCAGAACTAATTTATTTTAGTTTTTTTCTAGCTGTACCTTCCCAGCATTGCCCGGAATGCAGTTGGGTCATTTTAGTTTTTAATTTTTATTTGTTTACACATTTTTTAACTTAAGGTAGACAACTCCTATTATATTCAATTTAAAAACAGATTTTAAATTTTTAGGTGATTATTTAAAAATGTTTGATATTAGCAGCCATCTGGGACAGACTAAGTAATTTTTTAAATTACTTGTAGCAAAGTATGCTATCATATTGCCAATAATATGGTACAGTAACAACACATTAAAACTGGCCAGTCAGAAACAAAGTTTGATTTGTCAGCTTAAATGCTATTTGGGTCTGATTTTGAGAATCCGACAAGATAATTTCATATGCAAGATATATATATGTATGTATATATATTCTTACTTTATTTTGTAGATGTTATAATTTATTATAGAGACCTCATTTCTTGAGAAAGTCTATAATGTTACCATTTTTTTTAATGCTTCAAATAGTTCTGCTCGGTTTCCTTTTAAGCTCGCTATCTTTTTTTGTGATATGGGCTGTAAGTTTTTACATTCTAGAAGGACATAAGTTAATATAAGTAAAATAATTCTGCATCTAAATTTACATTTGTCTTTCTTCTTAGAGTATGTAAGAAGAATGCATCAGTTGTCTATGACCAAATTAGAAGAATCATTTTTTTGGTTTGTCTGTTTAACGGCATATCAACCCTTTTAAGGCCATTTAATAACAAAATACCTATTGTAAACGATTCATTGTATACAATTACTTGAACACAAGTTGTTATTTTTACATATAGTTGGGGACTAAGGGGATTTTTTTCTACAATTGTAATTGTGATACCAATAAAAAAATTTATGTATTTATTTTTTCTTATATCGAGTTAAGTGTTTAATGTCTAACATTAAATACAGAGATGACACCTAATAATGAGTTTAACCATGAATGTTATAAGCAAAACTGATCTTAATTATTAATACTAGTAAAGATATGCAATCTCTTGTCGCATATTTTTGCAAAGTATATCACTATCTCCTCTCTCCACAAAAAAGGAGAAGGTAACCCCTAGGAGGAGGATATAATGACAACAGAAAAGGTATACCCCCCCCCCCCCAAATTGAGCATTGAAAGTTTGTGCATTAGTCTGAAATAGTAAACTGAATTGAGCATACATAGAAGTATTAGTATAGTTTCGGTTTCACACAGATACCAAATCTCCATTAGTAATAGATATAAGGAAAACGGTGCTGTTGAGTCGGTAGACAAAACATGGGACTGACCCCTTACATTTTTTAAGTGTGACCCAAGCACAAGAAATCTTCCACTAATAAAAAGCTATGAGCTGGACCCGTGTATATTACACAGTACTAGAAATCATTTGAAATCAGTTAACTAAAATCCGTTTAGTACTTAATTTAAAAAAGAAACAGTTTCGTAGTCAAATGAAATTGACACTCGAAATAGCCAGAATTTACCAAAATTATGGTAATTTCATATGTAAATCTTTTACGTAAAATAAATGAACCATAAATTATTTTTAAAAAAACAAAAAAAAAACGAAAATATCTCTAACAATTCGGAAAACAAAACTGTTGATGAGATGACATAGCGTGTTTTAAAGATTTTAACAGTGAAAATTTTATTTTGTAATTATTACAAACAAATGAGTTTGTGTTTTTCAGTGAAAATGTTCATGGACTCCTACTTTCTTCCTCCTCCCCTTTCTTCCTCTTCATACTAAGTGTGACACAAAAGAAAGGAACGAACATACTAGAATATTAGTATTAGAGTATTTGCTATATATTATTTATAGTGTTTTGATTTTAAAGTGATAAAGTGGTGATTGTGGAAAAAAGAAAAACAAAAGTCCAACTAGCACTTAATAAATATTTTGATATTTGTTTTTATTTGGGTAATTTTATATCAAGTATCAATTTTCTTTTTCTAGTTGAAGCCAGACAATTTTTGCCGACAAGTCGGAGTCAGTGAAATTATTGGAAGTTGCTCTAAGGCTCAGATCCACAATCCTGCATTAAAAGACAAGTTTGTATTACCTTTCCTGTTTAATATCTAAACAATTCTCCAGCTTTGAAGTAAGTATAAACATGCAAATGTTGTTGTAAGAATATGAGACTTGATTAAGACCTCATATTGTACTCAATCTTGGGCGACTGGGAATAATAATGTTAAAATTAGGTGTACAAAGAAACGTGACTAAACTGATAAAAAGACTAAAGAATCTAAATTTAAAAAATAATTGGAATCCTTAGGCTTAACTACTTTACTAGAAAGAATAAGGTTTGATTTAATTAAGACCCTAAAAATAATGATTTTTTTTAATATCTCCTCGCACAGGTAATTTATTGGCAAGAAAAAATTCAAAACTATAACACAATTCATTTTTTTTTTTCAAAGAGTAATATATTTTTGGAACAAATTACCTAACCAAATTAACAATACTAGATTGACTCAGAAATAATGGTAAAAAATGAATTCACAAGGACATTTTTGGGGTCTATCTGATAAAATATTTCAGAGAATTTGATCTGTATATTGCTATTATATACTCGATAGGTAATTTATATGTGGGAGTTTTTAATATGTATACTTTTTTTTTTACAGATTAAGTAGTATTTCGTTTTAAATTGAAACTTTGTTGGCTGAAGGAATTATTTTCTTTTTATGATATTTGAACGTTCATACGATGGCTTTGAAAAGGACAACGGTTTTCTTTGCAAGTCGGTGGAAAGATTGTGCATGGCCCAACTTGTATGTTCAGAATGAATGTTACACAAAGTTGACAACGTCCACTTTTTCATAAAGGTTTCATATTTAATTTTTTATCAAATACATTTTTTGATAAAGAGCAGAGGATTGCTCAAAATATTAATAATAAATTTTACATGCTTTTATATGGTCCATAAATTCAGCTGAAAAACATCCACACACACATATATATATTATATATATACACACAAAAAAAAGTTGTTTTTATCCATTCATAGCCATTCAGCATACTTATATATATTCATATATGATAAAGAAGATGCAATCATAATTCAATCACATATCTATTCTCAGGCCATTGACTTAAATACTTTAATATCTTTATATCTTCATTAAATTTAAAAAAAATATTTTATTTCTATTGTTTTAAGTTTATGTTTTTTTAAATTTTTATTTTGTTCTTACAGAGACTGTGGAGATGTTTTGTTCTTCTGGCAAACATTTATGAGACAAATTAATAAATTGGTGGATGAAAAAAATATATTTTAAATAAAAATGAATAACTGACGATGAGGGTAGTGCATAAAGGTATGAACATTTTTAAAGTATTCAAGTCAATCGACCAAGGAGATCTGTGACTTAAACCTAATTGCATTTGTATAAACATTTACCATACTTCTTTATTATTATAAAGCTGTATGTATTGAACAATATTGAAATAAATACTAGAAAATATCCAAAATATATTAACATATTTGGAGGAAAGTTTCCAGTATTTATTTAAATAGTGCTCAATACATCATAGAGCTATACAATAATTAAAAAAAAGTATGTTGAGAAGAGTATCAGAAATGTGTGCGCAGTGTGATTATGTATGAAATTGAAATCTGGCCAGTGTGGTTTGAGAATAATATGGATATTTAATGTGTTTTTAAGACAGGCTTAGATCTGATGACCCCACAGGAAGATTAAATCTGGGCAGTATAGGAAAATGTGTGCAGAATAGGTAATTTTGTTGATTTGGTCACATTAAAAGAATGGGTGAGAGTTCTTGGATTAGTACATTTAGAACAGTAGAGACCAATTCACAGGGAAAGACTAAGGAAAACCTGAGAGAAAGTGATAATGATGGGATTGCGAGAGAGGAATAAATAAAAAACTTGGCCAGAGATAGGTTAGTTTTGAAATCAATTTCTAAAAGCTGCCCAACACATGCCAGCTTGTAAAACAGATGTTAAACAGATGATAATGATTAGGAGGGTGAAAGAATGGATGAAAGTGCTTGGGTTAGTAGATGTAGAACAGTAGAGGTAACAAAGTCAGTTGGTAGGGGTCAAGGAAAATATTGAAGGAAGTGATGAGGAAGAAAGAGGTATCAATAAAAACCTGGCAAGAGATAGGTTAGTTTGGAAGTCAATTTCTAAAAGCCGTCCAACACAGAAGCTGATGATGAACCATTACACAAATGCAATCGTATTTCAATCATGGATTTCCTCAGGTTCTTGATTTGAATAATTAAACATTTTTATTATTTTATAAAAATTTATAATCAAAAAAATTTATTTTATTTAAAAGAGATTGATTAAAATAAGAGATGCCCAACGATACTGAATAAATAAATAGATGAATAAATAAATGAATAAATAAATGTAATAATGACGCAAGCTGTTTTACATCTCATGAATGACTGAATAAAGCAATGTTATACAAGTTTCAATACAGTTCTATTTCATGCACAAACATCAATTATTGATAAAAGATTAATGTTAGTCTAAAAAAAAAAAAAAATAATGAATAATATATACAAACACCAAAACCCTTTTAGAAAGCAGTTTTATTAGTAATTAATTCTATATAAGTAATAAGAAATGTGTAAATAGTTTGTTTGAAACAAAATAAGCATTAAGATTCGTACTACATATTTGAATGTAATGAATGGATTGATTCTATGTTAAAAAAAGACATGCCCCACTTGTAGAAATTGTTTTATAGTTATAATAGAAAAGGCAAGCAGGTATTACGCTTATTACATTTGAGAGGACATTGTATAACCAAAATAGGATGTTGGTTTTTATCTCTGGAAGATAATAAGTTAATGTTTGTGTGTTAGAGAAATTTATATGTTAATAGAACATTTAAATCGGTTTCAATAAGGGTTAAATTTTTCACAGCATCTCAAGACACCATTGAAATTTTCCTTTGATTCCATCTGAGGTTACTAAGGGGCAATATCGGTTAGGTCCATAAAATAACTGAAACATATTAGACCGTTAAGCAAAATTCACTTTTTTTTTAAATTGGTTTTCTTTATTTCATAAAAACAAAAATAAAATTAAACAAAGAATATCTCAGTGAAGAATGTATTTAAAAAGGTTTAAACATTTAAATAATTATTTTTATTGCTATTTTTAAGATTTAAAATAAAAACAAATTTATTTTATTAAAGACATTTTATAGCTGCAGTATCTTTTTTTTTTTTGCAGATAAAGATTTTGTACGCGTTCATTTCTTGTCTTTTTTTTTTTTTTTTTTAAAGTAATACTTGACTCGTACAGGAATTTCTAAAAAAATAAATGAATAAATAAAGCAACGCCGGGAGCCATGCTAGTATCAGATATAAATAAAATGATTTCTACAACTAGATGATCATCTTCAATTAAAAGCTAATTTAAAAAATGTAATTGTTTTGAAATTATGCATATATTAAACCAGGTGACTGTTTATATACAGTAAAAATCAACAAACAATATGTGAATGTTATAATTAATAAGTGTCCCAAATGATAATAGAACCCAAATAAAATTAGCTGTAGTTGGCATTACACATTACCAACTTACAAATTTTTCATGATCCTTGAATCATTTTTTAACATACAAAATGACCACAACTGAACTGTTTTTTTTTTTTTGTTTTTTTTTTCAAATTTACTTTAAAGCCTAGCTGACCGACCAAACGGAGCTAATCTGCCTTTAAGCCCAACGTCTTAAAACCTTACGAATAATCGGCCTTAAAGCTCTATTAAAGCTTGCCATGACTGATAAATCCAACACAAGAATGACAAAACCTTCTGCACCAGAAGAAGAAAAAAAGTCGGTCCCCACATGTACCATACATTGTCTTTCTTTTCAATAATCAGACAATAGATCTTTGATTTTGCCTCTGTGCAATTCTTTTTCAAGCACACCAGATCATCTACTGCAGTCATCTGCTACCTTTCTCCAATCTTACAGATTGAAATTCAGAGTTTTCAATCCACACTTTAAACCATCCATATAACATAGCTAGTTGGAGCCAACAACAAGCTCCTCATAGATTTGTATTAAAATATATTGTTTTTCTGAAAAAAATTTTTTTTACCACCTTAAAATTCTTTTTAATAAACAAAGTATGTATTAATTGATTATCATGATAATACCAACACAATCATTGCCGGGAGAGAGAGTTTTTTTGTTTTTTTAATCAAAAAAAAAAAAAAAAAAAAGGATACAGACAAAATATTGAAATCTATTCCAAACTCGGGAGAAATTCTAATTATAGGAACAACTGAGAATAATCCCTAACAAGGATATAAAAGAAATATTGATACTTCAATATTTTTCTTTTAATGTCATGTTTTCTAAAACGGTATGATATACATTATTTGTATGTTTGATACAAAAGCCATCTAAAATTATGTTGCTATTAAATTTTTCCACTCAAAATATAACATTGATTTTGTATTGCTAAACATTTTACTGTTTCTATACCTCTTTCTTCCTGTCTTTCCTTTTTCTTTTGTTTGTACTTATACCTTTAGTCAGCTCTTTGATCTCTCCTCCTTCTCTCCTGGCCAGATTTTATCGAGCTGTTACACTGCATTCAATTCACTTTCAATTTCCAAATCTCTCTCTCTCTCTCTCTCTCTCTCTCTCTCTCTTTCTCTAGTTCTTATTTTTTCTTTCTCTTCTCTTGCTTTCTGTCTGGTTTAAAGATCTGTGACATGCAAATTATTGGGGCTAATTCACTGGTGGATCTGTTTCCGTGATATCAAATGTATCTTATTTTATACTAGCATTGTATCAAATTAATTTTTTTTTTATATCGTATTGAAGTTAAATTTTTGTGATTATGATAACCCTAGTCACAAATACAATAAGTTTTACAGAACAAAGAGTTACAGAAGAATCAATAATTCTCAGATTATAACATTGGTAAGTGCTGAAAATGCATAAGAAAATTCTAGAAACTTGATATTTACCGATTTGCAATTCTATTTATTTTAAATAACTGTAAAGGACGTTATACTGTAAGTTAGAGGTGATCACATTTTTTCGATTGCCAAGCTACTTTCACAATGGCCAAGTCAAAAATATCTGTACACATTTGAAACTGGTTGAGAATTGAAAACGCAATGCCTTGTAAGCAACAAACTCAAAGAACTTTGGTTGTCAGGATTTTTGATTTTCAGTAATAATTCCCTCTAACACGTTCAGAGCGATTATTAAACAGAGCACATGGAATTCACCAACACCAGTACTTTCTGTTGTTGGAAAGATATGTAACACTAGACACTTCCGAACCCTTTTCCCCTATTTATCCATCTCATAAATTTTAATACACCCAGGCACCTGAATCAACCCACGTGTCCCACATAATGCTTAAATATTGTTTTTTTTTGTTTCCATTCTGAAAGACGAGAGTTCGATCCAAGCAGGCAAGACAACTAGATTCTCGTGCACGGCTGTACTGTTAGGTGATTCATGCTACAGCATTAAAAGGTGCTAAACTCATTTTTTTATTGAGATATACCGAGTGCATACATTATTACTCCAATGACTTGCACTGCATGGAGTCGTCTAAGGTTGCATAATTCAGATCATCTTTCAAGATAAAAATACAATAACATGATTTTCCTAATTTAATATTTATCAAAATAAATAAAGTTTCCATAAAACATTAACGTGACATTCGTTCAAATCATGAAATCCCTTTTCTACGCAGCATGCTTTTATTTAAATAAACATAAGCACATTGAAGCCAGCATGCATGGCCATCGGTAGAAGAGAGATGTCAGACTGGCCGTCTTGTATGTCTATTTACTTGCTTTGAAGCATTGTGCGTAAAGTTGAATTTTTTTAAGTTGGTGACAATGCAATTTGGTAGAAATGCTGTTGGATACGAGACAGGGTAAACAGATCAAATGACAATATTGAAGAATTCAATAATTTTCAATTAAACATTTATTTACCAACGTAATATGGTATGTATGATGTTATGTTCTTTAAATTTTTTAGGAATACTTCCTTTTCAGAAAGAAATTATCACTCAATCGAAGTGTGTTTTCACCTGGAAGTTGGGAACATACATACATATAAATTGAACGTCACACAATCTACCCACATTATCTTTGCAATCGACTGTACACAACTATTGTATAGGTCAGCAGGCGCTCATCAAAACAACCAAACTATTATAAACTAGTATACCCCATCTGCCCATAACAATCTCCAACCAGAGTAGAATTTAAAAAAAAATTTTTTTTTTAAATTTAAATTGACTAGTCAGAAGCAAAGTTTCATTTGTCAACTTAAATAATATTTGGTTCTAATTTTAAAAATGCGACAAGATAACTTTATATGTTAGATATTTTATTTATAGCATTTTGATTTCAAAGAGAACATGAATATTTTTCAAAGTTATGTGAATTCAATTTTAAGACAAAATCTAAAAAATTCAATAAAAAAAAAAAGATACATGATTTTTGGCATACTCCGACTTCTATATGAATGAATTTGCTCAGATTCCACATCCCTGATTATTATAAAAATCACAAGAATTTCCTATTTTATTTGTGTATGTTGATTTTTATCCGGTTTTTCAACTAATCCAATTTTTCTGGTAGGATTTGAGCTTCTTACCCAAGGCAGTGAGGGTTTGATTCACCATTTGGGTGAAAGCAATTTCAGAATTTTGTAAGCATGATCGATAGGATTTTCCAGAGAAAATATGTATACAAAATTTTACACCATGTGAATTATGATAATAGATGAGTCATTCTGAATGACTATTATAAATTATTCGTTAAACAAATGTCCAATTTGAAACACAGGAAGTCTAATTTTTCTACAGGTAATGAGTTAGCGTATTCTAGTCAACAGGACTTAAAATTAAATGAAAAAAATCATTTTTTATGGCATATTAACTCATTATTTTATGCGGAAACACAATACCTATTGTAAACGATTAATTAAACACAAGTTGCTAATTTACCCATAGATGACGAAGGGTATTCA
Organism: Sepiola atlantica; assembly: GCA_963556195.1. NCBI lineage: Eukaryota > Metazoa > Mollusca > Cephalopoda > Sepiida > Sepiolidae > Sepiola > Sepiola atlantica. The sequence goes on along the minus strand of OY744519.1, from coordinate 130,406,847 downwards.
TACCTTTCTCAATGATATTACAGTATAAGTGAATGCCTAAAAGATTGATGCCTGAGTTTGGTAGTTTTGATGAGCGCCTGCTGACCTATACAATAATTCATATAGGCTGTGCAACTATCATCTCAGTAAAATTCCTGACGCGTGTTCTTGTTGCATCACTAATTCTGCAAAATGTGTCTGGGGTGAGAAGTGAAAGTTTCAATGTTTCATCAAACCGATTCACTGCCCCCCCCCCCCCTCCTGGTCACTGCAAGAGTTCCAGATGTGTCTTAACCGTGTGTTAGTCACTTACCAATATAGATAGGAACTACTTTTGCAAACTCTTGCATCATGCCACAACATTCCAATGAATGCCGTCTTGACTCGCAACATTGCAAATTCACTTGGAAGCGGCTCAACCCACCCCAGGTGAATGTTGTCACAGATCCACACATATAAGTGAATGCGACTGATCCATCTAGATTTTTTATTCAACTTAGTCGATTCCATAGTCTGAGTTTATATCCATTACACCACTCATGTACTTGTAACAGCCATCACTCTGGTCGGGTTGAGCCGGCTTTGTTCTGAGCAAGTACAGCATTTCTGACTATCACAGCCTACTTTCGCCGATCCTGAGCTAGGTCACATAATATTGCTACCCAATCTTGATTCCATAGTCAAAGACCAACTACTTGTGGACCTGATGCTAGATTGCCTCCGAGGTCTTCAGCTGCCTACCAGCACATTTGTGCCAACCAGGAGGAGAAGGATCTTGCAAATAAGTGCTCCCTCTGGGCATTGAGTTCCATGCACAGACCATCTTAGACGGCGTTGAAGAAAGACAGGAGAAGATTCCATCGCCAATGGAGATCTTGAGTTGGTACTCAATGCAGTGAAGGCAGTCTTTGTCAAAGACTTTGAGCCTATGCAGATCCACTGCTCTTATTAGTCACATTTCATAACTATAGGGAAGGATCGTCTGCACCATAGCCTGATAGATACGCCCTTTGGTGGCATTGATATCTCCCGTTGGCACCACAGTGTTAGAATATACGTTATTTTAATTCACAGCTCATGTATTAAACATATATTCAAAACATATCCATCATTAAAACGAAAGGCTAAGACAAGTTTGGTTAACACATTTATTACGGTTGAGAATTATGAAAGACAAGCAACGTACATTATACAAAACAGTAAAAGGTATTTATTTTTTACTCTATTTTTAAGATAGGAACATGGATTATCAGGAGGACCTAGATTCTTCATTTTGTGGGATCCCAATGGAGAAGTCCTACAATGATACATTCTTAATACTCTCTGGTCACTTTCTAGGCACCATCAAGAGGAAACACTCAGCGGTGTTCAGAACAAGTGCATCACCAGAATCAGTCCCCTACAACAGTAACTGCTTGAGGCAGACGACCTTACAACTCCTATGCAACATTAAACCTAAGCTGCTCTCATATGTTGTAGGGCCAAAGAGATTGTGTAATGCTATAGTAGCTTGTCAGCAACAGTTATAAAAAAAAAAAAAAGGACCCAAAATTTATTTTATAAAAAGAAATGTTAGTGTTAAGGCTTGGAAATCCAACAAGATTAAAGCACTTGAGTGTTGTTAAAAAAAATAAAAATAAAAATAAAAATCAGACTGGGTAGTCAGATTACAAGCAACTTTACACTTTAGAATTATATAAAACAAAGATACCATGGGATATACATTCTTTTGCAATTAACTTTGCTTTCTCAGTGAGTGTGTACCTATGTTAAATATAGAGCCATAAGAAGTGTAAAAGTGAAATTACAGTAATTATCTGTAATTCAATGTTTTGATCTACTTGGTTCGGGGCTAAGACTGTTGGAATTAGGAAAATTATTGTTTTTTTTGGGGGGGGGACCTCTACCATCACTAACCATAGATACACACAAATGAGGTTTGGATGATGGCAAGCAATGTACCGATTCAAACAATGCGTGGGTGAAGAAAATATCATATTCTTAAGTTTTATCTTACATGGGAGGAGGAAGAGGGTGAATCATGTTAAAAGATTGTGAATTGCAAGTTTATACAGTTTCTTCTCCAATTAGAAAAGTACGAGTCATCTAGACAAAATGAGAGAGAGAGAAAAGGAGAGAGAGAGAGAAAAGGAGAGAGAGAGAGAAAAGGAGAGAGAGAGAGAAAAGGAGAGAGAGAGAGAAAAGGAGAGAGAGAGAGAAAAGGAGAGAGAGAGAGAAAAGGAGAGAGAGAGAGAAAAGGAGAGAGAGAGAGAAAAGGAGAGAGAGAGAGAAAAGGAGAGAGAGAGAGAAAAGGAGAGAGAGAGAGAGAAAAGGAGAGAGAGAGAGAGAAAAGGAGAGAGAGAGAGAGAGAAAAGGAGAGAGAGAGAGAGAAAAGGAGAGAGAGAGAGAGAAAAGGAGAGAGAGAGAGAAAAGAAAGACAGAGAAAAAGAAAGACAGAGAAAAAGAAAGACAGAGAAAAAGAAAGACAGAGAGAAAGAAAGACAGAGAGAAAGAAAGAGAAAAGTAGAGAAAGAGAAAAGTAGAGAAAGAGAAAAGTAGAGAAAGAGAAAAGTAGAGAAAGAGAAAAGTAGAGAAAGAGAGAAAAGGGGAGAGAAAAAGGGAGAGAGAGAGAGAGAGAGATATGTAAAAAAAAAAAAAAAAAGTAATTGAGAGCATTCAATCCAAAACAAAATGTTGAGTATTGATTTACTCCTCTCCAGGAGTTAGGCACAAGGTCAGTTTTTATCTTACTCCCACAAGTAAGATGTGACCCAAGGTCCGGTCGAGAAAGTGGGGTTTAAAAATTGCCTCTCCAAAGAGGGGAGGCGAAGCCTGGGAGGGTGGACCTCCTAGAACTGCACAGGACAGACCCATAGACCGGCGTAAATCAAGCCCCGAAGGCCAAGACAATACCAGTCTATGGGGTGCAGTATCCATCGGAACAGATACTACACTTTGATCTTAGCCAAAAGGCCAAGAACATGAATTATGTTGAGTAATTCATAGTCCTTTAGGTGAAAAGAAACTTATTTGTATTTTTATCTTTCATATTTAATTTAACATAAAAAGAAAAGTCCATCTGATTCTAGACTTCAGACTTAAATAGCATTGCATCTAACATATAGATATTTACTTCTGACTAAGCAATTTGTTTTCATCTTCCTTCTATCATGTTATTTGCAAGAAAATAATGTATTTCGCTTCAGTTTCTTTGGAAAAAAAAAATTATTCCAGCTAGGAAGATTGTTACAATAAAGGCAAATTTAAATAATGACCTTAAAAGCTGCATCCTTTTTTTTTTTTTATTATTATTATTTTTTTTTTTTTAAAGAAAAAGTAAAATAATGTAAGGGAGAATAACTCACTTTCACTTGAAAGCTAAAAAGGGACTTATCTCCCTTACATGAACATCTTTTCCCCCTCTCTCTCTTCTCTATATTGATTTGTGTGTGTCTGTATGTGTTTCTCGCTTATATTTGACTTACACATTTTTATTTTTTTTAATTTAGTATTAATCTAATATTTATTCAAATAATAAAAAAAAAAAACTTCAAATTTTATTTCTTTAAAAATGTACAAAGAAAAAATAAATAAATTAAACTAAAATGACATTACTGATTCCCAGGCAACACCGGGTAGGTACAGCTAGTTCATAATAAAATGCCTTTTGCTAAAAGAAAACTATCTTTATCAATAAAAAATATTTCATAAAACCTATTCATTATTGAAAATTGTATCTTCCGAATCTTGCCAGTTTAAAGTCCAAGCACCTTTGCAAATATATTAAAAAATATACATATATATAAAAAAGTAAGTAAAAATAATATTTTATGATGAACAGCACATAATGAAAATAAAATAGCTCCCAACAAGATTTGAACTCGCACCCAATACTGGGGAGCTTATTTTACATACTAGTTGATTTAACCATCTACCCACGATTAGAGGTTATAAATATAATCGTAAAAATTACATTACTTTATATAACTTCACTAAACAGAATATTAACCAATTTTATTTAACAAATTTATTCAAGTAAGAGGAGTGATTATATGCCATAAAGAAAATAAATCTTCTTAATCTTTGTATAACTTTCCTGCGCTCTCTCACATTCTTCTCTGGGCCATACGGATACAAACTGTGAAAAATAAGTGTCCACCTTTAGCAAGACGTGATACAAGGCCAGAAGGTGGAGGAGGCACTCTGGTTGGGTAAAAAAAAAAAAAAAATAGCTATGAAAAAACCCATCAGCATTCCCCGGTAAATATATAAGTACATAAACAAAGAAAATTAACGTCTATTTTTATTTGTATTATTCGGACTATTTTTCTCATCTTGGATGTTATTCTCACAAAATTTCAGCCGATGTAATCAGCAGCAGGTGAGTCTTGTCAAAATCGAGAATCTGCACAGAATTTTAAACAGAACCTTTTTATTTAATCCACAGAGTAGCTTGTTCTCGTTCTGTCAACCATGACCAGCTAGAAGTCTTAAATAATTCTTAATTGCATTTTTAATATCGCCCGAACTGGGATTAAACCATCAACCCCCAGAAGACTGTCACTTAGAACTGATTATTACTTAGCACTTTATCCGTTGCACCACAGGTCCAATCTATTTTTTATTAATTTGCCATGGGTCCTACTAGTCTTTTATTAATCGCTTTACACACATTTTTCACGGTCACTTGAAAAACAGACATTGTTTATCCATGTCTTCCCTAAAGGTTCAAAAGGATTGGGCTTATTGGCCACACACAAACCACAAGTTCCTTCCTCATGAGAAATCTTTTCATCAAAGTAATAAAAACAAAGTACATGACTAATTGGATAGTTATACTGGCACACCTGAAATAATATCATCAGGAAGTTCAGAAGCTTTGCTTTCTTATGAATCAATAACCATTTTTGGAGAATTATACGACACACAAGGTCAATGTTTGTATTGAAAAAAACGAGAGTGCATGTGTTTACGTTTTCTCAATAGAAAAAATTAAAAGGTGCAACAGAACCGGATTTCTTGGTGGAATTATTGTTCTATCCTCAATTTATTTTTATAGTTGCTTAATTAAAAAAAAATTTTTACTGGAAAAATTTAAATCCAATGAAATGTAAGAATTTTAGATGATGTTTCATTTTATAGTAAAAGTACAAGTAAAAGATTAATTTTAATTCAATTTATTTTTTTATATACTAACAGGTAACCATTTACCAAGGCCAAAAGCCACTTGAAGATAAGGGTTGATGAGATTGTCAATTGGATGAACAATACTATGAGAGGATTGGAAATTGTGGGTGAAATGGGCAGAATTTGGTTACTTAAGAGGACGGCTCGCCAAGTATTTGTTGACATTGTACTTGAAGGCGACTATGTTGTAGTCGGCAAGAAAGTTCTTGGAAATAAACTTTGCTCATGGAAGTTCCGTTTGGTTTTAGGTACATGAGGAAGAAAAGAAAGTTCTTTGCAGTGGTGGTAGCTAGACGAGTTCTTGCTGTGAAATGTCTTCAATTAAATTAACTTTGATGGGTTTAGTAGCATATAAACCCGTATAGGTCATTTAATGCCAAAGTTTATTTTGTACCAGATTTGTACTCGTTTTCAGACTTGCGTTAAGTTTTATTTATTGGGCTTATAAATAGTAGATTTTTTAGTATAAGCCTACTGCCTTCAAAAAGGATATACGGTTTACTCTAATGTCATCAACCAATTCTTTCATGTTGTTACAGTTTTACTATATTTTTGAAAGAAAAAAAAAAATAGTTGTCTTGTTAACATATACAAAGAAAGTTTTATTAATACTACTATTCGAGTTTGGATGAATTACATCTCTTTTATTTAGTGCATACATATTGGCAGTGTTACAATCATATAAAGGGAGGACCGAGCATAATCATATCCATGTTTTATTCAAATAGTTAAATCTAGTATGAAATTTACAGTAGATTAAACTAGAATATCAAATATGCTAATTTTATCAGACTTATTATTTTCTGTTATTCTACTAAAATGTGTATAGACTGTATAATATGTACATTTTAAGTTAAAACAATGCCATAACACCAAGATGTGTCCAGTTAGAAAATAGAATGAAAAATCTGATTTAAAAAACTTGTACCAAATTATTTTACTTGTTTATAGAAAGATGTTAAGCTTTTCTAAATTCAGTTGTACTTGTGAACAGGAGTGGAATGAAGGGATCAGAAATGAACTTCTTTTTTCTATCATTTGTTTCTCTGGTCAATATTGTAAAGGCATAACAGAAATAGTCCCTTATCGATAAGAGTTCAAGTCTTGTTCAAAGATTAATAATGAAAAAGCGAGAAAAAAAACAAAAAAAAAAAAAAACTTTTCTATCAATAAATCTATATATAGTAATAAAAATGTGTATCCTTTGGGTTTGTTTTATTTTTGCTTTGACTGATATTACTTAGATTGACTGTAACCATGTCAGATCCTTCAACTTTAACCGCTTTGCTGCAGAAAACGGATATATCTGCTCAATGTTTGCAAACTGGATTGGTTGTTATCAACACACCACTCAATAAGTCCTGGACCTGACATAGATGTTGCCAGTAATAAAAAAAAAAATCCATATGATTTTTATAAAATACTAATCTTCAAATGACACTTGTCAAATTTGAGCACAATCGGATTATGAGTTTACACATTCCAGTTAGTTAAAGTGAACCTACTGTTGCAAAATTTCAAAACAATGGAAAAATCTGAATTTTTTGTGTTGATAAAGCATTGCTTTCTGATTGGAAAAATACTGTTCAAGCAAAGGAATGGCTTGAAAGTGTTATTCGGACTCTGCTCCATCGGAAAGAACGGTTGAGAGGTACTATGCTGACTTTAAACATGATCATACAGATACAAATGATGAACACTCAGGTCGCCCAAATTCAGTAGTTGTCCCAGAAAATATTTTTTTAAAAGTCCACAAACTCCTTTTGTCTGATCGTAAATAGACGTTGCATGTGATAACAGAAGAGTTGAAGATATCAGAAAGCAGGCTATTCACTATTTTACATGAACATTTGTCAATGAGAAAGTCGCGTTCAAAGTGAATGCCACGTTTGCTCACAATCAATCAAAAACAACAATACCTTAACAATTCAGAACATTGTTTGCAACTGTTTCAACGCAACAAAAACAGTTTTTGCATCAATATGACAATTGATGAAACGTGGATCCACCACTTCACCCCGGAGTTAAATCAGCAGTCAGCTAAGTGGGCAGCAGCAAGTGAAAGCCGTATAAAGCAACCAATGATGCAAACATCAGCTGGTAAGATTTGGCCTCTGTATTTTGGGATGTGCAAGGTATTTTGTTCATCGATTACCTTGAGAAAGGAAAAACCATCAATAGCAAATATTATAATGCATTATTAATGCCTATGAAGGAAAAAAAATTGCAAAAAAGAAAAAAAAAAATTGCAAAAAAAAAAAAAAGAAAAAAACACCCACAACTGAAGAAAAGTGTTTTCACCAAGACAATGCACCAGGTCACAAGTCGATCGCAATGATGGTAAAACTACATGAATTCAACTTCGAATTGCTTCTGCACCCATCATATTCTCAAAATCTGGCTACCAGTGACTACTAGCTGTTGGCAGACCTCAAAAGAATGCTCCAGGGAAAGAAATTTGGCTTCATTGAAGAAGTGATATTGGAAACTGGGGTGTATTTTGAGACTAAAAACAAATCTTTTTACAAAAAAAAGACATTGAATTGTTAGGGAAGCGTTGGAATAAGTTTATCACCCAAAATGGAGAATATGTTGATGAATAAAGTTGAATTTTGCCTACAAGTTTTTTTAGTTTTTTATATTTATTAGTTAGGCCCGGGACTTATTGAGTGATGTTCTAGGTTTTTCGGCATGTCAACTGTTCTTAGATTATTTTATGCCGAAGCCGAAAAGTTTTGCATACAATTAGTTTGTAGACGAATATTTTGTAAACAATCTGTAAACGCTAGTTTCTATTTAACCTATAGACAGGGCCCTGACAGGTACTACCACTATGGGTTAGAGTGGAACTGAAAGTAGTGGTAACTAAAGGGCGATTCGATACTCCCCCAAAGTTTGCAAATTGGGGAACTCAACACTCAATGCAGTTTTGTGTCATACCCATGATGGTTGGAGTTGGGAAAGCAACTATTTTTGTTATACCTTGTCAGTATTTCAGCAAATAAATATATAATATTTATAAAAAAGAAAAAATTAATTGTAGAAAATATTTAGAAGAAAAAAAAAAGATTATTCAAATGAAAAAAAAATTAGAAAAGTTGAATGAGAGTTGTATTAAGTAAAGAGCATTGATGGTTAAAAAAGCTTTGCGTTTAATTAAAATGGCTGATGATTAAAAGTTTTGTGTTTAAGTGTGGATTGAGAAGCCGAAAATCCTAGAACCCAAAATAGTACCAAAAATAAAAAAAATTATATCTGCTTTTTTCTGCAGTTTTAAAATTTTTTTTTTTCAGAGGAAACTGAAAGGATTTTTTCTTTTACCTGACATGATCGGACAGCATTTCGGTTTTACAGAGCTTTTTAGCACTGGGAGATCTGCAGGTTCAAATATAAGTTAGCAATTATTCACCCCTTCAGAAGTGCAAAGAGAAAGACAAAAAGATCTTTTTTCTTGTTTCTAGTAAAAAAAATCATTTTTAAATATTACATAAAAAATGTTTGTTGTTGACTTTGTGCATTGTACATTAGAAACAAGCAACAATATTAAAAATATGTTTTGACTTTTAAAAGCATCAAATATAAACGATTCACACCAAAAATGTAGTTAAAATTGAACATTTAATTAAATCTGATTAAAAAAGTTGATTATGTTTGTTTCATAATTTTTTTAGAAGATAATTTGCATTATTCAAACGATTATGCTTATCTTAGTTGTTATGTTCACAACGTTTTGACCGATGTAATCTTTGACAATCTCCAGGTGCATATTTTCAAACTTGGGAACCTTCTATTTAAATGTGAGGATTTTTATGTTGAAATTCCATACCAGTTCCAAAGTGTCACATAAAAATTCTTAATTTGTCTTATTTGGATTATTCGAACTACTGTTCTCATCCTGGATGTTATTCTCACAACGTTTCAGCCAACGTAACCTGACCTTCTCCAGGTGTGTCTTGTCGAACTCGGGAATCCACAGAGATAGCTTACTCTCGTCCTGTCAGCCATGACCAGGTCTAAGTCTTAAGTAATTCATAATTGTATTCTGAGTATCACCCATACTGAGGACTGAACCTTCAACCTTAAAAAGGCTGTCGCTTAGAACCGATTATTACTTAGCATTTACATCTATCGTATCAAGGGTTACATTGGTCGAAACGTTGCAAGAATAACATAAAAGATGAGAACAGTAATCCAAATAATCTAAATACAAATTATCAATCCTCGTGAAAAATTTGTAAGTTTAAATAGAAGGTTTCCTAGTTCGAAAAGATGCACCTTAAGAAAATTAGAGGTTACATCGGGCGAAATACGAATATAACAATCATCTTCATAAACCAAATTGATTGTTTATTGTCTGTCTAAATGGAGATTCCGATTCGAAACACCCTTCTTGTCAAAATCTAAAACTAAGTTTCATTGTTTGTTTTTGTATTGTTAAAGAAATTAAAATACATTATACTGCACTGTTCAGGAATTGAACTTACTAGCCCTATGAAACTGGTGTATACAGCATAATCATGTTGACATACTGGTTCTCGTTAGATCACCAAAGTCAAGCAACGTTGAGCCTGGTCAGTACCAGATGGGAATACCTGGCACTGTATGTAGGAGGACATTGACACTTCCCTGCAAGAACTGCAAAAACCTAACATCGTCATTTCCCATAACCAGGATATACATGCGACTGGGAACCGCTTGTGAATTTTATACTCTCATGAAACTTCCTCCTTCAGAGGAAGGAGGTGCAACCCGTCCAGGGTGAATGCCGTACCAGGTAGGTATGGCGTTTTTAATAGATCTACACACAGAACAGTCCTCAACCAAAGATAAAATAGTGAATCAGATAATTTGAACCCCTCACCCTTTTCACATACATGCTCGATCTCTAGTGGATGCTGCCTTTCATACTTGAACATTGTTCAGGGATCCAGATAACATAATGCTTACATCAATAGCTCTTGCAGAACAGTTAACCAAGTCTAAGTCAAACTAATACGCATTTTTTATACTCATTCCAGAAAGAAGAATCAAATGTTCGCTTTTTTATTTTTTATTTTAATGTTTCTTTAGATTATCTTCAAGAGATTATGAGTGGAGTGAAACCAACTGTTTTTTTTTTGTCAGAAAAAATTTAAAAAAAAAAATGTAAATTTCAGAAAGAAATCTGTAAGGACATGTAAAAAAAATAAAAATATTTTGAATGGAAAAATTTTTGAAAAATTGAAATTAAGTTCAGCAACTTGGCAACCAAAGCTCTCAAAAGTAGCGATAATTTGATATTTTTAAATACCACGTCTTTTAAAAACGAATAAATATATAATATATATATATGTATAAATGTATATATATATATATATATACACACACACACACACACAATACCAAAGCCATTTAAAATTCCGATGCTGCAAAATTTAAAAAAACAAAAACATATGACATTGATTTTACACATCTGACTGTTCAAATTTTCTTTCATTTTTCTTTTGTTTGTATTTGTGTCTTCCATTTAACAAACTTAGCTCTTTGATCTTCCCTCCTTCTCTCCTGCTCGGATTCTAACCAAGCTATTACAAGGTGTTCATTTCACTTTCAATTATCTATTTCTCACCAACCTTGCTTCATATTTCTTATTGTTTTTATCTATATGTTTTCTGTCTGGTCAAAAGTTATGTGACATGCAACATATAAAACCTATTTATCAGTGGTGTTATCATCGGACTTTTTTCTGTGGTATCAAAAATAGAGTAGCGTTTTTTTTTGTATATTAGTATTGTATTGAAGTTAAAATTCTGGGATCTCGATAATCTTATTGGTCACAACTATCATACTTAAAAAATCTATGACAAATTTTGTGCATTTCTGTCTAATAGTGTCACAGCCTAACAACAGACACAAAAATAAATTAGCTTGTGTTGCCCAGCAGTGTATTTACTTGCAATTTGATTTTCTATTCTTTTTTTGAAAATTACGAGGATAATGAGGATCACTCAACAACTTCAACAGGAGACAATAATTCTTGATAAATTTGGAAAACTGTAGCTTATTAATTTTTTGTTATTCAGGAATTTACATGTCCCTGATGAGGATGATAACAGCATGTCACTTCATTAACTCCAAAACTAATTCTCAGTCATGAGTGACGATTAAAATGCTAGGATCAGGGTCGAAAGCCTAAGTTTGGCTTTGTCTCATAATTAAGATTCTGTTTCAGAAAGGTTGCAAGATTTGAAAATTAAAAAACAAAAATTGTTTTCTCTCAAACTTTAAATAATAATTATTGGCAATGATGTAGCATAAGTAACAACCGAGACATCAAAAATAAACAAAATATACAACAAATTTTTACCAGACGCAATAAAATTTTGTTTTTTTTACCTACCTGCATAGTTTTAATCTCCTGAAAGTTTTTAAAGTTTTTTTTTTTAATTTCAATATAAGATTGCGTCTATATCTGCTGGTTTATCAACTAACAATCCACCATGACTGCAGTCAGATGTGGCTTTTAGCTTCTATGTCTCATAGATAACAATTGATCATTTTTAAAATTGCAACTAATAACTGTTACCAAATACATCAAAATTTAATTTTCAACTGATCTGTATATTTTTAACTTACTGAAACTGTTTTAAAGTTTTTCTTTATTTCAAAATAAGTTGCAGTGTATCGAACCTTACGACTAACGTGGTCAGCTATTTTTTTTTACAAGTCTTTGATGCTCCGATATAAATTCTGAAATAAAAAAGCACTTACAAAAAGTTTACGGTCGATAGAAAATAAATATTTTTTGCGTTTGGTAAAAGTTGTTTGTTATATATTTTGTTTGTTTTCGATTTCTTTGCTGTTAACTATACTACATTATTGCCTCATTGTTTATGACCGCAATTAAACTTATTTAAATTTTAGTTTTAACAATGAGTTTTGTGAAGAAGTGCTGAATGGTAAATCTGTTATGCTAACTTCATTTTAGCTCTGAACAGCTTTCATATGATTTTTTTTGCATTTTTAACTTTGTTAAAAAAGAATATAATTCAACATTTTATTTCTTATGTTTACCCATTTTTCCAAGCAAAGCGTTAACATTTTCAAGCAAGTTTCTCAAAACCAAAGCTTAAATAAGCATGATATTGCATATACCAAAAACATGTTAGTAAGTGTCTTTTCATTTTTACCTTTCTTTTCTTTACGACAATTATTTGTTGCTTATATAACTAATGACTGTCCACCTTGTGAGCAACAGGAAATGATAGCCAAGGTGAGTTTTGGTTATCCACCCATGCATGCCTTGTTAATGTGGGTACGTTAGAAACAGTAGTCATTAAAACCAACTTCATTCTGATTAACTGATTTTTGAGGAACACTAACAAAATTATTGGAAGATATCATTCATTTTAGAATAAAAGAATTTAAAACAAATGAAGTTCTGAAATATGTATATCAGCTGGAAGTATTTGACTGTCTAGTCACAATGAACAGCTGTAATACAAAAAACAGTTTGTAGATGACTATACCCCGGTGGATTGAGCACTGTGGTAGTTGAAATCGCCAGCTTCCATTAACGATAATGCAAAGATCTCCATAAACGAATCTTCTGTAGTTGATATTGTTTATATGATCAGTAAGGTTTCCTTTCCTCATGGCTTGTGTCGATGGCATAGTGGGTAGAAACTGACTGTCGAAAAAATGATTGAGTTTCAAATCTCAGACTGAGCCACTTTTGTCTAGCTACATTGAAGAACTGTGACACAGCAAAATTGTCTGTACAGTATATATGTGTGTGTGTCTGTGTAGAGAGAGAGAGACAGAGACACACACAATGTTTATAGATACATATGTACACACACATAGTAAACAATTTTGTTTCCCCACCGTTTTTGTTTTTTTTGTGTTTTCATTATAATTATTTTACAATAGTGGCATAGTTGAAAAATACTGTTTTCTTTTGTTTGGGTGCACAAATCAGCCATAATACTTGACTGTTACCATTACACTTTAATTCAAGCCAGAATTTATTCTCTAATAGACACTTTTTAATGTTGAGGCCTTTTGTCTAAGATCAAAGTGTAGTATCTGTTCCGATGGATACTGCACCCCATACTGGTGTTGTCTTGGCCTTCGAGTCTTGATTTACGCCGGTCAATGGGTCTGTCCTGTGCAGTTCTAGGAGGTTCACCTTCCCAGGCTTTGCCTCCCCTCTTTGGGGAGGAGTAAGTTTATTGCTTACTGCCTGAGGCACCCCTACCGGGGAATGCCGACGGGGCTGCCCAGGCAATTTTTAAACCCCACTTTCTCGACCCGACATTGGGTCACATCTTACTTGTGGGAGTAAGATAAAAACTGGCCTTGTGCCTAACTCCTGGAGAGGAGTAAATCAATACCCTACTATTTAACCTATAAAGGGAGGATATATGGATTCATACCTTTCCCATGGATATTAGTGAAATTGTTGCAGAAACAGAACTCGAACCCGGCACGCTACGCCCTTAGAAGTTTCCAATTTTTTTATATTGGGTAGGTGAAAGAGAAACAGTTTCTTTTTTTTTTTATTTTTAGGAGAGGATTCCTCAACATCAAGGATAGATTAAATATAAACAGTATACACAATTGTTGACAGTTTCAAAACATGGGGAAAAACAAATCTCTCAAGTACGTTTTTTTTTTAATAGTATATTTTTTATTAGGACCATAATTATCGACCTCTCATTTCACCTAAACACAACATAGGCGAAGGTTGTATCAATGATCAGCCAAGAAAAAACCAGTGAACGAAGTTAAAATCCCATCAACAGTTGTTTATATTCATTTCAAACCTTTCTTTGTAAAAAACCTGAACTTACGAATGCCATCAACTTAGAAGGATCTCATCACATACATGTCATAATTACTGAGAGAGAGATAGAGAGATTTGGCTGAAACAAGTGTCCCAAAATTAAGCTGTGTTCAGGAAGTAGAAGCAAACCCAGAGCTGTTGACCACTAATCAAGGTGATACCTTTAACAGGCCTGGCAGCTATGCAACAAGAGATCACAACTGTGAATGGGCACAATTATTGTAGCAATGTGAAATAAGTATTCGCTTTATCTTCTATAAAATAAAGGGAGACACCTATGCATATGAAAATAAAATCCCAGATAAAAATTATTTTTTTCAAAAGTATTCTTAAACACACACTGATACACTTTTCTCTTGGCACTGCCTTGATTTTGGGTGTGATGGCCCTCCTCAGTTGAGGAATAATCTGGAGATTGTTCTTTAAGATAACCCCATGGATAAAAATATGGAGTGTTACGGTCTGGTGAGTGTGAAACCAACTCAGAATCACACCCCCTACTGATGATACGATCACCAAAATGACCCGCATATCATTGAACAATGATAAAACAAAAACTGTTGTAAATTTAAGATCGAAACTTGGTGAACAAGTCAGGCATATACTCCAGTTTATTTCTACTAAATATGGTTGGATACCAGAAAAGATTGAATTTTATTAACAGTTACATGAGTGAATTTTCTTAAATTCATTATACGGTATTTGGCGCTTCTTGACATAATCACTGCTAAAATTTAAATCAGATTCTAATTTTATGTTATACAAACTTCTTATATAGGTAAGTATTTGATATAAATATTTGGTGCATATAATTGAATGGCAATAAAATAAAGACTTTTGAACATTCATGACTGAAACTTGGTGGACAAGTCAGGCATAGACGGAAGTTCATTTGTATCAATATGGTTGGATTGCAGAAAGGATTGTGAATTTGGTACTGGTTCAGGCTTTGAACCAGACAAAACAGACTTTTCATTCATCTTTTTCCGACTGTTTACGTAAACAGCCGGAAGATGCTGAAGCGCTTCTCCAATTTCCTGGAAGGCAGACGACAAGTTAAGGCAATTGATTAAAGTGATGATGAATTTCATCACGTTTATTCTCCAGAAGGGCTGATCGAATTTTGCCAGGAAAGAAAACTCTTAGCAACAATAAACTTGCACAACATGTGAACATATCCGCAAGCTCACAAAAAGAAATAATATAACTGATCAATATTCTTGGCGATGCACGAATGCAGAGTGTGGACATCACTTAGAACAGGTACATTTAAAAGATTTTTTTTTTTTTTTTTTTTTTAACTTTCTCATGAACAAGTTGCCTCATTAATTTTCTTTGTCAAAAAATAAATACTTTTTCATAAAAATAAAATACAGTGAGTGTTTTTCATGCTTTAAAAATGGTTTCATCATTTTTTTTTCCTGTTGGAAAGCCGTTTCGTTAGTATTCGTCTTTTTCTGGCCGTTTACGTAAATCTGCATCAGGAAAAGTCGGTTTGGTCTGGTTCAAAATCTGGACCAGTACCGTTAATTTTATTAACAATTCTATGGGTGCATTTTTTTTCTTTGAGGAGAAAGGGGGCACCTTATAAAATTATATTTTAGATGCTTTTCATCAATAAATATATAAAAAATTGGCTTATCTTTGCAAGATCTGAAAATGTTCCTCGGGCGTGGTGAATAAAGTGATTTCCATGTGTCATGTAGTTTCAGCCGAGTAAAGCTTAGTTTTGTTTTTTCTTTGTACATTGGCATTTATAGAAATAAGTAAATTTTTCTTGTCATAAGGTACTTCTGAACCATAGGATCACTGGATATTACTAACAAGCCCTTTCTTAAAAATGCTCTCAATGATTGATATTTAGTAATGATTTGGGTTATGCTTGCCCTCAGTTGTGAATGCTGGTTGCATGACTACCAGGCCTATTATAAGTATCACCTTGCCACAAAGTCACCCTTGAAAGAATATAGTAACACTAACAGGAGAAGCAATTCATTTTACTTTGTTCAAGATAATGTTGAACATTATTGTTTTTCCCAAACAGTACCTAGAGTTAATAAAAAATATAAAAAGAAAAAGGAAAAATAAAGCAATTATTGGAAGATTCATTGCATTGAAGGAAATGGTTTTTACAATTTTTTTTTTTCTCTACCCAAGCTACAAACAAATATCTTTGTAAGTGTGTAGTGGCTTCCTCCTTTATATACGACATAATCACACTGTCTTTGTTAAGTTGGGCCTGGTCAGTACCAGATGGGTGACCATTTGGGAATACCATGTCAAAGAACAGTGACATCTCCCTGCAATGCAACTAATGGCATTAAAGTCATCTCCCTTGACCTGATGCAACCGAGGACCGATTGTGAATTTGATATTGCCTAAAAAATTTCCTCTCTGAAGGAGGAAGACAACTCAACCTGCTCAGGATGAATTGCTGCACAAGAACAGCGGCTTCTTTTGAACCCACTTTTTAAAAAAAAAATTTTCTCTCAAGAGTCACTGCTCATCAAGGCCCAAAGGCCACTCGAGGACAAGGGTTAATGCTTGAAATTCATTCCTCTTAGCTGGAAAATGGCTTAGTAGATAGAATGCAGGCACATGGAAGATTCACAATCTCAGTTTATTCATATTCTCACCAATTTATCCTTACAGGTTAACCCCTCGGAACATTCCATTAACATTTCACTTCAAGGTTTGTCAAAGATTCACTTCTTTATGGAAACACATTAACTTATCTCGAACCTAAACACAATTGGCAAAAAAGAATTATTAAACACCAGCAGAATCTTCCACGGGATAACCAATTCAAAGCTGCTTTTTTATTTTTTTTGTTGAAAAGAGCATTTAAAAAATCAAAATAAAACTCACCTGTTTTCTGTTACTTCAGAAGATCGGCCACTAATAAAACTGTCACGATCATCTTCAGAGGTTACCAGCGCGGGTAACTGTAAGTCAAAACTATCAGCCCCTACAGAGAAGAAATCATTGGTGACTGACGTGGCTCCATCCTCATCAGTGTTGATGTCGTATTCAGCGTAAGTATTAGTACTTGTCTCTGAAGATTCTGTGTGTTTCTGAAAAGCAAAAAAAGAAATGTTGAAAATTGTATTTTCTTAAATGTTATCTATGATAAATTAGTATTGATAAATACTATGTCATAGAATAAATTATAGTGTTGACACTAACAGCAAATACATAATGCTATAAACTAGTAGTAATTGATAAATGTTTTAACTTCCCTTTTATTTAAAAAAAAAATTACCCATCCAAAAATCAAGGCAGTTTTTTTTTTTTGTTTAATCATGCCCAGTGTAATATTGGAACATGTGAGATGTATCTTTAAAAATCATAGCCGCTCTATTTGATATTTTATAATTTATAACATCGAATACTTTACAAAATGACGTTTAAATAAATACCTTTGCAGAATTTTTTAGATGAGGATTGATAATTTATATTAAATTGGATGATGTCCACAAGGACCTGTGGCGCAACAGATAAAAGCGCTAAATTATAATCAGTTCTAAGTGACAGTTCTAACAAAGACAGTGTGATTATGCCGTATATAAAGGAGGAAGCCACTACACACTTACAAAGATATTCGTTTGTAGCTTGGGTACAGAAAAAAAAAAATTGTAAAAACCATTTCCTTCAATGCAATCCTGGAGATTGAAGGTTCAATCCTCAGTAAGAGCGATACTAAGAATACAATTACTAATTACTTAAGACTTCTACCGGGTCATGGCTGACAGAATGAGAACAAACTACCCCGCATAGATTAAATAAAGCTTCATTTTGTTCTGGAATTTGATTCCCATAAAGAATCGCTCTGAACTATATAAAATTGTGTGTGTGTGTATGTATATAAATATATATATATATATATAAGTAAAATTAAATAAACATTAGAAATAGTCTATGCGGATCAACCAACATTTCAACGTATCGTTCAGGAAGGAAAAATAAATAAATATTCTTTAATTCAATATATCTTGTTTTGAACAACTGAAGATATAATAGATTTTGTACTTTCACAACTTTTCTTTCTCTTCTTTCATTTGTCATTATATATATATACACACACATATATATATATACATACATATACATATATACATACATATACATACATATATATACATACATATATAAATATACATACATATATAAATATACATACATACACACACACTAGTACTCTGTCTAACAAGAGATGTTTGATGCTCTTTCAACCATCAAGCTTGATACTTGCAAGGAGCATTAAACAGCTGTTGTGAGATGGAGTGTGTTGTGAGATGGAGTATTAACATATATAATACACATTTATATATAAGTGCAAATTTTAATCTTTACAACATATATTCAAATTAAATCACTAAATTTACAACACTTAAAACCCAATACCACATAAAACGTGCTATAAAATATAATTCTAATCATCTCAAATATGCAGCTTTTGTATGAAACAAAGATCCACCACAATTAGTTTTGAAGTCTTAAGAAAATAGAGAAAAGGTGAATTGCTAATTTTCCGTCAGCAAGAATATAATTCCGAATTACTTGAGACTTCTATCCTGTCATGGCTGACAGAATGAAAGCAAGCTGCCACTGTGGATTAAATGAAGGGTTCCATTCGAAATTTTGTGCAGATTCCAACGTTTGACAAGACGCACCTGAAGAAGGTCAGAGGTTATATTGTCTGAAATGCGAAATAACATCCAAGATGAGAACAGCAGTCCGAATAATCCAAATTATCGATCCTCATCTAAAAAAAAGTCAATTTTCTACATAAGTCACGCCCTGTTATTGAATGTAAGTAACTACATTACTCAGCTACCACTGTATACAGTCTAAATAATAGGTTGTAATGAGTATTTATATATCATAGAACTATGTGTTGTTGCCTGTGTTAGGAATTTCTATTACTTGTTCGAAACCTACTGTAAAAGTAATGGGTTGTAATCTACCGTACAATAATAAAAAACGATGGGAAACATCCGGTATTCTTCACTACATGTGCATTCTGAGGAGTAAAACCCTGGGTCAACCAAGTATGTAGCTGTAGGTAGGCCAGAGATGTGGCAGTAACATTCAGCGTCCTGCCATATCAGCCGGAAGACCCAGAGAACTTTGTCGACCACACTTAACCTGACATCTGGTCTCTCAGCTCACCTGACTGCAACTCCTTCTTTATATGAGGAATGAGACACCAACATGAAGGACGAGCTAAAAGCTAGGATCACTAGAGTCTTTGGGGGTATAAGTTAGGAGACAGTGACCAAGACCCGTGGCTCGTTCCGAGATAGTCTCAAAGCGGTCATCAAAACCAAAGATGGGTTAGAGTGAAATCAACAGAACAAGTCATGAAGATAAACTGACCTAAGTTTGATGAATAAATCTCAAACAATGAAACTACTGTGTTATTGTTTCTGAGACAGTCATCTTGAGAACAAATATCATCTGCATCCTGTATATATATATATATATATTGTAGTCAATACTTCAGAGTTTAAGCTCAATAGATATTAATTCATAATTGCAGAGCATTTATTAATAGACAATAGAAAAAAAAAGCAGATTCCACCTTTATTTTCCAGTAAAGAGATTCATTTTTACGGGTGTTTCTTCATTTATACAGACAATCAAGGTTTTCAAGCATATCTTGAATTTTCTAGAACAATGATTTGTCCGAGGAAAGACAAGAAAAGCATAAAAAAACATTAACCCGTGGGGGAGGAATAACAAGTAATCTGGTTAGTTATTGCTTAGATATAAAAAAAATTGCTAACAAAAAATCCATGCATTTAGCCTGATGCTTTCCTGCGGGAATGAAACATGGACACCTCTGTGTCGCTTATTCGCCATAGATATATTTTCATACTACTACTAAGCTCTACTCGTGTATTGAACACTGTTGAAGTAAATACAGAAAGTATATATACACAATATATTATATCACCTTATAATAATTAGATAAGTGTGTGTGTGTGTAAATATAAAGTAATCACAATCAATAGCAGATTAAGCCCATAATAATCTGTATTGAAGCAGGAAGAAGGGCTTGTTGGGCAGCCATTATAGTTCATAAGTAGTGATCAATTCAATGGAGAGCCGGTTCTTGTATTGTTGCCTTTTTTACTCTACATTCATTTGAAAGCAGCTCTCAGTAACAAGCAGCAGCAACAGGTAGCCACCAATCAGCACCCACATAGTGTTAGCTCTGATGAACATGGCACCAGAAGTATACTTCTGCACAAATTAGATTATAAAATACAGGGTAAGGAAAATGGCGTATATGCCAGAGAGAAAACAGAGATGGTCAGGAAGTAAAAATCCTAAAATTGGAAATCAGATCAAAAAGATCTTATATACTTCAACGGTATTACCATGCCTTTTGAGGGAGGAGGCAAGTGATAATAAGTATTAACCCTGACCAAAAGTTCACATTACTATGACACAAAGAAGAACATTGATTTCGTTAACACTTACTTCAATTAACCGATCATCAGATGTGAGATGTGACAATTTAACAAAGATGAAGATATTTTATTAAACACTGATAGAAATCATAAACCAAACATTCAAATTTATTACCAAAAAAATAGCAAAGTGCAACAAGTCATGAAAAAAACCAGAATACATTTACATCTATATACAATCTGAATGTTTGTCCAAAGCCACTTTGAACCTGGCCATCGTAGGCATTACAACCTCCGCAAAGAAGTTGTTCCACAGAGTACAAACTCAGACAATGAATGCTGCCTTTCTTCTGTTGAGACGAAAATGACAATGGTACATCTTTTGAAGGTGCCTACAGAGACCATGACTTAGTGCTGGGATTAAAAAAAACTCGATTAATTATAATTGCTTATCGCAAATCTTCTACAATAAGCAAACACTAGTATGTTCTCTCTGGGTCAAAATGAAAATAGTAAGTGGTTAATAGTCACAGCAAAGAAATTTAATCTTATTGATCAACTAGAATATTCTGGTATTGCATCAACCACTCAAACTAGTGACTGGAATAAGAACAAATAAAAACAAGACACAAAGTTCTAAATAATCCGACAAGATTAATTCAAATAATCCCTAAAAACATTCAGTTTAAAGGTTTTAATTTTTCCAGCAGAGGAAAACAAAAAAAATTAAATAAATGTGTTTGTTTTCACATTTTGTTTTGTGAATTAACTTTCCAGTACTCTTATAGATGACGCACCATGTTTCTGTGACTTTGCGTCGTCAACGTTTGGGCAGGTCTCGGAAGTGCCAGAGAGTCGACGAAGCGAAAACTGTCAAACGCTAAACTGAAGACTGGCAGACGATAATAACAAACCATAGCTAAACAACTTATTAATTAGATGTTTGGTTATTTATTTATTTATTTTTTAATTCATTTTTAACGAACACACTGTTTTAAAGCAAATGGTTTATTTTTTTCCAATCTTTTTTCTGTTTTTTTTTTCTTCCTTATATGACAGATTAGGGTTAGGGTTGCAGCTGGTCCAAAATTTTTCTTGTGTACTGGTCTTGTTGTTGGAAGAAATCAATTAGTCCTTCGGAAGATTCAACGAACTGACAGCGATGATAGAAATTCATTTTTGTTATTGAACGCGATTAATTTCTTCCAAAATTTACAGGCTGCTTGCTGTAGCCTGATTGTCTAATGCCTGCTGCAACCTGATTGTTTAATAGTTTCATCAACTCTCAGGCGCTTCCGAGACCTGCCCCAACGTTGACGACGTGAAATCACGGAAAAATGGTGTGTCATCTATAAGAGTACTGACTTTCTTTTGTTTTATTCTCTGGATTTAATTTTACTTTATTTTATTCAAAATCTATTTTGTTTTTCTTTTTGCTTCCATTAAACTTCTAGCTTATATATATCTTTGTTCTTATTGCCTAAATCCCCCAAGAAACCACTATATCACATACTAGCTGTACCGAGACGTCGTTAGCTAGGATTTCGATCAAATTTCATTTGTAAATATTGCTATGTTCTATAACCGTGTTTTAAAAAAATCTTTAGTAAAAGTGAACCTTGTTTTGATTTAATAACAATGAAGCCAGATTAAAAAAGAACAAATAAAAATAAAATAAAAACAAAGAATGATAATTCTCACTAAAAGAATAAGTTATTTCCCTTAGCTGATTTTTTCTTTTAAAGTTCTTACATATTAGAAAACTGCCTGATCGGATTAATTATTTAAAGCATTTTTTTAGCAAAGTATGTTAGTCTATCGCAAACAATATGGTACAATAATAACTGAAAGTTGGCTAGTCAGAATCAAAATTTGATTTGTCTGCTTAAATGCTATTTAGGTTCAACTTTTAAAATTTGGCCAACATTATAGAGTAGACAGATGAACACTTAGTATTGATCGATATGTTCATATAATTGTAAAACTATAGTGTTCATGTGGTGTAAATCTTTTTAATAAATCAGATGTGATGCAGCATTTCCTTGGTGACGGTGGGTGTTCATTCTTGCATCTTTGATTTTTTCATTCTACAAATTCACAATTGGCACAGGACCAAATATGTTCATGTGAATAACTTTGTTTAAAAGATGTTTATGAAGATTCTGTAGTGAGAAAGTTTTAACAGGAAGTCAAATATGATTTAATTGTCCAACGACACCACCTTGAACCAACCAAAATCTCTCTCAACCAAATGTACCTGATGCTAGAAAGGTTCTGTGTTCTTTTCCCGTTGAACAGGCGAATCATTCACCTTATATGGAGCTAAAAATGATGAGTCATTTGTAACCCTTAGGTTGACAGTTCAAATCAGCCTGACTGCATCTTACGTTTTTGTTCAAAGCTTTTATGTACAACACAGGCGATTCTTTGTCATTTACTTTGAGGGGTGAGGGGACCTGCTTTGCCCATTATTCAGATATATGGCTATAATCATGTTGAAACACCAGTTCCCATAAAATCGTTCATGTTAAGCGATCTTGAGCCTAGTCGATATTTAGATGGGTGACAATTTAGGAATAAAGTGCTGTATGTAAAACTCAAGCCGAGGGTCAGCTACCAATCTACAAATACAACAAACAGTCCTGCGCCATGTTTGTGATCTACACAGACAAGATACTGGCGGACGATGACAGATCAGTTTCACATGAAGATTCTGTTACATAATACATTCATGATGTATGTTTATTATTTATATAAATACACGCATATAGATACAGAGATTCATATATGCAAACACACGCACAAAAACATATATATATAGTTCCAGGAATTCAACATAAACAATATTTTTGGCATACAACTAAAGGATCTTTTTATTTATTCCCATTCGTCTCTTTGTCATATATATATTACATGCACATATACATATCTAGTTTTGTAGGTGGACAAAGAGTTTTACCCATAACTATGACATGTATGTGGATTATATATCTATTATTAATGGAGATTTAGTATCTGCTTGTCTGAACTCTAAACTATTACTTCTATTAATGTACTATTGCACTATCTTTCAATACTTAATCTAGAGGGTTATAGTGTAGTATCTGTTCTGTGGTCATGATTCCACCCATACCTCATCCTTTAGGGGGTAGCATATGTCAACAAGAAATTGTCACAAACAGCTGTTCATTAGCAAACTAAACACTTACATTATATATACTAGCAAAGATGTGCAACCGGATGCAGCATATTATTGCTAGTGTATCTAATATACAAAATCAAGTCGGATAGATTTTTGGTGTTAGACTTAAATAGCAACGTATCTGACAAATCGATATTTGATTCTGATTAGCCAGTCATTCTCATAAATTTTTAGTCTGTTTTTCTTTTCATAAAAAATCCAATCGATTCAACAATTATCCTACTTGATAATTCTTTCAGTAGCACACTACATAAGATCCAACATCTTTCATTGGATAAGCAACAGATATAATTAACCAATGATATATCTCCGTTATTATAAATGCACATTTTGCAAATGCCTGCCGAAATAAAATCGCTAGGTACATTGTTATTCACATACTTTACTTCATTTAAATTGATACTTCATTCTACGGTTATAACTGTATGAATTATCGTTTGATTTCCCTTGATTATTACAAATATTTTTTAAAATAACATTGTACTATTAAGATAACAAAATAAAAAAGTTTCTAATGACACGTATGTATATGTATGTGTGCGCTACAAGTTGAATAAAAGATAAAAATAGGTACTAAGATTTTCTATTCCTAAATTGATTTCTTTCTTTTGAAAATCCTTTGTTTTAATTTCCATTACTTTCTTATTAAGTAATTGGTTTAATTTTTCAGATTTGTAAAAAAATATACAACCTCATTAAAATAAAAACAAAAATGGTTGCTTTGTTTATTTTTGTAAGATTTATTATTCTCATTACTTTGAATCGTTCTTTGTATATTAAAAAAAATCACATTTTATTTCGTTTTGTATTTAAATTTAATGTGAAAAAATAAAAAACTTAAACTATACTGAAAGTAATGAATCACGGATAGGTACAGCTAATACATACTAGAAGAATACCCCCCCCCCCAGGATGGACAAAATAAATTCCTGAAATAGAACAGTCTTGCACTACTTTTATGTCCCTTTAGATAGAGTAAAATCAAGATATATATGCTACTAAACCATGTCTTATGATCCTTATTCCGATTTTAATCAAAATCCATTACATGATTTTGATTCTAGAAAATGTTTCAAATTTAGGACTTAAGCTCAAAGGGTCTTAAAAAGGAATTGAAATTCAAGGAATCTTGCTTAATTGGTGTCTAATGACTATGGATCAAATTCAATGCAAATTTGAATTTTCAAATGGGGAGTTGTGTCCATATTATTTCCCCTCAAAATCCTTTACAATACTCTAAATAAACTGAAATTACATACAAATATATAAACATATACACACAGCAAACATTATATAAATAGAGATATATACACACGAGACAAAGTCTGCTAAAATCTCTGTGGTAATAGTCCATGGCTGCATGGATTAATTTAAGTTGCAGCAAATCTAAATAAGTGTATAACACCAGAGTGTACTTACATACAAAGTCCACTTATTACTACACCAGCTGTTGCGCTGTTAATGTGTCTTCTAAAAGAATGCCTTTTATTTTAGCAGCATGGAAAACCACTTTTTAAGTGGGAGCTAATATGAACGGCTTAAAATTTGAGTGAAAAGCTCACAGACATGTTGCAACAAGTTGATCGTAGATGATGGAGCAAGTGTTTCAACCAAGTTAGAGATCACGTCAAAGATGAGCCAAGAAACAGGGATGCGAGTTCTCCACTTTTTTGTAATTCAGAAAAAAGCGGAATTCCGCTTTTTATTTTTTTTATTTTTAAAGAAACGGTCAAATCGCTAGAGCTTTGTCATTTGGGTTTGATTTTATTTATTTCTCTTTCTCACACACTTTTTCTTTCTCTTTTCTATTCCTCTTCCCATCTCGTCACATGCTAAACTGCATAACCTCTCGTCACATGCTAAACTGTATAACCTCTCGTCATATGGTAACTAAAATTTCAAGAGTGCAATGGATACGTTCATATTTAAAATGCAATTTTATTAATTCAAAAATAAAAAAAATTGAATCCTTCCACTTTCAAACTCATTTTCTTAAATTCTTTAGCTACAAAGAAGCTGAAATATTTTACGTAATCCGATCGACAAATCATAATTAAATCTACCTTTAATCTCGGATTAATGAAAATCTTCTTTAAAAATGAAATGGGGAGGAAAAAAAATTAGCTAATCACAGAGACGGCTTTTTCGTTTCTTCTCAGCACAAATTGGAGGAGGAAAAGGTAGGAGGAAGAATCGATGCCTTATATTAGACCATACCACACTTACATGTTGCTTAAATCGACTTGGTTGCACATGATAAAACTGATGTTACCTAAAAGTGTTGAGAATTGTACGGATTCATTTCTCTGAATGCGAGGCAAAAAGTGATAGAAAATTAAATTCTTCATTTCTTGATTGAGTGATTTTCTAATTCAGTCCCAGGAAGTCATCCTCCCAGGCAGTACCTCCTTTAAAAGGAGCAGGGACAGGTTTATTGCCAGAGATCTTCTTATCTGCGAGAGAAGGCTATGTGAACTGGCAGGCTGTTTTTACAACGGGTCCTGAATGACCTTTTAGGTGCTGGACTTGCAAAAAAAAATTTAAAAAATGACCTTATGTGACACCTTGACCTCATGGGGAGGAAAGTAAATAAAGGAAATATTTGGGAAGACATGATAAATCATAGATAACTTGATGGATAGAGTAATCAATTTGTTAAAATTTTCTTTTTGAAGATAACATCATCATCATATTCGGTTTAACACCCGTTTTACATGCTGCCGTGCATTGGACGGTTTTTAGAAAATGACTTCCAAACTAACCTATCTCTGACCAAGTCTTTATTTATCCTTCAGAACTATTTTTATCACTTCCTCCCATGTTTTCCTTGACCTTCCTTAAACTGAACCTGCTACCTTAACTGTTCTACATCTACTAACCCATGAATTCTTATCTATTCTTTCAACGTGGCCATACCATCTCCCTATACTGTCCAGATTTAATATTCCTCTGAGGTCATCAGAACTAAGCCTGTCTTTAAGACTCATTACATAACTATCATTTCATATCATTTCTCTCCATGCAATGTCCTCAACCCTCACTGGCCAGGTTTACCTTCCATACATCACACTAATGTTGCTTTTTATAAAACTTACTCAAGAGTTCTACAGTTCCATGAGGAAACTGATCTTGTATCCATTGTGCCATGGCTGTATTTTTTTTTTTTTCTGTGATTATAAACAATGTGCATGTAAAAATATTCAACTTTTCTTCTACAATTGTATCGCATTCGTCTGCTAATAAAGTAGAAAACGACTTTCTAATTGACAGTTTCAAAATTCCTTGAGTAATTATTTTTTTTATTATATAAAATTTTGTTTGCGGAGAGTAAAGCACTTAAATGAATAACACACATATTTGGTTTGGCTACTCTCCCTTTTGGCTAAGATCAAAGTGTAGTATCTGTTCCAATGGATACTGCACCCCATAGACTTGTATTGTCTTGGCCTTCGGGGCTTGATTTACGCCGGTCTATGGGTCTGTCCTGTGCAGTTCTAGGAGGTCCACCCTCCCAGGCTTCGCCTCCCCTCTTTGGGGAGGAGTAAGTTTATTGCTTACTGCCTGGGGCGCCCCTACCGGGAATGCAGACGGAGCTGCTCAGGCAATTTTTAAACCCCACTTTCCCGACCCGACATTGGGTCACATCTTACTTGTGGGAGTAAGATAAAAACTGGCCTTGTGCCTAACTCCTGGAGAGGAGTAAATCAATACTCTAACTTTATTTGAGTTAAGATCTTTACTTTCACTTAAAGAGTTACTTCCCTTTGACAGGAACAACAAAAAAACTTTTTTAGAAAAATAAACCGGCATAGTTTAAAAAAGCAAAGCCAAATAAATATCAAGTCGATGTACTAATGGGCAACGCTGAGAAAGTACAGCTAGTATTTAAATGTTTTGCACGTTTTGTAATCAATATTTTGACAGCTTTACAAACCCCATTGAATATTATCTGTTTTATTGAAAGCAAAATAATTATGCTTGCAATTTATAAAAGACTAGTTCCCTAGCATTGTACTGGGGGAATGGACAACAAAATAGAAGGGTTATAAAAGTGTTTGTAACATCTTTCTTTTCAAACTTCTCTCTAGATATTCCCTCCCTCTAACATCCTCTCTCCCACTTTCTCTGGCAACTGGAACAAAAATCGTTGAAATTACTACATAATAAATTTTAAAAAAAACTTTTTTTTTAAAAATCGCTCTAATTCAACTAATTCTGTTCCTGTTGACTTGCAAAAGAATGAATATTAAAAAAAAAGGCCTATATTTTGTCCAAGGCAATAATGAAAAAAGAATGTGAGTGTCTTGTGTAGTTTTTACTTTTAGCTGGACACAAAGACATACAAACATCCTTTATATAATAGCAGAAGATGTCCTCATTAAAATTGTCCAACGTTATTACAGCTAAGATACAGGTGTTTGTTAGAGAGAAGTTGACACAAAATTCCAAACTAACCAAAACAAATGTGGGCATTTCTTTACAGTCCAGCCCAGCCATGAAAATATTTGAATTGTACTTAATACGTAATAGTATTACAGATACAATCAGCCATGATGCTGTTTGCCTTTATATTAAACTGCAGCAACCGAAAACTTTCACTATTTTGACGTTTGAGTGCTTCGTGAACCTATTTTTAATTGCTTCGACAACAATTCTTGAAGTTTTGCTATTTTTTAAATTTTTTTATCACATAGTTTTTGAAATGAGAAAATGGTGATAAAAACAAATGAGAAAGGTTAAAATAAGTTATTTATTATGATGGTCATTTTCACATTGAAAGAATGGATGAGTGCATGGGTTAGTGTAGAACAGTTGAGGAAGTAGGTTCAGTTTGCAGAGGTAAACCAGGAAAACATGAGAGGAACTAATAAAGATGAATTTAAGAGAAAGTGATAAATAAAGACCTGGCCTGAGATAATATATAATAGAATCTCTTTTATTTATGTAGATTGGCATTTTCTTCATTTCACACCATTTATATATTTATTGTTATAAAGCTCTATCTGAAAGGATATTGAGATCTGCTATCTGGATTTGGTTTTGTTCAGATTCGAAGAAGTTGATTTTTCATGTATATTACGATTTATTACCAAGTTTGATATATATTGACCCAATTGTGCTAGATTCTTAAATAGTTATTAGTAGAGCTGGTATATATTTGTGTGTTATTTGGCTTACCATAGAAAAGTCGAGCTTTCAGCTTATGCAACCTTCTCAGAGCCAATCTATCATTGAACACTGCATTTAACTGAACTTTCTCTCTCTCATATATATACAGGGTGTCTCAAAAAAATGTACTCACTCTTAGAATGACGAGAAAACCTTTATTTACCTTGGTGCGCGTTATCAGCTTTGTTTGAACAATAATGGTCATCAGTTTGAAAATTTGCGAACATGATTCTTCCATTACATCTGTCTCATGTATTCGATGCTATTTCATTTCACTCTATGTTCATAAATAAAAGTTTTCTCGTCATTCTACGAGTGAGTACATTTTTTTGAGACACCCTGTATATATATATATATATATATATATATATATATGTGTGTGTGTGGAAATTGAAAAAGGAAAACCAAACAATATTATTTATGTATTCATCAATGTTTCGTCTTTATTACAAGATTTCCTCAGGATGATTGTCTGAAGAAAAAGAAAACACAAATACCAAATGTTTGAAACAAGGTGATGGCAGGTGTAAGCTTAAATTAGGGTCACTTATGAAAATATAAATTATGAGATACAAATAGATGGTGTCAGTGGTAAATTGAGTTGGCAGTAGAGAGTGTGGGGGTTGGAGTTATAAGATCATTAGGTAAGGGGAGAGACATTACAATAATTGTGAAAGGAGTGGGGGGCGAACATTGGTAGTGGTTAGAATTAATTTAAACTATGAAGGGGGAGGAGAGGACTCCTTCCACTATATATATATATATATATATATATATATATATATATAATGTGTTTCATCTACCAGAACAAAGGTATTAACACAGAAAGTTTGTAACCTCACAATGGGTCCATAAGTTCTCAACCAAACGTCACTTTCAATAAAAAAAATTAAAATCATACATTCGCAATATATCTACGAAGCACTTCTGTTGATATACTTCTTCAGCCACGAACGATAATCATCGCAGATAATTATGATTATAATCAGAATATGTATTTATTACATTTCATCATCAGGGCAGTCGCTATAATAGCACTTGACTAGAAATACTCCTCCTAACAAAAACATATTTCCATGTCTATCTTTTGTATCTTTTTTACTTGATTAGAAGTCTTTGGAAAAAAGAGACACGTCTTGCCTGGACTCTATCGGTCATCCGTAATGTACTTGTTTTTTTCTTTCTTCACTTTGGTCAATATCAAAATTGCATTCATCAACCTCCCCACTACCCCCTGCAATGCTTTTCACCCTAGCTCACAAAAAAAAAAAAAAAAAAAAAAAAAAGAATCTATCTTTGATGATTTAGACTTCATCGGCCAAATCAATAAATGCAGGCAAAAAATGGTCAAGCATTACGTTGAATGAAATCTATTCAGAGCAATAACTGTATCTATGCATGTACACATACAGTATACATATGTGTATACATGCACATTACATATGCATACACACACGTATTGTATACTAGAAGAATACTTGTTCCAGGATAGGTAAAATTCCTCAATCAGAACAGTTTTGCACCAGTTTTAGGTCCTCTTATGAAGATTAAAATCAAGACATGATACAAAACCTTATCTCTAGAATCTGTATTACAATTTTGATAAAAGTCCATTGCATGATGTTGATTTTTAAAATTGTCTAAAAATTCAAGCTTAAAGGGTCTTCAGAAATAGAAATTCAGAGAACATTGCTGAATTGGTTTCTAATGACTATGGAACACATTTAATAGAAATCTAAAATATTTGAATTTTAAAATGGGAAGTTGTGCCCATATTATGGCCCCTAAAACCCCTTTAAAATACTCCCAAGAAACTGAAATTTGAGAAATATCTAATATCTATTGTTAAAATTTAAAAAAAATCGGAGGTATCTGAATTTTTTAAACTTTCACCTTTTTAACTGAATATGGTCCACATTACGACCTCTTACACCTAGTAGTTGTGTTCCAAAATGCATAATGATCGATTAATTAGTTTAGGAGCGAATCCTATGAATAGCAATAAATAAACGTATACACATACCTAATTTCATATAGAGATATGTATGCGTATGCACATTATCCACAGCAACAGAATTACTTGAATTAACTTTAAATGTGTTTATAACAATACAAGACGATAAAGGTGGGTGGGGGGATTCATTGAAAGTGGTGGTGGGAGAGTGAATTAGATGAAAAGTGGGTGGAGGAGGATGAATTAGATGAAAAGTGGTGGGGGAGGATGAATTAGATGAAAAGTGGTGGGGGAGGATGAATTAGATGAAAAGTGGTGGGGGAGGATGAATTAGATAAAGACAAAACATCTATGTATGTGGATATTAAAATATTTATTATAAAAATAATTATTTGAAGCTCCCTTCAAGGACGAGCACTATGAAAAATATTAAAAGCTAACTAGACAATATTACAAAAATTCCCTCCCTTAAGAGGACGAACATGCTCGAAGGCTTACTATATATTCATTAAAAGAATAATATGATAACTATGAAGAGAAGGGTGTTGGATTAAAGTCAAAGGTGACTTCAGTTTGGGATTCGAATTGTGCAACTGGCGGAACAGTTACATATAGCCACACTGATGAGTCTTGGTGAAGACAAAACCTATGTATGTGGATATTAAATTAAAATATTTATTATAAAAATAATTATATATATATAGATAGAAAATTCAATCCCCTCCCCCACACCGCAAATACATTTCCCCCCATCAAAACTTTTTGTATCATTCAAATGAGCGACTACAAGAACATTTGATACACAAATTATAAATTATTGGGGTGGGGAATTTGCATTTTCTGCGTGAAACATTTAATCAAAAATAAAATTTTTCAAAAATAAATTTGTATTGGTTCTTAGAATAAGAATTTGATCATAAAACATTTTGCTAACTTTTATCAATTTTGTAAGATTTTTTATGTTAATATTAATTTTTACAAATTAAATTTTTTTTTTTCCCTCCTTAATTCTAAAATAATTTTCTTTTGCTCATTTTTAAGGGGTCAAAGAAGGACATCTTTTCTCAGCCTAAATCTGTGTATATAACATATTTGGCTGCTACGCCAAGTGAAGTAGGATTTGGGGTAGATTCAATACAAAAGCAGCCAAACATCAAATTTATTCATCTGAAGTTTCAAGTTGACTACCAGTTGAAAACAGAGCAAATGGAATCCACAAAAAGATTTTTAGATTCCTACAATGTTAGTTGTGTGTTCAGAGCAAACAAACACGCCTGGGGAAAGACACAAGGTCAAAATTTAACAAATATCTTAGTACACAATTCATTGCAGAGAGAAGATGGGAACACAGCCAAGTCCGCCTCATTAATCAAAGAGAATGCTATAAAGTCAATTCTTGTATGATTTTTTGTTCTTTACAAGGATTTTTATTTTGAGTGCAACCAGTATTACCAACACTAGCCCAATGTCTTATTCTGCATTTAGACTATTGCACAATTAACAGTAGTGCCGTGGTTATAGACGCAGACTGTAAGTTCAGTATGCTATGTTCAAGTTCTGCCTGGGATATTACCTTGATATCTGGTGTAGTATTCACTCTGTACAAGTTGAGCAGGCTTCCTCTGAAGTAGGAAGTTTCTAAGGAATATTAAATTCATAAGCAGTTCCCAGTCAAGAGAGATGATGTTAGTTTTGTAAATTTTTTTGCAAGGAGGTGTTGTCATCCATCGACATACAGTGCCTGGTATTCCTAAATGGTCACCCATTCGGTACTGACCAGGCTCAATATCACTTAACTGCAGTGATCAATATGAAAATTGATGCGTCAATGTGATTTATGCCATATATGTCCGGGATATTGAATAATCATTAATTTCACTAATACCCCTGAGAAAGATATATATGAACCCCACCCTGGGTTAAATTGTAAAGTAGAAAACTCAAGACACAAACTAGAGTCAGTATAAAAACTGAACTTTGTTCAAATAAATAAAGTGAAGCTCCTTGGCTAATAGTTTTTTCAAAATGTTTAGTTGTGTCTGAAGATTCTGCTGGGTGGTAGATGAAATAAATTGTTACAAATAACTGGACTGGTGGTTTGAGGTTTTTCTATTTAGCTGTAGCTCTTTCTCTCTCACTCACACAGACATTTTAAAAGAATCTAAAATTTCTCCGGTTTTAAGAATCCGTATAATCTTGGATCATCTACCTATGGTTTAAATCGCAACAATAAAATAAATTTCTTTCTTCTATTCATTTTTACATGACTTTTCCCTTGTCCAAGAGTCAGACGTTTCTGATATTTTGCAAGCTCTTTCTCAGCGGGTCAACTATCTCCAAATTCCACACTGTACGGTCTTATATAATCACTTGCTTCCAAATTTTCCTTGGCCGGCTAACCTTCCTGCGATCCAAGACATCCATGCTTCTACAGCGGTTAATCCAGGAGGATGAATGCTTCACATGACCATACTAGCGTAACCAATTTATCCTTAGGGTAAGCTCTATGCTGGACAAATGTAGTTCTTTCAGAAAATCCTATGACCTAATGTGTTGGGTTTGGTCATATTTTACATGACAGATCCATTTGATCATGGATCTGTCATTAAACTGCAGTCAGGATCAGGTGAGGGCCCAAGCACTCACTGCCATACATGATGCTCCTGATGCAGCCGTTATACAATTTGCCCCAGATGTTAAGGTTTCATGTTGTCTTATGATAAATATAAATCCCCTTTAGGGGACAAATCTGCATAGGGGCAGGGGCATTCTTTGCAAATTTCAAACAGATCTCTTATACTATTATAGATATAAAGATTACTTACTTCAAGATTTACTTCATCATCTGATATATCTGACCAGTTTCTTTTGATTGAGTTTCCACCTGATAAAAATTAGAGAAAAATATACTTATAAAATATAAATCATACAAATATGAAAAGAAAAGAACAGGTTTGCTGAGCAAAATTACTGGAACTGCAAGTCATTACTTGTAAACAAAGGCAAAACCCGTTGCTTAGATCCCATTTTGCTGCAGTCTAAATCTATCCCATGTACGTATTGGCCTACGATTTGTAAGGTGATATATAATTGATTTTATATATATATATATATATATATATATATAAATAAATAAATAAAATCAATTATTGTGTTTCAGAGGCTGAGCCATATTTGCCTGTTCCGAATCAATGTAGGCCACTGGTAATTTGAATCCAAGAAATGGAGGTGTAATAAAATAATGAAAGCTGAGACAGTTGGTCATCTCATTCTAAATACAAAGGATTTTTATGTCGACTCTTACAACAACAAAAACATTCTACAAAGTTTCATGAGGGCATCAACACAGGAGATATATTCACAGATGGATTTAGGATCAGAGAAGGTCAAGCAAAAATTGCCTTCTTGAACCCACTTTCTTTTTTTAAGAATTTTCAAAATTTAGGGTTTTTTTTGTAAAAATAAACAAAAAACTCTAAAAAAAAAAATAATAATCAAATTTTGATTGATCAAGAATTCAAATTTTGAATGCTTCTTTTGATAGTTCCAAAAGTTCCCAAATTCTGGTATTTTTTAACAGAATGTTGTCAGTATTGGGTGGGGCACAATTAAAGTTTTGTGTTTTTAAAAATATAGAAAGCACATACAGAGCAAATAAATCTTTAGGTTTTCAATGATGGTGAGTTTCAAATTCAAATAAAATTTGTTCATAAAAAAAAAAAAGTTAATTTTTTTTCTTATGCAAACAATCATCTTTCTTCTCATAATTTAATATTGCATGAGTGTCTTCACTCTATCTCCCTACAATCTTCTGTCTTCTCTGAAGCTTACTACCTTTTCTCATTCCTTGTTAGGCTCAGGATGCTGATGCATCTGATTGGAATCATTGATTTCCAGATATACTTATAAAACTCCTCACTGACTTCCCAGAAAAGAGATTTTGGAAAGAAGTAAACATCTTATGTAACCATAATAGCACAAATTGCCTTTGATGACTTGTTTTTTTTTATGACAATGAACATGAGAATTTTGTCTAAATCTATCCTTGTGTGCGTGTGTGTATATATGTTGCAATATCCATTCCTTCGGGGGACCCAGTAGCATCAAACAAAACAACGATAGAGACAGGGACGTGTTCGAGAAACTGTTTCTTTATTCTTCACCACCAGCTGGTGTAAGTTGGGTATACACACATATATATATAATTAAATATTTCTTTGTTAGCAAAAGTCATTTGGCATTATTGTTCTTTCCCTTGTCTTACGAAGAAACCTCTTTTTTTACCTTGATGGCGGTTGATTTTCGACTCTACTCAACGTAGGTTATTTTCACGAAAACCAGGCAGAGTGATTTATCTTGCAACCAAGAGGGAAACACAACAATACGTTCTGTAGCAGTCTGCTCCCTGAATATAGGGAAAACTTGTGATCCCCACGTCAGTTGTTTACGGCAGTTCGGCCGTGGTGGGGATACCTCTCTTTGGGACTGACCCACGACAAGTTTTTCTCTATATCCTCCCAACTCGATCTCTGCTACGTAAGCGCTCCCCCTCCCTTCGTTTAAAACTGCCGTTTTAATTTCTGACTTTGCACTCCGGTTGCCTTCTTCCTCTGGCCTTGTGCATCTGACTCTTTTAAAGGTTACGAGTCGTTTTTTTTTTTACAACGTCATACTCCGAAATGAACTCGTTGACCTCACACACCTGGGCTCGTTCAAAGGTCACCAATTCATTTCCGTTGTTCTTTTAGCCTAATTGACAATCTATCTAGTCTTTGGCTTTTCTTCATTATTGCGGGGTCATGCCCTTAGCCTCGCCGCAACGTCTTACTCAATATGTCTGCATCATTATTTTACACATGTATTGGTCTAAGATTTGTAAGTTGATCTAGTATTGTTCAATTCAAGAGATTTTCAAGATCATAATCTTCACTACCAGAGATAATGTTGCAACATTTAAGACATTAATAGAAAAAAACCATCTTTCTACCACAACAAATAAAATTTTCCTTTCTTCCTCAGTGTGCCTAGCGTCAGGCGGATTTCCACGAGCAGAGTTTCTTTGCAAGGGCTTCCTGTCTATGGAACACATTGCCCAGAGACTACTTCCCTGCAGATTATAACTTGGTTGTCTCCAAAGCCAATTTCAACAGATTCCTATCAAGAAACATACCCACAGTATTCGAACTTGGTCCTGACAATCATTCCATCTCATTAATTCTTATCCTCGAGTGGCATCTGACCTTGATAAGTGATGACCATTTAGTTTTTAAAAAAAAGAAAAAATTAATTGGAAAGTTTGTAACTTTGTCTTGCATTGTAACAATTTGATACAATTTTAATATTAGATAAATAATAGAAAAGACATTTGAAAAAACAAAACAAAAACATTATGTCAAGTCTTCAAATTACTATAATACATCATACCTGAGACTAAGATGCAATTTTCAAAAGATAATTTAAAACTATATAATTTATATTAAGCACATCTCTAAAATTGTTAAGACCGAAGGTGTCTTAGCATCACTCAGCAAGACCTTAGTTGCGTTCCAGCCATTTATTTAAAACTGTACACAACTATGGTGCGACTACACTGAGAATTTGCATTATCAGTCTGGAAACCTTATCTTGCTCAGAACATTAACTCTCTGGAAACCGTTCAGAGACGTACAACTGACTTGGTAAACATCCACAAACTATTAACCATCTCACCAACACGTGTGCATCTTTCTTTCTTTTTTTTTAATCTACATAGTAACACATGTGGACCTGCCTACAAAGTCAGAAAACAGCACAGCTCCCATGACTTTCAGAAACATTTTTTCATGCTCAGAATTGCTGAAGCATAGAACAAACTGCCGAAGACACTGCATCCTTTAAAACCCTCATGCTTCTCAAATTATCCGAAACTACACCTGATGCCCCCCCCCCCTCTCCATGCACACATTTGGTGAGTTGTAGAGCATCTGAGCACTGTAAACAATGATTTCATTTTTATATTTATTTTATAATTAACAATTTGGTAAAACACAAAACAAATACTTGCATAAATTATTAATTTATATCCATTTATGTGTGCAACCCTATTCCGTTGACTCACCACAAGGATAAAAATTAAACACAAGGTCAATTTTTGATGTAGGGGCTATCTAGCTCCTCAAAAACGAGCACTCTGGATGAGACAAAAATTAAAATTGCACCAGTCGAAAAGGATTTCTCCTTCTCTGACCTATGATAGAACAAATACCACACTGAGTCCAACATGAAGGTCGGAAGTCTGATTATGTCTTTGAATAAAACATTTGGTAGAGGAAACAGGTATTTCCTAGTTTACAGGTGTCTGCTATTGATGCTGACCATTAAACAATGGGATGAGAGTTCTCAGCTTTTTAGTAATTCAGAAAATGTGGAATTCCGCTTTTCTTTACATCCAGAAAAAGCAGTTTCCATTTAAATCTGTTTTTTTAAAAAAAATTTTTAAATAAATTTAACTGACTTCTACCGAATTACTAGAGCTGTCATTTAACTGGATTTTCTTTCTTTTTCTTTCTTCTTTTTTTTTCTTTCTTTTTTTTGCCTCTAGCAACCGCTTCATGGTGGTTGGGGGAAGATTTTTGTTTAATCATAACTTCTTGTCTCCCCCTCACATAGTACTTCAGGTCTTTCTTTTTTTATTTTTTTTATTTTATTGTATTAAAATTTAATGTTTCAAAATTTTATTACACACAAAAACAATTTTTGAACATTCTTTTCACACGAAAAGCTAATTTTAATGAGAAATTAAAAGCAAAAATAGAGTTAAACTATATCAGTCGATCACCTTCCCACTCTAAAAATAAAAAATGAGATTCTACTTTTTTTTTGACAATTATGTGGGAACACCCTGAAAAACTTAGCAGCAAGAAATAAAAAATTAGAATTTAAGTGAGAGATCAGTATCATAAATTTAACGTAAAATGATCCCTCATTTCCGGGCCATTCTAACATTTAGGGATAGTTAACCATTTTGTTTTGCTATGGGATATAAATTCTGTGCATTTTTTGGGGAGGAGTCTATATTACATGTGGTTTTACAATGTTTTTTTGTTTGGGGGCTTGCTACTCGAAGCCAAGAGGTTTTTTTTCGGGGGGGGGGGGGCACTCGAACCTAAGGTTAGTTGTAAGGTTATGGAAGTTTTTTTAGGGGTTGGGCTTGCCATTTGGACTTCAGGTTAGTGGTAAAAAAAGGTTTAATTTTTTTTTTTTTTACTAAATTTTCAGGCCCCCCCCCTCCCTCTTACACCCACATACCCACACCCACCCACACACACAATGTATCTACCATAGCAAAAAACTTTTTATGGTTAATTGCCCTAAAAAGCTAGAATGGTCTGGAAATTGGGAATCATTTTACGTTAAATTTCATGCGTGCATAGGGGCACGGGGCGTTTGTGAACCCCAGGTTGGGAAATTCGTCTAGATTTCAAATTTTGGGGGCATTTATATCTCGGAGCAACTTATTTTATTAACAAAATCATGATTTATGTATTTACTGTTATGTATAGTTTTTATTTTAAAATTATTAATTCAAAAACAATACATAACACAAAATTAACTATGTATTTTTCATGTAATTCTCTTTGTTTTTCAACACAAAAATCGGGTGTTTTCATTTTATTTATTGGAAAATAAAAATAAAAATAACGTAACTTGTATATGTAAATTATAATTTTTCCAAACGTCAATAACAGCGGAAAACATGTAAACTAGGAAATAACCAAACAGTGTTATAGCTATCCAGAAACGACAGTTACAGTAGTGGATGTGGCTCTAAAAAATGTTTAAAATAATAAAAAGAATCCTGTAAAATGTATGTGCAGTTTTCAGTAGACAAGCAAAACCAGAAAACTGCGTGTTTTCAGTAAAACCGCATACATACATACATATAGTTCCATCTCACAATAATAGTTCTCACCCTCGGGTCCTTGACCGTAAGGCTGTGTTAAGACATATCCTCGACAATCAGTCCGACAGAGTCCTGTCCATTTGAGTTAGGTGCCCTATTTCTGTCGGGCTGGGATAGAGTTCTATGCAGTTCTAGGAATCCACCTTCCCAGGCTTTACCTTTTCTCTTTGAGAAGGAATTAGTTTATTGCTAATCGCCGAGGCAACTCTACCAGCTGTGTGTCTCTATGCCAATAAAGATAGTATCATATTAAACAAAAAGGATCATTATTTGTCAATATATGGTGGGCTTAATATAAGGTTTTAATTTGTCTTTCACAAAAAGAATCCAAGTTGAAAACTTTAGTGAATGAAATACTAAAGAAACCTTTACCCTATTCTCAAATTGTGTTTCCGTCTGTTGATACATGGTCTGAGTTTTATTCTTGAGCTATTACAAAACCCCCACGTAGCCAGGGGGGTGCCAGGGGGGGGGGGGGCAAGGCCCCCCCTGCAATTACATTTGCACCCCCTGAAATTTGTGATCCAAAAAATATTATAAATATAAATACTCTTATATTTCCTAGTCAACTATACTTCTTCATTATGAATGAGTATTTACTTTTGCGTAATATATTTTACAGCAGGGCCGGATTAAGGGGGCTGGGGTCCTGGGCCACCCACCAAGAGAGGACCTCCCACCAATTTTTAACATAATTTCCGATTTCAAAAACGCTTCTTTGGATTTTATTTTGTTTAAAACTTAATTTTCCATTCCTGGTACTAATGATACCATAATAAATATTTACGGATTTTAAACTACCAGTTAAAATAAATCTATTGACCATAATAACATCTAAATATGATTTAAATTTATGTTACCTTGTAAAAAGAAAAAAATTAAAATGTAAGTGTTCTCAAACTCAAACATAACTTCACTAGTTTCAGATCAAGTGGTGAGGGAAACAAAGCCTCGATGCTTTTCACCTGTTTCCTGCTTGGTGAAAGAGATTGTCAGTGTGTCTTTTTTTGTCAACTTACCAAATATATACTTTTAAATATTGTTAATTCACACTATTTAATATCATAAATTATCAATTTCATAATTATAATTCAAATGATGTTTATATTACATCATTTGAATTATAATTATGAAATTGATACGTTGTTGTTCTGCCAGCTTCTTTTAAAGATATTTTTTTAATTTATAAAAGAAAGTGTTGTCTTCATTCAAAAGATAGAAATGAATACTAGCAAGCTAAATTATTTTCAAATGAAAGTGGAAATTAGTTTAAAAAATTATTTTTGTATTTTATCACGAATCTCAAATACGTTTTTTTCTTTTTGTTGTCAGTTGCAACTATTAATTACAAAAATTGTGAATGTTACATTCAACATTTTTGAAAGTAACATAGAAAAAAATCCCAGATTTCACCCGAGATGAAGTTGAAAAAAAAACCAGCATTGGTAGGGTATAAACCCCACGTACAAATAGAAGATTATAATAGAATTCTGTAGAGCTAGCAAGTAGCTACCTTATTTTACGAACTTTATGTTATTATTACTGTGTTTACTATGCTTTATGTGCTTTACTATGCTGATGTTGTTATTTACATGTACCTACCGAAATACACAATATATTTAGATTATATAAAAGAAATTGAAATTTTGTATCTACTTATTTATATTTATATATCAGTACACACACACACTGAACCAAAACGCCACCCATATTAGAATATCAATATTAGTTTTGCCCCTCCTAAAAATGCCTTGCCCCCCTAAAAATGCCTTGCCCCCCCCTAAAAATGTCTTCCCCCCCCCCCCCCCCCCCAAGTTAGAAGTCTGGCTACGTGCTTGTTACAAAAAGAAAATTCTAGTTTGATTTCTACTTAGCTATGAATCATTAAGAAGTTTCAATGTGTTAGCTGTTAAATTACATTTATATGAGCCGTCAAAGTTGCATTTCAGTGTCATTTTTGCATATATTTTTTTTAGGGGGTAATGTGATTTTGCCCAATATTTAGGTTAGTTTGATCTAATAATTATTGCTTGCATAAAGATTAACTTTTCACTTGTTCAAAGCCTGTATTGTTAGTTATATGCTGAAATTGGGCCTTTGAACCAATAGTACACAAGACAGCAAGTTTTCTAATTTCCTACATACTTTAAACCGTCATAATTCGGTGGCTAATTGTGCTACCAAAATAAATTTGAAACCATCGTTTATGCTTTGCAAATATCTATGTGGCCACATTAAGTGTTTTTAGATAGAATGAAAATAAAATTTAGGTTTGAGTTACATAGTTTTTCACGGTGTTATACGAACTTCATTTCTTTTTTGTTTCAATGCGTTCTTTTCACCGACGTCGAAGATCAAAGGGAAACTTAAGTTAATACCAAAAAGATAAAAAATACAATAACAATATCATTGATTATTAGTATACGATTTTAATGTGAAATTTAAGCTCTTAGATTTAAACCTCAATTAATACATTCACTAAGGATATAAATTATTTTAATCGACATGTTCATCAATCAGGGATTTAGGTTAGTGTTATGATGACCAATTTAATTCTCAATTTAAAATCAAATATTGAATTACCATCATTTTATCAATTACTATAAGGTTGATCAAGTGTTGCGTCATAATGAATGAGGACACCTGTGTACTCATGATCCCTATATTACAAGTTTTATAATGTTCTGCAATTTTAAAGTTTTACTTTTCTTTAATTATGTCATCCTCTTACTCTCCTTCTGTCACTTCGACTACTCTTTCTATTTCCTTCCTCCCATTATTTATCCCTACCATTTGGTAGAGAAAACAACGGGTAGTTAACTTGTTTTAGATGTCTGGATATGATATTGATGTTAGAAATCAATTCAAAATAATTTATTTTTTTAATAAATTCATTATTTATGTATTTATTGTTATGTTTTTCTTTTATTTAAAAAAAATATTAATCTAAAAACAATACATAACATCAAATTAACTATGTATTTTTCATGTAATTATTTACCTTTCTTTTTGTTTTTCTGTCACTTCTACTATTCTTTCTATTTCTCTCCTTCCACCACTTCTCGTTTCAGTTGCCCTTCCCCCTACTCTTGAAAACATTCAATGGGCAAACAGCCAAGCAAGCAAAATTATCAGTTTTAATATTACATCAATGACTTTAGGTTATTACTAAGAATATTACCACCTTAGTTCACAAACTGCGATTAGATATGTGTAATGCTATAATCAGTATTATTTCTTGTACGCTTCCCCATTATATATATATACTAGAAGAATACCCGTCCCAGAATGTTAATTCCCCTCAACAGTTTTGCTCTAGTTTTATGTTCCTTTACAAAAATTAAAATCAAGATATGATAATACTAAACCTTATATCTAGTATCCTTATACCAATTTTGATCAATATTCATTATATGATTTTGATTCTAGAAAATGTCTAAAATTTAAGATTTAAGCTTAAAGGATCTAAAGAAAAAAATGAAATTCAGAGAATGTTGCTTAATTGGTGTTTAATAAATATGGATCAAATTTAATGCAAATCTGAAATATTTGAATTTTCAAACAGGAGGTTGTGCCCATATGTCACCTACAAACCCTTCAAAATACTTCAAAGAAACTGAAATTTGGGGAATATTTATTAATTGATGTTTAATATCTATTGTTAAAATTGCACAAATATTGGAGGTATCTGAATTTTCACAAAAGACCCCACCCCTTCTTTGCCCCCTTTGCATAATTAAATATAGCCCATATTACCCACCCTTATACCTAGCTGCTGTGTTCTAAAATTCTATAATGATTGGTTAATTAGTTTGAATTTTATTTTTGTTCACCCCAAACAGGGTATACTGTCACTGAAGTTTAACGAGTGAGAGGGAGCAACCTGGGTGTGGAGTTGAGCAGCAAGATGTTTATTCATATTGCATTTGAACTTCTGCATGTTTATATGGGCAGAGAAACAGGGAGCAAGGAGGAGATTCCAAAGGCAAACGGTTTGAGGAAAGAGACTATTAGAGTAGAAAAATTTTACGCATCTACGGACCTATACAGTGAAGGTATGGGATTTTGCTGTTAGTCAAGTGGTATTTACATTGGGTACAGTAAGGTCATCGGAGCACATTCCGTGGAAATACTTGTAAAACAAAGCACAGGGATATAACACTACGGCGACGTGATGGGCTGGAGCCAGATGTAGCAACAATACTCGACAGCATTTTCTATGTACTTATTTCACTTCATGCTGCCCTAGAATGTCAGGCTGAGGAGTTTAAACAGACTTTCGGAGGGGTGCTATTGGCTATGACAATCGGTGGTTGGAAAAGTTTCTTATTGTTTTTAAAGAAAAGGAGATTTGTCTTGGTAGCATTAAATGTGACTAGCCATTTTTGGTCCCATTCTACTACAGACTGGAGGTCATTTTCCAAGGATTCAGTCATTGCCATGCATGTATGTCTAGACATTCGATTTGCCCTCTTGTCAGGAGTGTGGTGTCATCAGCAAATACACCCATCTCAGATACGATTTCATCGGAGAGGTCATTTATTAAGATCAGAAATAATATAGGTCCAAATATCGACACTTAGGGCACACCCGCACTGATGTGATGTTTGGATGTACGGCCATCGAAAACGATCTGGATATTTCTTTTAGCTAAGAAAGATCTAGTCTATCCAACTATTTCACTCATGGCTGGAGGGAGGATATATGCATTCATACCTTTCCCAAGGGTAGCAGTGATGATGCAGTAGCCCTGACAAACTAAATATGCTGAGCCCACAATCTGTGCCTGCAACTATTACATCATGCCATTTTATTTTATAAAAATAAATAAAGTTCTGGCCAATTTCATTCAATTTTAAGTTACTTGTATGTGTTTTAAAAGGAATTTATTGAAACAAAAAACTTCACTTGCTGTCAAGATTTTTTTTAGGAGTAGAGGGGATATTTAAAATCAATCAAAATAAAGCTTAATTATTCAAATGTCATTTATTAAATTAACTCTTTCAGTCACTTATTGTATCCTTTAAAAATATATATATATATATATATATATATATATATGATAAACACGGAGCTAATATTCCAACGTAATGGAAAATAATAAAAGGAAAACCAGAAATATTTATGTATTCATGAACGTTTCGTCTTTATTTCAAGACTTCCTCATATTGAAACGGTATATAAAAAGATAAATAATGAGCTACAAATAAATGATAGGAGAAATTGAGTTAACTGTGGGAAGTGTGTGTGGGGTGGGAATGGTAGCGGTCAGAGTTATTAAAACCATTAGGGAGGGGGAAAGTAATGTATTAATATATATCAATTTCTCCCACTGCCAATTTGTAGTTCATAATTTATCTTTTCATAAACGGCCTTTCAAGATTTTCTCCGCCTACTGCTACTGTTTCAAATAATT
The DNA here is from genome assembly GCA_963556195.1 of Sepiola atlantica. Lineage (NCBI taxonomy): Eukaryota > Metazoa > Mollusca > Cephalopoda > Sepiida > Sepiolidae > Sepiola > Sepiola atlantica. The sequence continues at coordinate 130,362,752 of OY744519.1, read as the reverse complement.
GTACTTGTGTCATTTCTTCAGATCAATCATCCTGAGAAAGTCTTGAAATAAAGACGAAACGTTGATGAATACATAATATTTTTAGTTTTTACCTTTTCCATGTATATATATATATATATATATATATATATATATATATATATATACACTAGCAAGAAGACCCAACGTTGCTCAGGATTGAATGAGAATCACTACTATGTACTTTTTCACTATGCTCATAACACCATATTACTTTCTTTGTTTTTACTTCCCCTCTTTCGTTTGACCTCTAATATAGTCGGAAGAAGCTGAAATGTTGGAAAACTCTCTGAATTAGTGTCTTATACATGGTTTAAATTTCATTAAAATCAGATATAGGTATTTGAAGTTTTAAGGGGGTCTGTTCCCATGGATCGTTTAGAGGTGGAGGTATGGCACATAAAAGGTAACACAGATTCCATGGTCTTCTCCGGAGAATTTTATACATATGATATAAATTTCATCAAAATAGGATATATTTGAAGTTTTAAGGGGACTATGCCCTTATAGCCCCCTTAAGGGTGCACTTAGAGATTCGGGGACACTTCCATTGTCTTCCCTTGTTAATTTGACATAAGAATACACTTTTAGATTTTATGTAGATTCTCTAACCTTTTTTCTATAGAGCATACACAAACATCACACACACCCACATACACAGACACAGACATTGAGTTTTATATACATATATATATGAAAAAAATATATATACGATCAAATATAATCCAATATAAATAAGATTACTCAAAAGGGATCATAGATTTATAATGAGTGATTTTTTTAAAATTACAAATTAAATTACAACAGATTTTTTTCAGCAACAACAAAATTTAGCTTGGGTACCTCAAACAAACTTCTTGCCATTTTTGTATCAAAAACAACTTGATAATAATCAATTCAAGATTTAAGAAAAAAGTTTACACACATGGACAAACAATACAAAAAAAATCAAATTGATTGTATTTTGAAATGTAAACCCTCATTTATTAGATAGCTCAGCACTCAACATGGCTGACATTTCAGATCACAAAATGCTAAGAGGTAAAGCAAGACAGAATTTTGTTTGGCCAAAAAAGAAAAAAAAGAAGAAAAAAAAGGCACGTTTAACTCAAAAGTATGATCTAAAATTTAACAGAAAAACGAAAACTTTTTGAAACGCTCCTAACTGGACTTCTAACCTGATATTAAATTAACTCAGAAAACATAAATGAATCGATTGCTAATCTAGTATATCTAGAAGGAATGGAGGTAAGGTGCAGAAAAAGGGGTAAACCACAGAGAAGATAGCATGATTAGAAATGTTCCTGGAGTTCCAGATCCATCATTCAGCTAAACAAAGTAGTGAGAGAGGATTGATCTTGGAGACACACTTGAGACATGATAGATCGTATTCTGCAGTAAAAGCGGAGAAAATGGTGCTTGACGATGATGATAATGGTAACACTAGTATCCTTATTTTGGTTCCTAGCTATATAAATCAGATCTTCTACAGGTTGTCGGCTGTACTCAGTAACCTCTTGGACAATTTTGAACCGGACCATTCATCTAATCTACGAGGTTAGGCCAGTTCCCATTCTGCCACAGACGCCTAGAAATATCTTGTATTTAAACCATTTTGGTCAGTATGCTTGTCTCGGTATTAGGAGTTTCATTAAAAGAAGCAATCACCTTATTCTAAATTTAATCTCAACCAAATACATCGCATTACAAAAAAATGAAGAGAGAAGTACGATTTCCAGTTGTCAACCTTTCCGAAAAAGAAAATGACTAAAAAAAGAAAGAAATAGAATAATTATTTGTAGCTTTCAACAAAAAAAGGCAGTGAAATGCTTTTATAAAGACTTTATTTTCGGTTTTGTCTAATTTTAGTTCAAAGGCTGGCGCTTATTAAGGCTTAAATAACCTCAAGGTTGGATGGTGTTAAAGATCTTTAAAAAAATAAAAAAATAAAATAAAGTAAAAAAAAGTCCAGATCAACTTCTGACCACAGGAGAGGCTCATTGACTTTGTTTGAAAGCTAAACACTAATTGTTCCACAACTTAGATAAGTACGAAACACCATACCCACCACATTTCACCCATTCTTCTAATCTACTGCATTTACAGGAGACAGATAAAAATATCCATGGTGAAAACTGTAAGACGAGGGTGACATCAACTACTGACAATTACCTAATGACGGTTGCGTCTGATTCAGGTTTTAAATAGAATAAAACCAATTTAAAGGGAAGAAAAAAAAGCTGTCAATACTCGTTAATTAAAATAATCCATACTTAGTGAACTATTTCATGACTAAGTCAGGAAACTTTAAATATTTTAAGTAGCATTTTCAAAGGATTAAATGATTTCAATAAAGAGTTGTTTTTTTTTAAGGATTCAAATTTATCACTTAAGAAGAATGGAGATGCTAAGTGTGCATGCATTATGTGTCCCAGGCGCATAAGAAAATAAATGATAGATCGCACACAACAAACCTGTTTACAGTTAACAGTTGTTTGTGTGCAATTTTGTCTTTAAAAATAATTATTTTTTAAAAAGTAAGGAAATTTCTAATCTACTTCTTTTGACTATCCGCTGAACAATACAAATTTTCTGCGATATTCACATTACCATGTCAATTTCGCAAAATGCTTTTTACATTTAAAAAGAAGATATTATTTTATAATTTTGCAAAAAAAGTATAGTTTCTTAGTTAAAATCTTAATTTGTATTTATTTAATTTAAAAAATAAAACACTTTTGTACTGGGAGGTGGCTGTGATGAAGTGTATAATAATGCAGACTGGCGACCTGGATGTGCTAAGTTGGAATCCAGTCGGTTCCAAAGCACCATTTTCACTTATGGATGTTGGCAACCTTCACATGGTCCCTCCTGTAAGCAGTTAATTCGAGAAAGAATCAAGGAAACTAATACCAACAAACATAATCAAGCTGGTCAAAAAATTGACTTTAACTAATTCGGAATGTTTAAAAAAAAAATCTGGCCCCTAATTCACAGCAGTCCCTTATGTCTCAGTAGCTGTGTGCCTTGTTTGGGGCAATTGAAGTAAAAAAAAAAAAAAATAAATAAAAAAAATTTAAGTATAAAAACAAGGATATTTGATATCACTTCTGATATCACAAACAGGTTCTGCAATAACACCACTAATTAATGGCCCCATCAATTGCAGATCAGAGACTTTTAACACTTAATGTACTATACTGCCCAAAACCACATTGACCAGAAGTGATGTTTGTATTCCCAATCTGCCATAAAATGTATGAAATGATAATCCTTTATTTAAATCTATTTTTAAAAGTTCCCAGGAAACTAACTCTTACCAGTTCTTATTAGACTTACATCCGGATACTGATACTTATTTCATAATTTTATTTTCCACGTGTTATTTATAGAGAAAAAAAAATTCTTTAAAAAAATGTTTGACAATAACTGAAGTTGTTCGATAACATTTTTTAGCACAAATGACAACATTATATAAAAGAGCAGTCTTTCCAGCCATACTGTCAAGTTTCAACAATTTGTCCCAAAGTACACAAACGAGAGAGAAAGAGAGAAAGAGAGGGGGGCAGAGAAAGAGAGGGGGGCAGAGAAAGAGAGGGGGGGGGGAAGAGAGGGGGGGAAGAGAGGGGGGAGAGAAAGAGAGGGGGGAGAGAGGGAGAAAGGAGAGAGGGAGAAAGGAGAGCGGGAGGAAGGAGAGCGGGAGGAAGGAGAGCGGGAGGAAGGAGAGCGGGAGGAAGGAGAGCGGGAGGAAGGAGAGCGGGAGGAAGGAGAGCGGGAGGAAGAGAGAGAGGAAGAGAGAGAGAGGAAGAGGAAGAGGAAGAGAGGAAGAGGAAGAGAGAGAGAGAGAGGAGGGGGGAAGGTCAAAAGTATTGAGTGGATAACCGAAGAGGGCTAAAAAATAACACACACAAAAGACAAAGAGAAAGACGGAAAGAAAATTTGAACAGCAAAATGTTAAATTATGCAATTTTTTTTCCTAAGATAATTTTGTGACTATGTTATCAAATGATTGATATATATCATGTTGTTTTAAAAAACATGATATTGATGCTTGATCACTAATATAAGCATCTTTGAGTTAATACCAAAACAATACTCATTGTAAACGTTTAATTGAATTACTATGTTACTATGTTATGATGGGGAAAATATGAAGGTTCATACTTTCCCCAATTCTATTAGCATGTACAAGAACACAAGAGACTCAAATGGTCTTATGTAATCTTTAATCAATGAGGTGGCTTTTTCTAAATCAAATGATGCAATAAGTTTCATGAGTTCAGATCTATAAAGTCTTGGGTGGAGTTAACTAACAGATTCAGATTAAAGCCGTTCTATGTGATTAGTCTCAAATATCCAATTTACCTTGAATCAATCAATCACATGAAACAATCCGTTCTTTCACCAACCATGACCAAACAAGTCGTTTCATTCATGCATGTAAAGATATTGGAATAAATACCTATGGACCCCCCCCCCCCCCCCCCCCCCCAAAAAAAAAAACGAAGTACTTCTAATAATGCTTTTAGCAGAACTGGATAATGTTTGCTGTGCCTGTTTTATGACATATCAACCTTTGGAGGTTATTTAATGCTGAAACAGAATTTCTATAGGAAGCGATAGTTCACTGTGATGAAGTGTATACCGACATATTCTAAGTTCGAATCCTGTTCCATAGCACCACTTTCACTTATGGATGTTCCCTCCTGTGAGTACCTGATTCTAGAAAAAACCTTGGAAACCAATGCCAACAACAGAATTGAGCCGGCTAAAAGTCGTAACATGCTGATTCCTAAGAATTTACATTGATTGGAAGCCATTCAAATCATAGCTAGGAGAGGTTAAGACTGGAGTTTGAGACTAAGAAATTTCATTGTTTTTGGAATCGGAGTTGGTGAAAATTGGCAGACTGACTAAAAAATAAAAACTGACATACAATGAAAAAAGGGCAAAACAAAATATATCAAACTCTTCATCATTTTTTCATCATTTTTGTTTTTGCATTCCGTAGATTTTGTTCATTGAAAATATAAACTTCGAATTCAGAACCTTGAAAAACTAACTGATCCTCTTTAAAAATCAACATGCTGTAAATAATATATAGTATATTTTATTTATTACTAGTGGAAGTAGAACATTTTAGGTCAAAGTCAGAGCTTTTAAAATTTCAGGAGTCGAAGTGGGGTGTTTGAGCTACAGACTCCACAACCCTGGTAAGGGGGTTGTTCATACCTTTCCCAATAGTATCAAGTAAATTCAATAAATTTGTTAGGATTTGAACTCTGCTTAGCAGATTCCATATCAAGTTTGACTAGTATCTATTACTTCACTGGTATAACCGCCCCCCCCCCCTCCACTCTTCTAACTGGAATAAAATAATTGAATGTCTTCCTCTTGAGAAAAGATATCTTATTTTCGATTCAGAATGTAGTCAATTGAATTCCATGATAGGTGAGAGAGAGGAAAGGGGTTTATATGTTCACAAACAGAAACAAATTAACATCATTGAAAAAGTATAAAAATAATAAGTACTAAAAAAAAATAAACAGACTGTATTCATCTATATGACAAATCTTAAGGAAACAGATATAAAATAAAATGTAATTTAATAAAGAAGGTAACAGCCATTTGTTACTACTTTCTGGACAATAATGGGAGAGTCGTATGTTCATCCAATTGATTTTTAAAAATTAAAAAAAAAAATTTATTGTGTATAAAACTTATATTTTTAAATAGGTAATTGCAAAAATCCACCTGATTAAAATTTATCTGTAAGTATATATATAATAATAATAATAATAATAATAATAATAATCCAGGTAAAACATCCACAGGGTAGTAATCCAAAGAATTTCAACCGGGTTTATAAAAAGTGCTCAATATCAAATATCAAATTATTTTTATTTACACAGACATGTACAAAATCTGCGACACTGGCATGTCGATGCTATCGATCAACAGCTATTATAAACTGAGATCTCATCAGACAGAGTTAGAATCCGATCTTAACCTTAGATCATATTTGGAAAGAACTCTGCCTGATAGATCTCAGTTTATAATAGCTGTTGATGATATATATATATATATATATATATATATATATATATATATATATATATATATAAGAACAACAACTTAACACATACCAGACAACAATTTTATTTCAGTCTCTTGTCTTTTTTATGTTATTTTCATTTGTCTTTTATTCGACCATGACCTCTTTTATCTATTCATGTATATGTCTTTAAATTTTTTAACTCATTCTGACAAAGTCATTTGAATAATAAAGATTAAGCTATCCACACCAGTTCATTCGTGTTGTATTGGTATATCTACTTTTTCCATTTATCATCGACACACATGTGTGAGGTATATCTAGAGGATGATAATCTGACAGAATGCATAGGTAACAAACATGGAAATAAGGGAAAAAGCAAGACTAATATGAATGAAAAGAAATTAACACATGATTTGATTCAATATTTCACCTTAAGTCAGGACTTTATCAAGAATAAAAATGAAATAACAGAGTCAATATTTATAAATTGGATGGCATGGTAGGAGTAAGTCCCAAATGCAAACTAGCAGTGTAGAAGCAAGTCCGAGAAGGGTGTTTGGGTAGTGAAAAGGATGTGGATGTTTCAACATGAAATTGTGAGTTGAAAACGTCTGTAGTGATTTGCTAGTAATGTGGACAGAGAGTGGGTAGAGTAGGTGGGGAATAGGGGGGAGAAAGGCAGAGGAGCATGATAGGAGAGAGAGAGAGAGAGAGGGGTCTGTGGATAGCAGGTTGGCTATATAACAAATAGCAACCGCTATGAATTTTAAGATATGTCATTCTTCATGGGGGTAGAAACCAAAGATGCTAATGAACACTAGAATAACAAAAGCAAACATTATTTGGTTTTCCCACGGAGACACCTATTTTGTCTGATCCCAATAATGAGGAGTGGGGGAGAGGAATCAGTATATAAGTAGTAGGTGTCAATTAATCATGGTTAATCTTAGATTGTTGTTTTCTTTGTTGTTGTTGTTTTTTTAAAGAAAAGTAGAGACTCTTAAATGAAACAAATATGAATGAGCAAACTTAGCTGGGGGGCTTTTCCTCTCACTTTAAAAGCATTTGTTTTGTTTCTTTTGCTTATAATTCCTACATGAATCATTATTTAATAAAGAAAAGGGATTAATGCATATGAGAATGAAAGGAATGTGGTCAACAAGAAACGGGGAGGGGCGGATTTACTTGTTGAAAATAACTAAATAATGTAACATCAATAATTTTATTTAAATTAGATTCAAATCATGTGCAACTGACGTTTACACAAATGATTAATGGAAAAAAAAAAAAGAAGTCAAATTGAGGCATAATAAATCAGACAACCATCCCGTCCCCAGTGGTTCTTTAGGTTAATAGGAAAATCCGACCTGAAGGATGATATATATCTAGTGTTTATGTATTAAAAAATATATATATATATATATATAAATAAAAAGTCAAACCCAGCTAAAAAGGTAAAAATGTCGACAGCTCAATTTATTAGTATTTATTTTAATCGATACTAATGTTTGCTAATTTTAGGCTATTAGATCTAAAATGTGAAATGTGGTATTTATTCCCACTAGTAATTTTTATAAAAGTAAAATATGCTAGTATATCTCACTTTACAAACTCTTGGGTTATTGGACCTCAGAAGTACGAATTTATTTTTTGAGAAAATAAATCTATATCAATATTCTTGTTCTGAACTTACTTTAAAGTGTGGTGTTTTCAAGTTTTTAATTATTATCTTTGTCGTAGCTGTTCCATTTACAACATTTCGGCCACTCGACTCTCCAGCCTTTTTCAGATACCTTTTGTCATCGTAACAGATGTGGATTCTGAGTGTTTATTTTTTTTGTTTTTTTTAAACTGACTTTGGAGTTTAGAATTTGATGTTTTTAAACAGACTCCAGTTCAGAAATATTATTCTATGTGCACCTGCTTCCATGGTGATGCTACACAAATGGAGGTCAATATTTTGGCTGACCTACAAGTACGATGATCCGAAAATTTAGTGACCCAAATAAGTAAATAATGACCCTTAAAACATTTGTCTAGAATAAATGTTTTTTTTTTTCTTTTTGGATGGAAACAGATGTATTGTACTCAACCTTCAAAAGAATAAAATAGGAAAAACAGATTTAGGTGTGACAATTGAAAAACTACCTCCACTGAGTGGTTGGGTCAGTAGTTGGTAAGTAAAGTTTAGCTGAACTAATTAGATCCACAATAACAATTAATTTAAATCAAACATGGCAGCATTGTCTTGAGTTTCTATCCATACAACAGAGCTACGACTTATTTATGTACAAACTGTGCGAAAACCGTAGTGATAAAAAAAGATACTGACCCCAGTTTGAATTTTATTTTAAAATTATATATACATTTATTTTTTTTGTTTTTTAAAATTATATTAATGTTTAATACTTTTGCATATGCAGACTATGTGAATCTGTTTAGGTTATACTAGACATACCTGTGACTGGTTGGGACACAACCACTACCACTGTGTTACTATGGAATGGTCCCCACAACTAGGAACACTGGGAGAGATTAGATAGGATTAAAAGACATTAAAAAAATGTATTAAAAAGACGAGTCCTTTGGATTCCACAGACAAATGATGCCATTACAGTTAGCTGTTGGCAGTCTGGGTGGTCAAGATAAGGAATTTGGAAATATGTTGAAAAGGCGGAAGAAAGGCGTCAAAATCTACTAAATTCAAAACCACTACCTACAAGCCAGGAAGCTCTACCTTTGTCGCTATGCTAGACTCCTTCAATTTCCTCATGCATCAGGTAAAACCTACACCAGATTTTCCCTGACACAGTTTAAGTAAAAGTACATTTCCTCATCTCCAGCTGATAGGACAGAGGGAATCAATTTCATGCTGCTCACATGCCTTTTCTTCTCTTTGTATTCTTTCCTCTGTTGTTTTCCCTTATTCATTTGTAATGATTATGACAATGTGAAAACATTTTTTTTCGCTTGGCTTTTGCATATCTTTTTGGTATAATAGTACCGGAAGCCAATGAAGCAGCTGGACATGTCAGACGTGACCAACGGTGAGAGGGTGAGGTGATAACTTCAGTGGAGAAAAGAAGTTTTTAAAATGGTCTAACATTAAAATGGTCTAACAAAACGTTAATAATTAAGCTATACACTAAAAAGATAAGTCACCCCCCCCCCCCCCACACACACACACACTATTTGACTTTTCAGCTAAGAGATGATAACCGGTTGAATAAATCCATTATTATTCTAAGAACATGAATTAATTGAAAAATTATATTAAAGCATGTCAAATGGCTTCTGATTGAAGCCAACAGAATTGGCCTCGGTCCTTGGATGAAGATGAAAACACACATGCACACATGACAATGCTGCCAGCTAGCAACAAGATATGATTTAAGTGATTAAAATATTAATGATTAAATTAATTTGAATGACTAAATAATTGCATAGGTTATTTTGATGACACTTCTATGCCTATGTAATACACAGGGATAACAAACAAGCCAGAGTTTTAGCAGTATATAGACAAGACACTCAGGGATCTAGACGTTCATTTAGTAGAAGATCCGTGACCTAGGCTCAAATTTGAAAGAACATCATATTACCAAGAATGAATATATTTATCAATGCGATATCAAAAACCTTTTTTAACTAAATCTTTTAAACTTTTATTTCTTAAACTTTGTTGGACCTACGATATTCTTCTTTACAAATATTTCTATCCAATTTATAAAAACCTATTATTAAACTTTAATATAAACGTTATTTTATAAGAACAGACGCCTTACATGTATGACAAAAACAAAATCTCAGGATGATAATTTATTTTCAAAATTCATTACATTTGAAGAAAGATAAATTAACATTTCCATAATCAATCTTATTTGATGGCAAAATTGTTTGTGAAAAATAAAAATGAACAATACCCCTACTCCATCACTACCACTACCACCCACTCTCACCATATTTTAAAAACGTATGATTATCATCTCGGCTAACATCTCATTTCCTTTAAGAAAAAGGAAATGCATTTAGTTTATTTTTAAACTGCAGTCAAAAAACAAAGATAAAAACCCATGTCAGGAATGAATACTAATCTTTTTTATATTGAAACAGACGTAAAAGTGACACAAAATTAAGTTTTATCAACCTTTTAGTCAGGGGAAAATTGAACAAAAATATTATAAACATTTAATGACTATTTTATTAAAATATGTAATAATAAATCTGTTTACATTTCAACATAGAATATTTTTAAATGAAAACAAAATAAGGGAAATATAAAATTACTTGCATGTTGTAGGAAATGTATTCGTTTCATAATCATCTAAGCGGCCATGCAGATATATTTTTTAAAGAAATGAGGTGTTTCAGGTTGGCAATATTTATATCTACGAGAAATAAAATGAACATATGTACACACACACATTACATTTTAAACAGGGACCCCCCCTGTGGCTTAAGTCAGAGTGAAATATGGGAAGCCATCCTCCCAGGCATTACCCATTTCTTTAGTGAGGGGGTTGGTTTATCACTGGTCACCTGATACTCCCCACAGAGGAATGCTGCTGGATCCAATCACAGTAAATTTGCACCCATGCAGAGAATTTTCGGGGGGGGGGGGGGGGGGGGTATATTTAAATAGACTGGTCCACTCAAAAAGCTAAGAAAATTATATTTTAAACAGGACCATTCATCTAAAACAATAGAACATTAATGTGTAGCAAGTAAAAAAAAAAAAAAACATTTGCCACTTTCGCCTTAAAGTTGAATTTTTACAAAATTCTTTTGATTATTTTCAACAAGGAGGGTTTCATTCATTATAAACCACTCCACCGTCATAAACTATCATATTTGGAGAACTATAACATTGTTTAATAATTTCTTAATTTACAGATGTTTGGATATGTTATTGACATTTAGGAAATCATGATTTATTATGTTAAGCATCGTTTCTTTTTACAAATTTTAAAAGAATTCTAGGGGAGGGCTCAATTTCTCAACTTCACACATACATGTGTATGTGTGTGTGAAATTACATGTAGACCCCCCCCCCCCTCCTTTTACAGGTCATTCTAGCTTTTTAGGGCACTTACCCAAAAATATTTTATTTTAGCTATGGGAGATAAATTCTGTGGTTGTTTTAAATTTTTTTAGAGGGGTATACTGAAAAGTTAGTAAAAAAAACAAACAAACCCAAAGCACTACTTACTCTACCACTAATTCTAGATTCCAGTTCTAAGTCCTCTAAAAAAACTTTCTAAACCCTACCACTAATCAGACAAAATCAGAGTAAAAATTATTATGGCCCAGATCAGGTTTGAACTGACTACCTTTGTGCGGCATGTTAACTGAATGATCCACGATGGTAAGTGTGAAATCTTGATGCTGTTAAATACATAAACCACATCTGTTTTGTTTTTGTTTTTTGTACTTTCTCTACTCTCTCTCTATGGAGTTGAATACAGACCAGAGGAGAGGGAAACTAATAGCCAACAAACCGGTGTATATGAAAAAACGTTATCTTGTTAAATTTCTTCCCAGTGTTATGAGAGGCAGGATTAGTAGATGTGACTGTGAGGAAAAATACTTCCCAGTCTTCCTCTATTCACAACTATTAAAAAGTAAAATATAAATCGGGATTAAATATTAAAATCAATGAAATTGATTGAAAATAAAAGGGAACACAGACCCATGTTTGGTATGATGAAACAAATGGTTTTATCTGCCTTTTGTTACGAAAGCTATTCTGGTCAATGAAATAGGGGAAAAATCTTACTTTACTTTATATATAAGACTAGCAAGATAGCATGGATAACAAATTAGAAGAGTAAAAAAGATGTGTAACATCTCTATATTTCTCTTTCCCTTCACACTATCCCCAGGACAGAACAGATACTACACTTTGATCTTAGCTCAAAAGACAAGAACTAACAGGTCAATGAAAAAAAACCCAAGAAAACTCTAATTGTCAAGTAATTTTGTTCCAGGTTACCCGAAAAGAATGATTATATGAAAATTTAAAAAAATTAAAATTTTCTTTTAAAAGTGCTCATATTCTGTCCAAGGCAAGGTTAAAAAAAAGAATATATCAGCTTTGTGAGTGTCTTGTGCAGTTTTTGACTTTTAGTTGGACACACACAACTGCCATTTATATAATAGATGACTGACTGATGACTGAAAATGCTGTTTCAAATTTAAGCGTGACAAACCGATTACCAGACGCAGCGTCTAATAGAGAAGCTTGGACGCATCTAAAAAGAATAAATGAAGGTGGTGGCTGCAGATGCTGTCAGAGATAAAAGCACAATTGACTGCTCATGACACACTCTTTGCGGCAAAGATTCTTTAGAAAAACCCTCAACCCTTATTCTTAACAGTCAATCATCAACTATGGGGAAATCTATTCTGATTAATAATAATCGAATTTGTTAGAGCCATATCAGTGATTCTGTCTCAAAGGAAAACATTATCGAGCCTAAGTTCCTTTTCACGGCTACAAGACATCGCTTTTGATCTGTAGCCATTTTGAAATTGGGGAAAAATTTAATAAAAGGGTGGAATTATTGATTAGTCTTTTCACTTGATACTAATGCCGTGTAGATTGCGAGTTCAAACTTCTGTACAAAACAGAAAATGATGTTTTATTTGCAGCATTCAGACTACTATTTTCATCTTGACTGTTTTATTCACAATGTTTCAGACAATGCAACCTCTGACAGTCGTCACGTGCTTCTTTTCAAACTTAGGAACTTGTATGGAATTTGGAAGTGAACCTTTTATTTGAAATTCCATACAGGTTCTTGAGTTCTAAGAGATGCACTTCAAGAAAACCGGGGATTTCATCAGTCGAAATGTTGTGAATATAACACCCAAGATGAGAACAGTAGTCCGAATAATGCAAATACTCCAAAGTATCAATTCTCATCCAATAAATTCCGAAACATAAAAAGAATAACACGTTCCTTTAAATCAGGTAGAGGGATCTTAAAATGTGTGTGTGGAAGGAAGGGGATTGCAAAGACATGGTCCATAGAACATCTTTTTGTGGGGGTTGTGAAATTAGAGTAAAAACAAATTTATTGCCTTAGTAGTAAGTCCATGAAAATTGGTCGACTCTAGCTATAAAATGAAATTTTTTTTAGAAAACGATTACCACCATTTAAAATTAATTTTTTAGGGAGGTAAGACGGGAGGGGGGGGGGTCATCATATATCATTTTATTTTTTAAATAAATTCTTAAACCTTTCAGTGACAGTGTCATGTTGCTATGAGGAACCCTTTATAAGAAAAACAAAAATGTCCCCCTCCCATCTTAGAATAATCTGCATAGGGTCTCCCTATCATTGTTACCAAATTTCATGTTCACAAATCTATAATCATGTAAAAGTAGTTAACGGACAGACATCTCTCATATCAGTGTAGATAAATGTTCTACAGAATACAGATCACCATCATGATAAAGAATTACAAACTTCCTATTCGCTAACCACTGATCGAACACAAAAAAAATATACATTATGACTGACAGAAGACAAAAGTTGCTTTTTGTTTGTTTTTTTACCTTGAGTTGGTAATGCTAAAATCCGCTGTACACCTTGGCAGAAATCCTTAAAGTTGATCTTCCCTTTCCCGTCAGGATCCAAGAATTGTATGATTCCAACCAATTCCTGAAGAAAAAAAGAATGCTTAAATATATAATTACAATATATTAACTTTAGAAACTAAAAATAATAAATAGAAACTTTATATTTAAAAGGCAAACAAAATTAAATCCAATATATATAATCTTGTATCTTAAATAACAAAGTGTATTTATAAACAGTTAATTCAGAAGTTTAGGTCTGTTGGCAGCAGGGCTGCAGAGTCAGAGTAAATTAATTGCTTTAAGAGGAGGATATGTTGAAAATTGGCCAATCAGACTTGAAAAAAAGAAGTTGATACATGGTGAAAAATGCCGATCTGTAAACTGCATAAGTACCCTTTTTAAATTTCTTTTCTTACTAATTCTTTGGATTGTCCTTATGGGTTATGGTGACAGAAAAAAAGTTTGAATTATCTCCCCTTTCAACAGACTCTTCTAAATTAGAGATGAAATTTCATCTGCCCCAATAATACAGAAGCACCGAGTATCTTTGTATTACACAAGGACTGTAGCAAAAGAAAGCAGACCGTTCTGCACATGTTCATTGCCTGAGTACCCTTAAATACAAGTCATGTCAAACAGGGTTGTGAAGTCGGGGGTTTTGAAAGGAGTCAGACTCGTAAAAATGCTAGTAGTCAGAGTCAGATTTTTTAATCTCTTAAAAATCAGACATTCTGAATATTGGAAGACTTTAAAATAAAGAGTCTGAGTCTGACTTTATACCTTCCGACTTCATAACCGTGATGGCCTAAAGCAATGCTTTCCATCATGGTTGCATAGTAAAGAGCAGGGAAAGAGCCCCTTTCCAGTTCCTCATTGCAAAATTTTCTTTTAGTCAAAACTTGAACATCTGTTTGTTCCGTGAATGCTGGTTTCGTTTTCAAAATTGAAACTTCAATTGCGTCTTTCCAACTACTAATGATACACCATTCAAAACATCCTGAAAAATCTTCAATCGTGTGGTGAACAATAGACAATGAACAAATCCCCCGCTAACCAATCACAATGATATTTGCACAGCAACTAATAAGGCTGAACTACTTGCCCAGCGTTTCGCCTTAAACTCCATTTTGGACTCTGCAAACCACTCTCTCCCAAATTTCCCATTGCAGACTGAAGCCACACTTGACGTCCTGACCATCACCCCATCTCATGTCCGTGACATCATAGAAAACCTTGACACCTCAAAAGCATGTGGGCCTGATCTAATACCAGTAATAGTAATAAAGAAATGCTCTGTCCTCACCAAACTCTACAACAAATGCCTTGCCGAATCTTGCTTCCGTAATAACTGGAAAATTGCCTCTGTGGTATCAGTCTTCAAGAATTTTGGATATAGAACTGACCCTTAGAATTATCGCCCCATCAGTCTACCTCCACTCTTCGCTAAAATCTTTGAATCCTGAATCAATCTAGCGATAGTCCATCACCTCGTTAATGCTAAACTTCTTTCTAACCATCAGTATGGATTTAGGTAAGCACGGTCTACTGCGGATATCCTAACGGTCATATCTGAATGCATACACCATACACTGGACAAGGCAGGTGGAGTTAGGACGGTAGCGCTTGATATATCGAAAGCCTTTGACAAGGTCTGGCATAAAGGTCTTCTCATAAAAATCAATTCATATGGTATTACTGGACGAATATTTAATATAATTAGATCCTTCCTATTCAAAAGAAAGATTCAGGTTGTCCTCGATGGCTGTTCATCCAAACAACATGACATAATGCAGGTGTACCCCAGGGATCGATCCTTGGACCATTATTGTTCTTGATTTTCATAAACGACTTCCCTTATGACATTGTGTCCGAGATAGGTATATTTGCTGATTACACAACGCTCTACTCTCGTCATGTGGGAAAAATGGGCGCGCACATATTCGAGGCAATGACTGAATCTTTAGAAAGTGACCTCCAGTCTGTAGTGGAATAGAGTAATAAATGGATGCTAACATTTAATGCTAAGACAAAGCTCCTTTCCTTCAACAAACTACAAGAAACCTCTTCAACCACTGATTGCCATGGCAAATAACATTCTAAAAATATTACCTATTCCCAAATAACTAAATACTTTAATCAAACATATACATTAGATAATATGAAATGCACACTAATACATAAAAAAATTCAGTTCCACATATGCACCCAAACACATAAAAAGAAAAAAAATGGATAACAAAATTGAACATGCATAAATAAAGACTGAACGCCGACTTTGGTATAATTAACAAATATACATCTTTTACTTAAAAAAATTTTTTTTATAGACTGAACGATCTCATCTTTAAGTGGAGACAAATTCCTTGCATTAAATGGAAATAAGTTAAGATGGGCAAATTAGTGAAACTGTTATAATATACGTGGGAAACTATAAATAAAAAGAGTTATTCTCTTTGGAAATCACATGTTTAATTTCATATAAAACCTCCGGACATGTGAAAATTAAAGCATTTTATCAAAAAACGTTAACGCAATTGTTCATTACAGTTACAGAAAGATGAATGAAATGACAAGAAAGTTATTCATTAATTGTTAATTTGAAAAATGATTAAAATAGTTAATTGTTAAATTTAAACAAAATAAAATATATAAGTGAGAGGGGGGGGGGTGGCATGCCATCAGTGAAAATATTAATAATTATCGATATTTACCCATTGTTACCCGGGTGGAGATAACATTTAATATTTCACCTATTTAATCTTTTTCAAATTAATAATTATTAATATTTATGACTAATTAAATAAAAGATAAATCAGGCTCAAATGGCGCGCCACCACTGGCATCCTCTGATCGTAAGATCAGCGACCATCTAAAGTCGAAGATCTATAGGACTGTTGTGAGACTCGTTGTTTTGTACAGCTCTGAGTGCTTACCGACAATGAGGGAGGCAGAGTGAAGATTTGACGTTATGGAAACCAAAATGCTCCACTGGATCTCGGAAATTACACTGCTCGACCACATCAGCAATGATGACACTAGAAGGTGCTACAGCATCGCACCGATCGAGGGCAAAATGAGGGAATGACGACTTCGATGGTTTGGACATGCACCGTTGACGAAATGTCGCAAAATTTGCTTTTACATTAGAAGTCGCCGAGAAGCGACCGAGAGGAAGGCCGATGATAGAATGGACAGACACCTTGCACCATGTTTTTTTTTTTTTGTAAAACCAGCCTTCAAATGGCTCAAGCCTGTGATTATGATAAGTCAAGACAAAAATCCGTTATTGTGGACCCTCCATAGCTAGAGATCAATGCAAAAAAAAATAAAATAAAAATCAGATAGAATTGTTAATTTACATTGCATTTCTGCAGTCGCATGTTTTAACAAATTTAATAAGAAAAATTACATCGAATTTCTAGAATCAAACATATTAGATAAATTCTCTGTCGTTTTTATTAAAGAAAAAATGGAAAATGAAATTATTGTCGAATTGTAGTTTTTCTCCCTCTGCATCGATGGTAACCTCGTATATATTTCTTTCTAAGTTGCTTTATTAAATTGAATCGATTCCCTTTTTTTTGTCTTAGATTTCAAATTTATTTCGGTCTGTGTAAGATATACAGTAACTGTATACTGACATTCCAAACAGAGAGAGAAAGAGATTAAAATTTTTTTTTTTTTTTTTTTTTTTTTAAAAGCACGGTTCATTTTTTTAGCAGTATTAATATTCTGGGATTATTCTGGCTAAACACTGTTTGAAAAATAACACTGAACTGCCCTCCCTTGTAAAAACTAAACAAGTAATTCATTCAAAATTTCTTTTCATGGTCTGAAAATGTGATGATTAATTGATAAGATTTTAAAAAGAAAAATTTAAACATTAACGGTATGTGGGGCGAAGGGGGATAGTAACGTGTACCTTTTTACTTATCTCCCCACAAGGGCAAAGTTAGACACAAGGTCGAATTTCAAAATGGGTAAATCCAGCTTCACAAATAGGGCCACTCTTAGTGGTGTGCAGAGGTCTGGTGATGCCTGGAGCCAACTCCTTGATTGTATGACCCAAAGACTCCAGTATAAGTCCTAGTACGAATAAATATAAGAAAGGAAGATAGTTTCAATATGATTGAATGCACCCCCCCCCTTCCATGCATGTCACTGGCTACCCTGGCTGAACTGAAAATAAAAAATAAAAATACCTGCATAGTTATATCGGCACTGACTTATGAATGTGGGCACCTCAGGCAACATGCAATAATAAACCCATCCCCACTCAGGAAGGAAGAAATAATGCCTGGGAAATGGGCTACTGAGACCGAACATGTCATTCAAATTTTGTATGTGTGTTTCTCGTCTATATGTAACTTCGATAAATACACTAATTTTTAAAAAAAATTAATTAAAATAAATATTAACTCAAATAAAAATGAGAAAACCAAAAAAAAAAAAAAAAAAAAAAAAAAAATCGACTATATTTTGACTTATTTTTTTTATTTAAGTATTCCACCCGAGAAACGCCGAGTATATACAACTAGTATTCTATAAAAGAAACAGCAGCCGAGAGGTTTATTTTTAGATATTAAAAATATTTTTTTTTTTACTTTTCTAAGAAATTGTCACAAACCGGATGTAGTCTGGCAGGGAACAATTGCTCAAGTGGTAATGGGAGGCTGGACAAATAATAGAATAGCAGGGTACTCCAACGAATTTATCAAAATCTCGATATTAATAAAATTGTGAAATCACTTCTGGTGTGTGTGTTTCTCACCTTTACATGATTTACACATTTTTTATTATTTAATTGTTTTATTTTACTAAGGATTGAATGCTGTTACCTGTTATGCCATGTGGAAGGCTGAAGGTACGGTGAGGACAATAGTCCAAAGAGAAACAATGCAGATAATCATGTTCAATTATGAGAAAACATCGCCATAAATAATACGCCTGAAAAAGGCTTTGTGGGACATCTAAGAAAATGGTAAAGAAATTTAAATATCAACATTGATGAAAACAGTAGTCCAAAGAAAAACAATTTGAATGATGTAAATACTTTGGGGAATTCTTCAGAAAGTAAAAGTCTGAGAATAAATGTTACTAAGACCAACATGATGATCAGTTGTTGTAGTGTTGGAAAGCAATCAGAAAGAGTAAAGTTCCTTTGCTCAATTTGTGGAAAGGCAATTTGGTGCAACTCAATTTTTTGTGGTACTTGTAAACATTGGGTACAGAAGTGAAGTGAAATTACTGGTAGGTTGAGAGATTATAACCAGTTTGTATGCAAGAAGTCTAAGACAATGGAGATGGATGAGAACTCAGATGTAGAAAAAGTATATTTGGATGTTTAAGCTATTGAGGTTGTTAAGAAGTTTTGTTACCTTGGTGCTGGTGCTGGTGCTGGTGTAATAGGAAGAATTAGGAGTATTTACATCATTCAAAGGAACGTTTACTATTACTAACCAGCAGAGTGTTACCACTGTCGACCAAGGGAATATGTACGCAGTGTGTGATGAAACCTGGTCAGTGAGGGTTGAGGACATGTGTTGCATGGAGAGAAATGATATGAGAATATGATGGATGTATAATGTGAGTCTTAAAGACAGGCTTAGATCTGATGACCTCAGAGAAAGATTTAATCTGAACAGTATAAGAAGTTGTATGCAGAACAGGAGACTTCGTTGGTATGGTCCTGTTCAAAAAAATGGATGAGAGTTTTTAGTAGATGCAGAACAGTTGAGGTAGCAGGGTTAGTTTGGCCGGTAAGGGCCAATGAAAATATGGTAGGTAATGGTAAAGATGGATTTAAAAGAGAAAGAGGGATAAATTAAGACCTGGTCAGAGATAGGTTAGTTTTGAAGTCAATATTTCTAAAAGCTGTCCAATACATGCCAGTATATAAAATGGATATTAAGCCAAATGATGAAATTACAAAATTAACAAAGAAAAACACCTTATCTGAGAAATATCAAGAGATTATTCAAATACTTTTCATTATTGTTTGTTCAACTTGAAATAATAAAGAAAATGAGACCTATAAACTAAGTAACACAAAAAAAGATTGTCACGTGACAAGTAATTAAATCTTGTAGCAAGTGAAAGGAGATGACACAAGTAGCCGCAGTATTAAATGACACGACAGTAACCAGACCAGATGTTGAATCATTACTCACAGACTTGACCAATATGTCACTTAAAAAAAAAACTTGAGGTCAGCATTTTTAACTCATTAATTTGCTTTTGTCTTTAGAAAGTGAAGTTATTTTCAAATTTGCAGCTAGTCACATTAAGAGTTTCAATTACAAAAAATCGAAAGAAAAACAAGTAAAACATCTGTGGTACCTCTCTCCATCTCGTGATCACCACAACTTGAAATATGTAAACAACCATTGAGCACAACTATTATTGGATTTGGGAATTCTTACCGGTAGGCATAAGCGAGCAGAGAAAGAAGAGGGTGGGTGGCTGGCTGCCTTGCTTGCTTTCTCTCTCCTCCGTTAACTACAACTTGGCCGTCTTCAAGTCAAATGTTAACAAATATGCCGTACTTGTCATATTGAAGAAGTATCATGAGATTATATTTGAGGGAAGAGTCCTTAGTTCTACCCTGAGTATCGGTGGACAACTGAGGACATGACAACAACCATCAAGGAAGACTTGGCCAAACTCTCAGGTAGTTAGTTTTTGATGATAGAATCGTGATCGGTCAGCCATCTCATACGACCTTGTTCAGGACCGTTGTGCATGAACCACCATGTTTCAGCATATAGTGCAGGTCAGGGAAGAAGCCGGCTTAAGCAGGTGAGCAGGGTGAACACCATTGCAACAACAATCCTCTCATCTTCAATCTTCATCATTTAACTGACAATCCATCCATCTCATTATCCTTAAGTGGCTTTTCACCTTGATAAGTGGATATAATAATAATGATGATGATGATGATGATGATGAAGCCTAACGTTTGGTGTATTTTGAGCCAAATTCTGATGGAGAAAATCTTTAAAAAATAATAAAAAATTTTTTTAGGGCAATATATCCTTATAGGACAAAGCTAAGTTTTCCTCAAAAAATTTGGCTCTATTAGATTTTTATACATTCATTGTCATACAGTTTACAGTCGTTAATTATTTACAGCGTAAAGGTTTTGGAATAACTCCCATATATGTATCACAAAACAAAAAGTCAGAAATGATATTTCAAAACACTTTCAATGAAATACTTGAGAACATTGTCCACTCAGAGGGTGTGGGGGTGCAAGTAAACAACAATTAAGTCGATGCTTCAATCTAAAACAAATTGAAGCAATTAATTCATGAAATTTTTTAACAAAGGTCAGAGAAAAATAGCATTTTTGTTTATTTTACAATTATTTCTATTTTTCTTTTAATGATCCATGTTGTAATTTTATTTTTAAAAATGTTGATTAAGCAGAGATACTTGTTAAAACAAGTGCATGGTAAGAAAAGAAAAGAGAAGAGAATTAAATCGGATTAACAGAAAGGATTAGGCCAGATTAGAGTGAACTCACTTAATAACCCCAATATGAAATGGGTCAATCCATTACATAATCCTTAGTAGAGGCACATGGTTGTTATCAATCTTCGAAAACAAACTTTACTAAAAAATAAAAAGTGTACAACCGTCTCAGGCGGCTGCCCTCCCTGGCATTACCTCCTCCTTTCAGAAGGAGGTGGGTTTATTGCCTGTTACTTGAGGTGTGCTTATTAGTGAGGGAATGCCAATAAGACTAACCCATTTTTGCACCCAATTTAAAATGCCCCTTTTATTTTAGGGGGGGGGGGTTGAATTCTACACATTAAACTGAGTTTGAGTCTAACTTTGCGCTTATGGGGAAGTAGGTAAGTAAACTTACTGATTTTTCAACAGTAAAAATTGGGTAAACATTTCGAGTTCAAAATTCACACTTCTCTTATAAACATACATCTTTTTTTTTACCTATCCACACTAATAATACAACAATTTGCAACACCCTAAATAAACTAGGAATTCCAACAATACAAACTACATCACAAAAAAAAACAAAAAAAAACCACACATTTTCGACCCCCCCACCGCTCCAATGCAGGTATGTATAAATATATATATATATATATATATATATATATATATATATATATATGTATATATATATGTATATATATATATAGTCTCGGAAGTTTCTCAACCATTAAAACTAAAAAAAAAAAAGAAAACCGTAAGTCCCAGGTCGTTCAGTGAAAAATCACTCATGTAAGTCAATTTAGTTTTTACAGTTATTATATTAGTTTGCTTCTAACATTATTTAAGGGATCATCAGTTGTTTACCATGAAAAACTGTTTCGGGAATTTAAAAACAATATATATATATACTGTCCCATGCAATAATTGTCATCAGATATATGTGGGTAAAACTCAATGGGAACTTAAGAAAAGGCTTGGTGAACATAAAAGAGATATAAAAAATAACAATTCCCTGAATGCACTATTCTCTCATGCATGATAACATGATCACTCTTTTAACAAGCTAGACTCATTAAATCTATTTTAAATAAATCCCGGCAACGACTTCTTGAATCGGCACTCATTATAAACTCTAAAGCAAACAACGTAACGGCTTCTACAATTTATCTCCTTTCATCAGCAAACTTATACTAACAGAACAGAACTTGAATTTAGACCCAGGTTAGTCTATTTTCCATCAAGCTCCAGCACCTGTCCTATCGTCGCAATGTTGCATCCTTGTGCTTGTTTTACAAGTACATCAATGGAATGTGCTCCGATGAACTTGCTGCTCTGGTGCCCCCCCCCCCTCAACGTTAATACACTCGACTAACTGGACAATCATCTAAATCCCATCCATTCACTGTGGAGGTCCCCAGATGTCGGAGAGCCTTTCTACCCTAATAGCTTCTTTCCTCAAGCTGCCGGCCTTTGGAACTCCTTCCGTGTTTCCCCGACTGTATTGACATGCAGAAATTTAAAACTGAACAAGCATCTCGCTGCACAGCTCCCAATTTAGGATGACACCCCCTAAACTTTCACTAATTCTCAGTAGCCCCTTACGTCTACAGTAGCAACTTGCCTTGTTTGAGGTGAACTAAGATATAAAAAAAAAAAAAAAAATTAAAAAAAACTACATTTACAAAACTTTGTACATAATATCGATAATAAAATAAATAAACGCATTTCTTATCGATATTATGTACAAAGTTTTGGTTTTTCCTTTTCCATATATGCATATCTCTCACTCTTTCTCTCTTCAACTATGGATTAAATAGTATTACTGTCTGGTGATATTCCCTTTTGATTATAATGAAATATTCCAATTGTTTTCGTTTTTTATCGTTCCTTTCTTTGTTACTTTTGCCTGTTAATAAACAAGAGAGAAAGAGCGACGGAAGCAAGAGTAATAGGCAACATATAGAATAAAAATGGGGGAAGGGTCAAACAATATACAGTGAGAGGGGGAAGGTGATAGAAAGTTTATAAGAGATGGGTCATGTGAGTTATTTGTAACGGCTAATTAGAACAATTAAAAATGAACTTTTTTTTTAAAAACATAATTCCAAAAATTGACTGATTAAAATATACAGGGAAAAGGCTGTGGAGAAACAAAAGTTGATTAACTCATATTTGATATAATAATTGATTAACAACACTGGATTCACTTAAGATGCATTCATTCAATGTGGGCGTTTAGTGATGAAAATGCTAGTCCAAACTTAAATTTGATAGATCAACTGATCAAACTTCTTAAAGAGATGCTAAAAAAAAAAAAAAAATGTTAACAAATTCTCAAGTTTTTACAACAAAAAAATAGATTATATTAAAACACTGACCTGTTGGGTCAATATTTGTTATATATATATTAAATATTTATGAAACTATTAAGTATATCATTCTGGCACAGGCTGAGTAGGTGTGTTCTTACGAGTCGGGAATACGTCCTCGATAATCAGTCCGACAGTGTCTTTGTTGTTGTCAGGTTGAAGTATGGTTCTGTTCAGTATCAGGAGGTCCATCCTTTCAGGCTTTACCTTCTTTGAGAAGGGGTTAGTTTATTGCTAATCGCCTGAGGCACCCTAACAAGGAAATGCCGATGGGGCTGCTCAGGCATTTTTGTAGGCCAGAGTGTGCTAATCCTAGTGTGCTGGTCCTAGTGTGCTGGCTTTCCACACTTGAGCTTGTGTCTAATCTCCTGGAGAGGAAGTTAATAAACTCAGTACATCATTCCATTCCTCTCATCACTTCGCCCTTTATTTACATTATTTGTCTTTCCTCCCTCTCACCATCTAAAACATTCATGTACAGATGAAAAGTGTGCACAGTGACAAGTAAGCAAACAAGATAACAGAGTTTTAGTAGTATATAGATTCAGTTTCCTTGCAGAAAAAAAAACATAAGGATACAAACTTATTACTGAATTCATACATAGTTTTAAGTAAAATTAATTAACTGATCTTTAATAATGATCAATACTAAGCAAAATACTGAAATTTAAAAAAAAAAAAAATTTATAAAAGAGGTTTCCAACCTTTTTGTATCTGACACGTTTTTTGCAATGCCGCTAGAGACTCCTACATACATACATACATAAACTTCTTGGTATTAGAAATACTACAAATAGATACACAATATTTTATTATCATTGATTGTTATATATTACAAATTACAAGGCTAAAGATAAAATAGTTTGCACAAACCAAAAGCCGGGGCCTTAGCATCTGCTGTTTTATCTGGTTGGCCTCTGATACCAACTATCTATATCACAATTCACATTACCATGGTACAAAACAGTAAGGGTTCAGACATTTAACTCAGAGTTCGGACCATAAAATAAAACTTTTGGGTATAACTTTGAAAGGAGGGTGTTATTATTTGTAAAGCATTCAGTTTCCCTAAGGTGTAAATAATTTAGATGTTGTCATTTTGTATTAAAAAAATAAAAATTTATAAGTATAATTTTGCTTTAGTGGTCCTTACTTCCTTTTGCCCTTGCTGCCGCCCAGAGGTTTTTACAACACCACACGGAGAGGGGCCGGTATTGTCCACTTTGGGAATCACTGCATTATAGTGTTATTTCTTGGTTTGCTTTACAAAAAATTATATGTATAAAAAAAAAAAAAATTTCTAACCTTCAGTCTAAATAAAACCATTTTGTACGAAGTAACAAGAATCAAAAGAAAAGAAAAAATAGACATGGATGAGTTAGCTATCAGAATAAATATTTTCCATAAATGTTTATATCTTAAAAAGTTCCGGTTGTAAAGCTCTTTACATAAAGAGAAAACCACCATTATAATCTGCCAACAGCACATATTAAACTATTAGCTGAAACACCTCCCTTCAGCAGGTATTAGATTATAACTATAATCTCAAAATTACATACCTTTATAGAGGTTTATTAAACAGAATATCAACCTTGCTTATTAATAGTTGGGTCAAATTCATAATACCGACTCTTCAATAATTGACTTAGATCACAAAATACTTCAAAACAATAAAAAATGGACAGCCATTATGAAAATGAAACAGTTTTATAGAATCTAAAAATTGAAAGTTGCTAAAATCTGTACATTTGTCTGAATGTGACACCCCCCTCCGTATTTTTAGTAAATTTACTAACTCTTCATGCACTATGAGTAAGTGCTGAAAAATTAATGAAAACTAAAATATTCCCTTAATTCATTTATTTTCATTTTTTTTAATTGGCAATCATTTTGAGATTGTTGACTGCCATAACATTGCAAGTACTTAAAAGATCTTCCTTTTATTAGAGATCTCAATGGGTTTCTCCATGGTTATCTCCCTTTATACAGGGTGTCCCAAAACTCACTGATGAGTTCTAATTTTTCATAACTTCCTTAATTTTACAGATGAATGCACGAAATTCTGATAAAATATAAAAAACAAAATTATGGAAATTAATCAAATTTTGTACATCACATGAAAAATGACAGCTTAAATGGCTGCCATCTACAACAAGATGAAGCAACAGCTCATATTGCAAAAGAAACAATGCGATTGCTACGGAAATGTCAACTGGCCTTCGTGTTCGTGTTTAAATTTGTGTTAAATATTACTGGTGATAAATATTCATTTATATAAAGTTAGATATGTATTATTTGGATTGTTCGGACTACTGTTCTCATCTTGGGTGTTATTCTCACAACGTTTCGGCCGCTGTAACCTCCAACCGTCTTCAGGTGTGTTTGACAATGGCTCTTATTGATGAATGGTGGAAAGAATGCTTTTACTCTTTTTTCCAACAAACCAAAGTCGTTAGAATTCAAGATATGTGAAGTCTTTATGAAATGGAAAGAGCGTTAAGTCGTCTCTATTTCCGTATTAAATTGGGTCCGTACCGATTTGAAATAATGTTTGAATACTAAACCTTATGTCTAGAGTCCGTATCATTATATCTTTATCTTAATCTTCATAAGGTGACATATAAGTGATGCAAAACTATTCAGTTTGGAGAATTAATTTTATCCCTCCTCAGATGGTATTCTTCTAGTTACTTATAAAGTTAAGTGTAGATATGATTTGCCAAGTGCAATAGATTATTAGTTATGATTGATGTGTGATATCCTTTCGGATCAGCTGTGGCCTTATATGAAAGTAGATAACAGATTAGTTAGTTTGATCATATGACATAGGGAGAGATTTGAAGTTGAATTTCAGTTTTTAAGTAAACCTTGGTGGATAAACATGTATTGTAAGGTTCTGGTATTTTGAGGTCTGTGACATGTATCCCTTTTTTTAACTGGAGTTGGAGTCAGTCAATTTTAACTGACTGGGACTCCTAAAATTTGAAAAGATCAGACTAAGACCCCTAAGCAATAAATTTACTCCAACTCAGACTTTGCAGCTGTAGGCCTTACCACAGACTGCATAACTCAAAGAAAGAGTATCTTCCTCCGTATGCTATCAAAATTATACTTATTAAATTACATCAAAACTATGCACTCCATTCCCAAAATATGGAAGATACCCGAGTATAGATGGTATCACAATATTTTTTTAAAATCTTCCCAACAAATGAGCAGAACTGAACTATTGATGTTTTAATAAAAATATATTTTAAAATAAAATCATTCCTTTAATATTCAGTTTTATGCACATATTTTTTAAGTACTTTTGTGCTGGATATTAAACCTTATAAACTCCAAACACATGTCTGGACAGTTTTAACATCACTGATGTCCATACATGGCTGACATTTATTGATTTCAGAAATAGCTGACAGAGTAGAAAGTTGACCTTGGGTTTACTTTTGGTAGCCTCATAACTCTAGCTTCCTTCCTATTGTGTCATTTAGTCATCACATTCCATGAGTGATATCTCTGGCAAAGGGGGGAAAATTACTGTTTTCTGGGTCAATTGTTGTCTTGAGTTGGTGCTATGTGGAGATTTTCAATCCTTTCATAATATTAATCCTCATTCAACTGCCAATCTAGCCATTCCATCTCATTAACCCTTATCCTTGAGTGATCTTTTAGCCTTGATAAGTGGTAACTGGTCCTGGTTCAGTACGCACCCTGGGCAGGTCGAACCGATTTCCTCCAAAGGAAGAAGTTTCTAGGGAATATTAAATTGACAGAGATTTCCTCCATTTCTCAACAGTATTAGTTCGTAAAATGACCAAAAGAAATCAGAAAGAATTCGAACTCGGTTTCACGATTCCATAGACCACAATGCTATCCATTAGGCCAATCACGCACTCCTTCATATTCCGTGAATTAAAATTAACAACATCCTGACGTGCATAGCACCAATACAATACAGTAGTGCACCCACAGGTGAGAAGGAAAACTTTTTAGGATGGACATACTTTCATTATTATTTTTATGAGGTTTTAAAATAACTCACAATACAAAAGAAGGTTCTCTTTTTTTAGGTGGGGGGGGGGGGGTCTGTAAAATTATTTACAATAAATTGTCATTTATAGCACTGAATATTAATCCTATATTCAAACGATCTTGTTAATTCTTATCAGACGAAGCGATCACCTGGTGTTCCGACTGAAAACTATTGCATTCTTTAAAGAAAGATTCCTTTGACAAAAGCAAATAAAAGACAAATCTTGAATAGAGGTCATAATAAGTGACAGGAAGTGAACAATCGATATTACAGCACAAATCAGATAAACAAGAGAAAAGTGCTGCTAGTACATTCACAACTGATATACCTTAGTCATCAATAAATTATTTTTACCAGGGTTGTGGAGTTGGTAGCTAAAACGTTCAAATACAATTATTGAAATTTTAAAAGGTCCGACCTCAACCTAAAAATAAATCTTCCTCCACTAGGCATAATTTATATATATATATATATATATATATATATATATATTTGGTACTCTTATAGCTGACGCACCATGTTTCCGTGACTTCAACGTTCGGGCAGGTCTCGGAAGCGGCCAAAAGTTGATGAAACTATTAAGCAAGAAACATTTGCTTATAAACAGTTTGCTATTTATTTTTCTTCGTCAATAAAATTGATTGAATCGACTGATTACTACATGTTTCCTAATCATATACATTGACTAGAAGACAGTAGAATGGTTTACTAACAGAAATAAAGGGCAAAGATTTTGTAGGACGGATTTGGGTGAACATACGGAATTTAATCATTGTTATATAAAATTGTATGACAAATCTAAAGTTGGACATGAAAGAACAAAATGTTAAAAGGTTGGCCATCCTTGTGATAAACAGTTAATTTTTTTGTTAGTACTTGTATAAATTCTATAGAAAAATAGGTAACATCTGTAGGTAGTGACAATAATTTTAACATTTATATAATATATAAAGGTAAGTCAGTCGGATTCTTGCCATTAGATCGGTACAGCATTGCATCTGCCAACTCGATATTTGCATCTGCCAACTCGATATTTGCATCTGCCTTGCCCTTTTCGTTCATTGAAGGGTCGTGCATGTTATTAAGAACAATGAATTTAATTAAATTTAACTTCTTTGCAAATATAATTTATGCTGCTCGGAATATTTTTTGTAAGAAAGCCATCTTTCTTTTCAGCAGCAAATGTAAATTACAGATCAAAGCCATTTTTCCTACTAGCAACACATTTTGCTAATAGTAATACTAATTTTCTTTAATTGCTAATAAATATCTTACAAATAATTTATATTCCGATAAAATTTAAAGTGCTAAGAAATATGTAATATCTTTAAACTTAAATATTGATTCAAGTAACGTGACATGTTCTTTGTAAATGGCATCACATTTGAAAGTACTATCTTTATTTCCATCAGCAATATACAACCATTCAATTTCATGATGGTTAAAACATTTCTAATATTTTTTTTTTTTGCTTTCTCTGAAAATACTTATTTTTCAGATTTACTTTTCATAACAAAACTCTACTTTTGCTTACATAAAACTACTAACACTAACCGACAACATTACTTAGTTAGAAAGTTACAAATTACCAACCAATCACAATATTATGTCCGAGTTAGGATGCTTTCTATTTATGTATTGACAACATGGTCGACTAAAGGAAAAGCTAACTATTTCTTTTTATTCATGTCTATTGGAATAGTAATTAAAATAAGTCAAAACTATATCGCATTTTACTAAATCAAATTCAAAAAAATACTACTTTAAGTCAGAGTGGACTTGGGAGTAGTAGTAACCAAGAGGTCACTCCACACTCCCCAAAGCTCCCAAATTGGGGCCTCACCACTGGATGCAGTTTTGTGTAATACCCAGTAAAGGGAACATCAACATTAGGAAAAAGAGACAAACAAAAACAAAAAAAACTTTTTTTGAAAAATGAAGAATTCTATTTAAATGTTAAGTTTTTTCTGTTTGCTGTTTTTGTCCCTTATTTATGTCAGTAACTTCCAGTAAATTCAGATTCTTTTAAACATCTCATCTGAAAGCTCTCAATACTGGGCATGCAATAAGTTCTTTATACCATAATCACAAAATCTGTCAACATTTTTAAACACAGAGTGAGAGAGAGCGAGAGAAATGCAGACAGAGGTGTATAAAGAGCGGGACAGATGTCTTGATAGTTGATAAATAATTGATTATATTCATTCAAAATACTCACATTTTAAAGTGTCTTGTTGTCAAGAAAGCCGCTCTCTTTCACATGGCTAGATACACCAAATCACAGACACAAACAGATCAATAGTCTTAGCAGAGTCTAAGTCTAAATACTGTTTCCTTTACGTTTTTTAGGCTTTGAATGCAACATGAATGACTTAGTTTATCAACACTCAAGAAAAATACTGGGGAGAGGGTTGGGATATAAATTGCAACAAATAAAAAATAAAATACTGAAAAAGGATGGAGCTTTTCTTTCACTTAACATCTGTATTGTACCGTCTGTCAATCAGTAAGAACTGGTACAAACCACCCTTGTCACCAATAATACCAACCAATGGTTATAATCTAAATGAATAAATGCAAAAGTTTCTTCCATCTATCCTAACTATATTAACATCAAAACTGGTTGTGTTTATTTCATTCTATAAGACGTAATATTTTGAAATATCGTATATATTAGTAATCTGTTAACTTTAGGTCGTCTTAATTTGCATATTTATTTTATAAACAGCTTCTAATACATTAATATTCTGTAATATACAGTTGTAATTTGCATTGTCATATTTTCTTCTATATACACAATATTTTCGTCGTTAGCAAAACTTCTGATGTTGCTGAGATGCTGAGAACAGATACTACACTTTGACAAACTATAAAAAGAATGTTTTTATGGCTCGGCATTTTTGAATGTATATAAAAAAAAAATGATTCAATCTATTATTGTATTATTTTTTAATGGGGGTAGTTTAGTATCGGTTCTGTTGTCAAAACCATTCTCCCAGGAATTACCTCCTCCTTTGAGGGAGGGAGTAATGTATCTGTTCTGTTGTCATGAGACAATCTTTCCAGGGATGACCTTTTTTTGGGGGGGGGGGGGGGTAGAAGAGTATCTGTTGCCATGATACCATACTCACATGCGGTACCTTTTCCTTTTATGAGGCGACCCTCTCAGGTATTATCTCTTCATTTGGGGGGAGGGGCAATATAGTATATGTTCGTTCCTCATGATACCATCCTTCCATTATCATCTTCTCTCACTTTTGGCGGCAGTGGTAGGGGGAGCTAGTGTACTATTTATTCTGATACCATCCTCTCAGTCATTACCTCTCCATTTGGGGATCAGTGTAGTGTATTAGTACATAAATGACCACAAACGATCCAACTGGATTCTAAACTCGAAATTGGTTGTTCCTAACAGTTTTTTGCCATGACCCACATGATCTAAAATCCTGATGTCCTCCTCCCCATGTAATTATATACAATTCTTATTATATAAAAAAAGTGAACTCCATTTCAGTTAAAAAAGCTTTAAACGCCAAGCTTCAAAAGAACATGACATCCAGGAAAACTGAAATAAACAAAAGACATTTCAAGTTTTGTTATGTTTGTATGTTTATTTATTAAACCCCCTTTTTTTTCCACTAATGAGTCACCATTTATAAAGACTAAAAAAACACCCAAAGATAAGAACAAAATTGCAAACATTTAAGTTTTGAAAGAAATAAAATAAACCCGAGGATTAATTTCTCATTGAAAATTACATTAACAGATTCCATTTCTGATTAACGGTTCTTTAAATTACAGAAACTGCTCCCCCTGCATATAAAAAAGAGGTCTATAATTATAAGTTACCTCCCTTTGTGTCCTAAAACTGCTTATTTCTCCTTGTCTATTGTTTTAATAAATTAATTCTCTTGTCTTTTAAAATAACCCCATTTGATTGGGCAAGACGATTAATTCTTACCAATCACCAGACACTCCATTTTGTCAGAATAAAGGTGAAAAGCCCAATTCTCATCCTCTTTTGAAATTGCTTTCGTTTATACTGGACACATTTACAGTCGTCCTTCTGCCATTAAAAAGAACCCTTTCACAGTGGGCTGTCACACTTAAAAGGACAGTCTTTTAACTAAGCTGCAAAGACACTTTGTTTGCAAGACAGTTTTTGTATTATCATTTCAATACATATACCATTAATCCCTACCTTGTGTATCTACATTACGTTGATCTTATCTTTCACCACGTTTTAGACAATATTTCATAACAATATAGATGATGAAGACCAGGAAACGAGTCAATTGAAAAAATGGTATTTAAACAACCAAGATAACGATTACTGTTCATAGTAACTGACAATACATTAACATTTCTGATAATTTCAAATATTGTTTTAACATGAAAATTGAAGAAAGGAAATAACGATCTTCAACTTTCTGAGGTTAATGGGAAATGTCGGACTTAATTCTTTGCAGAGACAAGATAAATTACAAAAAAAGTGGCTTTTTTATATAGTTATTTTTATTGATTTCAACTAATTTTATAAAACAACTTCGGAGAAATAAATAAAAAAAAGAACATATTTCTAACTAAAAATAATAGAGATATGAAATTTCATTTGTCATAATAAATTTTTTAGATTGCTATGAGATTTAAAAATTCTCATTCTGTAAAACAGAAAATAAATAAAAATAAATTGATTAGTTTTTTTATGTGTCCACGTATTACTAGAAGAGACTATCAGTCTGTCACCGTTAAGTTTGAAATTACATTTTTTCGGCCAATTTGGTCTGTCACACTTAAGTTTGAAATTACATTTTAATTACTAAAATGTATTTTATTTCTTAGATGTGTCCACATATCTTACGGTTCCGTTTACCTGTCAGTCAAATGGACTGTCACGCTTACCGTTAAAACATATTTTTCATGGCTAAACACACAGAACTTAACATCATGTGTGCAGTAGTTGTAGTTTGCTTCAAGCATTGTGATTATATATATTCGAAACTGTTACAAAGCATTATGTATCGATGTTGGAACATGTAGATATATTTATATTTACAAAGCAGAAAGTGAAAACAATAATAGAAGGTTCTAGCAAAGATGATGTTATGTTACCCGTATAATGCGTTTATTTCGTTTTACATCTTTAAATGACAGATATTTCAGGCAAGAGCCACTTGTCTAGGCACATGGAGTTATTGAATCAATAATTCCACATGTGTAGTAAAGAGCAATGCTTTATGCTAAGTAGCAACCGTTAATTCTTTTGTATGTCTCACTTACAGGTTCTCAAAACTACTATATAGAATTAGAAATTTGGCATGAATCACCCTTGACATAAAATGTCAAACATAAAAATAAATTATGCGTTCAAAACTATTTGAAAAAATTCTACCAATTAAAAGCCTTAAAAAATGATAATGTTTTACTAGACGACCTGTGATCAATTGGGCCAATGTTGGTAAATCGTACATTAGATGAATAGATTTTTTTTTTAAAAGTACAAGATTAGACAGGCTCGACAGTATCAAGATTTTAAACTAATAGAATCAATAGACAAAACACCCACTTTTCAATGTCTAATTTTCAAAGTAAAAGGATTTCAGAATACATTGTGATGTCATAATAGACCCTCTCTTCTCCCTATCACCTCTTAACTATTTACATCATTCTATTTCTAGTCATTCACCTTTTATTTAGGTTATTTGCTTTTCCTCCAATCATTCAAAACATCTATGCCAAAATGAAGTGTGCATGGTGACAGACGTAACAAACAAAACTTTCAGACTTTTTGTAGAATATATAAGATCAATAAGACAAAGCAACTACAATGTTGTATCATAGAATTATGATACAAATCAGACTGACAGTGGTTTTGTTGCTGTCAAGCTGGGGTAGGGTTCTGTTCAGTCCGAGGAGATCCACCCTTTCAGGCTTTACTTTCTTTCTGAGAAAGGGGTTATTTTACTGCTAATCGCCTGAGGCGCCTCTACCGGAGAATCCACACGAGGCTGCTCAGGCATTTTTTGTAGGCTAGAGTGCGCTTATCCTAGTGTGCTGGCTTATCAAAACCAAACCTGAGCTTGTGTCTATCTTCCTGGCAAGGAGGTAAAAAAAACAAAAACAATCATACACAAGAATTCACAATATAACTAGAGAATAACCCAATTGATCACAGGTTGTCTAGTAAAACATTCAAAGTCATAACAGTTAATTCTCTTTGTCGACAGACTTATAGGACATGCCCATTATAGTCATTACATATTAATGCCAGCACTTTCATCACTACTAAGCGGCTACATAAGTTTGTTTATATAGGTACAAAGCCACTTGTCGTTCATACCTAACTTATTTGGGAACAAGACAATATTAAAATATCCACACAGTAGTGATGCAATTGTTGGTACCAACGCATAACTCTGCATATTTCATGGTTAGAAAACACATTCTATAGTTCTATTTGCAAAGGGAGTTAACTTTCATGGATTAATATTCAATATCCTCTAATGAATGGCATTAGGAATCTTCCAAAAGTGAATACATAAAGATTGCAATGCATGCAAATGGTTGTACCATCTATTATAAGGAATTCTGTTTCAAAATCTAGAGTAACGGACATTGATGAGAATTTAAGTGCATGCTTCAGAGTCATTTATTATGCCTTCAATTTGAGGAGAATACAGTGGCGTGAACAAAATAAGCTCACACGTTTCCAGTTATCAGTAAAGTAGATATTGTTTTAGAAATTGGAGTGCATATTAGGACAAAAAGGCAAATGTCAGTATAAAACATAAAGCGATTACAATAAAACATCTTTTTTAAATGAATACTCAAAATTCATTTAGTAACAATTAAAAAAAAAAAATTGTTTTTTTCAAATATATTTAAAAACAATCTTTGTAGATAACGTAACTTTATATTCTTAGGTTTAAGTATGTTGAAAACTCAACTATCAATCGATGTGGGTGCACCACCTTGACGCGAGACACCGTAAACTCATTTGGAGCCAGCTCAACCAACTCAGACTGAATTCAAATACGATGTAACTTTATATGAGAAGTAAGACCATTACAAAGTGTTACCTATGTATTCAAAATTCGATCTGTCATCGCTGGTCAGTGTAGATCACAACGAATGGCTCTGAACTGTCTGATGTTTGCTGTATAGCTATGCCCGCATTCCTGACCCACCGCCTACCCCAAAACGCATGTGCCGTGGTTTTTCTGCTTCATCTTATTCTGGTAATGTCGATTGCAGAGGGCACAAAGAATAGCTTACAATTTGTATATATAGTAAGAAGCAACACAGACAAATATAGACATGGTATACAAGATTTGCTGAATATGTGTGTGTGTGTGTGTTTTGTTGGGTCCTGTTGTTAGTGTCTACTTTTGAGCTAAGGCTCTCATCTCAAGTTTAGGATATCAGCTAAGACTTACTCTCGTTGTTCTTTTCAAACAGCCAGTGCCCTGTAAATATATCTACTCTCGACCGATAATCTTAGATGCCCGATCGTCTCTCAGACCACTACCGGAATCTGGCCACATATGCCCCTTCCTCAGCCTACTTTCTCCATCACTATCTGGCCACACAGAAAGTCAAACTGTCCTGGCATCACTGGTCTGTGTAGAACAATGGATTTATTTCCTAGCCAATCTCTCCCTGCAGTTCTGCTTTATGAGGGTGGGAGCAATCTACAGTATCACAGTATTTGCAGTCCTTGATTTGCGTTTTACATACATCATTCGTTATTTCCAAATTGTTGACTTGTCTAAATACATAGTAAAACATAGAAGTTGTCCAAGAGTAATAAAAGACAGCTGACAGTATACTTTCTTCTATTCCTCAGTTAAGAACAAATCCGGTTTACTTTTATATTCTTGCATATAATAAGAGAATTTTTAATGTAAATTAAAAAAATAAGCATAAAAAAAGGTGTATTATACACAAAACAGGTTTACATAAAAGTCAGATTGAATGCATCGCTTTATGGAGTCAGTGAAAATTCTCCCTCTTGACTATATATTAAAAAAAATTTAAGTGTAAAATTCTCCAAATAAATAAAATCTTGGTGTCATAAAGTGATAGTTTTGTTTTTCTTTTGTTTGGGGGGTATATTTCATGCCCTCCAACCACACTTTAAAATTTTTTTTATTTTGTTCATAAAAAAATAAAAAATACAAAACCTTGAAAAAAAAGTATAAATAATACTAGACGATTCGTGATCAGTTGTGTCAATGTTGGTACATTGCACATTAGTGTACGATTGTGAAGGAAGTCTATACTACTAAAACTTATAATCTTGTTTTTTATCTTGTTTGTTTGTCTCCGTGCACACTTGATGGCGTCATCCATTAAAACAAAGATGGGGGATAAGTGGGCACAGTGTATGTCACAAAATGATGATGTCATCCATCAAATAAAAGGAAGAGGGGGATCTTTTCTCTACATGTCATGGACCTACTAGACGAACATCTACTTCCCTAGCAGTCTCATAGATATTTTTAAATACATTTTTTTTATAGATATTTTATAAACTACTAGCAAATATATGCTCCCTCCGGTCGCATATTTTTGCTAGGCTGCCATGTCAGAAATGAACGCTCACGTGTAAACCGATTGAGCCCCAGTCATATTTCTTGGGTGGGTAGACATTGATTTTCTTTGTTTCTAACCAAGAATATTTTTAGTTAAAAAAAATATAAAAAAATTTTACCCCCCCCCCTTACTAATGGCTGGGATATGCCTTGTTTAATTTTAATTTACAGCAAGATACCTCATCTTGACAATGTAATAAAAATGAAGAATTATAATGTGAAAAGAAATCCTCTCAAAATGACGTCACTTTCGAAAGGATGACTTTGCAATTTAAACAGTACTCGCCATTAAAAGTATGGTTTAGAAAACACGGCGGTTATGAAGAAAATGGCTTTAATTAATTGTATGAATAATTTTTATTAATATCACCTTATCAGAAAATATTGTAAATACATATGTAAATTTGATAATAGCAGCTAAGTGTATATTTGTAAATATGAATTTAATTGAAGGTTAAAAGGAATGACTTATGTAAATGACAAAACCCGTCTAGTGTCTGAACGACTTTTAATAACAGCATATAAGGAATTTGAAAAAGTATTACTTTAAGTAAGATTCTTGACACGTTTTCCGTTCTAATCGCAGCCTCGTCTTGAAATTTCGTTCTTCTTTGTTTATTATATGTTATCTAACTAATGTTATCTAATCTAAATTAATTGATTAATAGTTTCCTAATTCTAAAGGTATACAAATATTATGAACACTGGCGGACTTAGTAAATAGTCATACTGGAGTTTCGGCTTAAGACAGACAGACAGATACATAAACTCC
Organism: Sepiola atlantica; assembly: GCA_963556195.1. Lineage (NCBI taxonomy): Eukaryota > Metazoa > Mollusca > Cephalopoda > Sepiida > Sepiolidae > Sepiola > Sepiola atlantica. The sequence goes on along the minus strand of OY744519.1, from coordinate 130,325,865 downwards.
ATTATTAATAGATGTGTTAGATTTAAAGAAATTGTATAATTTTATAAAACGTCATTTACAAGTTTTTTTTCTTCTTTTCTTTAATACATATCCCATTAACAAAAGAGCTACCGTTTTGCTGCCTCTGGCCTCAACTCAATCTATATAATACTAAAATTTATTTTTGGGTGTGATTGAAGATGAAATTGAAAATGTACTGCCTGTACAGGGATTGAACTCGCAACCTTCAGATTATAAGACTTATGTTTAATACACCCCTTTCCCCTTCTCCCACCACTTTTTATTCACTCCCTCCTCCTGATTGTATTAGATAATACATTCTGTTTGCAGAAAAAATAAAAAATAAAAATAAAAATCAACCAAGCAAGATTATCAGAGTTTTGGTATTAGTACTAGCTGTCCCTACCCAGTGTTGCCGATAATGTATTTACTTGCAATTTGTTTTGCTTTTCTTTTTTAAACTATGCCGGATTTAAAAAAAAAAAATTTTTTTAAATATTATTTTTTGTTCCAATCAAAGGAAATTAACTTTTTTTTTTTTTAAATGGCAATCATTTGAAAATTATTCCAACTCAGACAGAGTATTTTCTGGAAGGAATTAAATTGAATTATATTTTATTCTTCTTAACATGTTGCAACAATCCACAGGAAAAATTGACAAACCAGAATCAAATATTTATTTTTTGTAGGAAGAAAACTATCAATGACAAAGAAACGATACAGAGACTGAGCTTATTTTATATATTAGATATATAAATTACTAGTGGAAGAATAAAATAGACTTTCTGATAAATGAACTCGGACAAAAATTCAAATAATCAGTAAAACAGCACAAATGAAATGTTAATAGCTTGTCTTTTCAATTTAGTATAAATGGTAAATACCAATCTCCAATCAGTATTGACATTTTAAAGAGATTATTTTAACCATTTTTCAGACAAGCCTATATATTTCGAGGATTCGTTTTAGACAACTTCAAAATCATGTTTTTTAAAAATGTCCTGCCAAGAGAATTTTTTTTCATATGTATTACCGCTTTGAATCTGAGAAAGACGTTTGTGTTGCACAGAGATGGACGAAAAGCACCTGCTCTAATTCCTTCAGATCAATTAGTGATATACCTACCAATTACCATACTAATTGCCTTTGTTTACTCTTATTTCACTTACCACTATTATAAAGTTCAGTCAAGCACAAATTGTGAAGAATCAATTGACACTTATCGACATAAGAGCTCTAAATAGTTGATAGGAAAATTCTGGCTTGAATGAAGCAATATTTATATAAATGATTATCCACTCATGGACTAGCAACCAATCAGAACTCAGAAAATGGAATAACCTATCTAAGCATGAGGTAATAGAACGTCCAAACCTTTTTTATAAACTAACTTTCTAGGCTTCTTTCTGTTTATTTAGTTGAGCTCAACTAGACAGGGCTGAGCACTTGCAATTAAATTCAATACATTGCAAATTATTTTAAAATGAATTTGAGTTCAGGGCACAATTCATCAGTAACAAAATAAAGACATGAACTACTTTATAATTTCTATAACAATTTGCATTTTGCTTGTTTCAATATTTATAAATAGCTGTTCTTTTGCGTCTAACACTAAAAGGTAATTCAGTGTATATTTAGGTGAATGTAAGAATCAGCGGCAGCTGACTCGGCATATTAGTATTGTTTGTAATGTAAACAAGACCACTGACTTTACACATGCATTTAATTATAAAAGTTGTAAGTTGGAAACCAAATGTTGTGGAAGAAACGAGTTTGTTTTTTTGTTTCATAAATTTACAAAATATATGGCTTTGTGTAAGTAGACTAAATTCTCAATTTAAATATGTATACAAGATTTGTAATGACAAAATATGCTTACTTATGTTGCTATGTGTATTTATCTGTTCAACAAGCAACATCGTGCCAAGTACCAACAGCTTTTTCTAGGTGATTTTAAATATAAAAGACGTCGATAAGTGGTGAAGCAATAGGTAAAAGTAGTCATTTTTAACGGTGTAGTTATCGATGATAAACATAGTTATAAACACAAGCTTCCTCCATCTTACCTTCTTATAACACAGACATGACTACAATGCTGGCAGCCATCAGACGTTAGGGTCAGTGAAACTCTGGTCTTGTAATAACAGGTAACTAATCATCAGTAAATGGAGAGAAGAACCAGAACACCCAAAGAGAAGGAGAGAGGGAGAGAAGGGGGGGGGCTGTTTGCTTTGGTCTTAAGAAAAATCGAAAGTGAAGCCAGAAAAGAAGGCAGCTCGCTGAAAAAGAAAAGTAAAGAAACATGCAAGTAACCAAAGTATTGGTAGCATGTTTATTGTTCGTTTAATAAAATTCTCTACTGGGTGTGTTCATTATCCCAGAACCTTGAATGTACAACTCATCTTCTAACACCACCGCAAAGAATTTTCCTTTCTTCCTTCATATGTCTAACATCAAACGAAATTTTCATGAACAGAGTTTCTTTCAGAGAAACTTCCCATATGTGGAACACATTTTCACGGAATTGTTTCCCTGCAGGCTACCTCACGGTCGTCTTCAAATCCAATATCAACAAATAGTTGTCATATATCATCCTCAGAAGTAATCAAATTTTGTTCATAATAAGCATTATTTAACTGACCATGTATTCATCTCATTAACTCTTAAAATGCATATCTATAAAATAAACCATTAAATTTATGGATACCATTATAAAATAAATTTATTTATGCTATAATGGACATTTCATGTATGTTTATAACCACAACTCAGCATATTATTTGAGAACTGTGCTAAATAACATGTTCTCGTTTACTTTGACCAGTGTTATTTAACATCATATTCAGATTTTTATTTACAAACATGCAGACACAGAATCTCTATTATAGTAAGGATTGTGTGCACAAACAAAAAAAAGTTCTGAAATAACCAGTAGAAAATTAAAAATAGATAAGAAAAAAAATGGCTACAGAATGATCGTTACAACATAGAATGTTGCTCACCGTCGTATCTTTCCTCCACCCATGTAAAAGATGTGCGTTTGCTTCTTCATATGACGAGTAGGTTAACACATGCGACAGAGTAAAATAGTCCTAATTAAAATTGCATCAGTTTGTTCAACAAAAATTGCTTCACGTACGGCCAATATCTTCAATCAAAATATTGGAAGAGATTCAAGAAGAGTAGACTTGTAAAAAGAGTTCGATATTTTTGATAAAAAAAAAAAATACAAATTATGATTTTGTTTATTTTGCTTATCTGCTCTCAACCACACATGGGCAAGAAGGACTCAGACATATCCTCATGTATAACAAGACACAATTACGCCCTTTGATTTCACAGTATGTGTTTCTCCGACAGCACCAACATATCCAAACTCGCATCTCTAGGAGGCTCAGTTCGTCACACTTAAGGTTGAAATAGCATTTTCTTTGCTAAACAGTTTGAACAGACATCTTAAGAATACTGGTTCCTGTTAATATAATCTTTCAGATTCACTACTGATGATAAATATAAGAGCTTGGCACATTCGAGTTAATTCACTAATGGTCTTGCTTAAAAAATAAAATTATAAAAATTCACGACTGCAACAAAAATGTCTGAGAGACTGAAATCAAAGTCAATTGGCAAAAGTCCTACACTAAAATCTTTTTAGAGCAAATATAGTCCCAATTTAGCAAAGAAAAGAAATATTTTTTGTTTTTTTACTCTCTAGTTTCTATTTAGCAGTAAAAAAAAAACACCATTAAGACATCAATTTAGTGATGAAGATACTTTCAAACTGAAGTATGACAAACTGTACATCTTATAAAGATGCGTGAATGGTTCTTAAAAATAAAAAATGAATAAAAATTTTAATTAATCGTCAATACGTAAAAAAATGTTAAAAATCAAGAGTCTTTTTGTCAGAAATGTGGTTATATACCGAACTGCTGATCAGTTTCAAGTGATCAGGTTATTGGGTTTTGAATCTCAGTGTGTAAACACTCGCACTGTCTAGCCACACTAAGGAACTGTAATAAGACAAAACAGTTTTGTGGATGACTATAGCTGCCTTCTTTCTTCTAATATATAAAGAAAAGTCAGTCGGATTCTTGAACTTAGACCTAAATAGCATTTCATTTGACAAATCAATATTTGATTCTGCCTAGCCATTTTCTTGTTGAACATTGGTGCACAGTGTTAAAAAAAATCAAATCATGTGACACATCATTCATAAACAGTGTTTGCAGAAAAAAATACTTCAAATTTGACAATACTTGCTTTGTTTCGGTTAACTATATACAACAAATCAGTTTCATTTTAGGTAAGACAAACAATTCTGATTATTATTAGTATTCCTACTATTACTTTCAAATATAGGTTTGTTTCACTGGGGTTCCTTTTCTTCCTACCATATAATTTTATTTTACATTTTCACAATGAAAATGTAAAAACAAAAAAAAAATTTAAATAAAAAAAAAAAATCAAAAAAAATCACTGCCATTGTGTCTGCTTTAAGTGTCCTCAATTCATATTAGAATCACCTGTTAACAACACAGCATCCAAATGTGACAATTATGTCATTGACTTAGTTTGGCAACTAATTTCACAAAAACATTGCAATGACTTAATATGATTGATACTATTCTTGATGATATTGATAATTATAAACATAATTCCCTGAAGATGGATAGTAAAAAAGGTGAAAGTGTGAGGACAAATGGAAATAAAAACATTGAAAAATCAATTAAAAATTTCCATCGGTATAAAAAAATTGTTACTCATGAGAGCATCTGTCATTGTTTTGTAACATTTTGAAAATAACATCATGTATTTTTAAGAAAATCTATCTGTATTTAAAGTTAGGCATGTGTATATGTTTATATATTTATATAAACAGGATTCACTCCTAAACTAATTAACCGATCATTATGCATTTTGGAACAGCTATTAGGCATAAATGTGGGTAATGTGGTCTATATTTAGTTTCATGCAAAGGGGACAAAGACTGGGTGGACGCCATTAGAGAAAATTCAGATACCTCTGATTTTTGTGAAATTTTAGCAATAAGTATTAGACATCAATTAATAAATATTGCTCAAATTTCGGTTTCTTTGGAGTAAAGAGGTTTAGGGAGCATAATATGAGCACAACCTCCCATTTGAAAATTCATATATTTCAGATTTGCATTGAATTTGATCCATAGTATTAGACACCAATTAAGCAAGATTCCCTGAATTTCAATTTCTTAAAACTCCTTAAGCTTAAACCGTAGAGATTTTCTAGAATTAAAATCATTTAATGGATTTTGATTAAAACTGGAATGAGGATTCCAGACACAAGGTTTAGTAGCATTATATCTTGATTTTAATCTTCGTAACGTGAACATAAAAGTGGTGCAAAACTGTTCTGTTTGCATAATTAATTTTCCCTGACCTGGGACGGGTATTCTTCTAGTTTATAATAAAGATATTAAAAATCCAAGCAGGTGAGTTAATTTTATTGTATTGTTTTGATCGATCTGATTTTTCCATTCATCTCTACATTTTGGGGGATTTTATTAATGATAAAAAAAAAAAAAAAATTTTCTATGATTCAATTTCATCAATACAATGTGTCGCATTTATTGGCAATGACTAACACGTATTTATGAGATTTACGATCCATGTTAAACAATTATTCTATGATGCTAAACACTTTGGAATACTCAAGAGACATAATTTAGGTTTTATAGATTTTTTTCAATTACAATTCATATTAAGGTAAAATGTTAAACACTTGAATATGCAGAAAATTTTTTTTAAAGAGATAGTGTGTGTGTGTGGGGTGGTAATATCCTGTAAACCAGATTTTATTAAAACCATTCAAACAAGAATGCCAGACATGGAAATGAGTTTTACGATTTGTACATTACATCAATTTATTGATTTGAAATTTCTGATGTCTATTCAATCGGAAACCAAGAAAATATTTTAAAATGAAATAAAAAGGCAATATTCACGTCTGAAACAAATAGAATGAAAAGGATTTGAAAACCATTCTTTAATGAAGAAAGACATGAAGAGACTTGAATTGTGTTAAAGTCGAAGTCTTTTGCTATAATAATAATGATTAAAAATAATCAATATCACATGACTATCAAACAATTGAACTTTTTCTGCATGTTTATTCATTCGCCTTTATAATTATTGGTAGACGTGGGAAATCAGAAGCCCAAGAGAGACTCCGAATATTTTAAACGGTCTGACCCTGTCTACAAAAACCTTCCACTCATAATAATTAATACTACATATTCTTTATATTATTAATAGCATTTTGATTCCAAAGAGAACAGGTTCAAGGGTTTGTAAATTCAAAGTTTTTTTGGTTTTTAATAACGAAAAAAAAAAAAAATTCTACTCAAGTTATACATGATGAAAAATGGCCGAAATAAATAGATAAAAATTGTCATTAAGTGGTTGTCTTCACAAAAACAAAAACGCAACCAAATTTTCTATCATAATTTAATAATGACAAAAATTGCTTTATTTGAACCATTACAAACAGTTGTAACCAACTGCGATAACCAAAAATTGTAAAAAGTTGACTCAGAATCCTAAATCAGCGAATTTGCTGCTCAGACTCCAACTCCACAGCCCTAGTCGGAGTCTGTAATATTTGCAGGAAGTCGGAGTAGAGTTTTTAAAAACCAAGTCAATGTATATAAATTAGATGACAAAAGAATAAGTTTCTTTACTTCTATATAATTAGTAAGTAATAATAATATAGAAGTAAAGAGAGACTTATTTTTAGTTATGCAAGAACAGATGTCAGAGTTTATGAATTTTCAAATTAAATCAAAATAGACTAAACAGTGGGCGTGATTGTGACCCAACATGTCACGAGTATGTGTGGTTATATAGATTGTTTAGTGGTAATAAACCCAATGGTTTGAACTAACCACATTGTTGAATTACCCTATCCCACCTGCTAATTAAAAGTGAAACCGCCCTTTTCCATAAAAAGCTTCTAATAATTTGTTCACAGTAGAAAAATGCATTTGCCCCTGGAATTTATGCTGAGCAACTTCATGGCATTTGCAATGAAAAAATGAAAAGGAGTTAAGAGAAAGCATTGAGCAGAAACAAATCATTGAGAAGAGGAAATGTTTATGAGTAGCTGCACAAAAGATTTGTATTCTGATAATAGAAAAGGGAATGAAATAGACATTAACAGAGTTAGCATGGCAGGACGCTTGTTTGCGAAAGCCACAAATGCCTCACTTAAACACAAGTGATGTCGCTGCTGCTGATGTTAGTTGATGTAGTGGTGGTGGTGGGAATTGGAGTAAGGAGAAGGTAACCTGCTTAGTATTGAACAAGCTAATGGAAATTATCAATGGAGCCATAAACCATTTAGAAAACGAATAATACTGTAAGTAAGACACTAAGAAAGGTAATAACCCTACGAATAAATAAAAAACGTTCAACAGCCGATTTTGCTCTCAAAATGTTTTCTTCAAATTCATTTTTTTTTCTAATTAGAACAGAAAGACAAAATTCAAAGTGATTAAATAAAAATGATAAATTAAAATTAACCAAAATGAATAGAAACCTAAGAGAGTAGAAAGTGGACCTTGGGTTTACTTTCGGCAGCCTCGTAACTCTCGTTTCCCTTATTTTGTCCTTTAGTCCTCACATTCCATGAGCGATGTTTCTGACAAAGGAGGAAGAATTGCTGTTTTCTGGGTTGGAATCTATCTATCTAACGCTTATCGTTGGCTAGTTTTACCTTGAAGTAGTATTTTGTTTTAGTTCCTTACATAAAAAATAAAAAATTTAATTTTACAATTACAAGTTTCTAATAGTCAGGTAAATTTATATGAATCGGTATTGTACAACTTTTTTGCCCTATCCTTACAGGAGAAGCTATGTAAAGATTGCCGACATCCATAAGTGAAAATGGTGCTATGGAACTGAGAGGATTCAAACTTATAGCACACCCAGGTCGACTGTCCACATCAGTATCCACTTCACGACAGCCACCTCCCAAGTTTCCAAAAAAAAGGAATAAAGGGCATGTACACAAGAAAATAATTGGAACATAAAAGAAAATTATTCAGAGTTCATTATTATTATTCTCTCTATTGTTAATAGTCCACAAGTCAGTTCTTCTTTACTGCTTCATATCAATAAGTAATATGAATGCTAGTATTTTAGAGAAGTCGCCACCTGGTTGTGAAAAATGGCAACTAAGGGCAGCAACCATAACAACTTATAAATATTATGCACAAAGTGGAGAGAGAGAGGAGAAAAAACTGGGCTGCTGTGGCTACCAAATTAGCTTCAATTGTCAGTCTATGGTTAAAATTAGATGTGATTGAAAGATTACATTCCATGGAATTCAACAAAAGGGTAGGTACAAGTTGCTAGCTTCTCCACCTGAGCAGGGCACACACGATCCTTAGTCCTGTTGAAACCCACCCTGGTTAAGGTAACCTCTTAGTTGAGTGAGAGGCCTGTCCCCCTTTTTCTTTTTTTTCTTTGGTAATAGACATCCTCTTAGATGCCCACTCACAACTTTTATTTTTGCCGTAGGCCTTCCCAAATTGATGTTTTGTTATCTTGAAAAGAACGCCATCAACTCTCTAATTTCATCCCTGTTTCTTTTGCTCTCACTTAAGTCTCACTCCCACTTAAAGATTAACATGCTTGTTTTCGGTTCTAAACAAACCAGAAAACAATGGGCGGTCTACTCTTAGAAAGAGTTGGAAGGCTATTATTACCTGCTTTTAATTTTATTTTGTTTCTTGGCTATTTTTTTTTTTTTTAGAGGGAGGGGTCCACTCATCTTTTTCCAATATAATTGTAAATATCTTTTGTAAATACTGTGGTATTGTGGTGATTGTTGAAATTGAAGTGATGGACAAATGGTGAAAGGAAAAGTGCTTGGACGAATGGACAAGAATGCGTCTAGTTAAAAGTAGGATAGATAACGATCTCACCACTTTCCAAACTTTTGAAAGCCCAATTTGTAAAATTTGCATACTTTTTTTTTGCAAATAATTCAAAGTGTATTATCTGTGCCCATATTTTCTGAGGTTTCCCAAAATAGGAGGGGTGAAAGAAACCGAGATTTATTTTTTAATGACCCTAACCTCATAAAGCGCTGGTTTCCCCCACATTAAACCAACCTTGTGTCACAACACATCCTACCAAAATGGACGATCAGTAAATACGAACCTAACACTTTCCAATATGGCTGCTAGCAATTTTACAAAAGCCGTCACCTGGTGACAGCTAAAGGCAATTACCACAATATTGATATGTATTATATAAGTACAATGCAGCAATTCACACACACACAAAAATTAATTATAAAAAAGAAAAGAAAAAAGTGCAATATGCATCAGAAAAATCGTATTCCTTAAAAAAACCATTTTATTCATTAACTTTGTAAGTATATCACCATGAGATTAATTAATACCTTTTGCGTACCATACACACAACTGTTACAGGAACATGTTATACCAAATGATTCTGTAGTAATAGGTTGGAGGTGTGGTTATGTAGAAAGCTTAAGGAAAGAACATCATAAACAGGAAGTCGGAAGGAATACATGGCAAATGAGTTAACCAAGTCTTTCTTTGGATGTTTTGGTCTAAACATAATCAGACATGTTTTTGTAGTACTTCCCCTGTGGAGAACAGACAAAAGGAAGACTGATAATATATAGTTTGAAATGTAACCTTACTGAATATTCCATGATAAATGCCAGTATACTGAAATCATATGCCCTTAATAGGGTTAAGATGAAAATTCACATACACTAAATGTACAAAAGCAAGGAAATTCCCAAATTTTTACACTTTTATTGTCATTAATTCAGGGTATGACTACATATCAACCAAACCATTTCATTATCACATCACTACAGTATAAATCTCTATGCATGAGTGGATGAAGTGTGTGAGGTGCGCTGAAGAAAAATTCCTACCAGTAAAATACATAGCCCTGTTGTGTTCGCATACCCTTAATGACAATAAAAGTGTAAAAATTTGGGAATTTCCTTGCTTTTGTACATTTAGTGTATATGAATTTTCATCTTAACCCTATTAAGGGCATATGATTTCAGTATACTGGCATTTTTCATGGAATGTCACTACTTTTGTAAAGGCTATGCCTCAATACAATGGTCATTTTTAAGGTTTTTTGGAACTTTCTGGAAAACTAAGGCATATGGTAAACTGAAATTAAAATGCCATCAACTAGACCCTAGAACTTCTATCTCTGTCAAAAATCAGCTGAATCCATCAAATAGTTGATGAGATACAGGGTAGCACATACGTATGTACGTACGTACACACAGATAACATGATTTCATGATTGAACTTTCTGGATCTCTGGGTTGCCTTGACTAATGATGCTGAAATTCTACACACTTATAGAACCTATCAAATAAAAATTTTGTGCAAAGTTTTAACTAATTTGGTTTATTGGTTTTTGAGTTATGATTGATCAAAGAAATGAGATTTCCAGCATAGGCCATTCTTGAAGTCTATTAAGGGATAGAGCGCTCTCGCGCCTCCCTTGATTGTAAACAACTTGTAATGAATAAAAACTACAAATGAAAACCTCAGTGCAATGTGTATATTGTTTTCTTTGCTACAATCAACAGACCATCACAACTAGAATGATGGCTGTTACAAAGAAAAAGAGAAAGGCAGAATGACTCTAGACAGCAGACACTATTACTACTACTGTATATCAACAAAAAAACAGCTGTCTTTGAGATGTGCTGACAATCTGTTGGGATTTTAAAATTTCCAACATATTGCTACAATACTAGAATCTATTTTTTACGACAGAAAGTCCTTAAGGTTTTAAGGAGATAATATATGGATATTTTTTTAAACAATTTTCATAAAAGTTTTTTTGTTTTATATAAAAACATGCAATCACTTCTTAGTTTATATCAATAGCTTACAATACTTTATATGGTTTCGAGTGCTGATGAAGGAAGCCGAAAGAAGACTATTGATCATGGAGACGAAGCTATTGCATTTAATTTTAGGTCTAACCAGATTTGACAGTGTCCGAAATGTTGATATTTGCCACCGTTATGATGTTACAAGCTTAGAAAAATTGAGGGAAAATTGTCTGCGCTAGTATGGACATGTACCACGTTTAAACAACAATCTGTTAAGAAAACTGGATTCAAGATGAAGGCTCCTGGGGAAAAGGCTGAGAGGACTGCCGAAACAAAGGTGCTTAGATACACTACACCAAGATCTCAAGATGGCTGGACTTCATCCTGACCAAATCTATGGTGGAGGGAGAAATCAGTACAGTGCATGTGATAAATGCAGAAAAAAATGATGACTGATATTTTTTTTTAATGCTTTTAGCGGTACTTTTTCAACAGAATATTTTTTGTTTGTCAGTGATGTGACCATGTCTGTAGTTGAAGTGATGTTGTGAGATATTGAATGAATATATGAAAATATATTTGAATGAAAAATCTTTAGTATAGATCAACGATAATTATTTATTCATATTTTTACAACTGAAAAACAATTTAGTTTTATAATGAGGACATTTATTGAAGAGCATTGCACAACTCGCGTCCATACAAATGTCTTTCTCTGAAATGAATGCAAGGGACGTAACTCTTCTCAAAATACCTTTGAGGCAAGTGAGACAAGGGCAAGAGTTACTTTCCTTGAAAATACAAAATGTTTCCATAATTTATTTATTTCCTAGGTGGTATGTGGCCACCTAACAGTCACTTTCTGTTTTTTATATCAAACAGTTTACTATTGTCCTGGTAAACTCTAATGCCATACTTGCTGCCGAGCTCTAAAATTGGGGCCTCAGCAATAGTTTGAGGTCATATTGAGATAGACAGATTTTAAGTAGTTGAGAAGTCATGTCGCAAGAGAAAAAAAAATTCAATAAAAAAAAAAAGGTAGAAAAAGCTAGCAAACATGAATTTCGGACTGGTGGAGTGGGATGGGATGAGTTGGGAGAAAACCTTGTCCAAGGGTGTCTGAGGTAGTGTAGCATTGTGACAATAAAGCATGACTAAGAAAATAAAAATCTATTTTGGCAAAAGAGTCACATTTTGTAAGCATCATTTTCTGAATTTTCCGTTATTTTATTATTTTATTGTTATTTTTTTGTTGTTGTTTTGTTTTGTTTTGTCCATAGATTGATTTTAGAGCTGAAAACCTGCATCAAATTTCATTGAATTGTGTGACATTTACAAACAAGATAATGAAAAACCCAGCTGGAAAATATGGACAGAAAATAGAAAAATTAAAATAATATTAATATGTCTTCCATCATTCAGGTTTCCGTCTTTGGCTTAAATAATGATTTCATTATTTAAAAACAACAAAACTGATAAGATTTTTATTCAGATAAAAAGAATAGAAAAAATTCAATTCAATTTCATAAATCAAATAAATATTCAACACGGATGAAAATGGATTTAATCTAATCCCCTCTCGATTACTTTCTACTTTGAAAATTAATGTAAACGTTTGTTATTCATTGAATCCAAGAAAAAAAAAGAAAAAAAAAGAATTTTTCTTAAATCGTCGTTTGTATATATATATATATATATATATATATATATATATATATATATTAGTTTATGAAAATGTGGATAAGCAAGTAGCATGCTAGTAGAATCCACATTTCCATAAACTAATTTTACATTTTGTCTGCAATTTTCATTTCATATTTATTCCCTCATTATATATATATATATGTATATATAATGCATGTTTCTCCAGTAGTTGAACACACTTGACGACAGCTGCTTCTAATAGGTTTAGTCTCTTGCTGATTTATCAGGTTTTTTGTAGTGGCCATGTGGGCTGTAGCGTTGGAAACATCACTCGTGTTCCGGGGTTTCAAATCCTGCGACCGGTATGAATAATCATCTCTACACTGACGATTCCCGAAAGGATGAAAGGTATACGTATGTAGATAAAAACAAATATTTATTTATTTATTTATATATATATACACACACACACACACACACACACTAACAGCCAATACAATATAGAAGGTTAAAAATTGTGTGTAACATCTTTAGATGAAAACTCCTGTCCTTCAATCCGTTTCTTTATCTTTCACCTCACCCAGCCCATTCCCTTCTCTTGTTTTAATGTATTAAAAATAATAATGTAAGTCATTCACCTGAGCTTTCAGTTTTAAAGTTATTGCTCCCGAGCAACACCGACTCCCCCCTCCCCCCTCCCCTCTCGTTGTTAAAAAATATAATGAAATCTATATTTGTTTTAATTTATTTCTGGACAACGCCGAGTTTCTTATCTTCCCCCTCCACCTTAATAATATAATAAAACCTATATTTATTTTAGTGCATTCCCAGGTTACGCCGAGTTTCTTGCCTTCTTCAAGTATACACCACATAGGAAATGTACTACTTTATTATTGCAAACACCTGCTCTATCTAGGATATTGAATACTGACTCTCGAGCAATACAGGACTTTTTCTGGTATACAACAGTATAAAAAAATATACAGTGAAAAATCTTACTCTCAGGCAACACAGCATTTAAAAACACCTGCTCTATGTAGGATTGCCCTATCTAGGATATTGAGCACTATGAATTAACTTATACCACTTACCAAATATAATATTGTATTATTACTATTATGGCTTCCGGGCAACACCGAGTTAACAAAAGAGAGAAGTTCTCCTGGGGAACGCTGTGTTTAAACACACCTGTTCTATCTAGGATGTTGAACATTTTTGGATTACTATATACCACTTATCCAAAGTATTCAAGTAGTGTAGTATCGGTTCGGTTCTCATAAGACCGTCCATGCAAGAATGACTTTCTTCTTTTTGAGTGTAGGGAAGTAGTGTTCCTTCATCATGATATTATCCTTTGTCGGGGGAGGGGGGGGGGGTCAGTGTAGTATATGTTCGTTCACCATAATACTAGCTAAGGAAGAACGATAACTCAAATTTATAATAAACATGTCTTTTTAACTAGAAAATTATGAAAGTTATTGTTCTTCCTTAGCTAGCATATTCATCTGTTTATAAAGATGGCGACTATATTTTCCCAGACAATTTTCATTTAGGCGTTTCACGTGGACAATGAAACTTGCCATGGTTTTTAATGTTATCTAAATAAATAAATGCAAAAGTTTTTTCCACCTATTTTAACTATATTGACATTATAACGGTTTATGCTTATTTAATTCTCTGTAGTATATTTTCATTCATCATGATACATTCCTCCCAGTCATTAGCTCCTCTTCGGGGAGGGGTGGGGTGGAGTGGGTGCCACACAGTATACATCTGTTCCTCACGATACCATTTCCCCAAGATTACCAGTTTTGTGTGTGTGTGTGGGTGGGTTAGTGTACCATCTATTCTGTTGTCATATCCTCCCAGTCATTAACCCCTGTTTTGTGTGTGTGTGTGTGTGTGTGTGTGTGTGTGTGTGTGTGAGGGGGGGGGGGGTCAGTGTATATAGTTCGTTCATTATCCTCCAGCCTTTCATTTGCATAGTTATTTATTTTTAAGTTTCTAATGAATTAATATTTTCTAATCTGTTATTAAATACATGCATTTATTATTTTTATAAAAAATTTTTTGTTGTTGCTGTTCCTATTTACTTCCTCCCACAAGAGAAGAGTTAGGCACAATGTCAATATTTAAGGTGGGAGGAATCCAGCTCCCCCAAAATTGGCACTCTGAAATTTCAATTGCCTCGGTCTAGAAGGATTTCTGACAAAGAACATAAATACTATGTGCAGATTCAATACAGATACTACATTTTGCTCCTAGCCAAAAGGTCAAGGAGTTAACATGTTGGTAGTGATGATGATAAATTACAAATTTGTCATAGAAAAGAAATCAACCTCTAATCTTTACAAAAAAAAAAGTATTTTTCTTTAATATTCTTTACATATTTTTTCTTTCTTTAATAAATGTGAAAAGTACAAAGTACCGATTTTGAATTATTCAGTAATATAAAATCGTTTTCTTTGACCAATCAACGTTCCACCCTTATGTTTATTCATTTCATTATATAACCAGTTTTAATGGGGAATTCATTTTAATTTTTATGCTGAAAAAAAAAAAAAATTATCAACGTTGAATATCTTAAAGACCATATCAATTAACCTTTTTGTTTTTTCTGAAAAGCAAAATTTGACGATGTTCATGCACAGTATATTTCCCCCACATTGGAATATATCAAATAACATTACGACAATCATCATTTTTAAAAAATTCCTCTTAATTATGAAAATGTCAAATGAAAATTACTTATTTGGTTTATGTAAAGAAGACTACAGCATTAGTAATTGCCGCCCGGAGGTCGGGTAGTTTTTGCTAGTATATATATAAGTTAGGTATGTGTATATTTCTATGTTAAGGATTCACTTCTAAACTAATTAACCGATCATACATTTTGACACATAGCTGCTAGGCATAAAGTGTAAACTAAACAAAAAATACTCTTTTACCTCTGTTTAAAGCAATAATAAAATCTATAAGAATTACTATGAAATTATCTATCAAATATTTAATAGAAAGCCGATAACAACAACAACAAAAAACCTATCTGAATAAGTATGGAGTTTAATAATACAACATAGCAGAAGCAAAACTACTTGAATGCTAATTGCTTTCAATAAAATTACAGTTTTACGAGTCCCTTGATTGTATAATTGAAGTAATTCTATCACAATTACAAATCCGGAATCAAGTTAAAAAGATTATAAATGTTTAAAATATCCCAAGAGAACTTATACTGAAGAGTCCCAGGTCGATGCAAATGTTATATTATTCACATGGGATTTAGTAAGAATTTGATCAGATATATTTTTTTTTCTTTTGATTTTTTTGTCTTCATTATTATGAATGATGAAGGTGAAATATGAGTTGATGAAAATTAGAAACGGCTCCATTGTGTCAGAGGTGGGGCATCAGATTCAGAACTTTAAATACCCTTTCTAGAGTTCAATATTTTTCAGTCGACTTCCATACCTCTGAAAAAATTTTGCTGGGGTCAGAGTAGTTTTATTTATTTTCTGTTGTTTTGCTTTTTAACAGCCTCAAAAGTGTTGTTTTTGTTAATTATTTTAAAAACAGACTCAAGAGTCAAGAATGAGTTTCTTTCTTTTTTTTTTAAACTATGGGGTCAAATATTTCTCTTGCTGACTAGCCCACCACTGGATTGTGTGTGTGTGTGTGTGTGTGAGATGGGGGGGGGGGTAGAGGCTTACAGTCACAAATCATTCTTGAAACAAGCTAAATCTTGGAATAACATAAGATTTCTTCTGAGAAGAACAAGCAAACTCTTTCTTTTGTCTAGGAACAAAGTGTAGTATCTGTTCTGATGCTACACTTAGTCTATTCTATCCTCGGTCAGTGAAGGAGAAATCCTAGACTGAGGCAATTTTATTTTTTGTTCCCATCCAGAGTCCCTCTTTTGGGGGAGCTGGATATTCCCCACGTTAAAAACCGACCTTGTGTCTAACTTTGCCCTCATGGAGAGGCAAGTAAATAGGAACATAAGATCTCCATACAACCAGAGATTCGGAGGCATCTTGTACATTGTGCATCACAACCACATGTTTCCTCACATTGAGAATTATATTTTGATAACCTCTGTGCGGTTTGTCAGTCTGCAATTAAAGTCATAGCATTAGATTTCTTTGCAAGGAGAACCTCATGAAGGTGTCCCCATCCTTCCACATACCGTACTTGGTAATCAATGTCGCTTAACTTCGATGATCGAACGAGAACCGTTGTGTCAACGTGATTATGTATAATTCTTGTGTTAATAGAGTTTAACCCTTAACCCATTGGCGGAAATACTATAAAATAATGTGGCTAAAAAACGTTTTTTTCTCTCCCTTCATTTATATATTTATAATACTTTTATTTTTGAACAGATTGTTATAAAACTTAAGAATGCAAAGACTGGATTATTGGGACTACTATTCTCATCTTGGATGTTATTCTCACAATGTTTCGACCGCTGTAACCTCCGACCTTCAGATTCATATTTTCGAATTCTGGAATCTACATGGAATAACATTCAAAATGAGAATAGTAGTCCGAATAAGACAAATAATACAAATCCTGATTGTCAAAAGGAGACATTTTGGAAGAAACTGTTTTTTTTTTTTAAATATTATACGAATGTCAATTTCTACCAGAAAATATAGAAATCGACCATGACGAAGAAAGATAGAAGATATCATGACTAATTTGTTTATTACCATTGCACATAATTAGAGAAAAGCATGACATGCAATAGAAACTTCCGGTCTCTGTAATTTCCACTGTTTTCTTCAATACAGTTCCTATATTCTCTCTAATATGAAACTCATGTAGGCGTTCATCACAGACGAGAAGAGGTTGTAGTAGCCAGACTTCGTATATGACATACATATATTATTCACAAACATTTATTGGAGGGTGAAGAGTCTCCAATGTGTGTATCATATCAAGAATCTTTTACAGTCAAACATATCAATAGACTGTCAAGATCTACAACAAAGCCGAAGGAAACACTACAACTCCAAAAATTTAAAGGACCTGTTTAAAGATACAAATCTGACCAAAATCTTAGACTTCAAAGAAGTTAGGCTGTTCAAAAAAATTTAATAACAAATTTTTTAATCTCATTTTTCTATATAAAATAATTATCCTATGTTGGGATTTCATTTGACAACTTTATTCGGCATTAAATAACACATAGATGGTTGATGTGCCGTAAAAAACAAAAAACAAATCATAACAGTCATATACACGCGAGTTGTTATAATAATAAAACTTTAATTATCACAAGATGTCCAATCATTTCTTATTAGAGCAAATGAAACGACTTCAGCAAGACCAACAAAAACTTCATCTCTAACTTTTGGCTAAAGTACAGGTATAACTTTTGTACGGAAGTGAAGACACTATAGAATTTGTATTTTGCTTCCAGTGTTTTAATAACAACATCATATTCGGTTTAGCGTCTGTTTTACATGCTGACATCTGTTGGATCTTGGTTTCGACAGGTGGGGTTGTATGCCCTAAGTATGTGACTTTGGCCTTTTCAAAATCACTCTTGGATGGAGCCTATCGAATAAGTTTCTTAGGGATGCTATATGATCGGTCCAGTTTTCGGACCAAGACTAGAATAAGGACCCCAGATCATTAACACAAGACGCAGGGCATGTTTTGGAAATCACCGGTTGACCTCGCAATACACGTGGTCTCTATTTACAAAACACTTGTAAATAAATCTTTTATTTATTTTAATAAATGCAGTATATTTCGGAATTTTTTTTCTTTTAACATGTTAATATTTATTTTAAGGCAGAGAGTCCATAAATAAAACAAATAAAATATTAACATGTTTTCTTTTAAAACATGTTTTTGTGTCACTATTTACTTGCCTCCCCACGAGGGCAGAAATGGGGGGAGGGGGGTATGAAATATTTATCATCGTACTTAAGTAATCTTTCGTTTTGTAGGGAAAAATCAAGCTTCCCAAAAAGGAGCATTCTGGATCTTACCTCAGTTTAGAAGGATTTTCCATACTACACTTTGCTCCTAGCCCGAGGAGGCAAAACGGAAGATTACGCAAGTTATTTTAATAAATAAACGAAATATATACGCTTTTTAAAAAATCGGCTGACTTGTAATCTTTCGTTTTGCCTCCCCACGAGGGCGGAGTTAGACTTCAAAAATCAGTTTCTAAACGGAAGCAATTTAAAGTTTATGAAGTTTTTGTCCTTTTTTTTTCTCTAAGCAACAAATGAAATAAGATTTAACAAATACGAAGTTTTATTTATTTGTTTATAATTGTTGCTTACAGAAAAAAAAAGGAAAAAACTTCATAAACTGATTTTTTAAGTCTAACTCCGCCCTCGTGGGGAGGCAAAACGAAAGATTACAAGTCAGCCGATTTTTTAAAAAGCGTATATATTTCGTTTATTTATTAAAATAACTTGCGTAATCTTCCGTTTTGCCTCCTCGGGCTAGGAGCAAAGTGTAGTATGGAAAATCCTTCTAAACTGAGGTAAGATCCAGAATGCTCCTTTTTGGGAAGCTTGATTTTTCCCTACAAAACGAAAGATTACTTAAGTACGATGATAAATATTTCACCCCCCCCCCCACCATTTCTGCCCTCGTGGGGGAGGCAAGTAAATAGTGACACAAAAACATGTTTTAAAAGAAAACATGTTAATATTTTATTTGTTTTATTTATGGACTCTCTGCCTTAAAATAAATATTAACATGTTAAAAGAAAAAAAATTCCGAAATATACTGCATTTATTAAAATAAATAAAAGATTTATTTACAAGTGTTTTGTAAATAGAGACCACGTGTATTGCGAGGTCAACCGGTGATTTCCAAAACATGTCCCGCGTCTTGTGTTAATGATCTGGGGTCCTTATTCTAGTCTTGATCCCAGTTTTCATTATAGATGATTATGTCATCAATGTAAGTTTCGATGTTGGGTAGGCCTAGAAGACAATTACTAATCCTTGAGAAGGTGGCTTGAGAATTCTTCATGCCAAAGAACATGACTCATCATCATCATCATATTCGGTTTAACATTTGTTTTACATGCTAACATGTGTTCGACGACTTTTAGAAATTGACTTCTTAACTAACCTATCTCTGACAAAGGTCTTTATTTATGACTCTTTCTCTCAAATTCATCCTTATCACTTCCTCCCATGTTTTTCTTAGGTTTCCCCTGCCACCTCAACTGTTATACATTTAACCCAAACACTATTCATTCTTTCAATGTGAACAAACCAACGAAGCCTCCTGTTATGCACACATCTCCCTATACTGTCCAGATTTAATCTTCCTCTGAGATCATGATGATCTAGACCTGTCTTTAAGACTCACATTACGCATCATATTCTCATATCATTTCTCTCCATGTAACATGTCCTCAACCTTTACTGACCAGGTTCCACTTCACACTGCATACACATGGCCGATAGACTCTTCTCTTGGTTGATATTGGTAACACTGCTGGTTAGTAATGACAGAAGTTGCCTGAACCTAGACTGAAATCAAAAGGATAAAAAGATCCAAGCCATAACTGAACGCCACAGGTTTGTGAACATTTTGTGTTCAGTAATGGCCGCATCTTACATTAAGCTCGACCTTGTGTAGAGGTAGGTAAATAAAAACAGCATTGGAATCTCTTCACTTATCTTTATCTGGCAAGATGAAGTTAATAGATCGGCAAATATAATTTGCATCTACTACACCCCCCCCCCCCTCCCTTCCGTGAATATGCTGACCAACAGATGCCAACAAATACTTTACTTGCCAAACTATTGCAGTGTTTTACCTTATTCTTACAACCAAGACTTTGCAATCAAATTGAACTAACTCAATTTGACGTCTCGGGGGGGGGGGTTTGGTTAACTTTGCTAACAATTTCAATATAAAAAATACTCATAAAATTATAATTTTCTTTTATGGCATATAAACTCCTTTTGTCAATTGTATACAATTAAACATAAGTCACTATTTTATCGATAATTGGGGTGGGGGATGTGGGTTTCTACAGTTTGTGCCAGTAATGACTATCCACACTGAAAGAGAGAGGAGGGGACAGAGAGAGCGAGGAGGAGACAGAGTGAGAGGAGGGGACAGAGAGAGGGATTTCACTATCTGGACATGGGAGGAGTGGATGGCTTAGGAAAGGAAATTAAACTGGGGGACAGACAGACAGACAGACACGCACACGTCAATAGAGAAATCAATAATTAAATCCAGCTTGTTAAGTTGACAGCCATTTACAATAAGGCAAGAAGGTTACTTTTTATTAATTTTTTTTTTTTTTAACTCCAACAGACAGAAACCGAAAATAGATCAACTGATCTGGAAATTAATTACACATAAACACGCACATGTCAATCATGCAATGGTATAAACACATAAGGATTGAAAAATAACATCTATGATGGTAGAAAGAGCTCATGCAATTTACAGAACAAATAACAGCTGACAGACTTACAACATCGTTGACATTTCTTAAAATGAAGGCATATACTAATTAAGTATTCATCTACACCGGGTTAGAGATTAAAGATAAAACAATCTTAAGAATTACCTTCCCTTACTTGGCTTTTTAATTTTAGTTTATTAATCTTTATTGTAGTCGTCTCTAAATCATGAAGAGGATAGTCCAAACTATCGGACAAATCTCACATCCAAAGTGGTTTTAAATGGATTGTGTATTTTGGAGAACAGGACCCACTGTTGATCAGGTTAGTTATGACCAGGATTGCGAGTTTTGGAAAGAGTCGGACTCAGATGAATGTTAGGAGTTGGATTTTTTAATGAAAGGCTTGAGAGTCTAGTTGACCTCATATTCCATCCTATATTATTATTATAGCTGTCCTCATGGAAATCCTACCATAATAGGTATCATAGGTAGGTAGTGAAAATTGTATCAATATATAGATTACCATTCTCAAATAGAATCATTTTTGGTATATGTCTCAGAGTAAACTAAAAAAAGCTTAGTATCTAAATGAATAAATGTGAAAGTTTTTCCATCTATCCTATCTATATTAACATCAAAACAGGTTAGGGTTATTTGATTCTATGATACATTATTTTAAAATGCCATATATAGTAGACTTCAAATGCCCACAAACAGTTTAAGGTTTTCTTAATTTTCATATTTATTTTATAAAGGCTCCTAATAAATCAATATTCTGTAATATACAGTTGTAATTTGGCATAGCAATATTTTCGTCGGTAGAGAAATGTTTGATGTCGCTGGGATGCTGAAAGCAAATAAATCTGATGTCGCTGTGATGCTGAGAACAGATACTACACTTTGATCTTAGCCAAAAGGCCAAGGAACCATAAAAGTAATGTTTTTTATGGTTAGACATTTTTAAATGAATGAAACAAAATGATTTAATCTATTATTTTAATGAGGGGGTAGTGTAGTATCTGTTCTGTTGTCATGATATCATCTTCCCAGGTATTAACTCGCTATTTTTTGGGTGTGAGAGCGTCCGTCATGATACCATACTCTCGGTTGTTACCTTTGAGGGTCAGTGTAGTATATGTTCGTTCATTATATCATCCTCCAAGGCTAGTAATAAATATAAACATA
Organism: Sepiola atlantica; assembly: GCA_963556195.1. Lineage (NCBI taxonomy): Eukaryota > Metazoa > Mollusca > Cephalopoda > Sepiida > Sepiolidae > Sepiola > Sepiola atlantica. The sequence goes on along the minus strand of OY744519.1, from coordinate 130,303,739 downwards.
ATCAAAATGTGAGTTAATCAACGTTTGTTTTCCCTAAGGCGTTTTCCTATATACTTTAATAACACAAAATACATGTTAAAATATACCTTAGTTTGGGGAGTAAGTTAAAAAAAACAAAAACAAAACAAAACCTTTTAATTCTTCTAATTAGTCATCATTTATAATCAACTAAACAAGCCACCCATCTTTCCCTTATCTATTTATTTCTCTTGCCTCCTCTTACTATACTGACTTAACCACTTTAATATTTCTTAACGTCTGTGTGAATTTAGAGGAAAATTGACTCTTTCCAGCTAGTTTACAGTGTGTGTGCATACATAAAATAAACACGTATGTAAATTAGATAGCAAAATAATAGGTCACTTTACTTCTATATTATCCATAAGGATAATATACACTTACTATTTTTAGTTATGCAAGAAGAATTTTTTAACAGATGTCATTAAGAAGCTATAGAGGTTGTTCAGAAGTGTTATTACCTTAGCACACAGGGAGAAGCAGGTGTTAGTGTGATTGCATGAGTTAGGAGTGGATGGAGTAAGTTCAAGGAACTTCTACCATTATTAACCAGCAAAGTATTACCACTGTTGACTAAGGAAAGAGTCTATCAGGTATGTGGCCAATGACGATTGCGGACATGTGTTGCATGAAGAGAAATGATATGAGAATGATACAATGGATGTGTAAGGAGTCTTAAAGACAGGCTTAGATCCGAGGACCTCAAAGGAAGATTAAATTTGGATAGTATAGGGAGATGTGTGCAGACTTCAATTGTATGGTCATGTTGACAGAATGGATGAGAGTTCTTGGGTTAGCAGATGTAGAACAGTTGAGGTAGAAGGTTCAGTTTACTGGGGAAGGCCAAGGCAAATATGGGAGGAAGTGATAAGGATGGGCGCGAGAGAAAGCGGGATAGATAAAGACTTAGCCAGGGATAGGTTAGTTCTTAAAGCTATCCAACACATGCCAGCTTGCAAAATGGACATTAAACCAAATAGGATGATGATTATCACAGTTTATGAATTTTCGAATGAAAGCGATGGAGAATAAATAGTAATAGTGGTTGTGACGCAACGGGTCACAAGTAATCTAGTGTACCTTGTTCTCATTCCGTCAGTTGACAAGTGTCAAAATCTAGTTTTTATTAAAAATCGATTGTGCGGGCAAGTTAATTTAAAACTGACTCCGGAGACTTTTTTTTAGATAGGGAGTTGGAAATCGGTAAGTTTTGCAGTTGTCTGGAGTCATTTTTTTATGTTTCTTTTTTGGAGGGGGTGGGGGGTGGGGGGGTGACTTACCATATATGATTACAAATGGTAAAATTTACGTAAAGAATGATAGTAAATCTGATACTTAAATTTTCTGACACCTGTATAGTTGAAATTAGACTTCATGTTAAATATTGGGCGAGTATAATTTTGTTAGTTGAAGATAGCAAGAAATAGGGTTCAGTTCAGCTTAGTGTACTCTAATGTCAGCTTGACCTCCTATATGCCAGAAGCAGACATAATGTCAAATGGCTAGAAAAGTGGAAGAGTGAAAGAGGAGTAGGCAAGTTTCAAAGTGAACTGCACGGGTAGAGAATGACTTAAGATAGACAATAACTTAAAGAGCCAGAAGAGGGACCAAAAATACCTGTAGCTCGGACCTTTGGTGGTGGCAAAAAAGAAGGCAATGCCAACATCTCAATAAAAGATCCTTCCTTCAAATTCGATGATTTCTTTGTTTCGTTGTATCCAACTTTAATTCTAGTGAGAATTCACCCCTGATCACGATCGTAGAATGACTGCCTCAGTTGAACGTGGAAGATAATGAGTATGTTTTTGAACATCCACATATTTTATTTGGTTGCGACTTGTGAGACATTCATGTAAAATATAAATGTTACATTACCTCTCCTTTGAGGGGAGGTAATGTAGCATTTATATTTTACACCTAATCTTTATAAGATGTTCACAAAGTAATAAGGTTGACATATTGAATTACCAACTCCACTAATGTCGCAACAGAGAAACATCTGTTAGAGCTATTATTTACCATTTTTGTGTGATATATATATATATATATATATATATATATATATATATATATAAAGCAAAGTTGTGTATGTGTGTTACAGCAACATAGTTAAATGGTTGATCTCAGAGTCAAACTAACCGTAGATTTAGAATCAGCACCTTCGATCTGATGTCCTTATCGATATCAGTTCTGGAAACTTTTAAAACTTATTTAAAATTAAAAGTACGTAAAAATAACATTAGAAACAAATGTTCCAACATTTTTAGCATTCCCTACTCAGTTTAATATTTTCTAGCATCAGCCAACCAAACAGCATACTTATGATAATCTGAACCATTTCACTACAAAAAAAAAACCAAAAAAACCATAAAAATAAGATTTTTTTAAAGTCAAAATCATCATATATTTTACATCCTTTTCTTTGTTTAAAATTAAAAATAGAAAATTTTTATTTTTATGTATTTGAGACAGTCGAATTATTTTTAGATCTATGCGAAGAGGTAAAACAGATTTTAAATTTTTTATCTCTGCACCGAACTCAAACTTTTCTAAGACAAAATATTTTCGTTTTCGATGGTCATGTGAATAAAGCGTTTGCCTTCAGTTCCAATATTTCATGCCAATTTTCAGGGTTCGAATCTCCACTAGATAATTTTCTTTTGTTATAGCACCTATTCGATATCTAATCATCATCATAAACCTGAATAATGCACTTGTTCATTTATAATTGTTATTCTAATGATTAAAATTAATTTTATTTTATTTCTATTTAAAGTAAAAGGTAAAAAAAAAAACTTTTCATTTGAACTGACGTGCAGAAGAGAAAGGTTTGAGAAACACGGTGTTGACAGGTACTTCAGCTCGTGTATTTTTATAAGTAATCACGTTAGAGTTGTTTTCAGAAAAATATTTTGTACTGTGTCAAATTTTATTTTATTTTTTTACAGAGTATTTCAACCACAACTCATTAATAATTATTTCAGTTAAAAAAAACAAAAATAAAAGTTGCTTCACAAGAAACGTATAAAGGCATGATTTTTAAGATAAATTATGAACTTTGGCAGATTATATAATGTGTGTTAGGGAGTGCAAAGAGCTTATCTAAAAACTTTGTTTATTCACTGTAGCTTTCAAATGATGGGTAAGGTAAGGTAAGATAATGCTTAATGGCACATCAACCCTAAGGGTCATTTCATGCCATGAATGTAGAAGGAAATATTCTTTATTTGAGTCTTAAATCAATGAGTCATTTATAGTTATTAGTTAAGAGCTTTGGTATTTTGAATTGTTGTCATTTTGGTGAAGGTTCTTTATATCTTCAAATGTTTAATCATGGTTTTTGATTTAGTTGTTTTTGTTTCACGGCATATCGACCCCTTTCAGGTCATTCAATGCCGAATCCGGTCATTTTGGCGAAGGTTTCCACGCTTCAAGTTCCTTATATGTTCAAGCATCCATTCATGGTGCTTGGTTGAGTGAAGGGGGGGGGGGGAGAAGAGGGGAGGGAGGGAAATTGTTTTTTGTTTTGGATTTTGCAGAACATGATTGAGTTTTGCAAAGGAAAAAAAAACAATAAAACATCAATGTTTGGTGCATTTTGAGTCAGGAAATCGACTTCAAACAGCCTGATTTGGTAGCACCAGTAGGTTCTATTTGACCCATAGATGGGGCCCTTACAGGTATTACCACTCCGGGCCAGAGTGGACCTGGGAGCAATGGCAACTAAGGGGCAACTCCACATTCCCCACAGCTCCCAAATGGAGGCCTCACCACTGGATGTCTTTTAAGGTCATACCCAGGACCTCAAATAATGGGAACCTTAAACAGACAAACGAAGAACTGAAATGGTTAAACAAAACATGAAAATCGGGGCCACTTGATATCTAAAAATAAATACAAAGAAAGAAAAAAAGAAAAAAAAAAGATTGGATGTGTAAAAATAATGTTTAAAAACGGAGTTTTTCTACATAAGGTTAGATTAAGCAGAGAAATGGAAAATTCCATTAGAAGTTACAACCTTAGAATTAGGGCTATGTGTTAGGCATTACTTTCTTAAGAGGGAGGGAAGTGATTATCCCCTTCATCTCTTCCTTTCGGGGGGGGGGTATAGGTTTCTTGCTTGTTGCCTGAGGCGACCTAATTCATGAGGAGTGCAAATGTTTTTTTGTTTCTAGTTCAGAATGCCCCTTTTGGAGGAGCTAGATTTAAAAACCGACCGTGTGTCTAATTTTACTCTCATTGGGAGGCAAATAAATAAGATAAAAATGATTTTTTTTTATTTACTGTTAAATAAAATTTAACTTTTTAAATCTCAAATATTTTAATTTTTGAAAAAAAAAAAAAAAAAATCTTTTAGTTTAAAGACTTTATCAAAATTAAAATATTAAATTAAAGCAAAGAAATTTTTTTTTGTCAAATGAATACAATTGACAAAAAAAATTTGAAAAGATTGGACAAAAAATAATTTGAAAAGATTGGTGGACAAAAAAAAATTTGAAAAGATTGGTGGACAAAAAAAAATTTGAAAAGATTGGTGGACAAAAAAAATTTGAAAAGATTGGTGGACAAAAAAAAAATTTGAAAAGATTGGTGGACAAAAAAAAAATTTGAAAAGATTGGTGGACAAAAAAAAATTTGAAAAGATTGGACAAAAAAAAATTGGTGAACAAAAAGGATTTTTCAACATTAAAGTCTAAAATTGTGAATTTCTGAAACAGCAGACCCAAAATCTAAAGTCACGATCCATGACTGATCAACAGTATTAAGTCATTTTAAAATCAATCATCTCTTTAATGAAAGAATATGCAAGTAAGACGTCAGGATATTCCAAGCAACCCAGGTATTATCTATTATAATATTTAAAACTAGTGGGTCTCGTGTCCCAGCACTGCCCAGAAAAATTGTGGAAACTAAAAATCGCAACTGTCAGCAGTAAATTGACCAGAAAGACTCTTTTCACCCAAAATGCTAAGCATTTATCTACAATATATATAAAAATATATCCATAAATAGAACTGTAGGTAATAGTAAAATGTAAACAATCACTCAAGAAAAAAAAAAAACGAATAGTTAATTAATGAGAATTTGTTTGACACAGCCATATACAAATTAGTTAACTTTTTGACATCATTTGCATAGACATGACTGAGTATATTAGAAAGCTGCTTTTCTATTGTGAATAAGAAGGTGGTCGTTTAATCTTACTGTCAACGCAACATATGGATCAATTTTATAAATATATAGATAAGAAACATACCGTAGATTATTGTAATTAAACCAATTGCAATTATCTCCCTTTTTTCTGTTTGAGACCATTGCAAAATAACTTATTTTTGCTGTTTTAAAACATTTTCTGAGGACTTAATGGATAAAAAGAGAAACTTTATAGAATTTTAAAAGAATAAAACTAACCAACAGGAAGTAAACAGAATAGGCCAAAGTAGCATTTATAAACAGAAAAACGGTGGAAGGTAAGACGTCTTGTAGCAAGATCAAGCGGATGTGTAAAAACAGCATTAAAATGATAGTTTTAACCTTATGTGGAAATATAAATAAAGTGGAATTTTCCAGATAGAAGCTGATTAACAGGTACGTGTTTCAGGCAGTGACATCAGTCATAGGAAGCCGCTAAGCTGATGTGGCAAATGAGTAGAGAAGATCTTTCTTTCGACTAAACCGACAGAGAGAGAGTAGTAGTAGTTTGGATAGCTGCTGCCCCTCACGGGGGGGGGGGGGGGGTTTATGCCTATACATGTATGCTATAAAGAAAGAATAAAACCCCAAAGAGTTTTTTTAAAGATCAAATGCATTTGTGGGGTTTCTTTATTATATTAATAACGTTTATGAAAACTGTTGTATGAATTCAGAAGTCTATGACTAGACTCCAAACGTTGAAAAAAAACAAAAAAACCCAGTTAGGTTCAATTCCTGTAGAAGCACAAAAACCCTCTGTGTAACTTTGAGCTCCAATGAACGAAAAATAATTCAGCTCACCACAGAATCTCACTTCACCTTCTCCTGATTTTCTTCTCTTTTTATTAGCAGATTTTCCTTCAGTTAATTCCGCTTAACCACTCAGAAAAAAACATAATCCGCTGGCTCACTGTTTGTCGTCAAGGCGAATCCACGTATTATTGTGCAGCAACCAGTAGATTTGTTACTTCGAGGTTGCAGGTTCAATCCTCACTAGAAAACTAGTAAGCCAAAACTTATTTCCCTTTCCATCTGCAAGCCAGGCAAAGGCGGACCCTCTTACTGCGGGGATGAAGTAAGTCCGCGCCATCGCCACCGCTCGATTCTGGCTCAAGATCATCAATTCCGCCACAGAAAGGAAGGCGTCTACAACTACAGAAGAGAAGATGGGAACTTTGGCTGCCACCTCACTACTACAGAAATTTGACCAGCTGATTCTGCTGACGAAGTGGACGCACCATAGGGATTGAAGCACACCTCAGCTATGCTACAGTTTCAAAGAAGTAGCACTTATTTTTGTGCCCTGATAGCCTCCTAAGTAAGCCGAATCTAGAATTGAATATAATATGAAAATCACAAATAGATTTGAACACCAGTAATGAGTAACAGTTAATTTTTAAATAGTTGTTCTAAAATTCATAGTAGAATTGTCCACATGTACTCATGGTATAACAGTTCATAGCATTGGTTAAAAATCAGTTCTAAGTGTCAGTCTTCTGGGGGTGTAAGGTTCACTCCTGACTACAGGCGATAGTAACTAAGATTGACATATCTACCCAGTCATGGCTGACAGAATGAGAATAATCTACCGCAGTGGATTAAATACAAGATTCAGTTCAAAATTCTGTACAGGTTCTTGTGTTCGACAAACTTTCACAAATTCGAAAAGATGCAGCTGAAGAAGGTCGGAGGTAACATCGGCCAAAACGTAAATATAACGACCTACAACCAAGATGAGAATAGTAATCCAAATACAAATTAGCCATCCTCATCTCAAAAATCCGGAAACATAGTATACACAGAATAAGGATAAGCTTGCATATATAACAGCTACAATCCCAACTACGACCAAATATAATTGTGTTATGTAGACTCAACTAACCCTAAATAAGCAAGAGAACATAACTCTGCATTAGACTATTCATATGGTAGAAAACTATACAGTGTAGGATCCAGGAAATGTTAGGTTTATTGTTGATGAATACCTCAGACATTTAAGAATTGGGGATAATAACTGCTGTATACACAACGTTATTGTGCATACAAGTCTCTGGTAGGCACAGAGTTGGCTGGACAAAGTTGTCTTGGAAGGAGCTGACAGCGAGAGACCGCAGAGACTGGAGGCTCTTAAATGCCGACCCTCAGGATCAACAAAAGTGGAGATTTGCAGTAAGGACTGCCATGCATGCAGCTAGCCAGCTGTCTAGAGGGGGGTCCACTGGTGTGGACATTGCCCCAATCCTGCATGATAATCAAAAGACTAAGAAGAAAGACTATGACTGTATATATTATGGTGAATAGCTAATAATTAGCTGGTCTTCCTGTGATTGTTAAACACAAGTGTTATGACATACAAAATAGAAATTTAAAAAAAATTAACCGTTGACCCATTTTTATTAACAAAAAATGATAATTACTGATATTTAAAAAAAAAGAAAAGAAAAAAATTCAAATATTAGCGTTTTTATCAATAAGAAGAAACTGATAAAAGTGTAAAAATATGACAAGCTGCAACCCCCCCCCCCCCCCTGCAAAAGTATTGAATCGTTTTTTATCAATCGCTTATCTCTTGGTTTTCTTTCAGAGGAATTTTGTTTTTGTTTTGTTGTTGTTCTGTGATGTCCCTATTTACTTGTCTCCCCATGAGGGCAGTGTTAGACACAGGGTCGGTTTTTAGTGTGGGGAAAATCCAGCTCCTGAAAAAGGGTATTTTGGATTGGAACAAAAATTTAAATTGCTTCAGTCTAGAAGGATTTCTCCTTCAATGACCGAGGACAAAAAAGATGAAATAACAGAACAGATACTACACTTTGCTACTAGCCAAAAGACCAAGGAACTGTTCTGTGGAGTCTATGTCAAAGAGTCAGGACCAGTGAAAATTCCCAGACCCCGACTAAATTGTGATACATGAAAAATTCATCAAAAATCGTTTTTCATTAAACAGTTGTAGTTTTTTTAATTGAATTTCTTTGATATTATACATAAAACAAAAGGTAATATTTTACCCTTTGCCATCAAACTGTCAATGGGAAAAAAAGGGATTTTCTTTTCTTTTGTGGGATTACACATCAACATCCTATAAATATCCAGAAACATTTTTTTTTTTTTTAATTTGGGACTAGGGTTTCACTTTACTTGATAAATTTTATATAAAATAATCACACAGTTCTTTATTACTGCTCCCCCCCCCCCTCTTTGATAATTGGCCCAATAGAATAGAAAGAAAAGGAAAGCTGACTGCTTGAACTAGTTTCAGTATTGTTTCAGAAACAACTACATGTAAGAAAGTAAAAGTAATTTTTCGATCTTGTCATTGTCTGTTAGCTAATCTACATTTTCAACATAAATACGGAATGTTCGCTTCAACCTACATATTTTTCTTTTTGGAGCGTTTTGATTGGCTATTCCAAAGACTTTTTTGCATTTTCGATTGAGGGAATAACATTAGCAGAATGGCCTGATTGTTTGTTCAGTTTTTTCCATTATTCTTACTTTTTAATGTTTATCAACTTTTGATGCATTTCAGATTAACGTTATCCAAACTACAGTATTTCCATTAAATAAAATTACAAAAAATTTTTTTTAATCCCTGATCACACCGGGTATATTAAACTAAGTTTTTTCTTATTACAATACCGAATTTCAGAGGCTTACAAATACCTTGGTGAAAAGAACCACTTCATTGTTTCCCAAAGGCTTTGTTGTTGGTGTTTATGGTTCTCGGAATAGCAGAATTACATTTCCAAACAGTAAGCAGCTATTGCAGTCACGAACAATTGCTCACTCAATGTTCGCTTGCTTCTTTAAAACAAACATTCGTAATTTTATTCATTTATTTAAATTCTAATAAATAATTTCCGCAAAATGTAAATTCTGTAACAAACTTAATATATACAGTAAGAGTTAACTACTTATTTTATTTAGTACTGATTCTAAAATGTTGTAACATGCAATTTTTCAATGAATGCAGACGACTTTCTAGGAATAATGGATTTAATTCTCTAATTCATTTATTTGCCTGCTATTCCATCTTTACGTGCTATAACGTCCGCATAATGGTAGCATGCCTGTTACCATGGAAACGCTAATTGTTGCAGATTTTACTATTGGCTACTGAACTTGTATTCTTATTAATTTCCGAAATAGGTGTTCCCATACTGGGCCTATAACTCGAATTTTCTTTAAATTACTTTTGTACTTAGAAATAGCTGTAAAAGTCATGGGAGAACTACCTCCCAGTCATTACCACCTCCTTTTGGAGGAGGGAGGGGTTGATTGCTTGTCAACTGAGTTATTCTAATCTTTGAGGAAGCGCTGACAGGACCGAGCAGAACACTTTTAAGTGAAATTGATTTAATCAGTCCCTTACTTTATAAATTGACATTTCACGGTTTTGGAATGACCACTCACGCGCACCATTTCAGTCTTTTCATTTAGCATTTTCTTATATTGCCACTCAAAAATAGACATTCCCGTGCTGAGCCTACAATTCACTGAATTATTTCTTAAAATAAATATTGTACTTGAAAATAGAAGCATTAGTAATGAGACATTCCTCCCAGGCATTACTACCTCCTTTCTCTCAAGATTACACTTTGTGATAGCATTAATGAAGGACATGTTTTTTGTTTCCATTCATATCAAATATTACCTTCCTTTCAGTAGTTGTGTATAAACACAATTACCCCCTCCCTACTAAAATAGTAAATAATTCCTTGCCGCTACATAGCCTTTTGGCTAAGATCAAAGTGTAGTATCTGTTCCGATGGATACTGCACCCCATAGACTGGTATTGTCTTGGCCTTCGGGGCTTGATTTACGCTGGTCTATGGATCTGTTTTGTGCAGTTCTAGGAGGTCCACTCTCCCAGGCTTCACCTCCCCTCTTTGAGGCGGAGTAAGTTTATTGCTTACTGCCTGAGGCGCCCCTACCGGGGAATGCCGACGGGGCTGCCCAGGCAATTTTTAAACCCCACTTTCTCGACCCGACCTTGGGTCACATCTTACTTGTGGGAGTAAGATAAAAACTGGCCTTGTGCCTAACTCCTGGAGAGGAGTAAATCAATACATAAGTATGCTCCACAAGGATGCTCTTTCATATTTATGAAATAATAAAAACGTTTAAATGTTCATTATTATTTATAAATTTAATATTTACATAACACTACAATTAATATTTATAGCTAATTAAAAAAAAATCAAATAAAAATACTCATATGGGGTTCAGGTGGGAACATGAATTTCATGGGTTCTGATTTTCTTGGGTAATGACAATGGATGGGTCCTGCTCATGCTACTTCCATACACATTATATATATATATATATATATATATACACACACGAGTGCTACAGCAGACGAGATTCAAAGCTATGCAGATAGACACGACACAAAGCAGTCTACGGACCTCAGCACCGCGGTGCATCCCCCATATACAGTTCGGACGGCATCACACTTCTAACCGACAAAAAACTGATACTGTCGAGATTGGCAGAACACTTCAAAAGAATTCTAAACAGACCAGCCCCGATCAACGAGGAAGCCATTGCCCGCCTACCAGATGTACCGATAAACAATGATCTTGAGGCCCTCCCGTCAGCTGGAGAAGCTTGGAACGCAATCAAACAAATGTCGAACAGCAAAGATCCAGGGTCAGATGCCATACAGTCTGAAGTTTACAAGGCAGGCGGTCTGGCAATGACTAACCAACTCACAACATTGTATCAGTCAATGTAGAAAGAAGACACATTGCCCCAGGAGTTCCGTGATGCAACGATCGTACACATATTCAAGTGAAAAGGAAACCGTGACAAACTGTGACAACCATAGAGGCATCCCTCTCCTCTCAATAGCGGGCAAGATCTTTGCCAGAGTCCTGCTAAACAGACTGCTGACACACTTGGAACACAAACTCCTCCCAGAGAATCAATGTGACTTCCGCCCCGAACGAGGCACGACGGACATGATCTTTGCTGCACGCCAACTCCAAGAGAAATGTGTTGAACAAAACAGTGAGATCTCCATAACGTTTGCGAATCTCACTAAGGTATTCGAGTTAGTCGAGAAGGTCTCTGGAAGATCATGAGAAAATTCGGCTCCCCCTCCAAGTTCGTTGGAATCATTCGCCAATTCCATGAAGGAATGACGGCCAGGATCCTTGACGACGGCGACGTATCTGAGACCTTCCAGGTGACAAACGGCGTCAAACCGGGTTGTGTCTTAGCTCCCACGCTATTCAGTATGATGTTTGCAGCCATGCTAAACGACGCGTTTGAAGAGGACAAAAACAGCGTCGGCATTCGATACAGAACAAACAGAAACTTGTTCAACGCCAGGCGACTGTTTGCGGCGACTAAAGTAAAGGAAACAACTATCCAGGAACTTCTCTTCGCGGACGACTGTGCTGTCATCACGCACGAGGAAGTGGCAGCCTGCAACAACTTTGGTCTAACAATCAGTACAAAGAAGACCGACATACTGTTTCAACCGACCTCAGGAGAAGAGCACCCCCATCCACGAATTTCAGTGGGTGGAGAAACTCTCAAATCAGTGGATAGTTTCACCTACCTTGACAGTACAATCTCAAGGAGTGCGAACATTGACGAAGAACTAAACAACAGAATCTCATCAGCCGGCAGCACTTTTGGTCGACTGCAAAATCAGGTGTGGAATTGAAGAGGTATCAGTCTCCGAACCAAGCTGAAGGTTTACAGAGCGGCTGCCGTCCCTGTCCTGACCTATGGCTGTGAGACGTGGACGTGTTACTGCAGACATGAGCGACTGATTGACCGATTCCACACAAAATGTCTTTGGAAAATCCTTCATGCGCCAAGCCCAACTACGCTGGTCAGGCCACGTTTCCCCACATGAGCGAGGAGAGAATCCCGAAACAAGTCATGTTCGGTGAGCTCAGCTGCTGCAAACGAAACGTTGGCCAACCTAAAAAGAGGTTCAAAGATAGCCAGGAGGAAACACTAACTAGCTTCGAAATAGATCACCGAATGTGGGAAGAGACTGCCTCAAATCAAACTGGTTGGAGGACAGTGATCAAAAGAGGTGCTGCGCCTCTCGAGCAACAAGGGCCCGTGAAAAGAGAATGAAGCGCAAAGCCAAACAGACACCATGATGTACTTATTAGTATTATTATGTGTTAATTGTTGAAGACTGATAAGGCGTTAGTACCGGTGGTGAATAAAATAGCATTCACTACCAGTACTAACGCCTTATCAGTCTTCAACAATTAACACATAATAATACTAATAATAATAAAAATTAATAATAATAGATTAAACATAAAATAAATAAAAACAAATCAATAAAAACTAATGAGTAAAATATATATATATATATATATATATACAAATAATTAGATGTAACCAAAAATAAAATCATAAATACGGCTCTACAAACAACAACAGACTACATCCTGAAGACGGTCGCGAGACCGAAAGCGCTCGAGTAATGGCCCAAGCAACAACATTAGGCGCCATGATCCATCAATTATTACCGGAAACCCGAAGAATCGCTCGCCGAGTCGAGAAATTGACCAAAAAAATCATTAAGAAAGAAAACTCTGTGGTATTTAATGACGCATGTCTAATATATATATATATATATATATATATATATATATATATATATTAGTTTGTTCATGTTCATCCACTCATTCTATTTTTGTCAAAAATGTTGATTTCCTTTATTCAAAATTTCTCATATATATAAGTATATATACATTTCAAAATGCATCATATTGATCAGAAATAACCATGTACGCTTCTTAAAATTCTACAATAATAGGACAACAAAAATAGTTACATATTGAAAGCCTGTCCAATATGTGGGCAAAAACTCCCAAGTTAAACTCTTGTGAACCAATTAGCCAATATCAAAAATAGTTTAACAACAACAATTAAATCGTCAAGAAGTGACCCTTTCCCACCATAAGGTCAATTCTTTTTTTTTTCTTTCTTTTTCACACAAATATGGGTCATCTCTATCCACTTCCTCCCATCTTCAGTCAGAGTTGACTATTATCATAAACCAGCGTTCAGCAAAAGAAGAATCATTTTCTTTTTTACATTACTGAACCAGTTTGTAATGCCCTCTTACTCACCCCTTCATAAAGGGGGGGGGGGGTAATTTTAGGTTACATCGTTTTTATTAAAAAAAAAAAAGTCCTCCAGCAAACTGTACCCACACCTAAAAATTAAACTAATATTTATTTTTTTTATTTAATTCTGTCTGAACCAATAGGCTATGGGGGCTGTTCTACAGATGTAAAAACAAAAAAAAAACATCTTGTCAGAATAAATTATTTTTATCATCATAATCGGTTTAAAAGTCCGTTTTACATGCTGGCATGCATTGGACGGCTTAAAGAAAATGACTTCCAAAGTAACCTATCTCGGGAGAGGTCTTTATTCCTCAAGTCCATTTTTATCACTTTTCCCCCATGTTTTCCTTGGCCTGTTCCTGTTTACTGAACCTGCTACCTCAACTGCTCTACATCTACTAACCCAAGAACACTCACCCATTCTTTCAACTTGGCCTATTTTTTTGCACCCATCTCCCTATACTGCCCAGCCTTAATCTTCCTCTAAGGTTATCAAATCTACGCCCGTCTTTGATAAACATCACACATCCATCGTATCATTTCTCTCCATGCAACGTATGTCCTCAACCCTCACTGGCCAGGTTTTACTTCCATACATCATCACACTGCGTACACATGCTTTATAGACTCTTCCCTTGGTCGATAGTGGTAATACTTTGCTGTTTAGTAATAGCAGAATTTACCTGACTTACCACATCCACTCTAATTGCAATTACACTAACACCTGCTCCACCCTGTGCTCCAATTGTATCACCAAGGTAACTTTTCAAAACCCTCAATAGCTTCGCCATCTCGATATACTTTCTCCACATCTGAGTTCTCGTCCATCTCCACTGTCTTCTACCCCTTTCACACAAATTGGTTATTCTCTTTCAACCTACAAGTAATTCTACTGCACTGCTTATGTACTCGATACTTATAGGTACCACAAAAAATTGAATTGCACAAGACTCCCTTTTCACCAACTGAGAAGGGGAACTTTCCTCTTTTGGAAGCTACAACTACTGATCATCACTTTGGTCTTGGTAATATTCACTTTTAGACCTTTATTTTACATACCATTCCTCCAAGTCTTTCACTTAACAAGTAGGTATTCCATTGTTTCACAGGCAAGTACTAAATCATTAGCATCTCTTCTGGACAACCCATATGGAACTCTTGAAAATGCTTTTAAGACACAAATGAAAAGCAACGGACTCAATACAGAACCCGGTATTGTATGGGAAATTTATTAATGGACTTTTATACTCTCAAACACAAACACAAGTTGACCACTCTGATTTAAGAAAAATATATTGGTCTTAAAATTCAGAGAGTTGACAGATTTTAACTTAAAATTTGGGTTCTTTTGTAGAATAATTGCTCCGACGAGAAATACTGTTTATTTTTGGTTCAGACACACAAATTAACCATAATACTTGAATTCTAGAGACAGAAATCACTTTCAGACACGTTTGTTTTCATAATATATAAATGGCGGTGCCTTGTTTTTTTATGTGAACGTGGAAAATTCCAAAGTGATTAAAAACTTTTAAACCGATACCAGACTTCAACCAATCTGAAAGAGTCCCCTTGGATCTGAACACCTGCTAGCATTGGCTACATAAGCAGGAATTCAAGAACATCCAGCAGTGAGAGACTCAACTTGCCACACGAACCTATATCAGTCACAACATGGTGCTACATAGACTCCTTGCAGGTAAACTAAATGTAGTCTTGGCCGCTTCGCTACAGGCATCTCGACAAACAAGACAATCATGGACTACTAAATATGAGACAGCATATAGTCTCACAAACTCACAAGTCCAGACACATATGGACAAAAATAACACTTTCTTTGTCTAGACTCTTTTACTTCTTTACTTTTGGTTCTACCAAGTTGTAAATAAAGTTGATATATTTATGTATAGATAAACTTTGTCATTACTTTTTATATTACCTTATCCTCTGCATAATTAATTAGCCAAGTTGTTCACCTTTTTAATGAATTAAAAATGAGAGAATGAAATGAGCAAAATTGAAGTGTCTCATGTTTGAGTTGAATTGATGATTCATTCAAAAAAAATGTTTCTTCCTACAAGTACATAAAGTTCATCTGTCAGATGGGGCAACAGCTGTGGATTTCTGCAGTTTTCTCGCAATACATTGATCGAAAAACAAATCCACAGGAACAAGCATGATGAATAATACTTTTAGAAAACAACGAGAATAGATCTCTCAAAATTTCTACGGGGGTCTGTTTTCAATCGCACATTTAGTGTTGACGAACCTTTTCTCTTTTTTTAGGGCCCCATACGTGACTACAATCAATTTCAATAAAAATGCACAAAAAACAAAAATGTAACAATCACAGAAATAAATGTTAAAAGAAAAACAAAGGTGAATTCCTATTACAACCACCAAAATTATTTGGAGTGAAATGGGTTTCAGCATTATTCCCAAATGTGAACCATGTTTCTCCTCCAACCTTG
The DNA here is from genome assembly GCA_963556195.1 of Sepiola atlantica. Lineage (NCBI taxonomy): Eukaryota > Metazoa > Mollusca > Cephalopoda > Sepiida > Sepiolidae > Sepiola > Sepiola atlantica. The sequence continues at coordinate 130,287,946 of OY744519.1, read as the reverse complement.
CCCAAATAACATTAAGAACATTAAGTTATAACAAATCTTATTGTATACGTGAAAAGCCGAAATGCAAACAAGGTTGAAAAAATATATAGTCATCTTTATAAACAAGTCGAGAAGAAGTCAGCTAGGGAATAACGATAACTCTTCATAATAACCCTGGTAAATGTAAAGAGAATGCGATAAAAAAATTGTGTATTGGCAATAAAAATAGTTTTTTTGTTTTGTTTTTTGTTTTTTTAATATTAAATCAGAAACCGTTTTGAGTTAAAATCTATTTAGTATTACACATGTAATCTGAAGAAGAACATGCTTGAAATGTGTAAATACACTTGAAAAATCGAGATGTTAAGAAAATGGAGTTTTACGGGACTGTAAGTGTTGTTGCATCGCTCATGGAGCCATGCTTTTTTTTTTTTGTATCACTCAAGACGAAAAAAAAGTTTTAAAACGTCTTTTTTCCCCTCTATTACTACGTAATACTACATTGAGTTTAACTCCAAAACGTTCTTAATGTCATAATATTTAAAAACACACACATATATATATATATACACATATATATATATATACATACATATATATATATTTATTTTTTGGTACAGAAAATCAGTGCAACATCAACACCATTGGTTTCAAGCTCAGAAGGCTTTAACCATCCGGCTCTCTTCAGCTTATGTTCTCACCTGGTAAAGAAATGGTTAACACCTGCTGAGATTGAAACCAATCGTACTGATGTTGTACTGATTTTCTGTACACAAAAAATAAATAAATATTACGCTCTTAATTTTGATTTCTCAATTAATCGAGCACTCTACTGCTATTTTTCCTACTATCTTACAAAAGAAGGTATATAATATATATATATAATATATATATATATATATAGCATATTTTATTCAAATATTTGAAAAAAACTGTTCTACCATAACCCTGTCCTTTTAACTAGAAAACTATGAACTTGAGTTATCGTTCTTCTTTTAGCTAGCCTCTTTATCGACTTGTTTATAAAAGATGACAACTATAATTTTTCCGGCTTAGTTGTCTTTCAGCGTTTTACATGTACACTGAAACTTGCTATAACTTGGGGTTTTTAATTTATTTTTTTAATCTCTATATATAAAACTCAATGTCTAGGTGTATGTTTGTGTATGCTCTATAGAAAAAAGTTTAGAGAATCTACATAAAATCTAAAAGTGTATTTTTATGTAAAATTAACCGGGGAATATAATGGAAGTATTCCCGAATCTCTAAGTGCACCGCTAAGTAGGCGATGGAGCAGATTTCGTCGGGAGGGAGGGTGGGGGGTTCAGCCATAATTTGGAAAGAAAACACTGTAATTTCAATGTATTTCTTTCTGTCCTGCATTTTCTTTCAAGATTATTTAATGTTTCTTAAGCTTCTCTTCAGACGAGGGAGGGGGTTGTGGTAAAAAACTTGGAAAAGGTGGTTGTAAAATTAAAGATGCCTCCAGAGCACTACTAAGTGCTCTGGAGGCATCTTTAATTTGATTTGGGTGGTTTTAGTAGCACTCTAAACGTGAGCAATAAATGTAAGATTACAGTTTTACATTTGGTAATTGTATATAGTAATCCAGAAGTGCTCAACATCCTAGATTAAACACAGCGTTGCCAGGGAGGAATAACTTCTGTTTTATGTTGGACCCATAATCGTAATAATATAGTATTATATTTGGTAAATGGTAATCCAAAATGCTCAATACCATAGATAGAGCAGGGGTGTTTACTCGGTGGTGCAGTCATTAATATCCTAGATAGAGCAATCTTACATAGAGTAGGTGTTTTTAAATGCTGCATTGCTTGGGAGAAATATTTTCACTGTATATTTTTTAATACTATTGTATACCAGAAAAGGTACGTTACGTTGCTTGAGAGTCACTGTTCAATATCCTAGATAGAGCAGGCGTGTACAGTAGTACATTTTCAATGTGGTATATGCTTGATAGAGAAGGGGAAGACAAGAAACTCAGCGTTGCCCGGGAATACACGGAAATAAATATAGGTTTCATTATATTATTAAGGTGGAGAGGGAAGATAAGAAACTTAGCGTTGTCCGGGAATAAATTAAAACAAATATAGATCATTATATTTTTGAGGGAGTGGGTGGGGAACTAACTCGGTGTTGCCCGGAGGCAATAACTTCAAAACTGAATGACATTATTATTTTTCAAAACAAGATAGAGAAATGGGCTAGGCGGAGGTGAAAGAGGGGTGGGTCAGAAGGATGTGGAAAAACGGGGAAGCGGGAAAGATAAAGATAGAGACGGATTGGGATAGATAGGAATTTTAATGTAATATGTCACCTCTTCTATTTTGTTTTTATTATGGCCCCGAGGAACGCCGGGTAGACCTGTTACTTTTTACTAAAACATGGTTACTGTAAAAATAAGTTGTTTTGGGAGTAATGCTCAGACTACTATTTACTCGCCAACCACTGCAGCAATGTTAGACATGAGGTCAATCTAACTGTGAGTGAGTGGGGGCAGTCCTACCCCGGAATGTGAACTCTGGAAGGGCCACTCTACATATACGCTATATTAACGTGCCCAACAGTCAAGTAGATACAAGAATGCGTATACACCGATTGTTATTAAAAAATAAATAAGGAGTTCCTGTAGTTATCGACAATAAGCCTAAACTAAAACAAAACAACTCAACATGGGTTCTATGTTACATTATTTATAAATAGTCAAATGTAGAGTTATCTTCTCTTGTTAGGTACTCGTCAAAATGGCGTCTTTCATTATTAAAATTAAAACAAAAATGGAAAATCTTAAATAAAAACAAACTATTTGTTTGTTTTCAATCAAATTTGAAATAATTGTTTATGACTATTTGAGTTTACACAACATAAAATGATGTTCATAATAGTAGACCGCTGTATACACAAGATTTTAATGTGTATACAATCACTGTATACGCAGTCACTGAATGTGTTTTTAATCTGCATAAACGTGTAAATTTGATCACTGTACTTAAGTGAGTAGAGCAACTACTAAAGATTATGTTTTCCTAGTTTATTATACCAAAATAGTTCTTCACGACTTATTGGTTCTTTTACTTTACTCATTGCGACGCACCAGGAATTCAATTATTACGAGTCAGAGATGTTACTCACACACAGAAAATGTTTGTTTTTATTAAAAATCATAAAATAAAAGAAAAATGTGCTGTTTTTGTATTGTCACCACGGACTTTGTGGTTGGATTAATGAAGGCACCAATTGTACCGATTTTACATCTGTTTTTTTTTTCGGCGACATGTCGACAACATCGCTTAAGGTGACAGACAATATACCCCCCCCCCCTCCGAAAGGAAGCGGTAATACTTGGGAGGATGGCCTCCTTAGATACAACAGACCGGATAGAAATATAATTTTTTTTAAATGAAAAGTGTGAAAAATTTAAAGAAACCCAACTTCAACGAAATCAATTATTTAAAGTTTTTATTCACGATTGGTTGGGTCCAAACTTAGAACAAAAATACCTGACATTTAAAAAAAATCAAACGCGAAATTAAAGAGGTAAAAAAAATATCCAAATTTAAAATCTAATTTAAATCAAAAAGTAATTTTCTACACTAGAAAATTAGTCAATCAAATTAATGCCGACAAATTTTTTTTTTTTACTGACTGATGACACACACAGACTTGGACGACATTTAATGGATAATGACGGTAATCGAAATTACCCAGGTAAAACAATTTACCCGAACTGATGAAATATTTAGAATTTCTGCAATTCATATATTCTGTGAAATTGTAATTTCTTTTAAAGTTAACATGAGATCGATTAAAATAATATGCCAAAACACTAAACAGGCATAAACAATGAATAGAATAAATAAAGTTTTAAAAAAAATCATTTTTACCTTGATTGTTTTTGTTATAATAGGAAGCGATTTTGGACAAATATATGGCTCGATATGCTATTGATAAATAATAAATGATAAAATGTTATTAACTTTAATACTTTACTGCAGTTTCACAGTATCACCGATCGTTAGAAGTGTCACCGATGGCATTAATCGATTGATGCCAGCCGAATACACTTCTGATGATCGGTGATATCGTGAAACTGCAGTAAAGTATTATTGAGAATATATATATATATATATATATATATATATATATATATATATATATATATATATATATATACACACATACACACACACACACATCATAAACCCGAGTTAATCAACGTTTATTTCTCTAAAGCTTTTTTTCTTATATATTTTAAGCAGACAAAATAAATGTTAAAATATTTCTTGGTTTGGGTATTTAGTTATGTTTAAAAAAAAAAAAATTTTTTAATTGTTCTAATTAGCCGTAATTTGCACTTTACTCACTAAGTTACCTATCTCTTACTCTCAACCTCTCTAATTTTATGTTGTTTGACACCTCACACACCCTTATTGTATACTATGTGTGTGTTTAACCGTGGCTACTGTAAGATGGCCGTGGTTTAACAGTCAAAAGGTAATAAAACTAACTATAAAATACAAGACTGGAATAGTCCATTATAAATATATATATATTGTAATATAGAATATCATCAGAAGTATTAATATTATTTAACCCATAATTGAAGAAAACGAACATTAACAGAAAGAAACTAATTTTTGATGTTGTATTTTTTTTTTAACTAGCTTACCGATTCAAACAGTCTAACCGAGCTCAATGTGACAATGTTTGACTCCAACGAGTTATATACATATATATTACACGTAAGAAAATAAAACCAACCGCCTTTACTTCAGAAGTTTCATAAATAATTAGTTTAATATATATATATATATATATATATATAGGAAAGTTTCTGGAACTTAAGTGACGTATTTATTTAACATACAATTTTCTACTCAATGAATAAGAAAAATTAGAAAAAAGAAAAGTAAAGGGAAAGAAAAACAAGCACCTGCAGGTAATGGTGATGACTGAACAAATAGCAAACATTTTTTTATATAAATATACTTCGTTTTATTACTTTTGTTTACTTACGTAATGAAATTTTTTTTTTAAAGTTATTTTTCGTTTTCACTGAATATCTTTTAATGAATCATGTCGACATTTTGGAGAATTATTTTGTTTAAGCGATTAACTCTTATGACATGGTTGTTTACTTCATTTTTTTTAAACTAATAAGTCATCATGTATAAAGGCTAAAAGCTAGTCGAGGATAAGAGTTAAGGAGATGGATAAATTGTCAGTTGAATGATTAATATTATGAGATGATTAACCATGATGAGTGGAATGAAATCTGATGACTTGAGGACTTTCTAACGAAAAGTAAATTAATAAGTATTTCATGATACAAACAACTCATCTCTACAACAAACAAACAAAAATGTTATATTTGAATCTGAACACATCATTTAGGGAATATTTTAAAACTAATTTTCTTTTTCATTACCTTTTGGTCTGAGTTTGGAATATTAAAAATAATTTTAAATGCATAGTTAATACCTACTTTTAATGTATTTATTAGTGTTGTCATAAGTAATTAATTACGATTCATTTAACTACTGAACACCTAAACTTAGTAAATAAGTTAGTGAGCAAAACAATGAACTGTCAATGACACCATCTTTTCGGTAAAATGTATATTAAGAACACTATGTATGTATTTACCCAGCGGTGTCTGGGCGTCTTTACTTTCATTTTTGTTATGATTTTTTTTTAATCGGAGTTTGAAACTTAAATTAGTATCGTTTGGTCAGTAAATTATTAATTGAACTAAATTGTTATACAACTAATTTTGTTACGGTTGTATTGTGGCCCTCCTTTGACATGACAAGTTGCCACCTTAAACTAAAAAAGAGCCAATATTTATAAAATTTAAATATAATGTGAACAAACATCTCACTGCACAACTTCCCACTTAGGAGGCCCCTTTAAATCTGGTTCTAATTCACCGTAGTCCCTTCCGTTTAAGTGGCAATGTGTCTTGTTTGAGATGAATATTAAAAAAAAAGAATTGTCAAACCAGTTTTAATGACTTTCTATTTGGCAGTTTAAATGCTTCCGAATTCCTTTCAAATTTCGAAGGGTCTCTGAGTAATCTATTCTGTTTCCAACTATTTACAAAAGATTAAAATATCTGACTTGCTTGCCAAGAAACGGAAATGAATTCTGGTGGATTTAATTTCGTAATGAAATTATTTTTCAATTGGATTTTATTTATTTTACGCCAAGATTGCATTTTTGATTACATTAAATATTCGATTACTAGTAACTAAAAATAATAATGCAAGTCGAGAAACACATTCACTAGAAGTGGTCACAATTTTATTGGCCAACATAATATATTTTCTGTTAGTGTTTTCACGGTTCAGTTTTCTTTAATATCATATAATATTCTTATAAAATAGTAAACTGGATGAATTGATTGAAAAGAATTTCCAGAAATTCCCAAGAAAAGATAAAAATCTTAAACCGTTTTCAGATGAGCGCCAAGAATCTCTGTATGCAAAACATTCCAGTCTTTTGAAAAAAAAAAAAAAAAAAAAAAAGCGCAGATTTATTTATGGAAAAGAAAAAGTTTTAAAAAGAAGAATGTTGAGTACTTAAACAATTTAGAAATTTAAAAAAGTAAAACATGTAAACTTTTTGAAAATTCTTGTTTTGAAAGATTGGTACAAATGCAGAATAGACATCTAAGAATTTAATGGAGACAAATTCCGGACTTTGCCGAGTTATGCAGACGATACATTTGGCTGACAAGAAAATGGTCTATACGAATGAAAAGGTCAATTCTGCACAAATACCTAAAAGTGATGAATGAAGAAGGTTGCATAAGTTTCTGCCAGGAGAAAGGCCTTCCCTTATACGAAAATAATTTTATTGTAGAAAATGCAGTCTTCCTTCACCAACAAAAAAAACAACCTACGTCCAGATGGCAACAAACTCCCCACACACGAATAGACCGAAAGAATAAATAAATAAAAAAACAATGAAAAAATAAAATAAACATTGCCCTCTTCTGAGTAATCAAAAAACAAAAATACAAATTGTTTGCATAAAAAAAAAGTTTGTTCTGTTCACCGAGCCTTCGGGTAAGTCACGACTCGGGAATCTCCGTAAGTACTGAAATTTTTTGGGGGTCTATTCTGCATAAACACCAAAAGATTCAAAGTTTTCGAAGCCCCATAATTTTATAAATCGAGATTTTAAAAATAAATAAAATTAGCCTATAGCTTTTAACAATTTGGTTCAATTAATATTTTTAATGATCAAACGGCATCGTAACTAAATTTAACTTTCATAACATTTAATATATTATGATTTTATTTTAAAAAAATAATTACGAAACCAAAATGAAAGTAAAGACTCCCAGGTGACGCTGGGTCGGTACAGATATAATTATAAATAAATAAACAAACATGATGAGCCCTGGAAACCGTTAGCAATTTTTTTATGGCGATTTTACCAATAAAAATAAACATTTTAAAAATATTTTAATTTTAAAAATATTTTATTTTTAAAAGCTGGGTATTTTTATATATATGGTAAGTTGTAGATAAAATAAAGGTACTTCTGCAGTTTACGGATCGTGCTGAGATAATAACGTTATTAATTATTTAGAAACCCATTCTTAACACCTAACTTTTAACAAAAAATACCGTAAAAATCGAATTTACCTTGAAAATCCTATCTAAAAAATAGCACGCAGAAGTACCAAAATAAAATCTATGAAAATATTAAAATTAGGATATAAATTACAAAAATAAAAGATATTGTTTTTTGCGCTCAAGCCAACGTGAAACAAAACAAGAATTTTGAAATTGGAAATAGACGCCTTATTTTTTTGTCACTTAAAAGAAATTGTCTTGAGAAAAAGGGCAAAAATGTATTTAATAACATGAGGATTTGATATTTAATAGTTTTATTTTGTATTATTCGGACGACTATTCTCATTTATTTTGAGTGTTCAGAAAGTTTCGGTCGATGTAACCTCCGACCTTCTCCGAGTGCATCGTTTCAAACTTGGGAATCTTTATGTCGAAGTCGGGTAGAAGTGTTAATTTATGTTTTTTTTTCCTGTAGTAAGGATTGAATCTTCAACCTCTAGAAGACTCACTTTAAACTGATTTAAAACTCCCTTAAAAACCAATGAGCTTAACCGTTACGACACGGGTCCATTTTGTTATGAATTTTGGGAGCTTTAAGCCTACTCTTGTCTAGATGTGTAGTATTGCTACTTATTACTATACAATTATTATGGATATTGAATTTTCTTGCTCACATGCCCCTATTCCGAATTCGTGGCCGTGGGCCGCCATCAATAAACTGTCTTTTCTGCACCAAACGATCATAATAATAAAAAGTCATAAAATCTTTTTCGGGGAAAATTTTATAATTAAAATTTGCTGGAATAATTTTTTTAAATGAAAATTAAATATAAAGTAAACATGGAATTTTTACTTGATTGCTGAAAACCATCAAATAATTCGAATAAAAAAAAACTGATTTCTTTTTAATTTAATAATTTCTAGTGTACAATCGTTTATATCGGTTTGAAACCGTCTAAATTAAAGTTAACACGCTGTTTATGATATCGGTCCACGACCACGAATTCGGAATAAGGGCGTGTGAGCAATAAAATTAAATATCGTCATTATTATTGTATATAATTTAGGTTTGAGGCTCTCAAAATGCACACTATAAATGTTCACATGGACTTATGGCGTAACAGTTAACACTTTTGGTTAACAGTCAGTTCTAAGTGACACTCTTCTGCAGGTTGAAGGTTCAATCCTTACTACAGGCGATAATAACTAAGAACAATAAAAATTAATACTTTTACCAGAGTACGACATAAAGGTTCCTGTTCGAAACAAAATGCACTCGAATAAGGTCGGAGGTTACATCGGCCAAAACGTTGTGAATATATTAATCAAGATGAGAGTAGTTCGAATAGTCAAAATTCGAAATCCTCATTCCGAACACACAGTTGTTTTGTTGTTTCAGTAAATGTTTTATTAAATGCCAAAATAATTCATCGGAAGACGAGGGGGGGGGGGCATTTTACGTTAAATTTTCAGAGTAAACTGCCCCCCCCCCCCGGCAAAAAAATTAACGAGCTGATATATGTGTGTGTGTGTTTTATTATCTGAAAATTTGGTATTCAATTGTAAAGATATATCTTGTTTAAATAAATAAAATAAAAAATAAGAGGGCAGGAGGATAACGCGTTTTGTTGTTGTTATTATATACGCTACACACATCGCCAAAACAGGCTCTATTTTTTTTTCCGTCCAGGGTCACAAAATAAAATATGCAAAAATAAATATTTAATATTTTACCTCGCTTTCTCCACCTCCAAAATGATCTCGGATTAAATTTTCGAAATGTTCAATTGTAATATATCCATCGTTTTTTTCATCGCAGACTTCAAAGACGGTTTTAAGTTTGTTGAAGTAGTCTGAATTTCCGGCAGCGGCAGTCGATATACCTTGGCTGTCCATGTCAAAAAGGCATAACATTTGGGAATTAAAGTCAATTTGTCACAATTTTAAACTGAGAGATTAAAAAAATACAAAAAAAAAAAATAATATATAAAAAAGCCTTAGTATTTCAACTTTTTTTTTTTTTGATCTTTCTGGGCGTGGAGTGAAAAAAGCGAACGACAATAAAGACTCCTTCTGCTTTAGTGGCTGCTGCTGATGATGGCTGTATAGATCGGCAAATTACGCCACTGTTCGGTACTTTCCGGTGTGGCACGCACTTCCGACACTTTACCTACTGCCAGACAAGACACCGGAAATGGCCGGAGACTTTCGTCGTTACTCACCGCAACGCCGGAAATGGCCGGAGTTTTTTGTGTTTTTTTACCGCAACGCCGGAAATGGCCGGAGATTTTTTTCGTGGTTTCTCGGTCAGTAAATTTACGAACAGACACGATTGTTTCGATGGCAAGGAATGTTTACAAAAATGGTAGAAATTATGTTTTGCTGTTTGTTGGGAAAACAATTTTCGGTATTTTTTTACTATCCATTCCCAGCGCAGTTTACCACTTAAAAAAGTTCAAATCCTACTTTTTTTGTGCAAATACATTTAAACAGCCTAAAAAAACATACGCAAAGAAGGAATTAAAAAAAAATTAAATATTTAAGATTTTAGCGTGGGGGATCACTTTCCTTTATAAATTTAACGTAAAATGAGCACCCATTTCCTGGCCACTTAACATTAAACGAGACATGTAACCGATTTGAGTTTCTAATTCGAGACTGGAGATTTTCCTAGTTAGCTATTCCATTTGTTTTTATTTTTACGGTTTTTCATTAGACATGAAAAAAAAAAAATTCTGGGCACGGATTTTTACAGCAAAAACATGGCGTCGACAGTCTTGTTTTGTTAGCCTCGTTTCGCGTTCTCGTTGTCAAGTGTGTGTGTCTGTTTTTTTTTTTACCGGGACTCATAATCAAAGCGACGTTTGTTTGTTTTTTACGATCAGGGCTGGGGTAAGGGTTAGGGCTGGGGTTAGGGTTAGGGCTGGGGTTAAAGTTAGGGTTAGGGCTGGGGTTAGAGTTAGGGTTAGGGCTGGAGTTAGGGTTAGGGCTGGAGTTAGGGTTAGGGCTGGAGTTAGGGTGAGTTTTTTTATTAAATAAACACGTAGAAATTTAGCCAATTTGGGGTGGGGGGTATTTATTTATTTAATAAAAACACGTAGAAATTTAGCCAATTTAGTTTTCTGGGTTTTTAGGGGGGGGGGGAGAACTCAAGTCAAAGTTTGCCCACCCCCCTCCAAAACAAACACGAAAATCGCTAAATTTTTACGTGTTTTTATTAAAAACTCAAGTCGGTTATATGTCTCGTTTGACGCTAACTGGCCAGAAAATGGGTGCTCATTTTACGTTACATTTATAAAGGAAAGTGAACCCCCACTCTAAAATCTTAAATATTTAATTTTTTTTTTAATTTCTTCTTTGCGGATATTTTTTAGGCTGTTTAAATGTATTTGCACAAAAAAAGTAGAATTTGAACTTTTTTAAGGGGTAAACTGCGCTGGGAATGGATAGTAAAAATTTACCCAATTTTCTTTAATAAAAAAATAACTTTGGTATATTTTATCATTAGCCCCCACGCTGTCGAGTGAGATTCTATTTGTTTGTTTGTTTTTGAACGATTACACGTCAACATCCTGGAAATAGTTGGAAATTTAAAAAATAATAATAAATAAATAAAATGTCAACAGTTATTGACCACATAACGTTGACAGAACGGGTAACCATTTTTGTGATTCCAAAATGGCCGCCTTTTAATTTGAAATTTGTTTTTTTAGAACTACTAGTATACTTTAGATTTTCTTTCGTATTACCCCTCACCCCGCGGACTTAGGGTTAATATTGAGGTTAATGACAACTGAAAAGGCACGTTTGTTTTTTTTTGTTTGTTTGTTTGTTTTAGGTGCTGCTTTCTTTATGCTGAAAAAAATACACCCCCCCTCATCTGTATATTTTAGAACCAAAAAAAAACAGGATACTTAAAAAAGCATGCACTTCATTAAAACGAAACGAAGGCGTATCAGAAGAAGAGAAACCCGTAATCAGCATGCCGCTATTCTGAATTCACAACAGCAAGCCGCAATCAATAAACTGTCTTTCCTGCACCAAACGGTCATAATCTTTAAAAAAAGTCAAAATCTTTTTCATGTAAAGCTTTATAATTAAAACTTGCTGGAATATTTTTTTAAATATAAAGTAAAAATGGATTTTTATTTTTAAATATATGTGATCCGACACCACTATGATTGGTAGAAAAATTCATATTTCAATGTTTCGAAAAAAAAACAAAAAACATTGTTTATATTTCACCCCCCCCCCCCCAAATATCAAATAACATATTTGATTATTTCTTTTTCTAAAATAATTTATTTAAAATTAAAAAAGAAAAAAACAAACGTGCTGGTGCAGATTAGGACCCAAGCTAAAATCGACTTGGCGTCGTTAGGATTAGGTTTAGGGTCAACATTATCGTTACGGTTAGGGTTAGCTTGGGTCCCAATCTGCACTAGTACCAAAACAAAACCATTTTATATTTTCGAAAAAAAAATCAAACCACCTATTTAATTACTTATTTTTCTAAAAGAAATTATTTAAAATAAAAATACAAAACTTTTCCCTCCAGAAAGTTTTAATTATAAAATTTTACATGAAACAGATTTTGATTTTTTTTTTAATTGGTTCCCTGATTTATAAAATCGGGGGACTTATGTTTTGAGGCATGTCCGTCCGACCGGATTTTTCTCCGCAACCATCCATTGAATTTCTCTGAAATTTTGCATGAAGTTGTAACTTTGGTCAGGTTAGAAAGTGACATTCTCCGATTTTTGAAAAAAACATCTGGTTAGCCCCCAAGGGGGTCAAAAGGCCCCGAAATGGCAAAAAATGACATTTTTCGCCCCATAACTTTTCATCACTCCATTCAATTTCTCTGAAACTTGGCCAAAATGTGGAGGCAATTGTTCCTAATAGAAAATAAGTATCGCTGACCTTGGAAAAAATCTGGTTCGCGCCCCCAAGGGGTCAAAATCCCCCAAAATGGCAAAAAAATACCCTTTTCTCCCATAACGTTTGATCCATCCATTCAATTTTTCTGAAACTTGGCCCAAATGTAGAGGCAATTGTTCTGGATATAAAATGAGCATCCTTGACCTCAGAAAAATTCTGGTTCGCGCCCCCAGGGGGTCGAAGGGGGGTCAAAAATGCCCCAAATTGCCCAAGTTTATTGCATTTTACACTCGCCACATCGAGTCACATACAGAGGGGGACCACGCACGCGCGGCTTGTTATGACCGTTTGATGCAGGAGAGACAGATAGGTTGCGGCTTGCTATTGTGAATCTAGAATAGAGGCATGCTGACTACGGGTCGCCCTTCTAATACACCCGAAACGAAACCAAGCAGCTTTCACTCTAGGCAAGTTGAACCGGTTTCCTCCAAAGCAGGAAGTTTCTAGGGAATATCAAATTCACAAGCGGTCCCCAGACAACGTTAGTTTTTTTTGCAGGGAGGCGTCGGCGTCCTCCTCCATACAGTCTCGTATTCCCAAATGGTCACCAGTACTGACCAGGCTCAACATGGCTTAACTTTGGTGATCTAACGAGAACCCGTATGTCAACATAATTATGCTAACTTCATTAAGCATAACATTAATGGAATTGCAATACGAAAAAAATCTGACATATACTGAAAGAAAAAAAAAAAAAGAAAAGAAAACAAATGGCAACCAATTTAGAAATTTAAAAAAAAATTCTACCCATTCTGTCGCTGGTCAAGAATTTGGTGATCATTGCGCTTTCAGGTCAGAAAGTGGGTGATCAGTTTATGTTAAATTTATAGAGTAAAGTTTTAAAGAAAATTTTAAAGTTTTATTAGTTTTTTTCATATGCACATAAATGTAGGGAAAAAATAGAATCTCATTTTTATTTTTTCGTCGACAGCGTGTGTGCTAAGGTTAAAACATATTTTTTTTGGGGGGAGGGGGGTATTTTTAACAAGAGCAAACAAAACAAAAAATGGGTGAAAAAACAAATAGGCACAATAATAAATGTTACCAAAAGCAAGATAAGTTACTCTTCTACCTACTGTCAGCCATTTTGTTTCTCGTTCTACCTTAAGAGTTGATACTAGTTGTGCATTAAACTAAAAAACGCTTTAAAATTAGTTAAAACACCGAAAATCTTATCCAGGGAGAGTAAATTAGCTTGCCTTTGGTAACATTTATTTGTTGTATATTTGTTTGTTTTTTTCACCCCTTTTTTGTTTTTTGTTTGCTCTTGTTAAAAATGCCCTTTTTTTTAGTTTTTCTTTTTTCAGCAAAGAAAATTTCTTCTTTTCATTTCACCCAAAACTGATAAAAACTATTCAAACAAAAATATATTTAATCAGTCAATTTTAGATAAAAAAATAATAATTTAATGATTTAAATTTTTTTAAATATTTGCCAAACTTATACAACACCTATCCCACGGCCGTCGTAATATATGACATGCCTATCCACGGCCATCGTAAAGAGCTGTGACACGACTATCGTAAAGGAAGAAGGCCTGTCAACTGAGTCGAGTTTTTTTGGTGATGTCATTGATAATGGGAGTAAGAACCACTATTAATGAAGACCGAAAGTGAGCCATGGCTTAATACGCATGCGTCCATCTGTAATCAAAGCAAGTAATAACAGCAAGCAGACTCAACTCCATAGGATTATTCATTCATTTGGAAATCATTGTTAACTTGTTCCTGCTATTGTGACTTTATTCCTCATAAGGATTATTCATTCACTTGGAAATCATTGTTAACTTGTTCTTTTTTTCAAACGTATTTTCTTTTTTATAGATGTTGAACGCGAAAGAGAATTTTTTTAAATCCAACATGGCGTCCAAAGATTAAGGCATTGCATTAAAGTTCGAATTTCAAGTCTTAAAAAAATGAATTAGAATTTTATTTCTATAAAAATACAATTTTAGACTAATTAATAAGTTTCATCCCAAATCTCCCCCCCCCCCCCAAATGTATCCCTCTTTCTCTAAAATCCATCCTTATCACTTCCTTCCATGTCTTCCTTGACTTTCTCCTACTGACCCTGCTATTACAACTGTTCTACATCTATTAATCCAAGAACTCTCATCCATTCTTTCAATATAAGCAAACCAACAAAGTCTCCTGTTCTGCATACATTTCTCTATACTGTCCAGATTTGATCTTCCTCTGTTTGGGCCTGTTTTCAAGATTCACATTACACATCTATCGTATCATTTTTTTCTCTATACAATACATATCCTCAGTCAGGTTTAACTTCCATAAATCATCACACTGCGCATACACAAGCCTGATAGACTCTTCCCAGTGGTAACGCTATGCTAGTTAGTAATGGCAGAAGTTGTCTGAACTTACTCCATCCTATCCTAACTCTTGCAATCACACCAGCACCAGCTCTTCCCTGTGCTCCAATGGTATTACAAAGATAACAAAACTTCTGAACAACCTCAATAGCTTCGCCATCCAGATATACTTTCTCTTCTCTTTTGCTTATCGAAATAAACAAAAGAAACATTTTAAAGAAGATATCGAACTGAAGATTATTGCCAACCTGTCAACTATTTAACCCTATCACTCACCAGTGAGAGATTGCTCATGAATTACTTCTTGACATATTAAAACCATCGGCTGTGTCATTAGACCTTGAACTTAACAGGAACTGATAAGTAAACATAAATGTAGGATTATAGTAATCAGATCAATATTTGTATGAGAGATACATAGAATGGAAATTACTATATTTAAATATCCTTTGCAATTGGGAAGTTTGAAATAAACAACACATCGTAAATATTTGTAAGAAGAAGAAGGGTCCATTCTGTAGGCCTTGTTTAGTAACAAGAAAAAGGGGGTTACTATTGTGTTGCTATTGGTAGGGGTTACCGTTAGCTTGAATATAAAGTTAAACTCTTCCTCTTAAGCATTTTAAATTAGTTTTATTCATACGTCGTTTCACCAACAAACAGCAAGGGACCATGAACTTGTCAAGTAACAAGAAATACCAGAGCATGCTGAGTCGAGAGGCGCGTGTACACCTGCCTAATGTGATGGGTCTAGCATTTATTTGTCTCACGCGCGTCGAGTCTTTGTTTAGGCTGAGACAGAAACATTGCGCGTCTCTTCAGCTTGATGTAAAAAATCTGAAAACAGTATACAAACAGTTCAGTGAAAGTGCTTTCCACGCAAAATGTGTTCTGATTGGATAATGTATCAATCACTCCGTGTGGAAGAGTAAACTTGCGCAAACCGGTTACATATTTTTTATTTTGATTTTTAAATTACAATAGACCGGCGCTCTGCTACAGAGAATAGAATATATATCTAGATGTTATTTTAACATGCAAACAAAATACTTTTTTGTAAATATAATGAACTTGCCGGCTCGCTATCGCTTCGCAAAGTTTATGTTCCTTGGGTCCCATGTTCCTTGGCTCCCTGCGGTTGGTAAAGCCTTTCTCAACCTCATACCAGACCCTGTGGTCGAATCCCGTCATAGACCGAGAAGGAAACCAAAATTCTTCATCGAATGCTGTGACGATCGTCAAAGAGAAACGGCCGAGCACGCATTTTTCATTTGTAGCAAACTTCAGTGGCTCTAGAAGTATATCAGCGAGGTCATCCGATGACCTTCAATGTAGTATTGGTTGTTCATAACATAGCCTCACTGTGGCCTAGGGAGAAAAGAATGTTTTTTCTATCCATCTTAGCCATAGCAAGAATGGTGACATGGGTTTCACGTCTTGACATGGGTTTGGCTCTTTTTCTGATCGGGATCTGGTCCTCTACTTTAAACATCAGCTTAAAGTGAAGATCAGGTGCGATTTGAGGAGATTACATCACATGGAGTTCAATAGGAGGTGGGTGTACAATACTAGTTTGTGCATCCATCGAGGCGCCAGGTACGAGCTCATGTTCCCTGCTTAGGCATGGCACACACAGTCCTGGGTTCTATGGAACCCACCCCTCAATCTTTCTTTAACAAAGACCCTTAGCTAGTAGAGTAAATGAGTTCTGACTCTGTTTTTTTTTTGGTACTAGAGAGCCTCCAAAGATGCCCACTCTTCACACTTTATTTTGCCCTCCAGTCGCCCCTCTTGTCTTATATCTTGGAGGACACCATCCATTCCCATATTCCATACGGATTTACTTTATTTTTGACACCCATCCCACTTAGTTCCCACTCCCAATTAGAGACCGAACTGCTTGTTTTCAGATCACCCGAAAAACAGTGAGTGACCTTACACTTAGCGGAGGGTTCGGAGGGCCTAACTAACCTGCACGATCATTACCGTTTTATTTTGTTCATTATTTATATTTGTTTTTTACTGTTGTCACACTTCCCATCATCGCTCATTTTACATTTTCATTTTTGTAAATAAAAATTAATTGAAAACATTTGGGGATTTTTTTTTAAGTAGGATTAACCCATAGAGTGAATGTGGTATTTTAGTGAGAGTGTCTAGCATAGGATAAGAACAAATGTTTTGACCAATTGTATGACCAACAACATAACGATTCGACAAATGTGTATTTTTATCTGCATTACTTTTGTTAAAGATATTTGTTGTAAACGTTTATTTTTGTCTAAATAAAATCGCTTTGCAAAGTTCACTTCTTGAAACATTAATTTAAAATAATAAACATTTCATTCATAACTTTGTTGTAAACATAAAACAAAATTTTTCTCATTTATTCATATACATAGATAAACATTAACATTTTTGTAATTTCGATACAAATTTATTTATCTTTTAAATGTGACTATAAGAAAGGAAAAGAAAGAAGAAATAAATTTGCTTATTCACTTCCAATTTAGAAATAGATCGTAACTTGTTGAATATCAAATTGGTATCTCTAAAGAAAGGAACATTTGAACACAAATGCTAAATATTTGTCCAGGAAATAAAACAATATTGTGGAACAGAACTATTTGTTATATTAAAATTTAAAAAAACATCATTGAATTAAAAAAATAATACTTAATTAATAAAATGACCTTTTTCAAAATCAATATGCAAATTAGTTAACCTTGTGACTAATTTTGCATATATATAAGCAGTATATAAAGTAGATAATGCGAAGTTGAATTAACTTGAAATAGGGCGTTTTAACTTTATGGTTAGGGTGAGAAAGTGGGCCCAACTTCCGCATTTACATATATATATATATATATATATATATATAAATACATGTGGTATTCTATGTATTCTATTTTTATTATCCCTTTCATATCCACTTGATTGATGATGTCCGCATCGAGAAGCGTTTGCGAAATGCCTTCATCACATCTCTATATCTTCTATTGTCTCAAGTTTCCTCTATTCTTCTTTCCTGACTAAAAATTCTAGCTGCGTTTATTAGTGTTTCTAGCTCCTTTTATGGTTTTTAGCTTGTAATTTCATGTAATCCATATACATGAGGTGATTTATTTTTACTTCAATTCAGTAAATTTGTAGCCTGTATTGCATTTTCTTTTAAGCGTGGCAGCAATAAACCACAGATAAAGGATACAACTGTAGAATCATTTTGTGATAGTATATTTTATTCATATTTTATTGGATGTACCAATAAGTTTCCTCACTAAAATTCATTTTTTATTGTTGTAATATGTATCGAAGAGCTATGTAGTCCTCTGCAGGAGCAAACTTCAAAGTGCGTACAGTGTGGCTTTTTAGCGTGTCTATATTAAAGGGATGCACCAGCGACTTTGTTTTATCTGATGAACCTTCCATGAACTAAAGATTAGAAATGATTTCTATTTCAACTCAAAACTATCGAAGATTGATCAAGCTGTCAGCTTGATGAGGATGCTGAGAACAGGCGTGCATTCAATCCATTCAGGTGAAAATGGACTCGTTCAAGCGCAGGTATTTGTTTGGCTTAATGAGGCGTGATTCATTTTTCAATTGCGAAACATTCTTAGCAAAACACGGACTGATTGATCGAAAGAAATTTACTCGTAATCTTGTTCACCATCTGAAAATGCTTTCCTTTGTTTCCCATTTGTTGATTGAAAACACGCGGATCAATACGAGATCAAATCGACAAGCAGAAACAACGTGAAAACAAGTCTGACATGAGTATTTTTTCAATCAACCATTCTAGAAGTATAACAGTGACCTGGAATAGTCCATATGGCAACTTGGGAAAAATCAGGTGACTGCGGAAAAGACAGTTAACAGCATGAAAAGATGGCAAACAGGACAGTTTGCGTTATCACCCCAGATCATATGCTTTGTGACAAGCTTACGTATACTTCCATGAAATCCCATTCAAAAATATGTATGACAAAAATCTATGAGAGCTAGATGATATGTCTAGTAAAGGAAAATTTGGAACAATGTACAGGTGTAAGGAAAGGGAAATTCGTAGCAACATACAGGTGTGAAAAAGGGGAAATTGGAAGAAACGTACAGGTGTCAGGAAAAGGAAATTGGTAGCTATGTACAGGTGTAAGACAAGGGAAATTCGTAGCAACGTACAGGTGTAAGAAAAGGAAATTAGGAACAACATACAGATGTAAGAAAGGGGAATTCGTAACAATGTACAGATGTAAGGAACGGGTAATTCATAGCAATGTACAGGTGTAAGAAAGGAGAAATTGGTAGCAATGTACAGGTGTAAGGAAAGAGACATTGGGAGAAACGTACAGGTGTAATGAAAAGGTGTAAGGAACAGGTAATTTGTAGCAACATAGGTGTAAGAAAGGGGTAATTGGGAGCAACATACAGGTGTAAGAAAAGAGAAAATTGAGAGAAACTTACAGGTGTAAGAAAGGGAAATTGGAACCAACATACAGGTGTAAGAAAGAGGAAATTGAGAGAAACTTACAGGTGTAAGAAAGGGAAATTGGAACCAACATACAGGTGTAAGAAAGAGGAAATTGAGAGAAACTTACAGGTGTAAGAAAGGGAAATTGGAACCAACATACAGGTGTAAGAAAGAGGAAATTGAGAGAAACTTACAGGTGTAAGAAAGGGAAATTGGAACCAACATACAGGTGTAAGAAAGAGGAAATTGAGAGAAACTTACAGGTGTAAGAAAGGGAAATTGGAACCAACATACAGGTGTAAGAAAAGAGAAAATTGAGAGAAACTTACAGGTGTAAGAAAGGGAAATTGGAACCAACATACAGGTGTAAGGAAAGAGAAAATTGGGAGAAACTTACAGGTGTAAGAAAGGGAAATTGGAACCAACATACAGGTGTAAGAAAGAGGAAATTGGAAGTAACATATCGGTGTAAAACCTGGTAAAACGGTGAAGCTAAAAAAATGTAACTGATGCTAAAGTTTAAGTTGTTTGAACAATTTCTTGATATCCAGATTCTCCATGGTTTTACACTGGCTAGGTCCGTATTAGGAAGGCATTAATTCTTTTCTGACAGGCACAGCACATCAGACTTTGTATCCTTGATTGGCAGGGTAAATAGTGGTGGGATGCAACTCACTCTCTATTTCGCTTCCAATAACAGATTTGTTTAAAAAATAGACTTTCTATATATGCATAAGTTTGAAGTAAAAGAAAATGGACAAATAACTTTAATGTAAAAATAATGTAAAAATAACAGCCATTACTTCACTAAATAATAGTAACATAATGTGAGTTTATGTGTCTTTTCGTTTGTCTGTCTGTCTGTCCATATGATAATGAAGAATAAATGATATTAGAAGTTGGAGGAGGGGGATTCAGTAAATTCAAAAGCCTCCTAATCTGAAGGCTTTTGGTTCAATTTCTATACATGGCAGGACATTTTCATTTTATTTCTTCAATCACACAAAAAAATAAATTTCACTTAACAATATCAGAGAAGAAACAGGTGGTATAAAATTTCTTTGTTTGAATGTAAATACATTTTATTCTAATATAAAAATGTTTCCAATGCTTGATTGGTTTGTTTGACGGAATAGGTAACAGAGGGCGGTACCCATAGGAACAAAGGGTACATTAGGATACTTGACATATTTGGAAATATATTAATCCAGAGGTGACCTAGTGTTGTAGAGAAAGTACTGCACCCCCTTCCTCATACAATGGACTATCCCGAGTAGCATATCAACAATAACTATGCAAACCTCAAGTGGTATGACAGTAGTATGAGTACAGAAGGACCATCCCTAGTATACATTACAAGCCAGTTACCTAACCTATTGCATTGTTTATTTACAGTAATAAACCCTTTTGTATTTGTATTTTGGCCATTCAAGTTATTATTAAATACCTTTGGATAGTATTACAAAAACTAGTTTCCTATTTTTGGAATCAGAGTTTCCTCAGTTTGCCTGAACCTATCATTGGGATCACCCACACAAGTAGGTAAGCAAAAGGTTATTTGTTCACTACAAAAGTAAAATTTTTCATTGTCACAGTGTACCACCTTAAACATCATTGTCGTCAGCTATACCGTACCAACTTTGTATAATAACAATGACCTTATCTCAAAGAATAAAGACAAGAAGTCTTTCTTGACCATTTTTGTTGAATAAAAATGAGTCATGACCTAGATTTTATGACATGTGAACATAGGCTTCATTTGGACAATCTGAGTGGGGTACATTGAGACACAAGTCAGGTGGAATGAAGAAAGGAAAAACTCTTGTATTTACTGGCCCGCTGTTACATAGGCATAGGAACGCCATTAAAATAAACAGATGTAATCATCTAGTTCCAAAAGTCATTTAATCATTAATATTTTAATCAACTTAAAATAATACCTTTGTTGCTGGCTAGCATCATCATTCATGCATGTGTGTTGTCTTCCTCCAACAGCTGAGGCTAATTCTGTTGGCAATAATCGAATATCGGCTGCATACTTCTTATATTAATTATCATGGAATCAATTCAAACAACACGTTTTTAGAAGAATAAAGGATTTATTCGGTTAGCAGATTGTCTAATAGCTGAAAGCTCAAACGGGGGTGGGCAGAGAAAGAGAGAGTTACTTATATTTTAAGTGCATCGCTTAATCATTATCAGTTTGTCAGACCATTTTTTGTACATCTGGTCTCATCCAAGCTCCCACCAAGACGAATCTATCTTCTCCCAGAAATCTTGTCAGCCTGAGGACAGGTGACGTTACATCTGCTCGCCTCATCAGCTTCCTATTCTCATGACTCAGCAGGGTTAATTTCTTGACCCCTTCATAACCCCTTGCCTGAAATGTTTCCTGTTTAACATATGTACTAGCTAATAGCAACTAGCAGACGTATCCTCATCAATATTTTACAAATCCAGTGAAGGATTCCTTTCAAAGTTACATAAGAGTCGTCAGAGTCAGTGAGTACGAAGAAATATCAAAAGAAAACATAAAGAAGGCAAACTAAAAAAAGAAAAAAGCCGAATCACACAGCAAATGTGAAAGTAAATCTGAAAAAGGATTGAGCTGTAGGCTTAAAATATTCAGGAGTTATCTCCCTTGAAACATGTTCAAATTATCTCCCCTGAATTATATTGAACAACACCGGAATCCCCTCTTCTATTCTGAAGTACAAAAAAGACTTGCTCCATGCATGTGTGAGATTCTAAACAATGCCTTTCCTCTTTCTGGTGTTGGGCTTCAAGCTGTTCAGACATGTAAAATTGGCACCATCTTAGTATAGTTTTCACACCTCTGACGCCGTTTCAGCAGATAATATCAAAGTCAGTCTTATTTGTTTTATATTGCCCATGCATCTATCTATAAATTGTTTGCCCTGGCAATTCATATCTATTTCGATTGTGATTAGAGACTATTAATGTAGACTTTCATTTACGTCTGTGATTTTCACTCCTTTTATCTATCATGTTTTATTAGTCCCTCTTACATTTGTCTTTGACAAAACCTTCACTGTGAGAAATAAATGTATATAAATATAAACTCAATTTATTATTACTTTTTCTTCAGCATTGTCCTTTTGTTCCTTTTTATTTCGACCATGATAACACAGCATATTCAATATGGCAGCTGCATGTTAAAGAAGAGATTATAACATGTGTGTTGCTACTCAAACAATTAAATAGAATATCAAATATTCCTAACAGGGAAATTCCGATGATGCCTCAGATACGAGCATTGATGATTTTGCCTTTGATGAACTATCAAAGGAAGAATTTAAAGAAGACACGTACCTTCTAGTCAAGTACATCATACAGAAAACGATTTCTCACTTTATTGATGTGGAAGACGTTGTAACCCAGTACTGAGGGTAAATAGAGAAAATAATAGTGGATCTGGCAATTCTGTTTTTAATTTTTTTATAGCACTTACCATTTTTTTTTCCAAATTACTTCCAAGGTAAATTACTATTTATCAAGGCTAAACGCTACTTGAGGATAAAGGTTAATAAAATGGATAGATTGTCAGTTGAATGATGAAGAACAATATATAGTGAACACTGCATTCACTGATATCTTGTTTGTAAGACATTACTAATCTCTGAAGCAAGATATCAGTGAATACAGTGCTCACTATAAACAGTCCTTTGTATTAGTAAATCCACATAGTAAAGAGGGGTTGTAGGATATTCTATTGCAACATAATCAAAGTTCTTTTTTCATTGTCATACATCCCTTCAGCTGTTTCTTGAATGAGTCATCACTTATCAAGGATAAAAGCCATTCAAGGAAAAGAGTTAATGAGATGAATAGATTGTCAGTAAAATGATGAAGAAAATTATGAGCGAATTGAAAATTATGAATGGAATGAAAAAAATTTGATTAATTATGAGGACGGTTTATTGACATTAGATTTTAAGACGACCATTTTGTAGCCCGCAGAGAAGCAATCCCATGGTAACGTGTTTCGCAGATGGGAAGTTCTTGGAAAGCAACTCTGTTCGTCTTAATTCTGTTTGATGTTAGGCACATAGAGGAAGAAAGGAAAGTTCTTTGCAGTTGTGGTAGAAGACAAGTTCTTGTGGTGAATTTCTTACAAGGAAGTGAATTTCTTACAAGGAAGTGAATTTCTCACAAGGAAGAACCAGAGATTGAAGTTCAGTGGAGCACCTTCCATGGAAATCATACATACTGGATTAAAGAAGAAAAAAAGAAAACAAGTGAGAGTTAAAGAATTTAATGTATAAAAATATAAAAATCTATAAAATCGACCAAATACAGAGGTAGAGCACAACTGCTTCGACCTTTTTTGGTGCTTCTGTATTATGAAATTTCATCTTTAATTTAGAAAAGTCAGTTGAAAAGGGAGATAATTCAAACTTTTTTGTTGTTGTTGTA
The DNA here is from genome assembly GCA_963556195.1 of Sepiola atlantica. Lineage (NCBI taxonomy): Eukaryota > Metazoa > Mollusca > Cephalopoda > Sepiida > Sepiolidae > Sepiola > Sepiola atlantica. The sequence goes on along the minus strand of OY744519.1, from coordinate 130,264,185 downwards.
ACCATAAACCATAAGGAAAATCCAGAGAATTAGTAAGAAAATTTATTTTAAAAAGGGTACTTTTGCAGTTTATGGACAGGGCTGAAATAATAACGTTATAATTTAGAAAGCCATTCTTAACATGGGAGGTGGGGGAATTGATTAACTATTCTATTTATTAAATTGTTAGGTGAAAGTACAGAATAGTTAATCAACCCCCCCCCCCCAACTCTCCATGTTAAGAATGGCTTTCTAAATTATAACGTTATTATTTCAGCCCGATCCATAAACTGCATAAGTACCCTTTTTTACATTTATTTTCTTACTAATTCTCTGGATTTTCCTTAACGGTTATGGTTACAACAACAGCAAAAAAAAAACAGTTTTAATTATCTCCCCTTTAAACTGACGCTTCAAAGATAAACATGAAAAATTTATCTGTTCCCAATAATACAGAAGCACTCCTTTTTTATTAAAAATATTTCACATCTCTATGTTAATAAAACGGTGTGACCACTTCTCGTGCGTCTGTGTATGTGCATGTGTGTTTCTCACCTCTATGTGACTAATATTACTTTTTTATTTACTATGAATCGATTATTTATTGAAATCAAAAATGCAATAGCATAAGATAAAACGAAAATCTTTAAATTCTATTAAAAAGAAGATTTAATTACAGAATTCAGTCCATTAAAATGCATTTCGGTTTTTCATTTTTTGTTAATAGCTGACCCCAAAAACTGAATTACTTCACGATCCTTCAAAATTTGAAAGCATTTAAACTGTCAGATAGAAAGTCATTTAACTGGCTTTAACATTCTTAGCAAATCCCCATGTATTAACAGATTGAAAGTTTTGGAAGCTATTCACATCCAATAATTTCATAAATAGAGATTAAAACAACATTACCTTAACAACAATTAGTTATAGTCTCATAACATTTTGGTTCAATTAATAATGTAATGATTAAACGATACGATACTGATTAAATTTAATTTTAAAAATCCTATTTTGTAAAAAAAAAGACATAGTTACAAAAAAAAAGACAGTTAACAAAAAACAAACACCAAGAGTCCAAACTATGACGCTTTGGGTCACTGTTTGTCCAGATAAGACGTCATAAAGGATCCCCTCCCTCTCGCTACCTCTCTGGTCTGATGGACGTCATCCACTGTGTACGGTTATTCCTCCATTTCCCTGTTTTAGTGGATTATGTCACAGACCGATGATTTTATTTATACTGCACAGGAACAAACAAACAAGAGTTTTAGTAGTATACTAGACTCTCAGGGATCTAGACATTTGTCTAATAGACGACCCGTGACCCTTAGGATCTCTTCCCCCATCTCTCTCTGATTTGATGTACAACTTTAACATTTTGTGACATCATTCAGTGTGCCTGGTTATCCCATCTCTATTTTAATGGATGACGTCATTCTTTTGTGACAAGATAACAAGCAAGATACACAGTTTCAGTAGTAGTAGTATTTCTCTCTCTCTCTCTCTCTCTCTCTCTATATATATATATATATATATACATATATATATAGAGAGAGAGAGAGAGAGAGACAGAGAGACAGACAGACAGACAGACAGATCAAGATTGAAAATAAAAACGAAATCTAACCTAGTTTCCATATAGGCATAAGTTGACAGTAAAAGAATTTCTTTTATTATTGATTATTGAGTTTTATGTTTCCATTCTTCAAAGGCAATATCCATATATTATATACTAAATTTACTATTACCACAAAAAATAGGTCATCAATTAATAACTGAATTGTTATCGAATATCGACTACATTGACTTAATGGAAACAACACTCTTGATTATTTAGAAAGTAAAAAAAGGTATCTGAAAACAAATAAAGCAATATATGAGAATAATAGTACATTAAATGACAAAGATTCAAAACATATAAGGGTCAGCATAAATAGATCTTAAATAAAAGGGTGTCAGTTACAAAACTTATCAGTCTCCAAAAATGGTGGATAGATTTGAATAGAGAAAGTATATTAAAATAACTCTAGATTGAGTTGTGGTAGCAGAAACATTATAAGATCAAAAAGAGGAGATGGCATAGAAAAGAAAGAAAGAGAGAGAGAGAGAGAGGTGTTGTTTTACAAATAATTGGTATTTGTGGGATTTATCTGTAAATTGATATTTTCGTTCAATTGTGGGACTTATCTATGAAGTTTATATTTTTGTCCAAATAACAGTTTTAAAGTTCTTTCATATAATTTTGTGAAGATACATGGGTGATGAGAAAATGATTTTGGGGTTGGCTGTATTTTGTTGCTGCATCTATCCGGCTTTCCCACACGTACCGAAGTCTGTTGTAGCAGTCGGGAGCGTTGAGTAGATCTGTATTGTTCCTATGAAAGCTAGAAAAAAGTGGAAGATTCTTCAAAAAGAAGGAAGGAAAAACTTTCATACTAACGGACATGCTGTCATATAAGCATTGGGACATTATCGAGATGAACATATGTAACCGTCTAGTTCCAAAAGGCCATTTTATCATTAATATTTTAATCAACTTAAAATTATACATCTGTTGCTAGCCGACATTGTCATGTATGCATGTGTATTGCCTTGCTATAAGAGCTGAGGCTAATCAAAGGCCAGTTGCATGCTTCTCACATTAACTATCATGCAATTAATTAAAACAACACGTTCTTAGAAAAATAAAGGATTTATTCCATCAGATGATTGTCATGTTGCTGAAAGCTCAAAGGGGGGGGGGTGCAGAGAAAAAGAGAGAGTTACTTAATTGCTCAACTGCCTGGACTATTGCTTAATTATTATCTATTTGTCAGAGGTTTTTTGTACATCTTGTCTCATTCAAGCTCCCATTAAGACGAATCTATCTTCTCTTAGAAATCTAATCAGTCTAAAAACAGGTGATGTCATGTGTGCCCACTTTATTGGCATCCTGTTCTAATCAACTAGCAGAGACAATCCCTTGACCCTTCATGGGCACGTGTCTGAAATGTTTCCTGTTTTCCAACATATATCTCAAGATGAAAACATTAGTCCGAATAATCCAAATAATCTAAACAATATTATAACATTCTTAGTTGGGATGCGATACTAATAGAACAAAGTTTCGAATTCCATGAACTTACCTTTGGATATGGAAATTCTGTTTTTTAATTTCTTTGCAGCACTTTTGATTATCATATAAATTGCTTCCAAAGTAAGTCACCACTTATCATAGCTAAAAGCTTCTCGATGATAAGGGTTAATAAGATGGATGGATTATCAATTGAATAATAACATATTATGCTGTAATCCACAGGCAGACAATCCCATGGTAATGTGTTACATAGATGGGAAGTTTTTGAAAAACGACCCTGTTCATGGAAGTTCCGTTTGATGTTAGGCACACGGGGTAAAAAAAGGAAAAACAATTTGCATTTGTGGTAGAAGACAAGTTCTTGTGGTGAATGTCTTACAGGAAGAACCAGAGATTGAAACTCAGTCGAGCACCTTCCATGGAAATCATACAAACTGAATTAAAGAAACAGCAAACAATTGAGAGTTGAAGGATTTAATATTTTTAATCATGAACATGCATAAAATGAACAAAAGTTCAGAGACAGAGTACAACTGCCTGGACCGTTTTTCTTCAAAATTTCACATCTCTGTATTACTAAAATTGTGTGACTACTTCTCGTGTGTCTGCGTATGTATGTGCATGTATGTTTTTCACCTGTACATGACTTGCATATTATTATTTTTTAATTTACTATCAATAGAATATTTCGTGAAATAAAAAAATTCTTAGCGTAAAATAATACGAAATTAAAAAAAAAATTCTATTAAAAATATATAATTCTGGAATTAAATCCACCAGAATGCATTTCGTTTCTTCTTAAACAAGTCAGTCATTTTAATCTTTTTTTTTTAATATTTGAAAAAAGGACGAATCTAGATGATCCTTCGAAATTTGAAAGAAATTTGAAAGCATTTAAACTGTTGAATAGAAAGTCATTTAAACTGGCTTTAAAATTCTTAGCAAATCCTCATCTTTTGATTTTAGATCGAAAGTTAAAACAACATTACCTTAACAACAGTTAATTATAATTTGATTCAATTAATAATAACCAGATAACAAGCAAGAACCACAGAATTTTAGTAGTATATAGATAGATAGATAGATAGATAGATAGGTAGATAGATTTAAAAAAAAACGAAAACTGTCTCAATGGATCCACTGTCCACCTAATCTAGTTTCCATACCTACATAAGCTTGAAATAAAAAACTCTTTTTTTATCATTGATTATTGAGTTTTACGCTTCCATTCTTCAAAGGTAATATATATATATATATATATATATATATATATATATATATATATATATATATATATATATATATATATATATATATACTGAATTTACTGTGACCAAAGAAAATGGGTCATCAGTTAATAACTGAATTGTTATCCAAAATCGACCCATTGACTTAATGGAAACAATACTCATTATTGTTTAGAACGTAAAAAAATAATGATATCCAAAGAACAAAATAGAAATGTATGAGAATAATAGGACATTGAAAGACAAAGAATCATAACATACAAATGCAAGGGTCAGCAAAATAGAACTGAAATAAAAAAAATATCAGTCTCAAAATTTATCAGTCTCAAAAATAAAACTGGTGGAAAGAAAGTATATTAAAATAATGCTGGGCTGTTGTCCTTTTTCTATATGAATAAAAGTATCATATTATTCAACTGTTGTCTATTAGTAATAAATGAAAGAATGTATTATTATTAGTATTTACTATTAGTAGCTTAATTTGCTGCTAAAACCAAAGGTAGCAGCCATTTTAATTTACATTTGCTGCTGATAACAAAGATGGCTACTTTCTGGAAAATCTTCTGAGCAAGATATAGCAAAAAAAATTAAATCGAATTGCATTTTATTGCTTTTAACAACATGAACCAACGTTAAAGTAAAGAAAATAGTTCATTTTCATCATCATATTTGACTTAACGTTCGTTTTACATGCTGGTATGTGTTGGACAGCTTTTAGAAATTGACTTTCAAACTAACCCATCTCTGACCAGATCTTTATTCCTCTTTCTCTAAAATGCATCCTTATCACTTATTTTCCTGTTTTCCTTGGCCTTCCCCTACTACCTGTTACCTCAACTGTTCTACATTTACTAACCTAAGAACTCTCATCCATTCTTTCAATGTGACTAAATCAAACGAGGTCACTGTTCTGCACACATCTCCTGATACTGTCCATATTTAATCTTCTTAGGTAACCAGATCTAAGCCGTTTTTTAAGATTCACATTATTCATCTATCGTATTATTTTCATATTTCTTTTTCATGCAAGACATATCCTCAACCCTCACTGGCTAGGTTTCACTTCAATACATCATTACACTGTGCACACATGCTGGATTGACTCTTTCCTTGGTTGACAGCAGCAACACTCTGTTGATTAATAATAGCAGGAGTTCCTGAACTCACTCTATCCACTCCTAACTCTTGCTATCCCACCAGCACTAGCTCCTTCCTGTGCTCCAATGGTATCACTAAGGCAACAAGACTTCTGCAAACCTCAATAGCCTCGCAATCTAAATATACTTTCTGCACAGGAGGGTTGGATATGACATAATGTAGGTTTAATGAGGCAGGGGTATCTAGCTCCCAAAAAAGGTGCACTCTGAATGTGACAAAAAATTAAAATTGTCCCAGTCGAGAAGGATTCCTCCTTATTTAAAATAATTTACTCTTCAATCCCAGCCCGAAAAGCCAAGCAGCTTGCTAACGTTTATTAGAAGCTTAGTTTGCTTGTCTGTTGAACTTTTGCTGGTTAGAAAAATGACTTCACTTATTAACAACTAGCAGGGCTACCCAGCATCACCTGGGAGTCTTTTTCTTTTCATGTAATCGTTTTTCAAAGAATCCAGAGATTTCCTAATTATTACCACCTCTTTTTCTATATGAATAGAAGTATAATATCATTCAACTGTTGTCTATTAATAATAAATGAAAAAATATATTAGTAGTAGTATTTACTATTGGTAGTGTAATTTGCTGCTGCCATTTTAATTTACATTTGCTGATGATAACAAAGATGGCTTCCCTCTAGAAAATATTCAAAGCAGGATAATGTATACTTGCAAATCGAATTACATTTTATTGCTCTTAACAACATGGACCAACATTAAAGAAAAGAAAATGACTATTCAGAATAAAATATTGATATTGTCGGATGGAAGCTATCAATGACAAAAGTCGTTAAATAGACAAACTTTACATTATTATATAGAAGATTACTGAGATTGACTCATTGTCTGGACCCATGAAAAAGTTAAAGAGGGCACAATTCTATTGCAGACAAATTTTATAGAGAAAGTGGGTTCTGATTGGCCACACTCTCAAGAAATCAGTGTCCAAGTTTGGTTTTGTATGTCTGTAAAACAGAATATCATGTTGGAGTTTCACCCAATTAGGTATGTAGTTTTAGAAATATATGGGATGAGAGATTAATGTGACAATTGTCGGAGAAATAGAACACCAACAACTTTTAAATTAAAGCACTTTTATATAAGATGTGCTGGAGAGAAAGAGAGAGAGAGAGAGAGAGAGAGAGAGAGAGAGAGAGAGAGAGAGAGAGAGGGGGGGTGTATGTTGTGTGTTGTTTTGCAAATAATTTGTATTTGTGGGACTTATCTGTGAAGTTGATATTTTCGTTCAAATAACAGTTTTAAAGTTCTTTCATATAACTCTGTAAAGATATATGGGTGAGAAGAAAATTTCTTTGGAGTTGGATGCATTTTTGTTGATGAATCTATCCGGCTTTCCCACGTGTGCTGAACGTCTGTTGTAGCAGTGGGAAGCGTTGGATAGATCCGATCCGTCTTGTTTCTATGAAAGCTAGAAAACAGTGAAAGATTCTTCAAATGCACACAGACTCTTTGACCAAGCTGGTTTTGCTAGGTAGCCTATTTCTAACATCGTTAAAAATAGGCCTGGTCAAATGGAAGCTGACTCTGAATGCGTTGATAGTTTTTATAATCCACCCCTTTAGGTTATTCTAATGCTGAAATGTAACTATTACAAACGATTCATTGTATATGATTAACTGAATACAGGTTGCTATTTTACTCATAGTTAGGCATAAATTGTAGCTTCATACCGTCTTCAGGAGTATTATTTGGTAAAGGAAAGCAATGTTAAGATTCTGTTGTAAAGCAGATCTTGCGAAAGAAGAAGTGAGGTTAGTTTGGATACACTCTCAGAAACTAGCATCCAGCATCACCCAACAAAGTATCACCTGGAATCTGCTACCACAACTGCAAAGAACTTCTTTCTTCAATTGTGTGCCTAACCTCCAACAGAAATTTTACAAGCACAGTTTCTCTCCAAGAACTTCCTATCTGTAGAACATGTTACCACAGGATTGTTTCCCTGCAGACTACAACATAGTCGTCTTCAAATCCAACGTCAACAAATACTCGTCATAGACTGCCCTCATAAGTAATCAAATTTTGTTCATTCCATTCATCATTTTCAATCCTTTCATAATAATCTTCATTATTTAACTAACAATCTATTCATCTCATTAACACTTATTCTCGAGTAGCTTTTAGCCTTGGTAAGTGATGACTCATTCGTTTAAAGGAGACAATGGATGCCCAAGAAACAGCTGAAGGGATGTATAACAATGAAAAAGAACTTTGATTATGTTGCAATAGAATATCCTACAACCCCTCTTTACTATGTGGATTTACTAATACAAAGGACTATTTATAGTGAGCACTGTATTCACTGATATCTTGCTTCAGAGATTAGTAATGTCTTACAAGAAAGATATCAGTGAATGCAGTGTTCACTATATATAGTTCTTTGTAGTAGTAAGTCCACATATTAAAAGGGTCGTAGGATATTATATTATAATAATTAAAAAGACATTTTTTTTTTATGGAAATCGCTCCAAACAAGGCAGAAAACCACTTGATGCAAGGAGTTAAAAAATACTACTTTAAGGTCAAAAACTAGCCAACGATAAGTGTTAAATGGATAGATTCAGACCCAGAAAACAACAATTCTTCCCCCTTTGTCAGAAACATTTCTCATGGAATGTAGGGACTAAAGGATAAAATAAGGGAAGCGAGGGTTACGAGGCTGCCAAAAGTAAACCCAAGGTTTACTTTCTACTCTCCTAAAGATTAGCATATACGCGCTGCTGCAGAGAGAGAGAGTTAGGGCAATAAACCCAAGCTAAGACTTTTAAACGCTTTTTCCTTGTTCATGCAAATGACCAAGCCCAATATAAACGTAATTAATTATGTGTTCAGCAATTGGCATGAGGTTTCCATTGGAGTAACGAGTGTGCTCGGGTCATTGTTTCATACGACAGCTGGTGATTTTGTTAAGAAGAGGTTCGTGTCTAATGTCTTGATTTTAGATAGCTGCTGATTCATTATAAAGTGGTTCAAGGTTTGTGTCTCGGTTGATTGCTGTGATGACAATTACTTTTCAGCATCACATTGAAGAGCAGTGAAATAGAGGGAGAAAGCAACTACTAGACTGAAGCAGAGAGGAGAATCAAATTATGTTAGACTAGCATGGTTACCCGTCATTCTCCATCTATTATACAAAAAGTAATACCAGTGTCGGCTCAGTATATTCAAGAGTTATTTCCCTCGAACCATATTCAAGTTATCTCCCCTGAATCATACAGTGCAACCAGAGAATAAATGAACTCTTCTATTTAGAAGAACAATTCAAATTGAGGCATGTCTTCTTTCTCACTAGGCGGATATGATGCTCCACCTAGTTCTACATTATTACATGGTTTTCATATAACCGACACTGTGTCATCATATTTCGCTTCTGACAGCAATTTAGATAGGACTCTCAGACAGCCAATCATCTTCACATGACCCTTTTATACTGATCATAGAATTCATTACTAGAATAGTTTCCAGATAATATCAAAGTTAGTTGTATCTACTTATATAATGCATCTCTCTATAAAATGTTTGCCCTGGCAATTCATGTTTATTTCGATTGTGTTTAGGGACTTTTAACATGAACTTTTCCGTTAGTAACTAACCGTCGATGATTTTCACCCTTTTTATGTATCATGTTTTATTATGTCCCTATTACATTTGTCTTTGATGAGATCCTGACGATAAGTCTGCTATGTTGGTTTGGCCATGTTGAGGAGCGACTCTTGGATAAGAAAATGCAGAGACCTTGAGGCGAAAGGCTGGGGGAAAGTTGGATGACCCAAGAAACTTGGATGCAAACCATCAACAAGGATCTTAGACAGTGGAATTTGAATGGAATAAATCCACAAGTAACTACACCTGTGATTTTCACCTTTTTTTATCAGGTTTCATATATCCCTCTTATGTATAGAAAGACTCGTTCTAACTGCGAAATTCAGTCTTTTTCTCTTTTCTATCTGGTCTTTAAGGTTGACGAACGTGGTTCGCCTGGTTCTCCATTTATGCATAGTTTTCATAACTCTGATGCCATTCCCATCAACCATTTTTCATGGATGCAATCCTTTCAGACTCTGTCTCTTCGTCGCAGTCAGATGAGACATCCAGAACAACTCGACATTTTTCCATGGCTTTCCTTGTAACGACCGTATAAGTTCCTAGACTTCATCAACAAAGTAAATCATATTTCTTGTCCATGCATATCTCTCTCTATTCGTTTACCCTGGCAACACGTGTACTTTGATTATGTTGGGATGATTAACGTAGCATTTTCGTTAATAACTACATCCTTGTTTTTCTCACCTTTTATGTATCATGTTTTATTATGTTCCTCTTACATTTGTCTTTGGTATACTAAAGCTTGACGAGCTCCTGACTGCTATAATCAAATGTTTTTTAAATAAAATGTTTTTTTGTTTGTGCACCGGAAAGTTTCAAAAGATGCTTTTGTTTGATTTGTTAAGCAAATGATTTTTTTTTTAAATTTCTTTTCTGTACATTTTTTTCAAAAAAACTCAATTAGCTGACAGAGATTATAGAAATTCATTTTTTTTATTATTGAACGCGATTAATTTCTTCCAAAAGTTATCGGCTGCTTGGTTAATAGTTTCGTCAACTCTCGGGCGATTCCGAGACCTGCCCAAGCGTTGACAAAGCGAAGTCATGGAAACATGGTGCATCAGCTATAAGAGTACCGAAAAATGTTTCCATTTTCTCAGTTGTCTGGATGGGGCTAAATAATTTTTTTTAAATAAACTATAGCAAAGTACATTATTATCGTGCCAATAAAATATGAAAATTTACAAGTCAGAATCCAAATTTGATGTGTCAGCTAAAATGCTATTTATGTTCAACTTATGTTAAGAAAAAAATATTAAACAACGTTTTTTTAGTTTTATTTTACTGAATACTAGCCGTCTCTACCCGGTGCTGCCCGGGATTCATTGAAGTCATTTTAGTTTTTAATTTTTATTTGTTTGCACATTTTTTAAACTTATACAGAAGAAGAAATGACATTTTAGTTGTAAGGGAGACAACTTTTTTTTATATTTTCCAATAAAACTATGAGTTATTTATCTTGATGATTTTGGTTAAAACATTCAGAATCCAACTTAGATATGTCGACTTAAATGCTATTTAGATCCAACTTTTAAAATCTCACAAGGTAACTTTATATGTCAGAAGATTTTGTGCTTTTGTTAATCTTCCAATTTCTCCTGCTGTTTCTGATGCGTCCGGGTTTTTTTATGTTGATTGATTTTATCAGAAGAAAATCTCCAACGTAAATTCCTGCGAGAATGCAAGATAAAATTTTGGCTCTAATGAGATAGATTGCGTTAGTTGCAGAGGTGGTTGCACTTAGTTTAGCTGTATCTCAGTGGTTAGCATTGAAATGAAATTTTGTGAGCTATCATTTATCGACTAGAGAAGACTCGAATGTTATTCTTGTGTTGGAATACCGAAGTTTAAAGTAGGTATTTACTCACCTCAACATGAGGTCAATACGTAGCCACAGTCTATTTTTTAATGTAAGACAAAGTCTAGCATTTTAAAGGCATTCTGGTTGTATTAAAAAATAGTTTGGATGTCCTGTGGGCATTCTTTCATAGGTAATGAATACTAAACCTATCCCTCCTATTTGGAGATACTGCCTTAAAGGAAGGCCCCCTGTTACTAAAATTTAAAGTAAGAAACATTTTTGCATGGAAATGGTAAATACAAATTAAACGTTTATGACAATCAACATCATGATATTAATTCTGTAATACAAATAGTATCATGTTATAATGGAGATTTGGTGTCTATACATAACCCAGACGATATCACATTTTCTATTTTAAATCTTGGATGACAAGCAATTAATTTCATGTGCAATTGTGGGACACCAAGTATACACACACACAGATATATATATATATTTATATATATTCACTCCTCTATGAAAGAGCACTCTGATGTAGGAAAAAGATGGTTTCTACCTAAACTATACGAGATTCTTTCTGTATTCGAATTGAATCCTTTACTGAAACTAGTATTATTATTATTAGTATAATTAAATACGCTAAATACTTTATAATTTATCGACTGTATGTAGAACTTTCTTAGTGTGCTGGTTGAATAAAGCCACACTGATAAATCTTCATAAGTGAATGTTAATATATATATATATATATATATATATATATATATATATATATATATATATATATATATATATGTATGTATATATGTATATATATATATATATATATATATATATATATATATATATATATATATATTAATGTGATATGTGTTAAGTGTTGTTATCTTTAGACCAGCAGTAATTAACATTTCCTACACTGATGAGTGCATACAGCATGAAACACTAGTGTCTGTAGGTAAAAATAATTAATCTTTATAAAAACTATTGTTATCGCTCTCTTAAATACAAGGATGGGCTTCCGGTGAATTTATAAACAGGTAGTTACACTAAGGCGCTAAGCAACGTTTCTTGCCCTGGCAAGTTGAACACTCTCTGGCTGCTTACTATACATCTCCGCTAATTTGACATTATAAACTGTAAATTCCCTTCTTTACTTGTTGATTAATGGTGACCTGGTGATAAGAGCTCAGCCTGAAGAGTCGAAGGAGACTTTGTGAATGGGTTCGAATCCTTACACCAGCAGTAATTAACATTTCCTACACCGATGATTGCATAGTAGATAAAACACTAGTCTCTGTAGGTAAAAATATATATATATATATATATATATATATATATATGTGTGTGTAACAAAACTTAACAAATATCAGACAATAATTTTATTTTGACCATAACTGGCCACTTTCAAGTCTGGAATTTCATGAATATATAGGGAACAAAAATACAGAAAAAAAAATCTATTCATTTCCACCCACACCCTCGCGTAACCCTCCTCTCATAATTGAACATTTTGAAAATCCCACCGTTAACATCACACGGGCTTTTTTTCGCTCTCCACCACGATGTCGAGAGCACCCAAAAAGAAGAGAAAAAAACTCAAATTGTTTCTATGTCTGATGATGGCTAGTCTGCAGCTGAAAATTTATTATTTTTAAATAAATGAATATTTATTTAGAAAAAAAAAATAATAGTATTGTTTTGTTGTTTCTGGCTTTTAAACTTACAAATTTATATATATACTAGCAGGACCCGTGTCCCGGCGTTTCCCGGGGAAATATAACAGCCTGATTTTAATTTTTAAGTTAAATAAATAGATTCAGAAAATAAATCATTTCACTGGCAGTAATTTAGGTAATTAAAATTTAACACGGAGCTGTGCCCTAGCGTTCTTGTATTTGTTCCAACAGATGTCTCCTTTATAGTGGTAAAAGTTATTCGTACAAAGCTCTTTTAGACCAACCACTGCCAATGATTGTCCTTGGGACTTGTTAATTGTCATGGCAAAACACAATTTAACTGGGAACTGAAGCCTTTTAAATTTTATTGCAGAATCCGACGGAATAATGGGTATTCTGGGAAGGAATGTCAGTTTGCCCGTTGCTACACCAGTTAGTATTACAGCTTCTATCACATGAGGTTGCATGCATTTAACACACAGTCTCATTCCATTACATAGTCTTGGAGCATCAAGATTCCGGAGTAACATAATTGGGCATCCAGCTTTCAGCTGTGTGTTGGCATACCAGGCAATTCTAATGAATTTAAAATTCTGTAGGGTATTGTACAGCCTGGTCGTCATCGAGAGTAGAATCCACAGAAGTGAAAGTTTGTTCATCACCTGGAATTTCATCAAGCAGTTGTTGATTGATAACATGCACCATGTCATTTTTAGGAGCTAGAATTGCTCTCTCCGTTAGCCATTCAGGATGCACATAGTTTTCGGCTATATTTGGATAAACTTTGCTACTAAGTTCTTTGAGTGATGAAACAATTGAGCCAATACCTGGAGTAATAACAATCTTGCCATTGTTGGTTGTTGCAAGCTTGCCATCACCTATTTTTAGGAGGAGGGAGGCAAACTCACCAGCCATTGGGTCACTATTGAGATGTACACGTATGTTTGTAAATAACGTTACAGTCTTAATGTACTTCCATAAATATGACAATTTAATGCAAGCATTAAGCTCATCAGCATGACATCCACGTGGAACAATAGGAAGCGTTTGTCGGAAGTCACCTGATAATAAAAGTGTTATGCCACCCATAACAACATCACGTCTCTTGAGATCACGCAATGTTTTATCTGGAGCCTCGAACGCTTGTTTATGTGCCATTGTACATTCATCCCATCTGATCAAGGAACAATTCTGTAAAACTTTGGCTGAATCTGATCCTCTTTCTATTTGACAAATTGGATCAGCATCTTTTGTTAGATAATGGCAACTTAAATGTGGAGTGAGCTGTCCTACCACCAGGAAGAAGAGTGGCTGCAATGCCAGATAATGTGACTGCCACAGCTATTTTGCCTTCTGACCTAACTTTAGCAAGAATTAATTTGGTAACAAATGTCTTTCCTGTAACTCCGGGTGCATCAAGGAATATAAGGCTACCTTGCTGATCTTCTACAGTAATAACTACAGTACGAAAAATATGGATTTGCTCATTATTTATTTGTGCAATACCATCTCGAACAGTTGATGCTTGCTCATGAGGTTGATAACTAATTTTACGCACCCATGCAGTAATACTGTGTATTAGATCGATTAGGTGAAGTAAGACCCAATTTTGTCAGTGTTTTACCATTCATCTTATAAGTCATATCTTCGATATGAACTAAAGCCATATTGAAGATGTCGTCTAAAAATGTTATATCAATTTCAGGCTGTTGATTGTGTTTCCTAAGAAGGAAATTTTCACTAAAAGCTTCTTTGTGTGCATCCCAAAGTCGTTTTGGATGAGACATTGCACATGATGTCAACATGATGGCAAACAAATGTCTCAAATTGTCTGCAGATTCAGATATAGATGCTTCCTGTAATGTAGCATCCCAGTGGTTATCATCCTCAAGTAGTCCATGTGCACTACATGGATCCCTGAATGTAGTCCTAACTTGACCATTGATAGTTTTTAGGTCATTAAAGCTATGTGAACCTCTAACATTGTGTAGAAGCAGTCTCAAACAGAAGCAGTCAAATTGATTTGGATGCACGGTGTATACCCTGCCCAAAACTTCTGTTCTTTTAACGCACGGATAGCCTGGAACTGGCTTACCCTGTAACCGTCGCTTGAAGACCTTAGTTTTAGTGTCCCAGGTATAATAAAGTGGAACTTCTGAGTACAAAAGTGTACGTGCAAAAAAATCTGTTTGACACAATTTAAAGAAAGTTGTTAGAGTGGTTGAAGGTGGATTTGCAACTCTATCTGCTGCAGTACTTTCAGTAAAGTATATACGCTGTCCATTTTCTAGATGAACTGATAGATGAATAACTGGGGGATGATGTATATGTATGTGAAAGTTAAGTATTCTCCAAATGGCTTCATTGGTTGATATGTAACGTCCCGTATCGTATCTCTTAACTTCATCATGAGCATTACTTTCAATTGTGAAGATAGCTTGATCACTACCCTTATTTTCATATTTACAAATGTATTTTATTGATTTCATGCTGTTGCAATATTCAACATTGATATGTGCATCAAAAATCTTACAAAGCAGTTTATTATGTGGTACAACCTATCGGTTATCTACAGGAACTGTTATGTTGCCAGATAGGGTAACTGTCGTCTCAAAACCTCCAGCTAAAGGAGATAGTCGTCGATATTGTGGGTAGCCATTTGTATCCGATTGAGTTTCACTCAAGAAGTGTCTTGGATATCTCTTACTGCAGTGTCCATCTTTGAGACAGAGTGAACATCTGTTTATGTTTCCACATGGTCCATGAATCATATGGTGCCTAATGATATCATGTAAAACCGGATCTGCCACTGGATCTGGAATTTCCGCACTGATAACTGAATCTATGTCAGAGGATCTCAATTTTTATCCTCTTTTCTGCCACTCAACAGTGTACATGTATGCTATGACATATAAGGGCAGCAGTTTTTGTCGCCGCCACTTACTGCCACCAAGCACAATCAAGGATTTGGTTTACCCGACTCAAATTAAACAATAGCAAGCAATTAAAATTAAAGAGGATTGTCTGCATGTAATGTTATAAGAAATTTTTTTTTTTACTTATTGTTATGCCCCCCCCCCCCTTACACATGGTGGACCGTACATTTGCTCGCCAGAAGGTGAATCGTAACATAAAACGGACAGCACTTTTCCCGGTCGCCATCGGCATTTGGCTCACGTGACTCAATTGCAGTCATGAAAAAAAAATTAGAGAATAGTCTTCATTATTAAAAATAAGCATTTTATTGCCCCCCCCCCCATCCGAATACAATTTGTAATGCTCTGCAGCGTACATTAATTATATTTGTGTGTTTCAGTGGTGCTCATTTTCCATTTTTCGTTTTAGCCAAAGAAAATGGAATTTATATGCAAAGGTAATAGGGGGGGATTTTAATGGGGCTATGTAGGCCTCTTTAATTTTCCAAGGGCCCTTATCACAGACAGAGCCGGCACCAGTATTTCTCAACTTGTTACTAACGTAAACTGATCTGCATGAGGCTTGTGAAGAGTAAACTAATGGAAAAGTAAGTATTACATATTAAATCGAATAAGGAAGGGGAGTGTCCGGTGCAAAGTATGTAGAAGGAAGAAATGTTGTACTTTCTGTCAGAAGTGTACTAATGTATGTATTATTACATTGAAGGTGAATAAATCGTCGTGTTTGCGATTGTCATTGTGTTCAGTTTAATGTAATCTGTTATTCGCTAACGTGAAAATGCTACGTAGGAAGAATAATGGAATGTCAATCGCTTAATCTGTAACCGTTTTTTTTTTGTTTCTGAACATATTACGTTAGTATTGTAGCAGCAATTTTAAGAAGTGAAGTAGATGAATGTATAACGGAAATAGCAGAACAGGAACGGTGTATTACCTGAAGAAAAGTTAGATCGGTAAGGGGAATTGGTATAATTGTTTAAGGGTAGTGAATCTGGCAGGCGTTTCGTGATCTGTAGTTGCTGGTTGAGGCTTAGAGTAGAAGCCTTAATCTTAATTAGCGGAAGTGACGTAGTCAGATGTAATGAAGGGAGCGTCTGTTATATTTTCTGTGCAACGTATGCTACTGTGTGGTGAGGTGAAGGCATATTTAACGTAAATAATAAGGTGTAAATTGTGTGAAAGTATCCGTTGTGTAGACTGGTAGCATGGGAGGAGTAAAATGTTAGAGAGAAATGTTCTTGCTACTACCTGTATGGTGTCTGGTTTGGGGAGATTGACTGATTGAGGAACGAAAGTAATAATTTGCCCGAGGTGGATGTAAGAGTCTAGAGTTTGCTAAGAACACGCTCGAGCGAATAAGCTTGATGTTGTAGTGATTGTAGTAACCTATTCAGATCGAGTTTATTTTCCTATTCGACGCGAAGGTACAGGGAAAAAAACGTCTCTACTTTATATATAAGGTATATATATATATATATATATATATATATATATATATATATATATATATATATAGAGAGAGAGAGAGAGAGAGAGAGAGAGAGAGAGAGAAGAAAAAGATGAGAATAAAGATCTTGTATGACTTACGATCTAACACCTTGATAGTTTTTTTCTCTAACACAATATATATATATATATATATATATATATATATATATATATATATATATATATATATATATATAGAGAGAGAGAGAGAGAGAGAGAGAGAGAGAGAGAGAGAGAGAAGAAAAAGATGAGAATAAAGATTGTAAAATACAATATCTGTTAAGTCATCAGTTTCTCAAAACAAGGTGTTTCAAATAAAAGAAATTTATTTTTCCTTCCTTAAACCATGGCTTTCCAAAGAATGAAATTTTATCGTCAGAGAAATACAAATAGATAAGTCAGTAAGGGGAATTACCAAAAGTCATAATTTGAAAAGATATAAAGATAATATAAGATAAAAATAAATATAAAAAATGTCCAATGCCAATAGAAGAGGTTGAAAATATAGGAAAAAGTTCACCGTTGAAGGCGTTATGAAAATTGTAGCAGCAGGTTCAAAAACGGTAAATCCAGGAAACATTGGCATCAAAAATTGTAAAATCCGTTGAATTTTTGGAGAGGTCAAACCATTAAAAGGCCCAAATAATCCAGTTGGAAAGGTTGCAATGTAAAAGTTTAGGATGTAAGTTTTGTATTAAAAGCCATTTGAAATTTCCATGGGCTTTCCAGATATAGTTTTTTATGGAGTTGAATTCAAAGTGAGATAATAAGAGGTAGTTTCAATCCAGGTAACGAGCTAGTAAAAACTAGCATTGAGACAGAAATCAAAACGTTTAGTGAGCCGTTATAAAAATTGAAATTCAACAGGTTGCGTTTAAAAAGTGGGAGGTAACAAAGTGAGAGTAGCGAGAGGGGTATCCTAATTAACAGATCTAATAGATACAGAATGTCAATTATTGGAATTCTTATGAGATAGATTAATTATGTCATTCCATAAAGATTATAGGAGTGGCTCACAAGGATGTAAGGGGAGGGGCTGATAAGTTTCGGACTAGGGTCTACAAGCAAGTAAACTCGGCCCTAATCATAGATCACCAATGATATGGTTGATGCCAACATAGTGGTTATCGCATGCATCATAGTCTCAATCAATGTTATATTCACTGCTGTTTAAGTCTGTTTTAACATAATTTGTTGTGAACACACAGGCAAATAAATAAACAGGCACATATATCCTTTTGTTTATATAGATCTCACAATTGTTACAGCTTTCCCTTTCGTTATATTAAGTTGTAAGATTTATCAGAGAATACACATCGTTACTCTTCACCGTCTGACTCCTGCTACACTCTTTCCTAATGTCCTACTGATTCTTTCCCACCTACTACCTCTTCTCACTCCTTCTCTTGCCTTCAACTTTCTCATTGTTATCTTCGTCAGTGCTAGACCTCAGTTATAAATTCCCAACCTTACATACCTAAATCCATGCGCATCTAACGTATATATGGTGAAGCAGGCCATGCATGCGTCCTTTTCAGATAGTGGTGTAATGGGCAACATCAAGGACAATACAAACCAATTAAAATGTACCTTGGAGGTTGTGTTGGTGAAGTTGATACCAGTGCGGACTGACGAATCAGCATGCCCTTTCTGAATCTTATATATAGATCAATAGCACCAGTTCTGCTATGGATGTTGGCAACCTTCACGTGGTCCTTCTTGTGTGTAGCTGATTTTAGAAAGAAATCGGGAAAAGCAATGCCAAAAACAGAATCATGCAGGTAAAAAAAAAAAATTAACATCTTAAAAAATTAACATCTTAATTCATTCAAAAAGATAACTTGTGCACCTATTTATGCAAATACTTTTATGTGCCAACATGTTTGGTAACTGTATGACCCCTAGTTATAGCACCACAAATATTCCATAAAAGAGTCATCGTTATCATCATCATCATCATCATCATCATTGGTTTAACGCATGTTTTACATGCTGGCATGTGTTGAATGGCTTTTAGAAATTGACTTCCAAACTAACCTATCTCTGGTCAGGTTTTTATTTATCCTGCTTTCTTTCAAATCCGTCCTTATCATTTCCTCCCATGTTTTCCTTTGCCTTCCCCTGCCAACTGTTCAATCCAAGCATTCTCATCAATTCATTCAATGTGACCAAAACAACTAAGTCTTCTGTTTTGCATAATCTCCCTATACTGTGCAGATTTAATCTTCCTCTGAGATCATCAGATCTAAACCTATCTTTAAGGCTCTGTGACACATTCATTGTATCATTCTCATATCATTATCTCTCTCTCTCTTTCTCTTTCTCTCTCTCTCTCTCTCTCTCTCTCTCTCTCTCTCTCTCTATATATATATATATATATATATATATATATATATATTAGAAAAACCTACCCACCCTCCGGGCAGCAATTAATTGGGATGGGAAGCCGTTAATCAAAAAAAAATTTTACTCAGAGAATTCCAAAATTTTAACGACAAACTTTGGTAAATAAGTAGATTAACACACTCAGCTAAATTATACCCCCCTAAAAAATGAGATTCTTCTTTTTACGGTCATTCTAAATTATTAGGACAGTTAACTAATATATTTTTTAACACTAAGTTCGACTGGCAAGGTCGTAAAACTGCACGCAATCACCCCAAAACGATAATGGACAGAATTCATCTCCAATGGCAAAAAATGGTTAATGCCATAAAACCCTAGAATGGCTAAAAAATGGAGGATCATTTTACGTTGAATTTATTTGCGAAACTGATACCCCAATATAAATTCTACAATATTTATTTTAGGCTATTCACACGTACTTGCCTAAAAAAGTAGAATCTCAGTTCATTGGGAGATGGGTGTTCATCTACAATAATATCCAAACTTTTAATATTTTTATTTATACCATAAAAATAAGGTATTTAATTAGTTGGATAATTTAAAAGTTTTTTTATTCAATTTTTACGGAAAGAGTAAACACAGCTAAAATCAATTGCTTAAAATAAAAATAAAAAAGGGGCGTATAGTTAAACAAATGTACTGGTAAATTCGCAGAATAATACCCTCCGATACCCCCCCCCCCCCGAAAAAATAACATTCAGCCTTTTTTTAGGCGATTGTGTGTTAACACCGTAGAAAAACGGAGATAAAGAAAGACAAACATTTTAGAATTTAGCGGAGGATCAGTTGTATATATATATATATATATATTCCTTTTTGCGGAATATACCTTGCTCTGAGCAATTGAATTGAATTTTTATTTGGCTTTTGCTTCTCTAATTCCTTCCCATTCTTCTTCATATATATATATATATATATATATATATATATATATATATATATATATATATATATATATATATATATATATATCAAACGTACTATGTTCCCAATTTCCGGGCCATTCTATCCTTTTAGGGAATCTACCAAAAGCTTTTACTACTAACCCTAAGTCCAAGTGGCAAGGTCATAAAACGACATGTAATCGCCTAAAAAAACGCAGCGGATTTAACTCCTATAGAAAAAAAAGAATTTAGTTAACTGTCCTAAAACTGGACCAAAAATTGGGATCACTTTACATTAAATTTATGTACAAAAAATTTCCCCCACTTTAAATTCCAAAATAATACTTTTTTTCTCATTTCATCTTTCCGTGAAGTTTTTCAGGGTGTTCACACATGATCGCCTGAAACAGGTAGAATACTTTTGGGGTGGATGGGGTAATTTCGTGGAGGATGTTAATCTACAATCATACCAAAATACGAATCAATATTTTTTTCGTAATTGGAACAGATCACAATGTTACTAAACTATTGTTTTAATTTGTCAATCAGAATAGTGATAAAGTCTTTGTTAACATGACACAATAAGTTTGTTGTTAAACTTGACAATAAAGACATTAACTTAACTAATAAAAAAAAGTTATTTATTTATGTTTCAGGGAAAATGTAAAAATTGAAAAAAGAGGGCAATAGAAAGGGATCAGAGAGAAAGCGAGTGAGACAACCATACTTTCTCTCCCCTCCCCTTTCTGTTCTTACTTATGCCTTCGGTAAGGTCGTTTGCGAGCATTGGTTATTTAAACTTAAGGGGTTTTAGTTATTTTTCCGATTTCTTCATTAAATAACTTAAAGTAATTACTGTTAATATGGACGAAACAATTTCATATAGATAACAAACATAAGCAAATACAATTCCAAATTAATAATACCAAATGTTAATTTATCATCAATATTAAATGCCAAGAAAAAAGCCTTCCAAATATTCTCCAGAAACACCACACAAAAAAATCAAACCCCTAACACCTCTCTCATAGACAGACCCCTTCTCCTACCCACGCATTCCAATAACACATCCATATGCAACACGCTCAACAAACTAGGCATTCCAATAGTACAAACCACTTCTCAATCCATAAAACAAACTTTAAACACATCCAGACATTTCCAAAAAACACCCACATCCCATGCCGGCTTATACACTGTCCCTTGCAATGACTGCCATCAATTCTACGTGGGAGAAACACAACGTGAATTAAAGAAACGATTAAATGAACATAAAAGGGATATAAAAAACAACAACCCTCTTAGTGCACTTTTCTCCCATGCTCTAGAATATGGTCATGCATTCAAATTTGAACAAGCCAAAATCACTAAACACATCCACAACAAATCTCGGCGAAGATTATTGGAAACTGCACTCATCACATCCTCCACTACTATCAAGCAGCGAAATGGTTTCTTTAACCTATCACCCTTAATAAGCAAGATCATCCTCACAGAACAAAGTCTTTTGCCTGATCATGGCTAACTTTATTTTCATCTCTAACCTTATGACACTCTTCCATTCACCCACACCCTTCCCTTTTCTCCCTGAATCTTCTCTTATTTTTCCTCATTTTTTTCCCTCACATTTTTAATACTACAGTCCAAATAAACTTTCTCATGTTCCAAATATTTCAAACATATTCCTCACCCACCCTTTCAATCACCCCCCTCCCCCACCCACTCCAATCCCTCACTCATTGCTATCATTTTCCAAATATTTCAAATATTTCACACCCTATCACGACAAATCCTCCCTCTTCCCCCTCTCATCCATTTTCTCCCATACCTTTTCTTAAATTCCCTCATTTTCTTCAAACGCTCTCTAAGACTATAACTTTCGCCCATCCACCAAAATCACAGCCCCCCCCTCCCTCTCTACCCATCCCCATTTCCCTGCATACACCCCACACACACAAACATTCCAACTCACTCTTCCCCTTCAATCTCGACCACAGCCATCTGGTCAAACACCCCCTCCCCCTTTTCCTCCAATCTCTCTCTGCCATCCATTTTACCCCTGCTCATCCCCCACCTCTTTCTCTCATCGCCAGCCACAGTAGTCCTTGCTCCCTCCACCCTTCCCCTTTTTTCTCCCACTCATTTTTCATTCTCTAACAAGTACGGACGTCCAGCTAGACGCTGCCATTATTTTTCATTTTATTTTATTTTTCTTCCCAACATGTCTACCCTACATGTATCCGTGCTTGCATGATATCTTTTCCCTATATCATCATCCTGATGAAGTCTTATAAATAAAGACGAAACGTTGATGTACACATAAAAAAACATCCAGTTTTTGGTTTTCCTTTTTCATTTTACCATATATATATATATATATATATATATATATATATACAGGGCTTTACGGAGCCCTCCGAAAAAGAGCATGCTCCAGGAGCACGCTCTTTTTTGCTGGAGCGAAGGAGAGGAGGGCTCATTTTATATTCAGCGGGAGTGGAGCGGGAGCAACTCCATTTGGGACTAAAGAGCGTGGTTTTATCGCTCCGTGCTCCTCGCTCAAAAATTATTTGATTTTTTTTTTAAACATTAGTTTTTTATTCAGCAATAAAAAGGAAAAGAAAAGAAAGTCTCAGCTAAACTCTGAGTTATTTTTAAAAATTATATCTCTGGTAAATGTATATGAGATAGGGAGAGAGAGGGGAGAGAGAGAGGGGGGAGAAGAAGGGGGAGAGGTAGGGAGAAAGAGGAAGAAAGAACGAGAGAGTTACACATGAAAACAGAGCATTTAAACTTCTCAGATTTTCACATCAACATGTTACATTTTTGATAGGATAGTTTTCTTAAGGCAAGAGACAATTTGACAACAAATGTCTTCAAATGCGCCAGTGAGTCTATAGATGTCTTTGAGGTTATTTTCTTACAAATTTGAATTTTTTTTGTATTTATGACAAGGATGTTTATCGCTGATTAAATAAATAAGCCAATTTTTCTTTTAATTTGTGTTTTTTAATAAAGAATTTTAGGTTCATTTGTACTATAGGGGCCGTTGGCTTTTCTCGCCCATTTCGCTCGGTTTTCACCCAAATGTTCGATAAAATCGATTTTTGGGGTGAAATGGTACATTTTGTCCTGACAAAAAATTCTAATTTATTTTTAGCATATATCAAATTGAACTTTTATGCCACATTTTTACCCGTCGTCTTTTCTGCGACATTTTGTTATTCTTAAATTCACGACTAGTATGTTTTAACCTTTTCATGTTTACTTTTAAATTCATTAATTTCCGTTAAAACTTGCTTTTGTAAATAGAATGTTCAAAGTTTTTTTTGTGCGTAATAAAATGTTAAAGCAGTAAAAATATCTTTAGTCCAAGGAAAAAATATCTTTAGTCCAAGGAAAAAACAATAAAAACCAACATGGCCGCCAGCGATTAAAACTTGGAATTAAAATTAGATTCTCAACACTTTAAAAAGTAAATGATAATTTTATTTCAGGACCAAAAATACAATTAAAACCAACAATCAGTTTCATCCAAAATTTGGACAGAAAACCAAGCGAAATGAGCAAGAAAAAAACAGCAGCACCTATTCTACAATTAAACCTATGTTTAAACTTAATTAAATTAAAGAAAATATCTTAAATTTTAATTTAAAAAAAGCAAATAATTAGACTTTCTGACTAATTTGTTGTTTTTTAGAACCGAAAGTAGATTAGATATCTTTCTTTATCTTGAAAAATCTATTATCGAATATTAAAATTGTAAACAGTTTGTTTTTGTTAGAGATTTCAAATATAGACGTTTTCCCCTTTTTTATTCAAATTTTAAATTTTAATAAATGTTTTTGCCCGACCTAAGAAAACTTACCCCAGTTAATTTTTCGGGGGAGGAAAATTTGACCCGATATTTTTTCAACTCTCAAGGTCTAGGCCAGATATTTTGTATGAAATTTTAAGACATTAAATGGATCTCTGAATTGTTTATTGACAATTTATTGATATTTTTTGGCCACCTTATGAAATATATTTTTTTATTCAATCTTTAAAAAATAAACTTCATTGGTTTTTTTCGCCATAAATTGTACTGTTGGAAAAAAAAATGGATACATCGATTTGTTTGAAAGTACTTGCGCGTTTTTCTGTGGTAAATAATAATATACATTATACAATATAGTTACGTTCGTAAAACAAACAAATATTAAACAACAGCACGACGATTAATGTTGCCCTGGCTGTCTCTCCTCTCACAGAGAAATGTTTTCTTTAAAAAGAAAATAATCACTAATAATGTTTAAAAGTAAAACTTTATTTACTTAAAACAAATCTAAATTCCCTTCCAAAATAAATAGAAAAAATATCGGGTCAAATTTTCCTTCCCTGAAAAAATAGGTTGTTAATGTAATGAAAATTAAAATTGTTTTAAAATACTTCAGGGATTTTTCTATTTCTATTTTATACATCAGGAAACGAAAATTTACATATGCTTCGTCCGACATGTTCTCCTATAACCCTTAGCCCATCTCAAAATATTAGTGAGATTTTGTCAAATATTATCTTACGGTCTTACACTTAAAGATGTCACTTTCCCCACTCATATTGGCAAGATCCTTTGACGCCCACCCCTATCCTTCGACCACTCATTGGCAGAATAGAACGTTTATGAAAGAAGGTACATTTTCATTATGGAGTACTGAAAAAGAGCTGCTCCTTTTTTATAGGAGTTTGAGCTGGAGCGGCTCCTTTTCGAAAATGGGGAGCATGAGAGGAGCCAGCTCCAATTTTGGGCGTTGGAGCAGGAGCGGGAGCAGCTCCAAAAGTAGTGGAGCGCGTAAAGCCCTATATATATATATATATATATATATATATATATGATTCACTTTTAGACTGATGAACAGATCATTATGAATTATGGAATATATGTTTTAGTACAATAACATATTTTACAATTTCTACTCCAAATCGCATGAAAGGTTCTTATTACATACTGCAGTGACTGAAAAAAAATTGACGAAATCCTACTAACATTTATTTATGGAAATGAAACTTTTTATACTTATTTTGAGGGGCGAGGTTTCAACCTTCCATGCCTATATGTAAATCCGGAACTGGTCTTTCCACTTCCAATATAAATTTTCTTTTATCATCAAATGGCTATC